>CM053168.1:27534944-27635201 GCA_012977825.3 Pteromalus puparum | reverse complement strand
GTATGAAAAAAATGGCAACTATGAAAAGAAACTTCTAAACAAACCAAAAGAATCTTACGAAAAGAAAATAAAAACACTTACTCGCAAGTAGCGTCAAAACGCCGTTAACCTAAACCAAAACGTGTGCCAAGAATTATCGTTTACAAAAAACAACAATAAAGAAGACCAAAGCTGATTTAACAAGAGTTTGTGACGCATTACTTAACTTATTAGAGAAAACTATTTAAACTAATGAAATATAACGTAGTTTTATGCAAAGACAATATGAATTCTGGTGCCCGTTTACGACTGCATGAATGAGGAGGTAGCGTGATACGTCAGAAAAAATATTTGAGAAAGAACATTCATCTCATTTCGGAAGATTTCAAAAGAACAACTTCTGAATCCGAACTTAAAAATAGTAGGATAGTAGATTTTGTCTCAAGTTGGATGCTTCAGGATTACAACATGATCTAAATGAAGAAATTTCAAACAAAGACAGAGTCAATATGTAATGTTTTTACTAGTTATGCTTATTGTTAATGATAAAATAAGCGAATAAACAACTACTGTGCACATTACCTTGAAGTTATTCGCCTGAATTATATAAACAGTAACACAGATAATGGATAGCAAGATCTTTTGTTGCGGTTTTCAAATAGGGTGTGAGAGCTTTATGGATTTAAGTTAAACATGTATAGGCCATTGCTACAAGTGTGGACGTGTTTGGCACATGAGTGAAATCTTAAAGCCGAAGTAACCAAATGTACCTTTTGAACGATTTGGAAAAGTCGCACTAATTGATGCAGGTTGCGTCCGTCAGTCAGAGAACATGTGTCGTGATCAGATAAACCATTATCAATCAAGCAGTTATTCAAATTAGAGGCTGTTACATATCATTATAATAGTTTAAAAGAGCAATATAAAAATAGCTCTAGTATTACTAGGAATAAAAACCTACAAATACCAAAATCACTTAAATCAATTAGTCAAAAAGACAGCTATTATGCTGCAGTTAATGTCTTCAATATGCTGAACAATGATCTCAAAGTTTTAGATCTTAGTAAAGCTACAATAAGGAATAAATTAAAAATGTTCATAAGCGAGAAGGTACCCTAGACGAGTACAGTTTATTTCTTTTTGTTGATTTGGATGACTTTTAACTTTTAACTTTTGTAAAAATATTACGATCTATAAAATGTCATCGAACATGATTTGTTTTTTTTTTAGTTTATAAGTTTAGTTTATAGGATAGTTTGTAAGTTTTTTTTTGTAATCCACTCTATGTACAGGCAAGCTATGTCTTGCCTCTGTAGAATACCTTAATTGGTATATGTAAGTGGAAATAAATAAATAAATAAATAAATAAATAAATAATAGTATATTACTTATTGCATTGCCCGAGCGGGAGCGACCTATACTTTGTGCACTTGTATCGTACACTTTACCAAAAAAGTTTTGCCAAGTTCGTGCACACGAATTTTTGCGCAATGTGCTTTTTTTCCGCAAGCTATTGAGCATGGGGTAATGCGAATTCTTTTAGCGCGCGGCACAATGAATTGTTTACGTTTTGGTGTCAGTGAAAGAATAAATCGTCGTCTCGTGTAACGTTTTCCTATTACAAAATCTCATGTGTGATTTCGAATGTTTCAACACTTGATTTTTTGAACTTATTTGGAGGGCGGGGGAATCTGCTTTTTATAGGCGACCTTGTGTTAGATAACGACTTATTTTCACTAAAATAAGAAGACAAGGTATTTCAATGCAAAATGTATAATTCCGTGATCCTAATATTTTACACGGTAACCCGACCATATCAACGTATATCTGCTTTCTTGGATTTTTCTCTGAGATTACGATGCGCTCACTAGCGCAGGCTCAACTAGACTGACGTTGCCTCTCACGTCTCCGCATCCCTCTCCTCCAGGTCATCCCTCTATCGGCTACAGCCCCGTGGAAGCTGCCGGCCAGATGATGCGCAGATGCTCCGTTTGGGCCTTGTGTAGGCCTTGCAATAAAACCCGGCGCTGTCCCTGCTGATGCGCCCGAGGATGTGCCTTTGTCTCACTGCTTAATCCGTCGCCAGCCGTTCTTTCCGTAAAAACCAGGGAAAGTCTCGGGGAATCGCGTCGCATGGAGCTACGTCCGAAAACGCGCGCTAACAGTCGGCCATCCTGATTTTGTTCGCGTCCCTGCGAACGCCTCGTAGTCTATACAACATCTCGTAGCGATTCCTGAAAAATTCCAAACAAACAACTATGGCTTGTCTCTTGGCATTGATCTGCTATTTAATAACTCTCGAAGTGTCGTGTTTCTCGACTTCGGTGTCTCATTCATTTGGGCCTGTAGTCGCTTCGTTGTGGTATTTAAGCTGTAGAAAAGCACCAGTGTCGACGTCATAATTTATGCTTCTGCTCTAAAACATGAGTAATTAGGTCGGCTGATTAGCCGAAAGCTTGACACCCTTGTTCGTTGATCTGCTCCAATTATTCGCTGGGCCTTGGACCACCTTGAGCTGCTGCAAATCGTTCTGAGTGTGATTAGTTTAACAACTGTAAGACGTTAGTCCTGGCGTCTCAAATTTACTACAAAATTATGGTTACAAGCTACACTTTTAACTACCCGTCGTCTGTTTTGTGCTGCTCATGACGTTGCGGGTACGCGATCTCTTCGCTCGACGTTAGCCATCTACCTTTGAGCCGTGTAGTAAGCTCGGGTCAATATAGAAACGGAACGTAGATTACACTATCTCCATAAAACACGACAGAGCCAACAAAACAAGGCGATATCTACTTGTTTTTAACACACTTCTAAACATTTCGTTCACTCGTTCATGCAATTTCTTTCGTTTCTGGTAAAGAACTAAGTTGAAAACAAACAGATGACCATTCCACAGTGAGCACCTCTTACACTCATGCTCCCCGAGCATTTCGCATCAAGCTTTGCTTATTACGCTTGACCTGCGCCCCAGACGCACTGCGAGTTGAGCTCCATATCAACTCTCACTCTGCAAGCATTTCACGATGCTCATCTGCTATACTCGCGGTCTACGAGTACTGCGCCTCGTTTCTTCGCCGATCTCGTAATCGACGCACGCTCCAGGTATCTCTTGTTTCCTCGACCCACGTGAACTCCGCGTTCAGGTAACAGGCCTCGCTCGCTCCGCCGATTCATCCGCTCCTTAAAGTATCTGCGTTTCCCGAACGAGAAAGAAACATCGCCATAAACATGGCAATTCTCAGCTGTGGAGAAAATCCAAACAGACAGCGCGTCGCTCTGGAAGATAGAACACTGCACCGCACGGCAGGGTAAAGGAGGCCAATAAATGTAATCCGCTGCACATGGAGTCGCAGCGCGTCAGCCGCCAGACAGCCCCTTGCTCGCTCAGCTGGCCCGCCGCCGACTTGCTCGGCAGGTAGGCGATCCCTTCTTTGCAGCGCTGTACACGTCGTTCAGGTACGCGGACCTCTCCGGCCTACGCATTGCACTCGTACGATGGTCTGTCATCCCTCGAAATCATCGCTGCATTGTACGCGTTCACTGGATACTCCTCATTGATAATACTCGATACTCTTTATCACGATGACGTCTTATGCTCAACTGCTACATTTCGTTTTGTTCACATCTCTCACACGTTCATATACTGTAGGGCATATCAGATACGTATTGCCACGACTATTCTTGATTTAAATTTCAACTGTATCATAACATATTGATGCACATAGCGTTATACTGGCACTATCTTCACTTTAGTATAGTTGCTGTTGCAAATCTGGTCACGTAAAACTTCATATCGTCGCGTGGGCAACGCTCACATCCCTCGTAGGTGCTGATGACTTTCGGAAGCCAACACGGCTTCTCCACGAAGTACCAGCAGTGTTTGAGTACTGCTTTGTTTACACAATTCACCCTTTGCTCGTGTACTCTGGTATATTCACTTCTAATATTGCACTTGATTAATTACACTGTAGATTTCTTTCAAGATCACATTCGCATATGCACATCGCCTTTAACACTTGATCTCGTCGATCGCGTTCTTACAACATACGATTCGGATATCATAATCACTGAAATGTCGCGTAAGTTACTGATCTCGGGCGTACTCACTGAAAGGACACGTAAATTGCCAATCCCACTTCTGATCTTAGATAACGACTTATGTTCACTAAAATAAGAAGACAAGGTATTTCAATGCAAAATGTATAATTCCGTGATCCCAATATTTTACACGGTAACCCGACAATATCAACGTATATCTGCTTTCTTGGATTCTTCTCTGAGATTACGATGCGCTCACTAGCGCAGGCTCAACTAGACTGACGTTGCCTCTCACGTCTCCGCATCCCTCTCCTCCAGGTCATCCCTCTATCGGCTACAGCCCCGTGGAAGCTGCCGGCCAGATGATGCGCAGATGCTCCGTTTGGGCCTTGTGTAGGCCTTGCAATAAAACCCGGCGCTGTCCCTGCTGATGCGCCCGAGGATGTGCCTTTGTCTCACTGCTTAATCCGTCGCCAGCCGTTCTTTCCGTAAAAACCAAGGAAAGTCTCGGGGAATCGCGTCGCATGGAGCTACGTCCTAAAACGCGCGCTAACACTTGAATATTAAGAAACTCATTTTTCATTAAATAAGAGGATCCAGCAATTTCCGGACCAAAATTAAAGATGAGAATTTGTCAACAAACCATTCCCGCACGCTATTTACTAATATTTAAAAAGGCATTAATCAAGCTCTATCAATTAAATCAACTTAAAGCTAATTAAATACGATGAATAAATAAGACATTTAATAATAAATAAAAATTGTCTTTTCATCCCGATGACATATGCCATCCCTGACGCAAAAAATCATTTGATTAATCATTTGATTAATCGAGTGATTAAACAACTGATTTGTCAAGTGATTTATCAAATGATTTATCAAGTGATGATTTGGCGCGATTTATCAATTGATAAATCACTTGATAAATCACTTGTAGTTTTTTTCTATATAATTAAATTGCCAGATTAAAGAATTATAAAAGATTATATTTAATGAAAATCTCAAAACAATTAAACACTAACAAAAATATAAAAAATGTATCAGTGTCAGTTATACGGGTGGAGTGTCAATTATAGGGGTGGGTGTCAGTTATACGGGTGGAGTGTCAGTTATAGGGATGGGGTGACCAAAAGGATAGGTATAAGAATTAAAAGATTCCAATTAAAAGATATGGCTTCTTCAAAAAAATTATGAAAAAATATGTAGTCAAACCACTTGAAATTTTAGTGGAATATAGTTTGACACGTGACCAAGCAACATGATTGTTTTCGTGAGGTTCTAATATTCCAATTAAAAGATATGGCTTCTTCAAAAAAATTCCCCATTTTCGCATTTTCTGCCAAACGGTGCCGTCGATCCCGAGAGCCAAACGGGAAAAAGTAGGTAATTTTATTATCTCTCAAATGCGTAGTAGCTGAATTGTTTGTAGCAATAGGAAAATAAAAAGAACGAAAAATATAGTTTTGCAAAATTAAAAAAATGGCCATAAAACGAAAAGTAGTTGGCAAACTCAAAAAATACTTATTTTCCCGAATTCAGAATTCCAGAATAGATATACATATCAAATTTTATTGACATTTACAGACTAGATTCAGAAATATTACGGTATACACACACACACACACACACACACACACACACACACACACACACACACACACACACACACACACAGACACACACATACTCACACAGACACACACACATCCATACGGACATTTTCTAAAAACACGTGATCCGAACTCCAAACACCTCAGAATAGATTTCTAACCTATTTTTGACAAAGTCGAAAATTTTACTATTACAAAGCTTCCTCTAGGAGGAAGCAAAAATATTATAACAATAATTATCAGTCTTAAGAAATACTTGCCTAAGTCAAGCTAGGCTCTACTCTCGGTTTTTTTCCCATGGGTTCTTCTTCATTCGCTTCAGCCCTCTTAGCCACCTCAATAAGCTGATATTCCTCTATCATGGAATGACCCCACGGTAGCGTGTCTGTCTGATCAAAGATCAGGTACCGCTTATCGTCATGTGGACTCAAGGCAACCTTCTGCTCTTTCTCAGTCCGAATGACATGAAGACGGCTGCGAATATTTTTTTGCTCACGACTAATACATGTATTCTCTCGGAGGCAATATATATAATCATCGAATTTAATAGTTGATTTGACAACTGATGATCGCAGACCCTTTATCTTTTTAATAGGTGTTTGACCTTATACTTTGACTGAGTACATCTTGCTACGGAGGCCAACAAACTCCGTCATGATGTTACCGTTGCACTCATCCTTCATGAGTCCGACTTTCTTCTTATTAACACGCGGCATGTTGAACTGATTATTCGCAGGATAATCATAAGTGTCAAACTCATGAAGATCAGTTTTCATCAAAGCATACATATCCACATTACTAATTTCATAGATGAAACTGTCTGTATCTGTGTAAAGAAGTTTATCCCTATCTCCTATTCGCTCTTGCATGTATTCATAGTGAAAGCGGTAAACAAGCGTCTTTGATAAATCTAGTACTGCCAACCCGAAATAAATTGGCTTACGAATTGCGATTGCTGTGCGAGAAAGCTGAACAGCAACAAGATTTTCATCAAAAATCGCACAACTATGGAAGTTTGGTTGAGCAGTATACGCTTCACAACCATAGCGACCTTCCCATTTATTTACCAGATTTACATTGACTCTCTTGCACTCATTCTCCATGGTTTTACCATACACAGCATTGTTGAAGAGTTTGAAAAGCATTTTCTCAAATTCATTTTTCGCGTTTTTCCTCAGCTCGCTGTTAAGATCGATGTATGTTTTCAACCATGGCTTCTGGTTGAATTCGATGGCTCGATGAATCTTCTTCAATTGAAGACCATATTTAAGAGCTTGTTTGAGTGCTCTATAATGTAGGATATACCGCTCCGTATTGTTCAATGTTGTAAGTAATTTTTTCTGCCTCAAGCCTGGAGGTGCAACATGCTCCGGACATAATGGTAGATCCTTATGGATATCATGTAGAGTTTCCGGATACTCGATGTCGACTTTCAGGATATAACCGATTGGAGCATCATCAGACACGTTAAAGAAGTCATTACTAACGTCTTCTACCCCCTTGAAACCATTGTAAGGCAAGTATTGAGTCATTGCCCTAGAAATGAATGATTTATTAGTAACCATCCGTACAAGTTGTTGACGTCATAGTACATCAGGTACTTTGACACTTCATTCTGGTTGTATCCTGATTCCATATAGCGATTATTGGCCTTGGCATATCTGTTGCAGCACTGGCTTATACCACCACGGATGCCTCGCTCGACAAAACGCAGCATGTCTATGTTAGTCAAAATCTGGAGCTTGATACCAGTAAATTTTAACATAGCATTCCAAGTGAGACCTGGAGTAGTATAATAGTGTACAGGATCTAGCTGATAGGTATCAATGCACATGGTTCTAAAGTCTTCGAATACATTGGCAAGTAGAAGTACATCTGTTTTAAGGTAGAGGTCTGAGTACTCGCCGAGAGTTTTGATGTTGAATGTATTCCAGACAATTTGCGATTCACGACGATTTACTGTGATCATAAGGAAACACACCTTTCCTTCTAAGCAATTGTATTTGATAATAATCATTAAACTCCTTTTTAAACTCTTTTTCAAGAATGTCCAACTTCTCCAAATATGAGGCGAGTTTATCAAGCGAAGATGGCATAAAGCGGAATGAATCTTCTTTGTTTTGTGGAATAATTGAGACTTGGCCTTTGAAGCTATTAGCAAGCTCTTTTATAAACAAATGTGAATCATAACCACTTAAGTTGTGGAAGACGACGGGAATACTTCTTGAATCCTTATACTGACGATTACAGTTGTTGTGAGCCGCACCACGATATCTAAAATATGATAGGTATAGAAGATATAAAGAACGATAAGAAGCATGTGTATGTAAATATATAAGAATGATATCAAACTTACATCATGAGATGGCAATAGTCTCGGACTTTCCAATCTTTTTCATCGAAAGAGCTACCGCAAATATGACAGGTTGTAGCCAAATCAAATAATTTTTTCTCTTCATCCTTCATAGATATCGGATTCTTGCGTATGCTTTCAAGTTCTTCAGCTAGTTTATGAAGCTGTGAGACAAACCATTTTGCAGGATTTTCGCCATGTTCTGCTTCTCTTCTATAGCACATATATTGACTCTTGGTTTCATTATGTCTGTATTTTATATAGAATCCAACACTGAATGGTTCATGTTCTTGGAGAACTTGATCATTATCTTTTACAGGCTTTAGAATACATTTAAAGTCTGCATGTACAACTATTGGAACTCTCTCCTTGTTCTTAAAGTTTTTAAATTCCAACAAACTGTCTTCAGCATTTTTAGGCAACAAAACTTTACACTTATTCACTTGCATACAATCTATTTCATGAGCTCTTAATTTATCTTCATTATTGAAATAATGAAGACAACGGTCACAGATATGTTTTTTATGAAATTTCTTCGATAATTGTGAAGAGACAAGACGAGATAAATCTTTAATCCACATATAATGAAATCGTGGAACTTGCAAGTATTCTTGGTGTTTATTGTCAGTTTCATCTATATAAGCATCTTGCACAAGCAGTAGATTCACATGTTTAACTTTCTTTAAAGTTGTCAAGTTTGTGTGATAGATACTGGAAAATCAATATCATTGAAGTTCAATTCGTTCACATAAGCTTCATATTTTGAAACTCGCTGTGCACCTTATCTACGGGATGTAAAGCTGATAGAATAGCCCATTTAAAGCATTCATTATCTTGATTTTGAACGTTGACACACGCTTTCCTGTTTCTAAGAATCTTTGGCAGTTCAATGTACGAAGCAGCTTTCATAGGACTTAATTTATCCATATTTACAGTCAAGTTGAGAATAGCTTTTAAAGTCTAACCAGAGTCTCGTTCTTGAAACTCTTCCATGTCATGCTCAATTGGTTGCTTAACGTTTTTCCCGAACCACTCTGTCAAGTCTGTAGTCATAAAGATTGATGCACTCTTTGTATTAAAATATTTCACTTCCACTATTTCTTTATCATCTTTTACAATTGCATATTCTGCAGCGAGAATGCAGTCCACCTTCAATGATTTATACATTAGCAAATCAGCTTTAATTTTTGATACAAATACAGCGCATGAGTCTTTCATGAAAGAGATTATATCGAGATGTTTTACATTAGTAATAACACTGGTTTTAAGATTGTTTTTAAATGCAGATTTTGCATTGTCCCGCATAACTCCTGAAATATTCTCTTGGAGACCAGCACCAACTTTCAATAGAGAATCATTTAACAATCGCCGTATACTATATAATTGTCCGCATGAGGTTTGACAAGTCTTTTTCTTATGAATATCCAAGCTTGGGGAATAAATCAATTCATTTAGTTCAAGTCGTTAGAGTCCTCAACCCCATCACGTAAATTCTTTACACAATGCCACAACTCTTTTACAGTGTCCACAAAATACATGCAAATACAAGTATATGCAGTATAGCACTACATTTTTGGAGGAGTTTGAAATACTCTACTTGTAACTAGCTAAACAAATACTGGTTCTCGTAGTAGTGTAATTGCAAGGGATACCGAAAAAACATAATAAAGTATTAGAAAATATAAGTATTGCAATTGCATAAAATAAAACATTATGCAATGTTTACTTATATTGAAAATTTATTTAAAAAATTCTATTATTTACTGTTTGTAATAACTTTTGTATGATAAAACGGATCTGAAGGAGGTGCATGTGTGCTTAAAAATAAATCATTTAATTATTTTTTAATGAATTCATTTAACTATATGGGTGATTCCACAGTAACTCCCCGATTCTGTGTATCTCTGTAGTCTTTGCACATTGGGAAAAAAATTCTTATAACAAAATTGGAATAAGCAGAATATCAAGTAAAGTATTAATTTTACTTTCATAAATTTTCAAAACTATCCTACATTTTCTATTCTTCAAACTAGTTTACAATTTTCTAGGATCTTGAGCAGACTAATCAATCGATGTTTATTTATAAATTTTTATATAAATTGAGTTATACCTCATCTCGAGATTTATATATATATATATATATATAATCATAACAATATATATATATATACTAGTGGGGCTTCGCCCCCCTGCTCGCTTCGCTCGCCAACCCCCCATTTTAGTTTTTGTGTGATTTTTATTTTTCAACTGTTATTTTCGTTATCTGATGATTAAGTTCTAGTTGGCCAAGAACAATCTTATTGTATTATATAAAATTTGTAGATCATAAAAAGGTCAAGAATTTAATGTTTGTCGAAATAGAGAAAATCGAAAGAAAAAAAGTAAAAGTACTGAATTAACGCCGAACTTCTACTGCTTATGGCATTTAAAATATATAGTTTTTTTTTCATTTTTTTGGAAATTGTTTTGAAATTAATTTTGATTCTTCCCACTTTCAATTATATGTTACAATTATACATAAATCTGGTCCACTACTTTTTCTTATAATAACCATTGCTGCGTTGTTGAATGACCTGTGGCCTCTAATATATGTTGATGATCGATCTTTTCGTTTTTACGTAGCATAATGAGGAAACAAATATGTTTTTCATTTTATTAATGTTTTAGTTTCTAAAAACTCAATTATTAAAAAATAAAATTTTTGTTTCCTACCTAGGGAAGCTTTGCATTTTACAGACCAAGTTAAGTAAAGAAATAAGGCACAAATCATATAAAAAATTTGGATCCGGACGTATTTTCTTGTTATCTCAATTCTTATTTCTATACGAATTTATCGATCTCTGCAAGTTAAATATACTTCTTAAATCTTTACTTGTAACTGCTCATTAGCTTTATTTAATTTATTTTTTGTCAACATTTTTTCGAAAACTTAAGTTTAAATCTTGCACCTAAGTACACGAGTTACAATTTTTACTCCAATAATATTTAAGGGCCCTCGAACAAATCGCTATATATATATATCGATTGGCCTATCGGGGATCCTTTTTTTGTTTAAGACTTTGATAATTCACATTTATGATCTTATAAAGTTTTTACAATGCCAAGTATAAACAACGCAAAAGTGATATATACAAGAAGAAATGACTATACCTTACAATACAAAGCAAAAGTCAATGCTAAGTATACGCACATCAAAGTGTTAACAATACAAAAGCAAAATAAAACCTTATAAGAATATTTTACTTCAAACTAAGTCAAACTTTTAAGTCAAACTTTAACAAAAATATAAAAAACGCTCCTGTCTATTTACTTTAGGTGGTGTGGAAAAAATAGAAAATAAAATTAAGTTATATCTCTTATATAGTTTATCTCTACTGTTATATATAATTTTGATACTGATGTGCTATGAGCTTGTTATGAGGGCTTGGAAAAGTTTCTACAAAGGATGTAGGATCTTCCCGAGGCTAAAGACATTATTTATGCCAAAAGTATTGTATTGCTCGAGTCGTTCGTGGTAGAGTCGGAGGAAAGTAACCTTTATACATCATCTTAATATAGTGAAGCTAATATAGCCTAATATATTTTTAGAAAATCGAAATAATTATACGCGTCGCGAAGTGCACGACTAAAAATATCGTTAAAGATGATTCAAAAAGGTGTTCATAAATTGATCCGATTTTATCCGATGTACTATTACAATTGTTGTTAGTAAATTTTTTGCTAATAAAAACTTTAAATAAAAAAAATTGTACTAACAATTAATAAATTTTAGGAAAAGCTGCTAATAGGAGTTGCGGGGGCTGCGGGGGGGCCGTGCGGGGGGCTGTGGCGGGGGGGCTGCGGGGGCTTTTACATTATCCAAATCACATGAAAATGAAAGAATTTTGCCTTATTTTGCGGGGGGGGCAGTGCGGGGGGCTGCGGGGGGGGGGGGTGCGGGGGGAGTACTCCAAAACAACTATATAATATAGGTAGATATATATGTATGTATGTATGTGTATATTCGTGGCGATTCAAGTATGACTTCTAATAAAAAATTTCATTCCAAACTATATTTTCTATATCTGAATTGTTTTCACTTTCATTTTGAATAAACAATCGATTAGGATCTTTGCATCTAGATAACGATACATACAATTGTCCATGAGAAAATAACGGTTTTGAAATATATTCCTACATTATCGAAACTTTGTCCTTGAGATTTATTAATAGTCATAGCGAACGCTAAGACTAAAGGAAATTGTTTTCTGTGTAAAATAATTGGCAATGAAGATAAATTTCCGGTATTGAAAGTAATTGTAGGCATGAAAACTTTATTTCCTATTTTTTCCCCAGTTATAATTTCAGCTTCAGTGTTATACTTGAATAATTTGGTAACTTTTAATCGTGTGCCATTACACAAACCGTCTGTTATACAGTACTTTTACTTCCAGTAACGAATTTTCTTTTTATTTTCTTAATTTGGACAAATATTTAATCTTTTTTTATAATCTATAAATTTTATATAGAATATAATTTTAAAATAAAAATAAAACAGAAACTGAAATGGGGGGTTGGCGAGCGGAGCGAGCAGGGGGGCGAAGCCCCACTAGTATACATATATATATATAAATATAAGTCGAACGTTAAAAGCAGCAGAAGTTACTCATTTCAATACAAAAAAGAACTACTAGCAATAATCTAGAGTTTGCAGAAATTGAGCACTTATTTACGAGCAGCAAAAATTTTTGTAAAAACAGATCACAAAGCTCTTATCTTCCTATTTAAATGTAAATTCATCGGTAATCGTATCCCACGGGGGATTCTTGGAACACAAGATTTCAATTTAGAAATTGAACATGTGTCGGGAAAGGAAAATGTCGTTGCCGATATGCTTAGCCGATATCCTAACTTCAATCCAGAAGATCATAGAAAGTCGGGTGAATTAATAAACGAACGTTTTCTAAAGATTTGATTAGTAAATTTAAGCATTTATCAACACTTCAACGTGATGATGAATATTTAAATAATATAATTAATAAAATCAAAGAGAATAAAATTAAAAATAAAATGACATATTTAGTCCAAGAAAAAATTATTCATAAATGAATCAATTGAAAGAATATAAGATTATGGTTCCGAAAAACATGATCGAACCACTCATTCTTGAAACTCACGAGACATATGGCCATATTGGCGCAAAAAAGATTGTTCGTATGTTACAAGAAAGTTTTTACATAAAAAATATTAGTCATAAAGCGCAAAAAATAATTGCTTTCCGCGACTCATGTCAGAGAAATAAAATATCAACGCGATGGAATCGATTATTCCAGAAGGTTCACACGATTTGCTATCGATAGATTTTTTTGGTCCTCTAACAACGGGACGTGGTGAAATGTAAAATATTCTTGTAACAATAGATGCGTTCTCAAAATTCGTAGTTTTATATCCAATTCGTAGGCAGACGTGCACGATAGCGATAAAAAAATCTTTAACGACTACATTCTCCAATATGGAAAACTGAAGCGTATTTCATGCGATCATGGCCCGCAATTCACGGCAAGCGCATGGATCAACAAATTACAAGAAGAAAACATAGACTCAATTTTTTCATCCATTCGTCACCCTCAAAGCAATGTCGTAGAGCACGTTAACAAAGAACTCGGGAGATTCTTTCGCACGTTCACGAGCAAGAAACATACCGGATGGGTTGGATACATAAAAATCATTCAAACAATTATCAATGAGACGTAATACGACTCAATATTCCGATTGAATTACACTTAAATATTAAGCCTAAGCGTGCATGGAAAAATTTGATTAGACCAATTAATTTAGAAAATGAAATCCCGTATGAACAAAAGATATTTCTCGCTCGTGAACGAATCAACTTAAAAGCACAAAAACGTGCTGATAAATACAATTTAGAGAAAAAACGATTTTTTGTAGAATTTAGCGAAGGCGACGAAGTACTTTTAAAATCAAATAATATATCTGATTTAGAGGATAAGAAAATTTCAAAATTTTTTTCTATTTACGAGGGTCTATATGAGATTCAAAGAAAAATTGGAGAACATCATATTTTTTAATTGATAGGGAAAATCAAAAGGAAAATGGTCGTTTTCACGTAAGTGATTTAAAAAAATATTTAAGAAAACGTTCATGATAAATACAATTCATTAATGTAAATAGACATTTAAGTGCATAAATATTCCAGAAAAAATAATTTAAATATATTAAGTATACTCTACAAGTATGATTATATTTTTAAAGAAGATAAAATCGTTTAATTTAAGCGAAATACTTGTAGAGAAAATCTGATTTATAATATAATGTTTTCATTTAGAGTAATACCAACAAGCCTTTACATCACATAACAATATACGAATATCAGGAATGTAGAAAAAGCTTCTGTTTTCTCCTGTCCTATAGGTATACAAAAGTGCCGTATGTACATTCAAAACAACCGCACTACTACTCAACTATGAGTTCCCCGTACATTTTTTCCAAGGATTGTGGCCTATATAAGGGCAACTGTTAGCCGACACTCGCCAGTTTACCTTCGCAAGTTGCAATTCACGCACTTAAATAAAAGCAAAAATGGGACGTAGAAACACGAAGCAAGTCTCTGTGAAATATCCTCAGAGATTGATCTCCAGGCAGAACGTTTTGGTCCAGACTATCCCCATTGGACAGAAGGTAAGCCTACCCGGGGATCGTGAGATGATGCCCCGACCAGTTAAAGAACGAGAGAGACTAGCGTACACGTGGAAGTCTCGGGGAAAAAGAATGCTGTTTGGCCAGACATCACAATACGTAACCCCACCGGTCTCACCTACACCACAGGCATCTCTCGCACCCGAGGACGAAAAACATGAAGAAGCTCCGCTGAAGAGTCTAACTCCTCCTCCTCTACCTACCAACATCGAAGCAGCTCGGTGTCAGCGAATGAAAAAGCGGATG
Source organism: Pteromalus puparum (assembly GCA_012977825.3). Classification (NCBI taxonomy): domain Eukaryota; kingdom Metazoa; phylum Arthropoda; class Insecta; order Hymenoptera; family Pteromalidae; genus Pteromalus; species Pteromalus puparum. The sequence goes on along the minus strand of CM053168.1, from coordinate 27,620,279 downwards.
AGTCGTCAAGAGGAATCAATATTTCTGTCCAATCCATTGGCCATTCTAGCGTCAGCTCCAAAGAAAATGCACTGGTTGGGTAAATACAACTTTGATACACCAAAATACCAGGACCTAGAGGAGGAGGAGAGAAGAGCAAAACTACGTAAGATATGACCCAGAAAAGAGGTAAGGGTTTAACTCTAAGTGATTGCAATTTAAGCATCACATCAATTCTTTTATTGTATAATTGTTATCAAATAATTGAAATATTTTTTCTGGAAGTATAGTGAAAGTTTTTCAACTTTTGAAAAATTTTCACTAGCGGATTATGTAATACCCCGTACACCCTTTACACTATTTCCGCACATAAAGTAAACAACCAATAATATCAAAAAACTCAAGTCACTCGAAATTTCTACAGAAAACTTTTGTTCCCTGCTTTATCGACACAGCGAGCGACGACTTAGGAATCAGCATCAGCATCGCGCACGTGTGCGCGTGCTCCCCTCTTCTCAGCAATCGACAACCAGCATCGAACATATAGAACTACGCAGCAGCGTATTAGAATAAGGTGTATGTGTGTGTGTGCAGCGAGCGATGACGCAGTGGCGGAGACGCGCGCGCAACCAAGTATGTTGGTATGAGTGTGGATGTAGGAATGAGAGTATCATGTGTGGAACTGTGAATAATTTCGGCGGCTCAAGTGAGCGCTCTGTAACTCGGCTATAAAAGGCAATGCGAAGCCCGTAACTGACCATTGGTCTTCGCAATTTACAGCGCACTAGTCACTTCTCACTCCATAGCAATTAACGATTGGATTAACAATACACTCATGTTAATTAGTCACTGCAATTCATGCGTATTGGTTAATACACTATTAAATTCATACATAACACTTGCAATACAAACAAAACAAAACACGTATGAATTATATTTGTCACATTTCTGAATACTAAACGTAAATGACATTATATAAAATGTATGCGTAATCTTAAAAGTTATCAAAGCAGAATAGTTTGCATATGCGAAGGAACTTTTCAACACTTGTTCTATTCAATACACATATTTTTTTTTGTTTTTTAATTATTTTTTTTATTTATTTTTTTTTATTTAAAAATTAATTTAGTCACTTTTTAAATTAAATTTATGAAAAAATAATTAATTAAACTCCTTTTATTTTTTTATTTAAACTGGATTCACACTTGTGATCCAGTTTAGCTAATGAACTGGGCTTGTTAAATATTTAATCCTTTAATTAATATTAAAACTATCACTACAAGACCAGGTCCATTACAAATTATTGAGCGTGACGCATAACGCCAATGTACCGTGTAGAAATTTCGCGAGTTAACGTTAGAATAGCGCGATTCGTATCACTGAAGTTTGCGTTAGAGTTTATGAATTGACGGTCGATAGCATGATTCGAAGCGCTAATCTTGGTGACACGAGACTCGGTTCGGTTTGCCACGTGGCATTGAGAAGGTAGGCTATCTTGGCTTCAAGATAAGTCGTGCGTTCATGTTCGAATGATAGTAAATTTTTGTATTAAAATAGTGTAAGATAATTTTACTTGTTAAGTGATTCAAATGCTCGTAAAAATCCACCTCAATAGTTTAGCCTGACTCGAAGCGCATGTAGAATAGAGTGTAGGATGAGTGCGACCATTATTACATAATTAGTCGTTGTTGTGAGATTTGGATGTTTGCACTGTGACACGTATTTCTGATAAATAATTGACATATATATTGAGATATCGAGATAGAAAGGTATTGTAGGTTAGATAAGGGAAACTTCATGGCAACACAGATGGCTGCCGCGGCACCCTATGATTTATTTTAATTTGACTATGGACAAAATTATGTAGCGTCTCCTAAGGGAAAGATAAAAAAAAATTAAAAAGCTGAAGAATGGTAGATTAAGGGAAAACTAGTTACGTTTCACCAGCAGCTTATTTAAACCCTCAAAATTCACCCCCTATATGAGAAATTGGTATAAACTTTACATTTTCGGCTCTCTTATTTGAAAAAAAAATGTTCAAATAGACCCCCTGGGTGGACCTATATATTTTTTGGGTCGCTGAATCCAAATCTTGGGTCCGATTGTTTCTATCACGTCAGAGTTAAGATCATTTATGAGTCAAATTAATAGAATATGTAAAAAAATCTGAAAAAATGCGTGTATATGTTTTTTAGGTTGCTAAAATGATATCCGGGGTCCGTTTGGCACTATCACGTCATAGTGTATCTGCGTAAATTGAGTTTAGTATTTTGTAGAATCTAAATCTAGTATTCATTTTTCCCGATAAACTTTGTAAAGGTCACTTCAAGCTTATTTGAAAGTCAAGATTTGAATTTTTCTGCAAGTAATTATTTCTTACACAAACTACACCTTATAAGCAACAACTCTTCATAGTTTCAAAGCGAAAAATCGATTGTTTAATCAAACTGTGATTTTATATATATTATTTAAATTCAATTTAAATTTAAATAATTATTTACACACGCGCACACACACACAGCTACTTGATTGGCTTAGTTAGATCATGGGCGGTGAGCGATCATTACACAAATAGCGACTATCAAGCAATAATAATGGGAATTAGAAAACCAAATGGGGACCCAGCACGGGTATGAGGACCGAAAAAGTTGGTTGGAAAAGAAAGGATTATGACAAGGAGACATTCCTGCTGGCTCTGGATGCAATACAGTTAGACGGGAACGCGAATGAAAAGCCGAACAGGTAAAAGAAAACATTACTCGAGCCTGCGACGCAATGATGCCAAGAAGGTTGCACAATAATAGACGACCGCCAGTATACTGGTGGGATAAAGAAATTGACACTGCCCGCAGCGAGTGTCATCGAACCAGAAGACGAGAAGAGCGGGACAAAAAAAATACTACAACACCAGTAGAGGTCAAGAAGTTGTAGAAGCCTGAAACAAAGGAATAAAGGACGCTAAACGGATACTGAAGAAAAAAATACGAGATATTAAACGTAGGTGCCTTGAAGAATTACATGACGAGGTGCAGATGGACCCTTGGAGGCGGTCATACCAAGTAGTAATGAAGAAGATAAAGGGAAGATATATTCCTTCTCCTAAGAGCCCAGAATTACCAGACTGCTTGTGACTACGCTGTTTCCTCTTCAACAGGAAGTAACAGCTATCCAGAGAGTAGACTCAAATGACGAAAGCGTTCCACCTATCACCACAGAGGAACTTTTGGCTGCGTGCAAAAAGCTTGGGAACAACAAGACCTCAGGCTTGGACATCATACTCAATATTGCATTAAAACATGCTATTCAGGCACGCTCCAAGGTCTTTGTTGACCTGTACAATACATGCCTCGAAGACCGGACGTTTCCTAGGAAATGAAAGAAGCAACACCTGGTTCTACTCCCAAAAGAAGATAAGCCACCTGGAGAAGCTGCCTCATACAGACCACTCTGCATGCTGAACACTCCGAGCACGATCTTAGAGCACATAAGAGGAGTTTGAATAAACCAAGTCATTAAAGAATCAAGTAGTCTAGCGGAAGATCAATAAAGCTTAGAAGCCGACACCACTAGAACTGCATTGAAAGTGAAAATATGAAAAGGGAAAACCAAGAAGTACGTGCTATTGTTACACTAGATGTTAAAAATGCATTGAAGTCAGCCAATTAGGGCAAGATACATGAGGCACTATAGAAAAAAGAGGTACTCGCATACATAAGGAGGATTATGGCTGACTACCTGAAGGACAGAACCCTATTGTATGACATTTCATTATAATTTTATATGTGTATACATGTTTTATATATGTACAAGTAAAAACTTTATAAATTAAAAACAATTTTGTCATTAAACAATACATGATGTTGAAGGAAGCTACGTGCTAAAGAATTGACAGCGGTTTTATCAATGATATGGATGGATAAGTCCTTTGTATCAGCTATTATTAGTAATTAAAATCGTTTCTAAGGGTTTTTTAACATTATGTTCCCATGAAAACAAAAAACAAAGGCCTTTGCTATTCTGGCTCTTTTATAGGTACTTTTTCAGTATGAAAAGGTATCTTTTTACCGCACAAAAATACAGAGGATATGTATATATCTCGGCTCCAGAGCAGCTGAACACGAAGTTGCTCGAAGTCAGGGCCCCCGGCGGGATTTCATTCGTCCCTGGACTTGGTCTATCTCTCTCTCTTGCTCCGGAGGTGTGTATGGCTGCTGGTCTTGTCACTTTGCTTTCCTTGAAGTTTTAAGTATTATTTTCACTCCTTGGAGTGATTTTCTGCAGAAGAAGGGACCCTAAAGCGACATTTGTGCTAACTCAATAAAAAGCACGCTCTCTTGTGCTTTTTACAAGCCAGGTGGGTGATTTCTGTGATCCATCGACGACATAACCTCCAAAAATTTACCATCACTACATGAGCTTGAACATCGTCTCATCATTGGGGGAGGAGATGTCACCTGGAAGTTGCAGCGCGCTTCTCTGCGGAGCTATTACGGAGCGTAGGCTGCGTAGCTCTCTGTTTAAAATCGAAGAAGGGTTTTCTTTTCGCTGTGTGCCTCGTAGAGGCGAGTTGTATAGGCAAGGGTTGACATCTTCTTGCCGGTGACATAACATTGGTATAAAAATTTTCTTGAAAATGTACTACGGTAATACGAGTTAAACCCTACAAATTCATCTCAAACAAAAATTATTGTCAGAACTCCTCTTTGCTCTTGGTATGAGAGATTCAAAAGACGAGTTTCTTCTAACAATATTATAAAGCGTTTCGTCCTAGACTGTTGGACTGGACTCATCAGTAAGGATCCACAGTCCTCCTAGACGCTCTGCTGCACAGACTATGTTAGCTACAAAGGTCCCAATATATGTAGGAAGTCGCGTTTCGCCTTTGACTTCAGTTGTGGGAAATAAGTCTAGCAGCCTACCTAACCCGCATTCTTTCAAACCGGGTATGCGAGATACAAAATAGTAATATCATCAAACCACTCGGTGGAATTTAACAAAAATTTTCGTTGAAATGTACAATTACGGCTAGGATAACGCACGTTAACCGGCTGAATACAAATTCATCGTCAACAAAGAATATGGTCAGAACTCCCCTTACTTCGCTCTTGTATGGAGGAGAATTCAAAAAGACGAGTTTCTTCCTAACAAATTATAGACGCAGTGTTCGTCTAGACTGTCTGGAGTGGACTCATATACAGGTCAAAGGATCCAACAGGCTCTCCTATAGACGCTCTGCTGACTTAGTGTAGAATGTTCTACTAACAGCCCAATATAGTGTAGGCGAGTCTAGTTCCCTCGACTACAGTTGTGGGAAGTTAGTCAGCTCCTACCGCCTTTTTTTCAACCGTAATGCGAATCACAAATTATATCTAACACACTGGTAATTTACATGAAATCAGATTAAAATTGTCTTGAAATGTAACTACGGTAATACGAGTTCAAACGGCCTACAAATTCATCTCAAACCAAAAAATTGATTGTCAGAACTCCCTCTTTGCATTGTAGGGGGGGGGGGGGGGGGTATGAGAGATCAAGAGACAAGTTTCTTCTAAGACAGATCTTATAAAGCGTTTCGTCGCTAGATGTTGGAGCTGGACTCTTCAGGAAGCGATCAGCCAAACAGCTCCGCTCCTTAGACGCTCTTGGCTGCAGAGGATTGGTACTACAGCCACCAATATGATGTAGGGAGTCGCTCGCTCTACCAGGTGTGTGGGAAGGTAGTCAGGCCTCCTACCCGGCATTTCTTTCACCGTCATGCGAATTACAAAAACTATATATCTACACTCGTAAATTTACAAAAATTTTCTTGAAAATGTACTACGGTAATACGAGTTAAACCCTACAAATTCATCTCAAACAAAAATTATTGTCAGAACTCCTCTTTGCTCTTGGTATGAGAGATTCAAAAGACGAGTTTCTTCTAACAATATTATAAAGCGTTTCGCTCTAGACTGTTTGGACTGGACTCATCAGTAAGGATCCAACAGTCCTCCTTAGACGCTCTGCTGCAAGATGTTACTACAGCCCAATATATGTAGGAGTCCTCTCGACTACTTCAGTTGTGGGAAGTAGTGCAGCCTCCCTACCGGCATTTCTTTCCAACCGTGCATGCGAATTACAAAATACTATCATTAACACTCGTATAATTTTACAAAAATTTCATTGAAAATGTACTCGGGTAGACTACAGTTTAAACACTCACAATTCATCTGCAAAAAAATTATGTGTCAGAACTCCTCTTCTGCGTAGTGTCAAGCATCTGTTTGAGACTGAATTTGTAGGTTTAATCTCGTACGTTAGCCAGGTAGTAAGCATTTTCAAGAACATTTTTGTAAATTTTAGCGAGTGTTTAGATATATATTTTGTAATTCCGCCATACGGTTGAAAGAAATGCGGTAGGAGGCCTGACTATTCCACAACTGAAGTATCGAGGAGCTCTCACATTATAATTGGGCTGTAGTAAGAATCTTTGGCAGCGCAGACGTCTAAGGGGACTGTTGATCGCTTACTGGATGTGCCAGTCGCAACAGTCTAGGACAAACGCTTTATGAATATTGTTATGAAGGACTCGTCTTTGAATCTCTCATCACCAAGAGAAAGAGGAGTTTCTGAGCATATTTTGTTTGGATGAAGTTATGTTAGGGTTGTGTACCGTATTGGGTAGTACATTTTCAAGAAAATTTTTGTAAATTTACGAGTGTTAGATATATATTTGTAATTCGGCATACGGGTTGAAAGAAAATGCCGTAGGAGGCTGACTACTTCCACAACTGAAGTAGTCGAGGGCTCCACATATATTGGCTGTAGTAACATCTTGCCAGCAGAGGCGTTAGGAGGACTGTTGGATCCTACTGATGAGTCCAGTCCAACAGTCTAGGACGAAACGCTTTTATAATATTGTTAGAAGAAACTCGTCTTTCGAACTCTTCATACCAAGAGCAAAGAGGAGTTCTGACACATAATTTTTGTTTGAGATGAAATTTGTAGGGTTTAACTCGTATTACGCTCAGTACATTTTCAAGAAATCTTTTGTAAATTTCGAGTGTTAGATATATATTGTTGTAATTCGGCATACGGTTGAAAGAAATGCGGTAGGAGGCTGACTACTTCCCACAAACTGAAGTAGTCGAGGGACTCCTACATATATTGCGCTGTAGTAACATCTTGCAGCAGAGCGTCTAGGAGGAACTGTTGGATCCTTACTGATGAGTCCAGTCAACAGTCTAGGACGAAACGCTTATAATATTGTTAGAAGAAACTCGTCTTTTGAATCTCTCATACCAAGAGAGAGGAGTTCTGACAATATTTTTGGTTGTGAGATGAATTTGGTAGGGTTTAACTCGTATTACCGTAGTACATTTTCAAGAAAAATATTTGTAATTTTACGAGTGTTGATATATATTTTGTATCGGCCATAGGCTTTGAAAAAATCGCCGGTAGGGCAGGGCCTACTACTTCCCACAACTGATAGTCGAGGGACTCCTACATATATTGGCGCTGTAGTAACATCTTGCAGCAAGAGCGTCTAAGGAGGACTGTTGGATCCTTACTGATGAGTCCAGTCCAACAGTCTAGGACGAAAACGCTTATAATATTGTCTTAGAAGAAATCGTCTTTTGAATCTCTCATACCAAGAGCAAAAGAGGAGTTTCTGACAATAATTTTTGTTTGAGATGAATTTGTAGGGTTTAACTCGTATTACCGTAGTACTTTTCAAGAAAATTTTTGTACAATTTACGAGTGTTAGATACTTAGTATTCTTGATAATTCGGCATACGGGAATTGAAAAAAAATGCGGTAGGAGGCTGACTACTCCAAAATATAGATCCTAATATATTGGAGGCTTAGTACATCTTGCGGCAGAGCGTACTAAGAGGATGTATGGATCCTCTGATGAGAACAATCATCAACAGGTCTAGGAGATATAATATATTAGACAGAAATCGCTCTATATATAAATATAATAAAAAAGCGGAGATTTCTGACAAAAATTTTTGAGTTTGAGATGAATTGTAGGGTTCAACTCGTATTACCGGTAGTAATTCTTCAAGAAAATTTTTGGTAGAAATTTAACGACTGTTAGATATTATAATTTGTAAATGGCATAAGAAATAAAGATAAGAGAGTAAGGCTGATAAATGAAGTAGTAAAGGGACTCCTACTATATATAGAAAAACTAGTAACATCTTGGCAGCAGAGCGTCTAAGAGGATCGTTGGATATATATTGATGAGATCCAGTCAACCAGTCTAAATATAAGATATAGACAGAAACTAGTCTATATATCATAGCCAAAGACAAAGAGGAGTTATGAATAAAATATATATAGATGAAATATAAGTTTTAACTGTATATAAGATAAGTACATTATATAATTATATATTTACGAGTTTGATAAATATATATATATATATATATATAATAGTCATAACATGAAATTGGTAATTCGCGCTCTGAACCATGGTTTAGTGCCGGACGGAATACATAAATGGGTCCAAGCGAACGCTCGCTAACAATGATTTAACGACCAATGACATTAGGTTTACAGACTTATTGGACTCTGAAGCTGCTGCTTGCGTGACTGGACACAAGATTTTTATTAATAAATTATTGTCCCAAGAAAAGTTCTATCTTTTTAAAAGCTTGAGGCCCATAGCTCAGGGACTGGGTCTTACGTACGTCTGGCACGCGGGTGGCAAGTTTCTAGCTAGAAGAAAGGGGTGGGGGTGAGCGCGCCCATATTTTTGCGTCGGCAGCCGATCTGCAGGCTATCCAGGTAGCGTGCCGGTCGGTCTCCAAGAACTCCTCGAACGATAACGCCGCGGCAGAGTGGGTCGACGGTTTTGGGAGAAAGAATGTAAGGGCTGTTCAGCGGAGCAGTGCGGCGGAGACAGCGTGACTCATCCCAGGTGGAGGCGAACGTAGGAGTGAAGATGGCAGTTTTTTCCAGGCTGGGTTTCTCAACGTGAACTCTCCCAGAGCTCGCATTGAGCAGCTCCGTCTGTCCCTTGCTGATCATCCCTCCAAACATGTTTTCGGGATTGCGGAGTCGTGGCTGGGACCGATTGTCGACGACAATCTCAGTAAGGTCAAAGGCTATTCGTTATTTCGGTAGGATCGTAGCGTCAACGGGAGAGGGGTTACTCTGTGCAGTGATTATAAAGTTAATGTCCTCGCTAATTCTCAGACTACGGGTAAAGGAAAACTTGGTATCCCGGAATATCTGTTCTGTAGCGTACAGTAGTTCGACTCACCCTCTCTCCTCGTCGGGATGATTTATAGACCACCTAAAATTCAAATGCAAAAGGATTCTGACCTCTTTCTTGAAATCATTATTGGAGACCTGAATGCAGATCTGTTGTCGACATCTGATGACGCAAATACCATTCGGCGTCTTTCTGAGAAGCTTTCACTCCAAATTATTCAGCACGGCCCTACGCATCAAACAGCATCCTCTCACACATGGATTGACATTATTAGGACAGACAGTAATCACACGATACTGTATTTCAGGAACGAATGGCTGCCCAGTTTCGGAAAGCATAGTATCGTAGATGTCACAATAGACATATTCTCTGTCTCCTCTGTGAGAGATTCTTTTTCCTGCAGAAATTTTAACAGCCTTGACCCGGTTTCACTAAATTAATTGCTTTTCCGCTGTGACTAGTCATCCATGAGTTCTTTGCAATCTGACATGCCCTGCATATTTTAAACAGCAACCTTAATCTTGCTCTTGATGAATTGGCGCCTCCTAGGAGGGTTTGTCCGCATAAAAAAGTCTACTCCCTGGCTTGGTCCCGAGTTGAGGTTGCTCATGTATAAGAGTGACACTACGCTTAGGCGATATCAACGCACTAGCTGTGCCGAGCTTTTTAGTGAGTTTCTTCGATTTAGTGAGGAGGTGGACGTGCGCATAATAGAAGAGCGGAACTCATTCATGCAACAACATCTTTCAGACGCTTTTAGCAACAATAGGAACATCTAGAAGGAAGGAGAAACTGTATGGTTTCTCACCGGGAGCGCTAAATGATCACTTTGCCGGGATCTCCTCCTCCCCTAAAAACATTAAAAACATTGATGATGCGATGGACCTTATAATGGCTGCAGATGAGGATGGTTTTTTTCGTAAACCCATAAATCGAGCTTATTATGACTTATCAAATATACGCTAATCTTATGAACGACCAATTATTTTGAGCGTAAATCATTTGCGTAATTCAGCATTAAGGTTTTTGTTTTTGGCTACTGCTTTTGGCCGCGTTAGGTAAATTACACCCCCTGTCACAGAGTGTACGGAATTACTCGAATTTTTTGTACGAGACCGATCAATCTGCCTTTTGTATGTTTGGAAAGAGAGAGAGAGAGGGAGAGAGAGAGGGAGAGAGAGAGAAAGAGAGAGACAGAGAGAGAGAGAGAGAGAGAGAGAGAGAGAGAGAGAGGGAGAGAGAGGAGAGAGGGGAAAAAGAAAAGAGAGAGACTCTCTTACTCTCTATTTCTGACAGCTCTCTTATCTCTATTGTGTCGTTGGCGACTTATGACACTTTTTCCTAATTAAACTAGAGAATTTAGCTTTCATATTACGCATAACTAAACACAAAATGACAGTTTTTATTGTTCATTTTAAGTATAAAGGATCCCGTTTAATTAACACGCATGGCAAAGAAAATATCAAAACTTATTCGATACTTTCTTTGCCAAACCTATTCCAGAGCAATTTTTTATAATTTTTAACCCATGGATTATCGTATGCATAAAAATGAAACATTTTATAATATTATTAAGTATAAGAAAAACAAATATTTACTGAGTGGGATATTCTTAGTTTTGTATTAAATAATTAAAAACGAATAAACCTACGTCTTATGAAAAAAGCAATGTCCGCTATTATTTGATATCAATTATTAATTCTAAATAATTTTTTTTAGAATACCTTTAAATGTAAAATGAATATTCTCTTTATAGATAATCCATTGCTTTGTGATTGCGAATTACATTGGTTTGCGGTATGGCTCAGCAATTTACGAGAAAAAGACGACGAAATAATGTCTAAAAAAAGAACTGTTTGTACAATGCTTCAAGAACACCGAGAATATCTTGTTCAAGAGATGCCACTTCAGAAATTAGGTTGCATAAAGAGCAAGAATCCTGAAAGAGCTTTATCTACATCTTTTGCTGTAAGCGAGACTTATAGCCCAATTTTTATTTTAACTATAGTAATGCTAAATGGAAGCTTGTCAAAATAATTAGATGAACAATTCAATTTATTTATAGAGTAGTTGTTTCTTTATATGGCCCTTCAATATTTTGTTCATATTGAATATTCAAAAATTTTTTGGGATTAAGTAAATTATATGTAAATAAAAAAACTTATATTTGAAAACTGCACAAAATGTAAAAATGTACTTATTATTGTATTTGAAATTTACTACGAAAAATAATAAAATACTTATGATATTCAAAAAAGTTTTTGTTAAAAAATTGCACAAAATGTAATAATGTACTTACTCATATATTCGAATTTATTATGAAAATAATCAGATTCCTTCTTTAAAATTAATTAATAAAAACACTTACATACAAACACAAAGATTTGTATACTAGGGAGCCCCCCCCCCCCTCACTCGACTCTACGACCCCCAATGTTGCGACATTGGCTGCCTTGCCCTTGCAGAGTTAATCGACTAATGACCCGCCAAGCTTAGGGACTGACGCGGCAAAGCTACTATGTCAACAAAAGATCGTCGTGTGACGATCGAGAACTCGCCTCGGCTGCTCAGCATCGCCGCCTTGACGGACCGCAGAAAGTGTCGGAGTTCTTCTTTGCTTGGTCAGAGAGCGCATTAGAAACAAGGAGTAGCATGCATAAATGGTAACACAGTAGATTTATGCTAGGAGAAAACTCGGGCTTCTCTTGCCCTTGAATTATGACCTACTTTCATATTTTTCTGTGATTTCAGATCGTTCAAACTTTATGTTAAAAAAGGTCTCATGTCGATTGATCAATTAGATCAAAATTCCTTCCCATATGAAACGAGATAGTACATTACGATACTAGTGGCATAAGTCGCACTTTACGGCACGGCGTGTATAAGCGCCCGAGCGTAGCGAGTGCGCTTAACGCCGTGCTATAAAGAACGACTCATGACACGTGTATCGTACAATATTTTATAGCACTGACTGCATAAATCCGCCATGTCACGCCTATCCGTGGCCTAAGCAGTCCGTTTTTGCACCGCGAGGTTAGCGCCCAAGCGTAGCGAGGGTGATAAGCACGGTGCAATAAAGGACTGCTTAGGCCACGGATAGGCGTGACATGGCGGATTTATGCCACTCAGTGCTATAAAAAGCTAAAATGTCCCACTGTGCGACGTGGAGCGTTCGAGACGCTGATTGGCCTATTAATCTCTTCTCCGAAGCCGGCGGCGAGCAAGCTGCCGGCTTTCCTGGAAGAAGACCGCCGCGGCGCTGCGGCGCTCGACGGCAAGTGTGGATTTGCAATTGAGTTTGCCTCGATCAGGGTTTTTTGGAATGTTGAGTGCGGTGAGAGAGAACAAGCAAGAAGTGTGCGGCGAGAGCAGTGGCCACCTTGCACCAGGTCATGAGGATGAAGACTTGGGTGCTAGCGGTCAAAACGAGAGGACGCGAGGAGTCGAGTCGAGGCTAAAACTACAGCGGGCAAAAAATTACTTTTAGTTTTGACGGCAAGCGTTCTTCTCTAACTTCAAAAAACACCCTAAAAATGACTGTTTTACGCCGTTGATAGGTATACCCGGCGATCGAGGTGAGTAAAATTATTAGCAAATAGTATTTTTATGTATTTTGAGCTGCTGAACACGAATCCAACAGTATTTTTTACTGATACCTTAGGTGTTCCTCCCTGACCACAAAAAACACCCCAAAAATGGCTGTTTTACACCGTTGATAGGCATACCCGGCAATCGGGGTGAGTAAAATTATTGGCAAATAGTATTATATATAATTTTAGTTTAAGTAAAACAAAACATTTTTGCAAAGATTTTGAAACGAAAGAAATATTTTTAATAAAAAAATGCCTTCTAAAAACTCGAAAGTGTTCTAAAATGTGTTTTTTTGCGTTTTTTGAGGTTATGGATGCTCTATTACTACGCCAGGGTCAAATAATATATTTTATCAGAAACTGGAGTTTAAGACCTTTAATTTCGCTTTTTATTAAAGTGTCTAGGTGCTCTCAGGGCCGAGATATGGTCATTTGAAGTGGGCAAGTTTATTCAAGAATGAGGGTTTATATCGTCGCTCCCTACAAAGAGTAGCCTTGTTCAAATTTCTCGTCATAAGTAGCACAACTCATTTGACGCACGCTAGACTAGCACGACTCGCACGTTCCAGCAAAGAGAAGCTCGACTCGCGCAATTGCCGCGAAAAGTAACACCACTCGCGCGTTCCCGCGATAGCTAGCACGACTTGCGGATTTCCCGCGAATGATAGCACAACTCGACTGCCCGCGGTCAAGAAAAGGACAACTCGGACTGCCCAAACGAGACTTAGTGCATTTTTGGAACACCGCAACCTAGGAGAACTCGTTTTGACGCTTTCTTATAACCGGAAGTAAATATTTTATGATTTGAACTATGATTATAATTTTTTTAATTTATTTAATAATTGAAAAAATATTTTAAAAATCTAAAAAAATGTTAAACTATCAAATATTTCGAAAAAAAATGTTAAAAGATTAAAAAATGTTCAAAATTTTCAAAATTTTTACAAGTTTTAAAATTCTTATAAATTTTGAAATTTCTCAAAAATGTTAAAAATGTGTAATTTGTAAAAAAAAAATTAATTTTGAGAAATTTGGAAAAAAAATTCTAAAGTTACATTGAGAAGTAATCAAAAATAGAATAGGGTATTTGAGGGAAATAATACATACACACATATACAAAAGAGATTTTGAAGATTAGATTTTAGTAAATAATCAGAATCGACAGAGCGCGCGCATATTTTTTTATTTGATTGTTATGAGTAACTTGCTCATGTAAATCTTAGATTTTGAATTATGAAATTATAGAAACTGTCTTGGTAATTCAAAGTTTCACAATTATTTGAAAGATCAATGCAAGGATGTCACAATATTTCGATATGTTATCAAATTTTTTTGGGAGGGCGATTTTGGGAAAATTTTGATTTTTGGAAAATTCTTCGTCACGGCTGAACCGATAGCGCGAGCGCTATCTAACAGCCGGCATTCGATTCCTAGCGAAAAATACAACTTTCTAGGCCCAGTGAACCTCTCGAATCGACTGCCAAGGGGTCCATCCAGCCCAATTTCGAGAATCCGAAAAATTCGAATTTTCGGAAAATCGTTCACCGCGGCCGAACTGATAGTGCGAGCACGCTCTAACCACTCTCATTAGATTCCTTGCGAGGTAAAACAACATTCTAGGCCCGATGGACCCCTTAAATTCCCCCTAGAGACATTCGCGCGCTTGCGCGCCTGATTAAACCCTAGTGTTTATTTATTTACTTTTGCGATGAATGCTTACTTAATGCTCGTGATTCGATTGTACCAACTTCGAGAATCACTTGGAATCGAGATATCCTCTTTCTCTTGTTTCGAGATTTCGATATCATCGCTCGCTCAAATAATATTTAAATAATATTTAATAAAAAATCTTAATACTGCTGTAGGATCATACTCCTCTGTACCATATCGGCAAGGTTGGCTTTCAAAAGCGACCTTTGCCGCCCAATTGGATGACAATCCTTTTCCCTCCTTTGATTGATTGCTCCTACGTACTCGCCAGAATGAGTATTCCTTGATAAAATGTAGTTTTGGGGGTCGGATCGTTGGATTTTATGTCTGGTTGGGCCTAGAAAGTTGTGGTTTTTTTTTGCAAGGAATCGAATGCCGGTGGTTAGAACGCGCTTGTGCTATCGATTCTGCAACGGCAAAGGATTTTCTGAAATAAAAATTCTTTTGATTTTCGGAATCGGCTGTGATGGACCCCTTTGTGCTAAGGGATGCACACCGAGCCTAGAAAGTTGTGTTTTTTTGAGCATCTTGGTATAATCATCGAATCCAAATCCCTCTTCCAAAATCAGAGAATATATCAGAATATTGTAACATCCTTGCATTGATCTTTTAAATACTGTGAAACTTGAACCACAAAGACAGTCTCATTAATTTCATTATTCAAAATCTAAGATTTATATAAGCAAGATACCCATAATAATCGAATAAAAAAAATATGCGCGCGCTCTGTAAATTCTAGTATTTTCAAATTTCATCTTCCCCTAACTACGATGACGTGTGATAAAACGTAAAAAAAAATTCTTCTTAAATTTAATTTAAACATTTTCAAGATTTCATAAAATTATAAACATCTTCAAAATTTTATAAAATTATAAACATTTTTCAAATGTTGAAAAATGGGAACGAATAAACTAATCGGTTAGCAGAAACGTCGAAACATGATATTTTAGGTCGCGAGGTTCCAAAAATGCACAAATTCTAAGTGTCGTTAGGGCAGTTTGAGTTGTGCTTTTATTGACCACGGGAAGTCAAGTAGTGCTAGTCTTCGCGGGAAATGCGCGAGTCGTGATAGTCTTCGCGGCATCTTTTAACTGTGCTATTCTTTGCGGCAAATCTCGAGTCGTGCTAGCTTTTGCTAGAAAATTTGAACGGTGCTACTCTTCGTAGGGAGCGATGATATGACACTCATGCACTGCACTTTATTTCACTTGACCAAACCAAGTCATTAACTTTAATTTCATTGTGTTATGCTGTCTGATTAAAAAAATTAATAGATGTTGTATATATTAGCATGATAATAGTGCAATAGTATATTGTGCAACTAGGAGGGAAAATTGGCGCCCTCGACTCCCACTCGTGCTCCAAACATCACCCTCGCTAGAAAAAGCCACTCCCCTACTTGTTGCACACCGTACTTTTTATGATAAGTGCGCGAATAGGCCACTTATCATGCCTATGGAAGGAATGGGAAATTCGAGGACTTTTCAAAGTAAAACAAATTTGTATTAAAATTTTAAAAATTTCAAAAAATTTTGAAAATTTTGAAAATTTTGAAAGTTTTAAAAACACATATCGGATAGTTTGCAGAGTGAGGAAAAACCGCTGCCAAGTCTTTGGCACGTAGCTTCCTCCTTTTCCGATATTTGATATTGTTTTAAATGTAATATTACGCACGCACGCGCACACACACACACAAAGACAAAACCATCTGCACGGACATTTTATAAAACCATGAAAGCTCTCAAAATATACTAAGCTTTAATTATCAAATTATATGGTTTAACAAAAATAATAATGTTCAGTCACACAGAGTATACAGGGTGAGAGTTGAAGTATTTGAATCTTAATATCTTTTAAACTAAAAGGTTTCATAAGCTACAAAAAGAACCTAGCCGAAGTGATCAAAAGATCAATCTTTTCCTAAAATTTCAACTCAATTTAAACCTTTTTACTCCCTTAATCGTACGGCATAAAAAAACCATTTTTTTAGTTTTTGATTTTTATCTCAAAAACTAGTCGCCAAAATTGCTTAAAATTTTTACAACTAGTAGATATCGTTGTTTTTTATTGTCATGAATTTTTTCAAAACATTTAACTATTTATTTTTTGAGTTATATATGTTTATCGAAAAATTACCTTTTATATCATAAAAAATGAACAGATCAGTCAATCTAGAAAATCTTGCGGGAAAAAGTAGACAAATTTATGTTCTTTTAGATACACTATTGTTGAATATATTGTATAAATCATATCATTATAAAAAAGCAAAAATATTTTTTCAAAAATAGAAAAATGGCTATAATATGGCCATAAAATGGTCAGAATCATAAAACAAAAAATGACCTAAATTCAGAATTAGAAAAAATATATGCATGTCAAATTTTATTACGATCCGTCGCATGGTTCCAAAATTATGGCGGTATACGTACATACACACACACACACACACACACACACACACACACACACACACACACACACACACACACACACACACACAGCCATCCGCACGGACATTTTCTAAAAACGTATGATTCGTACTCCAAACACCTCCAAATGCGTTTCCACGAAGTATTAGCAAAACTGAAAATTTTACTATTACAAAGCTTCCTCTTGAGGAGGAAGCAAAACTACTCCCTTGGGAGGAAAAGACTTATATAAGCCCTGTACAGATGGTGGCGCAGGACTGTGAATATAGCAAATTAAAGTATTGATAAAATTATTAATTTAAATTGTTTAAAAATTTATAGAAAAAATATATAAACTCAAACAAACTATAGAGAGCAAAAGACAATTTTTATATGTACTAAATACTAGGTGCAGCATGTCTCCGAAGGCCAAAATTCACAATTTTTATTTTTTTTTACTCACTGTAGACTTACTTCAGTTCTAAGCATCGAAGAGCATATAACGGGGTTCCTTTTACCATTATAAACGATAAGTGGTGCATCCACTGATCTGTCATAATGCGAGAGGAATAAATGCAGCAGCTCGTTGCAGGCTTCTTGTAGGCTATTCGAAGCCTAGCCCGTAGCGCAGTATATGCTGAACGTGCACGTCTTCGTGCACGTGAGCCCGCGGAGGCGTCGTGAGTGTTCATTCAGCATATTCGCCAGTTAAATCTAAGGGAAACGCACGAGAATGGATAGGGTCAGGAGCAAAATCACACAAGCCGAGTAGTGGTAACGGTTTCGTTTATGTAACTTCGTTTATGTGCAGTCTCGCTAGATGCCCTGTGGCTCGTCCGGAGAGGCGCAGAACGGGTGATGGGGCCCCTCGCTGGACGGCAGGAAGGACGCCTCGTGGCCTCGTGTGTGGCTGGGTGCAGCGGGAAGTCGAGCGGCAAAGTGACTGCTCAGCTCGTGTCCGGCACGCTGTATCGAGTAGCACGCTGTGATCAATAGCACGATGCACACCCGGCGACACACTCCAACACGTCACGGATGCGGCAACAATCCTCCGGGATACATATCGTCGCTGTAGCTAGAGTTCGTGGAATTGTACGAAGCGAGCTAATCGGTGCTAGAACAAAGCGAGCTGGTCGGCGCGACTATTTGGCCCTGTGGTCTACTACCAAGTGTCGCGGCGCCGTGCGCGACCGCATGGTCAGCGCGAGCTTTCTCCCACTCTCTCTCTCTCTCTCTCTGTCTCACTCTCACTCGTCCTGTAGGTACGTGCACACGCACGCGCGCGGCTCTCTCTCTCTCTCTCTCTCTCTCTCTATCTCTCTCTCTCTCTGCGTTCGACTCTGCTTTCTCACTTACCTGGCTGCTGAAAGCTATGTCTTTACAAGTTATATAAATGTTTATCATAAGAATGTATATATAATGATAGAATGTAGGGGAGAGAGAAGTAACGAGTACACTATAGGCGACTCGTTATAAGCACTAAAACTTTACAACCGACAAAAAATATGTGCTTCAAGGGCCAAGTAGGCTTTTTGGCCTCGTACGGTTGCAGTACTCATCTGCGGCTTGCAAAGGCCAACCCGCCTTGACTAGTACTGCAAAATCCACATTCGGCCTAAAAACAGCCCACATTACGCCCTTGGTACACAATATACTATTTACACATACTAACCTAACTTTTGAACCTTATTTCGACTCGGAATCTTACCATGTTTTCCATGATGTTTTAATTAAGGCCTTAAAACCCTGTAAAAGCAGGAAAAATATGAAAAAAGAAATTTGTTCTCCAGTGACCTATATTCATATATTGATTTTATTGATATATTTAATATGATAAAATGTTATTCATATGCATTTACAATTTGGAACATTTTTCAATATTATTTTCCGGAGGGTAGTATACACAATTTTCTTCGATAGTAGTGAGATCGTTTGAAGGTAGCAAAGATATATAATCATTCCTAAAATTTTTTATATTGCTCCAAATGTCATTTTTTTTATTGTCTTCATCTTTTGTCTGCTTTATCAACAATTGATTAACCAATTTCTCTAATGTATCTAAATCTTCTTTGATACTAAGGCTATTTGATTCATTAAAGTGTTTTTTAATATCACTTTCATTGTGCATTGTAGTAGCATCTTTCTCTGATTTGATAAATGAAGATATCTGAAATGAATTAATTCAATTCAAAGTTAATAAATAAAATATCTTAAATATCTTGAATTTCCAGGGTGTAAATAACATTTTATCGTGATGCACTTAATGAAGGTTAATTTTGAATACTTATACATTTAAAAAAATAATACCAGGATATGCTAAATTGATTTGTAGTATCAGTAATTAAATGATAAAGTAGAGCGTACGTGCGCAGAGTGGCCAGCGGAGTGGGGATAGAGGACGCTCGCTCCCCTCAGAACTGGTTACGTGCGTTAAGAATCGCACGCGCTTGCAAAATCCTTATAAGAATGGCTTCTGTACTACTAAAAAAAATCCTTTTTTTACTTTCTCACGTACGCACACTAGCATGCGTACTTGTGCACAGTACGACAGCATGGTAACAGCCGAAGTGTATCGCGAGCTCGGACGAACCAAGTGGATGACACCTGACGCCCGCCTTATCACTGCATACCGATGTGCAGTTGCGGGGCTTATTAGCCCGGGAGCGGTCAGTCCGTGGCTTAGTCGACGGGAAAACTGCTCCAAGAGAGCAGTACTACCGCTTAGTCCGTGTGGAGTATTCAAGGAGCAACAAGCTTGACGACACGATACACACCACTCTCTCTCACTCTCACTCTCTCTCTCGCTCTCTCTCTCTCTCTCTCTCTCGCTCTCTCTCTCTCTCTCTCTCTCTCTCTCTCTCTCTCTCTCTCTCTCTCTCTCTGCTACGTTGAATAAACATAAAAGTGTCTTACGCAAATCAGCCTTCTTCATTCACTCCCACATACCTTCCGCCACGTCCCTGGGTTTGACCCTTGGACGGCACAACCAAGAACCATTCCACGACCTCACCCTTTCCCGTAACAGCTGGCATTCCTTGTGTGGTTGTGTTAAAGGTGTTGACACGGGAGTATAAGTTTCTTTTAGAAAAATCAGCAAAGTTTTTAATCCGAGTAAAGTTGACAAATATAGTGCTACGAGTTTTCGCGGTGATCGCGCAGTGTTCAACAGCATTCAAAAAGAGGAATGAGAATTACGTATTAAATCTGAAAAGAAGGAAAGAAGGAAGGAAGACCAAAAATGTGCCAAACAAAAGTAATAGAAAGGCCAATAATATTACAAAATCTACATTTACATCTACAACTCTAATAACCAACTTTGAATCCTTATAACTCGAAGACAATTGATCAAATCGATCTGAAAATTTACAGCTGATATCGTAGTGACCTCTAGAACATATCCCCCAAGTTTGGGCAAACATTTATTTTTTGTCGCCCCCGATTTGTCAGAGAACCACACACACACACACACACACACACACACACACACATATATATATATATATATATATACTAGTGGGGCTTCGCCCCCCTGCTCGCTTCGCTCGCCAACCCCCCATTTTAGTTTTTGTGTGATTTTTATTTTTCAACTGTTATTTTCGTTATCTGATGATTAAGTTCTAGTTGGCCAAGAACAATCTTATTGTATTATATAAAATTTGTAGATCATAAAAAGGTCAAGAATTTAATGTTTGTCGAAATAGAGAAAATCGAAAGAAAAAAAGTAAAAGTACTGAATTAACGCCGAACTTCTACTGCTTATGGCATTTAAAATATATAGTTTTTTTTTCATTTTTTTGGAAATTGTTTTGAAATTAATTTTGATTCTTCCCACTTTCAATTATATGTTACAATTATACATAAATCTGGTCCACTACTTTTTCTTATAATAACCATTGCTGCGTTGTTGAATGACCTGTGGCCTCTAATATATGTTGATGATCGATCTTTTCGTTTTTACGTAGCATAATGAGGAAACAAATATGTTTTTCATTTTATTAATGTTTTAGTTTCTAAAAACTCAATTATTAAAAAATAAAATTTTTGTTTCCTACCTAGGGAAGCTTTGCATTTTACAGACCAAGTTAAGTAAAGAAATAAGGCACAAATCATATAAAAAATTTGGATCCGGACGTATTTTCTTGTTATCTCAATTCTTATTTCTATACGAATTTATCGATCTCTGCAAGTTAAATATACTTCTTAAATCTTTACTTGTAACTGCTCATTAGCTTTATTTAATTTATTTTTTGTCAACATTTTTTCGAAAACTTAAGTTTAAATCTTGCACCTAAGTACATGAGTTACAATTTTTACTCCAATAATATTTAAGGGCCCTCGAACAAATCGCTATATATATATATATATATATATATATATATAGCGATATATAGGTCCGTGTAGCATATGTTTGATAGTTAATTTTTTGAGTTTTTCGTTATTTTGAATTATTTCAGCAGATATATATTTATCAATATGTTCAGAAGTAACGTGTAAGTAAGTATTTTGTTGTCAGGATGCAATGTTATTAAAATGTGTGCATGTGGTAAACCTCGTTTTTGAAACTCAATTGTATAAACATAAGCTAATATTTTTCCAAAAATATTTTTTTTCGTTATATCATTTATTATTGATTGTAATTTTGTGTGAAATAGTCTAACAGTGATATTAGGTATATCATTTGGATTTGTGTTCTTCGGAAATTGTTTTAAAATTAATTTCAATTCTTTCCATTTTGGATTGCATGTTACTGTTATAAATAAATCTGGTCTGCCACATTTTCTCATAATAGCCATTGCATCTTGATAGTGTTGTTGCATATACCTAGGACCACCAATATATGTTGCTGGTAATATGAAAAGATTTCCGACTTTTTCTTTTTTTTCAAAATTATTAGAAATATTTGAAGCACTATTAACTACTGCATCTAATAACCCTTGATAACATTCTATTCTTAATGTGTTTTGATTATTTCTCAAATAATTCAAGCGATTGTTTTCTATCATTACATAAGCATGTATAAAAAATTGTTGAGTTAATCTCCCTGCATATAATAAAGGACTAAAATTTATTTCGTTTGGCCGGTAGGCAAGTCTATATGAATAATATTGCATGAGAGAAAGATTTTTTTTTTCTTTGACTGATAATTTTGAGAATAATGAGTACTCCATCCTAAATCACCTGACGGAACAACAATGGGAAAACCATTGGATCAACAAATTGCGATAATTTATTTAAATATGTATCTTTGTAATGATTTTCTGGTAAGTCTTTAGGATACACGAAAAGTATATGATATATATACAAAAGCAAAAGACAATGCTAAGTATAAACACATCAAAGTGTCAACAATACAAAAGCAAAAGTCAATGCTAAGTATACGCACATCAAAGTGTTAACAATACAAAAGCAAAATAAAAACCTTATAAGAATTATTTACTTCAAACTAAGTCAAACTTTTAAGTCAAACTTTAACAAAAAATATAAAAAAAACGCTCCTGTCTATTTACCTCATAGGTGGTGTGGAAAAAATAGAAAATCCATAAGGCATCACGGCTATCAAAGACTTTACGTATCTACGCAGAGTGTGTAGGACGTAGATAAGTAGAGCCCGTAATCCTCTAATCAGGCCGTTAGTCCTGTTCTCTTGGTTGAGCTTTCGATGGTTAAGCTGTACTATTTGTTGACTCCCAGTGCACCTAACCTAAAATCGGGATTTTACCAGATAAACAACTCCCTTTTCAATGCTTTTTCAATGCCTTTTCAATGCCTTTTCAGTAAGCAGTTGTTTTTATTGTAGAACAATTATAAAAATAGTAAGTTTTACTGTGAGTGCAGACATACAAAATGTACAAATTTAATCCATCAGAATAAAGTATTCGAACACTTTCACTTTGGCTAATACAGCACAAAGGTGAAAGTTTGGTTTAAAGAGCAAGTCAGGTATCGCATCTTAGCATATTCGTGTATATACTTAGATAAAATTAAGTAACGTCTGTGTGTTTCTGTACCAAAACTTTGGTATCATTCAGCATACAGATTTGATGGAAAAGAAAAGCACAAGTTTTATTTCTGCTTAAGATTTAGAACATCTCGTCTTTGTAGATTAAAACAATTAGATGTTATAGCTTATTTTTGATATTTATTTGATAAATTATTTTTTTGCAAAATAAAAGTAACACAGGTCGATACTCATTATAAAAACAAAATTTGTTGCGATAAAACCACCACAGCATAACCATGATAGTCTAGTTGAATTTCAGGGATGAATCGTCGATAACACCTTTGCATGTGTACGCATGGTGATTTGGTTTCACAAGTACAATGGAATCTGAGATTTATTAATGATGTATCAGCTGTTATAACTTTTAGTGCGGAAGATTATATTTCTATTCATAAACTCTCAGTACAATTTACACAAGCTACATTAACTAAGTGGTAATTAACTATATTTAAACTATATGATTCTTATGAAAAATGCAACTTATAAAATCATTTTTTTTGTAGCTATAAAATTGCCAAAGAAAAAAATCCTGCTGACTCATAGTGCTGGTGGTAGCAAAGATAGAGCTGCAGAAGCTGGACTATCTATCACATGATTCGATTTTTTATTAAAAGAGGCAAATCTATTTTTTGTTTGTACTCTGTGTGGTGGACTTTATAAGTTTAAACTTGATTAGGCAGTCTTTGTTGAAGGTAAAGATAGAAACATTTTTAAAGAATCAATTTCTTGTTCTGCTATTCACACAATCTTTTATTTTAAAAGGTGATGAGAATATTTTTAATCCAGTCGTAAATGAATATGACAGACATAAGGGCACTGTAACATGCATTAAAAGTGCTCCCATACAAAACATTTTTGTTTCGCGTGCATCTGACAAGGAAATACATATTTATGATTTTGAGCAGGTTCATAAATTAATAGTCTTGAATTTAATTTTAATCACTTTGTAAACTTCGTAAAGCCATTACAACAGAAAGTACTCTAGTACAATTAACTTGAAAAGAACTGAAATGGGACTGCATGGAGCTGCTTTTTGCACAATTTCAAGCTCGATTACAGTTTGGCGTGTGCAGGGATCTGTTGGACCTTCTTCGACTTCCTAGTCTCAATGGACTTTGCGCTTGAAGTTTGTTCAAGCACGGAATAACAACTGAATCGCAACAAGACCTGCACTAACAAAGATAGAGCAGAGAATGTTGGCGACGCAAAAGTTGGGAAAATCGGCAAGGGTTAGAGAAATCACTCTGAGTTACTTGTACAGTGGTTTTGTTTTGGAACACTGTACCAGAGAGCCAACTTGTACGATAGGAAATAAGTTCGTAGGTATCGAAGAAAAGAAGAAAAAAGAGAAAAAAGCCGATGCATACATTTACGGCGATCGCAAGTTATGAGGAATCGTCGTGTTATGGGGTACCAAGGCCGTATATTACATGCCTTTTGAAATTACGACAGATGAAGAATCTCTGCAATGTCTTTTCTATTGTCATTAGAATATAGTTACGTATATGACTAATATCATGCTCTTTTGCAGAAACAAAAATAACTATAAAAGAGAGAATGAGTTTCCTTCAGGATATACTCTCGTATTCCTCAGTGATCCTACGCTGCTTTAATGCAAAAGACGTCTACAAAGTATTCTACACTTGCTGTGAGGTTGAACCTAATTGTTCATTTTAGGACCCAAAGGCTGGTGATTGGCTAATGAATGCTAAAATCTGTAATAAAGGCTATACGAAATTGGTAATGTGTATTAGTCCTGCTTAATGTTGTACTTGCTTAAATTAAATTTATTGACTTGTATACGTTCGTATTGAAGGCGGCGCAATATTTCCTAAGAGGTATAGACATAGCGAACGCGTATAAAAATAATTACGGAACTTATGTACTGACGAGAGAAGCGCGAGCGGGTGCTGAAGCTCTGCAGTAAATAGGCTATAGGCATACTTGTTCACCCGGATTCTGGAACACCCCCCCTCTCCTCCCAAGTGTTCCGGTACCCGCATCAGTGGAAGGGAGAGCGATAATTTCCCTCTCCCCTCACGTGAAACAGTGTGCTTATAGCGTTCTCTACTTTTTTTTTTTTAATTTTTTCATACAAATGATTACATGACTCATAGAATAATTTTACAAGTTTGACATTGTGAAGTGCACAGACAGTTTTGTAGATTGGATTATGGTTGGTGCATACTGTGACGCACTTGAAAGATGGTTTTGAAGGATAGCCATACTGTTGAATGTTGTAGACGGGAAATTTGAATCGTTGAAGCCATTTTTGTTTTAATGCGTCCGTGACAAAAATTTTTGATGCATCATGTAAAGCGTCACGAAGCAAGTTTCCAATTTGTGAGTAGTCATGTCCATCGGTTTTCCACTTCAGGCCATGATAATTATGTTTAAGCCAGTTGTTTTCCCTTTGCATTTTGTCAGAGAGTTTTTTCCATGAGAAGGGATTTTTGAATATCAGAACAACAGGATCACTACTACTACTATCGTTGAGAGGAATGATTGCAATTTCCTTTAGAATATAATCTCCTTCGGTTTGCTTGAAACCAGTCATGTCTACTGCATACTCCATATTTTTATGCAGCCTAGACGAGTTTCTTGACATCCCCACTGATGGGATTGTACTGAACGATACGATCGTGTAAGATCATGCAGTAGGCTGAAGTGTTGGCAGGAAAATCTTTTTTAGCCTCAAACTCTAGACGTACATCGACAGGAGCGCTCTTGAGAGATTCNGTGAACAGTCAATAACAATGAGCGGTTCATTCTCGATGAACATAGTATTTGTCAGCATCGGCTGTGGGTCTCTTCCATAGTAAGATTTTTGAAAATTAGCATACATATCATAGAGAATCGCATACTGATTGTTATGTATGTCGAGATTCATATTGTTGTATGGATAATATTGTGAGTTTAAGAAAAGTTTCACATTACTTATCTCACAATGATCAAATCTACTGGCATTTGCCGTTGTTGTAGCTTTGTTCTTTGTTTGTAGCCCGAGAATGTCAAAACGAGGTTTCTCCAGTTGATTTGAAGTTTTCACTGTCCAGACGTGTTTATTCGTGCTTGGGAGAAAAGGATATTCACATATCTCCCAAGAACGAAAACACATAGAAATGTGGTTATCTTTACCAATGAAATTATAGCTGAATTTTTTGTTTATCAGATGCAATGATCTATGGCATTAACCATTCTATCTTCGACATTTTTATTTCACAATCTTCATAAGTAGTTGCACCAGCTGTCATAGTACCTTCCTGGATTATTGCGTTCAAGTCACTTCTCGATCTTGTAAGAATGAGCTCATGCCTCATGTTAACTATAATTTTTTCATAGTCTTCTGCAATGCCCATGATTATACTCAGTGGAATCGCAACGTCAAAGTTTCCCTCTTCATCGACAAACGATTTGTTGGCCTCTTCATTCCCAAGCCAGCCTGCATTTTCTAGCATGTTATTCTGATTCGAATTAAATGAAGCCCATCGTTTCATGATAGTGCTCAAACCAACATTTTTACTTTCATCTATCTCTACAGCATTAATTTCATAACGAATTTCATCAAATAGATAAATGCCATTGTTCACGAATTTAGTTTTAGCTGGTGCTGTTGAATCACTTTTCAGTTTCAATTTTCCACAAACATGGATAGAACTACGTGATGGCAAGATACATAGATCTTGATGTTGGATAGAAATACGAATCTCATCACTATTATCAAAGCTTAATGATGAGTATGGTTAATGGGCGTGTACCTCATAATGAGCAATAGACTCATCGAATACGATACCTGATTGAATGCTTAGAATTTCGTCCATTTTTCTGGAAGCAGCAAAAAATTATACACGTAAATTTTTTTCACGAACTTTTAGTCCTAGGCTTTTCAGAATCTGAATGCTCTTCCATGTTTACGGTTTGAGTTCCTTCGGACGACTGATGACTCGTTGACATGGTGGCTGACTTATATATGAATTGTAAACGATGCCCATTATACAGATTTGATGTGAAGTGATGAGAAAACAGTGAGGTAGCAGAGATGAGTAGAGAGATTGCCGATGCCATGTTAAAAAAGCGTGCCATATTCGATCATGACACCACCATGCGGCGCTCGACCGAACTATACGCATCTAGCATGCCCCGCCCACTCCGTTTACCCGTCGTCTGCGAAATCGAGCGCGCGCGGCAGATTGATGAATACCGGGGTTCAAATCTCGGTCACGGAAGATTTTTTTTTGGTTGTTTTGCTTATTGCCTTTTCATCTACGTGTCCAAAATAATAATTATAGCAAATGTAAAATGTTATATTATTTGTTGTTAATAATTTAATGCAAATAATTGAAACTTTTTAATAACTTGGATGTTCAGAAAAATCCAAATTAATTTACTTTATTTATAAAAATTTACTTTATTTAAATTTAAAAAGAGTTCATAATTTTAAATTCAATAAAAAAAATGTCTTGCTTGTTGCTTTCTTAATAAATATATAAACAGTTTTCCCCACCACGTTTGCGGTACTGTTTAAGGCGCGTTGATTTTTGTTATTATACTTTGAATAACTTTATGTGAAAATTTAGTAATGTAATATGATTCAAGGACATGTTTGAATAAAATAACATTACATAATTTTTGCATAATGCAATTCAAAATATAACCGTGGTTTCATCGCCATTAGCCCTACCCACCACGGGAGTCGCCTCCATATTCCTCCATCGACTCCACCTACTTCCTTCCTCCACCAACTGGTACACTCGATCGAAGAAAATATCAGTTTAATTTTCTTTTAGTTGCAAAATTTATCTATATACGTTGCATATCTTCCGTTAGAAAGACGTTTACTTATTCAGATAAATTCATCATCTAGATTCATTAAAATAAACTTCAAGTTTAATCCAAGGAGTGTATAAAAAAATA
Organism: Pteromalus puparum; assembly: GCA_012977825.3. Taxonomy (NCBI): domain Eukaryota; kingdom Metazoa; phylum Arthropoda; class Insecta; order Hymenoptera; family Pteromalidae; genus Pteromalus; species Pteromalus puparum. The sequence goes on along the minus strand of CM053168.1, from coordinate 27,592,472 downwards.
ATCATAATAATGCCTTGATTCTATTAAGTATTATCACACCATGTCATGCAATAAGACGAATTAATAGTCTCACTGATTATATTATGATTATTTTTGCCTATATAATGCAGTTTTTTCTGTCTATAAATACATTTATTTAAACTATTTACATAAAACTCTCTACATCTAACATTTACGTAAAATTTGAAGAAAAAACTATTTATATGCAACAAAAAATATTTACAACAATCAACTAAGGAAAATGAAACAACAAATGGACGATAAACATGCTTAAGAATATTTAATTTCTGATTTTTTACAACGATATCTTTTTATTATGATTGCTTTGTGATGCGATTATGTTCACGTGTTTTAGACAAAATTTTAACTGTCAGTAGAATTTTGTAAAGCATGCATTCTGTGTTCATAACAGATATTGTCTTGATCAAACCAACTTTGGAATTTTTGACGAGTGATTTGGTTTCCATGACTTCTGTCAAGTTCCCCAGTTTGAATTAAATCTGTGACCGAACTAATAATTACATTGCCATTTACGCTAATTTTATCATGGGATCTTAACTGAGCAAGTAGACGTTTGATAAGGTGAGACCACTCAAAAGTTGCGAAATATTTACTTCCATTGTAATAAAAATATGGCATATCTATCTATAGTGACATTTAAAAGTTTAAACAACTTTTGGTTGCTGCTACCTTGATCACAAACGATCATTCGAACGTCTGCATCAATTTTTTTTAATTCACTCAAAAGCAAATGAATCATTTCAAGAAGTTCTTCAGCGGTTGCGCCATTTTCATTAAAACCGAAAGCTAGTAATTGACGCCATGGATTCTTAGCATTTATACTATCCAAACAAAATAATAATGCATGCTTAGCAACTGCCCTGCCTCTACACGTAATACCCATATCAACTAACCCTTCAATTATGTCATACTTCTTGGAATATTCTTCATATGCTTTTATCGACATTTCATCAAATTTCAGCGCACATACTCATTCTTCTTTAGGTAAATCGTTTAACTTTTCTTTGAGACGTTCAAAAATGATTTTATTTACTCCCGGAACAACATCGTATTCTGAAACCCATTTTCTAACAGTTGATTCTGAAGGCAAAGCTAACCCCGCATTTCTTAAACGAGTATAACACGCTGCAGAATGATAATACATCTGTTTAGCTAAATCTTTTTCGTCTTTTGCGTAAGGACTTTTTGGTTTATGTAATTGCAACCTTATCATTGTTTGAGAAGTACTACTGATTTCTTTATTTGCTAAGAAATCACTGACACTAATGCGTTTACTTTTATTTACTGTTTTCAATTTCTTACGCAAACGACAATTTTTCATTTTTTCTGCCTTTAAACATTGCTGCAACTGCTTCATTTTTATTGTCAAAGAATTTACTAATTTTTGTTTGGAACGAGCATACAATTTACAACAACGAGAAGTTTTTGTTTTTATGAGTGAAGCACTTGCTTGTGTCAAAGGCGTATTTAAACTAGATAAATTATAATCATTCCTTAAATAGCTGAGGTCACTATCCTTCTCGCTAATTGTACAAAAAGATTGCTGACCTAAAGGATAAGTAACCTTAACTATTGACGGGTTAAATATCAGCTCGTCCTCGTCACAGTTGACGTCCATATTGCAATGCTCAGCCAAATGCTCCTGAAAATCGCTTTCTGTACTTATCTGATTTTGCTGCTGAAGGGTCCGCTGTTGTTCCTGTTGTACCTCCTGTGCATGCATCTCCTGGTGGTGGTGAGGCTGAGGTACCTGCCGTTGCTGTTCGGCACGTGCGTTCTCTTGCTGCTGTTGCGAAGGGTTGTAATGCAGTTGCTGCTGTTCATCCTGCTGCTGTTGTTGCTGCTGTTCATCCTGCTGCTGTTGTTGTTCCGGGTGGTCATCCTGCTGCTGTTGTTGTTGCGGGTGGTCATCCTGCTGCTGTTGTTGCTGCTGTACATCCTGCTGCTGTTGTTGTTGCGGGTGGTCATCTTGCTGCTGCTGTTGCGGGTCGTTATTCTGCTGGTCCTGTTGCTCGTAAGCCTCTTCTTGCTGTATCTGCTGCTCATATACAGTCCAGTGGAGAGGATTTCGATTGCGCCGCATCCTGGTTTTAGTGCCGTCCATAAAATCCTCATCTTGAAAATGTCGATTACACAGACCAGCTGTTCTTATCGACGAAGAAGACCAGTTAGAGAGCAGACGATTCCCTACACAATACACCGAAACAAAATGAATTTGCTTTAGTCTTGCTCTCTTTCATGAAATGTTACACATTCCAACATGTGTTTTATTACTATCTCACGTGCCCGCGCTTACTTAAAAAAGAAATATTTTATTAAAAAATACGTCAGCACATCGAAGGAAGGCGAGCTAAAGCAAGGGTATTATCCAAAACTAAAACATTTTAAGCTACCTACTCTACACTCCGTTAATTTAAAGATCATAATTTATTTTAAAAAAATACATTGGTACATCAAAGGAAGGCGAGCGAAAGCGAAGACAATATCTAAAATCAAAAACCCTTCATCCACCTGTATCTCGCGCCGTGAGTTTATATGAGAAAATATTACGTACAAAATATGTGGGCACATGAGGGAAAGGTGAGCAAAGCGATGATTAATTTTAAACCAAGCATCCCACCTCAAACGACACAAATTTTATATGTATGCAATTAAAAATTATAAAATTTCATGTAATTTACAAAACCTCCATCTTTCTTACTCGCCGCAAATTTCCAAAATATAAAATTTTTTAATACTTTCAAGCTAAAGCAAAGCTTACTGGCAGAAGCTGAAGAGCAGAACATTTCTATATATTTATGGTGTACCATACTTAACATTTAGTAACAAAATTTTCCACATTAAATTTTCGCCTATTAGCAGAACGGTTAAACAGAATTTATTTCATCTTTTCATTTACAATATTATAGAAACCGCCTTCTATAAAGACAAATTCAGTAAATAAAGAAGAGTAAGATTGAAATTGCCGTATTAATCCCACAATTAATTAAAAATTAAAAATCAGCCGAATATTTTACGCTACGGAGAAATTTGAAAATTACACCTTTCACATGCTATTATTATTGTGGTATGATACGATTTATCCATGGCGCGAGACATTGAATAGGCACTATTTTTGTTATTATAAAAAACTGTTTAAGAAATGAAATAAGGTAATTTTTATGTTTGTTCAGTACATGAGTACTTTCAATGCAGATAAAATTATCACGTCACATCATTTTTAAAAAATACCTGTTTCTAAAAAATTTTGAAATATAAATTTTCATCAAGTTGATTAAAGGTTACGCCCAAAATAACTAAGGAACATACATTCTGGAAAAGTCTTCCATGCTTTCAATAAATATTACTACATTTATTGCTTTCTTATTGAAACTGACGGTGCGGGGAATAAATTAAATATTTTTACTTTCACGTAATATTTTAATTTCTCTCGCCTTCCCTCTAAATACTGACGTACTGATTACATAAATTATTTCATAAAAACACGCTGTACGTGGGGTACGTGGGTTACGAATTTTAATTTTTACAAGATATTACTGTTGCTTCGCTCGCCTTCCATCAATGTACCGACGTTATTAAAAAAATATATAATCATCTTTTACTTAAGTACACGTGCTGTATTTCAAATGCATATTTTCTCATGAAACTCGTCGTGCGTGCATGGATTGAATTTATTAATTCTTTTATAAAATTCTTGTATTCGCTTGGCTTCCTTCGATGTGCAGACGTATTAAAACAAATAATAAAAAGAAAGGTAATTTGATTCGTTTTCAGGTACATATTAAGCAATGTACTTTCTTAATTTTTTTTAATAACTTTATGAGGAAAAACTGATATCTCAAAAGTAAAAAATTGCAGCAAAAAACGGGTTCATAAAATGTAAAAACCGACTGTTATCTCGCTATGTACTAGTGAAAACAAAGAAAATGTGCTAAGCTTCGCGGTGAAAATATAAATGTACTAGTCTTCGTGACGAAAGTTAAAACGTGTCGAAATGTATTATTCTTTGGGAAGAGCAATATTTCTTTGATTACGTTAAACATAATTAATCGAACAGCATCTATCTAACAATAAGAAGCCACAACCCTTTGAATAAGACAATTTTTGCTTCCTTTTTAAGGAAGCCTTGTATTAGTAATTTTCGGAATTTGTGTAAAAACATGTAGGAAATCTGTTTTGATGCATTTTAAGTCGAAAAATAGTGTTTTTAGAAAATTTACGTATGGATATATGTATGTGTGTGTGTGTGTTCATTCGTATCGCCTGTAGCTTAGCTTTTACTCACTGGATTTTAATCCAATAAGTCTCATTTTACAGCAAAAAATAATATATTTTGCACTTACTGTGACACAGTATAACTATCCGTAATGTCACAATTGCTTGTGTCGCAAAGATTTTAAATTGTTTGGGCATCTAATAAAATGTACTAGTCGCGCTACGCGACTAGCGACGATGTACTGCAGTAGATACACAAAGTCGCGATGTCATAAAATCAAGTCAATATCGGGAATCATACGTGTCTGCATACATATCAGCGAATACACGTGCATAGACACATTTCAATTTGACCATTAAGATAATACTGCAATTCTCATAAATATTGTCCAACAGCAAATGCAACGATTCACTTACCAGAGTTCTCAATCCAAGTTTGTTGTCTTTGTTCGTCCATTGGAAAGCGAAATAAGCGATGGCCAGTGAGTTTTCCATTGTTGCAGTTAACGTATTTACATACGTCGTACACTGTCACTTGCCTGGCCATTGTGAAATTTCACTGCACGTAATAATATGCACGAAAGAGCACAAGAAAAGATACACAAATATTCGGTAAAAACATGAGAAAACGCATCGATCGTGGAATCTCGCGATGACGATATCAACACGACTGACAGTTGAAAACAAATGCTCCTCATCTCGCGCGCGAACTCGCTGCAGTCGACCCTATTCCGCGAATTAGCTTTTCGGCGAATATTATTTCCGAATTATTGAATTATTAAAAACTGTTCAGCACAACGTTGTTGAGAATACAATGTTTTCCCACTATAATTGTACTCGGCATATAACAGTAATAATTTCATAAAAAAGATAGATGATACTTACCTGCAAATTTATTTATTATTTTAACAATTATATGTATTAGCAAAACAAAATAAAAATCAATTTATAATGTCAAACGTGCAGCTAAGCTCCAAGTCTAACGAAAAATAAATCGTAATCTTTTAATAATTTTAATAGTTTATTAACAAACATTAAAAAATTAGCCAAATATAAATTATACTTTGGGTTTTTATTTGCATGAAAATTGGAACAAAATGATATAACATAGTTTACTTAATTGTTGTAATTTTTTCATTTTTATTTAATAATAAGAAAAATTACAACAATAAGTAAGACTAAAAAAAAAAAATTTGTAGTGGATTTGAACCCTGGCAAAACGGTACGCGCGCCTTCGAGCGCGTGCGCCTTAACCAGCACAGTCATCATCAACGTGCCAGATGAAAAATTAAAACTTGCATATGATCATCGGCCCCACTTGGGGGCTTAGGGTTTGTTATTATAGAGTTTGGGGTTATTCATGTTAATACGGTTATTAAATAATAGTTTTTATTCAATTTCTTGTTATGCGTTTGCTTTAACGCATACAAGACCGCCGGCACCACGGAAGCTCCGCCGCTCGCTCCGTCGCTCGCTCCGCCGGGACATGCGTATTACCCCCTTTCCACCGCTACCGCTAGATGCGTATAGTTCGGGCGAAGAACCGCGAGGCGGCGGTAGTTTACGACTGCATGTTGCCTGGCAGGCTTTGCCCCATGCTCATCGGCAATTTCTCTACTCATCTCTGGAGGTAGACGGGAGGATTATTGTTAATAATGTGGTTTATTGTAATTGATATTTACAGAGCATGCCGAGCATGCTTGTGCTCTCCAAGAGCGTACAGCAACGAGTGGGAAGTGTCGTAGTCGCGCAGTGACTATATGTCGTACGACTCACATATATATAGTACTGGTGGAGAGTCGCACATGTGTGTGTCTATTCTATGTGCTATGCTACCTACGGTGCGCAACGAGACGAGACTCACTGTCGAGTAGTTGCGCACAGCGCTTCTGCGCATCCTATCTCTAGATACTACAGTATAATGTACATACAAATGTACTATTCATATTCTAACACGCCTCCTTACATCTGTACTTAGTACGTTACGTTGTTACATTGTGCTTTAGTAAATATGTCCGCGACATTTTCATTAGAGACAATTTTACAAACTTCAATCAATTTTTCTTTTACATTTTCATGAACAGTATGATAGTGTATTTCAATGTTCTTGGAATTCTTTGTCGTGTTTCCTTTGTTTGCAATATTTATCGCACCCGAATTGTCTTCATAAATTTTTATCGGTTCACTTATATCTATGTGGAATATTTTTACTAATTCTCGAACATATTCTAGTTTACTTACAACTTCGGATAGAGCAACATACTCTGCATATGTTGACGCTTTAGCGATACATTTTTATTTTCTAGACTTCCAGTCAACTACATTTCCAAACATTTGTATTACATACCCTGTAATAGATTTTCGATCTATGATATCTCCAGCCCAGTCGGCATCAACATAACATTCTATAATATTACAACTTTCATTCTTTTTATAATGCAAAATCAGATCTTTCGTTAAATACAAATACTTTAATACTCGTAAAGAATATTTCATATGCGTTTCATTATAGCTATTCTGGAATCTACTAAGGTAATTTATACTAAAACTTATATCCGATCTCGTATTTGAACTTATGTATAATAAAGCACCTATCACGTTTCTATACTTTATGTTTGACTCGCAATTTTCAGCCTTTTCGAGTTTTAGATTTGTCTCCATAGGAGTACTATACAATCTACTATCTATTATTTTATATTTATCAGCTAGAGACTCGATGTATTTCGTTTGCCTTAGTTTCATTTCACAATTGTTGCAGTCATATTCAATATTTATTCCAAGATACTCTTTAATTTTTCCTAAATCTTTCATTTTGAATTTATCTGACAAGAGTTTCTTAATATTTTGTATCTTTTCTTTACTTTTACTACAAATTAACAAATCATCTACGTAAATCAAAATATAAATTTCATCGTTTCCTTTTCCTTTTTTGTATAAACAGAGATCTGCATTACTTCTCTTAAATCCTAATTTTATAATGCACTCATCAAAGCACTCATACCAGTCTCTAGGACTTTCTCTCAATCCATACAACGCTTTTGACAATTTGTATACTTTGTTTGTTCCATCTTCGTAACCTTTTGGTTGATAAACATATACCTCCGAGTTTATTTTGCCATTTAAAAATGCGGTTTCTACATCCATTTGCTCAATATTTAAACCGTTTTCACAACAATAAGCAAACAAAATGTTTAATGTTTGATTCTTTGCAACTGGAGCGTATATGAAAATTTATATATATTGCTAATAGTAATTTGCTCTCCTCGAAAATTCACTAAATTTCCATCCTGATCTACAATTCGAATTTGTAGATGATCTATGCACTTGACACTGAGTGGTAGATATATCACATAAGACGGAACTTCTAAGATTTTATATCCTGGAGGCACTCTGGGAAAGAACTCATGGATTGTATGAACTTTTTTATTATTGATATAAGCACCTGCAGTAATATTGCACTAAACTCTGACTGCATTGATTCTCAATATTTTTACAGGTAAATCAGAGCTGTGTTGAATGTTCTTTTTGAGAATGCGAGGAGCAAAGCCAAGGAGACGGCCTATTAAATCGTGAGGTCTGAGATCAATCAGATGACTGCAGTGAATTTCACTTCTCAGAGTATTGTTGTTAGCTTTCAATGAAAATTCAACCCCTTTGGATTTCAAAGTTTCTTGTAAAAATTTATTGATAGCATCAATCTCATAACTACCAGTAGGGATTGTAATAATATTATTTTTGCTCAAATGAAGTTTATTATTTGAAAAGTCGACATTGGGGAGAGTTGAATGTTAAAAGTTTAACTAATCCCAAGACAAAATTCTTATGCTGAGGCAGTTCAATCGAAGGAAAATATTACGCTTCTAAGACAGATGAATTTCCTGAGAGACTTAGAGTGAAGCTATCTTCCATGACTGATCGGACGATGATGAATCCATTCGTCTGCGAGCACCTCTTTTATAGTCTCCCAGCTAAGAAGTAGAGACAAAGATGGCCACATATGAATGAGTCAATATTTTGATATCTTTTGTAATTGTATTTTACTTCTTTCTCGTTAAAATACATCATGAGATCCTTGAGAGGTTTGAGATCGCCAAAACTATCAAAATAAAGCACTTCAGAACCTTGCTTACGATAACAAACCCAGTGAGTACCTCTATTTTGATAGTCATCCAAGTTAACCACTGCAGATTCATTATACCAGGGACCATTGGGAGGAAAATTATTTCTCATGAAAACACCTCGAAAATCTGAGATTTTCATCATACGAGCATATTTTTTTAGATCGTAGTCAGTCAGTGGGCGATTTGGCAAAGTTAAATCGAAGTTTTTTTTCTATTGACTTGATTACTACGGCCGATATGAGGTGACATAAATAATCCCATCCCAGTTTTATAGGGCTTAAGATGGAGTCCTTTGCCTAAAGCAATAGCTTCCATGGTTATTATGCCTCTTACATTCTTCATGATTTTTCTGCGCGGCTTTAGCATCATTAACAGCTTTAGCTATTCCAGCAGCACCTCCTGCTGAAGAAGCAGTTGCACTGAGTCCTGCCAATAGTGGAATGAGAAAAGAAAGAACTCCAATTTTTTATGAGAGCGATAGAACTCGTGGAATGATAACTTTTTTCTTTCCTCCCACACTCTTAACAGTTTGACGTGCACCCTTCAAGACTGATTGAATAAGGATATTGTTATTCCTCTCCATATTTCAAAACATATAGTTTTTGGGAAAACTATATATACTGATTGAATAACCTTGCGAGAAGATTTACTTGCGGTCATTTATTTTTTAGCCGCAGTCACTAACTTATTAAATTTCAGTCCCATTCCAGTTTTTTCTTTTAATTGCATAGCACTGTTAACAGCAAAAGCAAATGCTTTTTCAGCAAGACTAGCATCCTTGGCTCTGAGACGTTGCGAAGCTTTATCAGCAAGCTTCTTGTCAGCTGCTCAACGATCTCCGTTTTTATCAGAGTATGCTATGTCATGTTCTTTACATGCTTGATCTAGCGGATGAATTCCAGGATCTCCTCTTTTCATTTGTTTTTTCAATTTAGTTCCGGGACCGCAGTATTGATATCCAGTAAGATGCATTTCAACAGGCAAGTTATTAATCACTTTATCAAGCAGTCCATTGCCTTTCGGCCCTTTCTGAGATTTGTGTATGATCATCTCTCTTCGAGTGTTGATTTACAACTGACGATCAAGGTATAAAACAAGCGGTTATATTTCTAAAGCTCAATGTTCAATCTGACTCTGTCACGTCAACATGAATTTTACTGAGCAGCTCGTCAAACTCCCTGTCGCGAATTTCGATTTTGGAATAGAGAAGAGAAAGAAGCAACATGGTGAATTACTACCAGATAGTATACGAGCAGTATTCTGTGGGCCATCCAACTGTGGAAAAACGAATAGTTTATTGGCTTAAATTACGCATCCCAATGGTCTTAGGTTTGAGAATTTGTATGTATACTCTAAATCATTGAATCAACCAAAGTATCAACTTCTCAAAAACGTTTCGGACCCAATTGAAGGAGTATCATATCTTCCGTTCAGTGATCATAAATCTGTAGTATCTCCTGATGAAGCCCTACCAAATTCAATTATGATATTTGATGACATGGCGTGTGAGAAGCAGGATAACGTCAGAGCATTTTTCTGTATGGGGAGATATAAAAGTGTAGACAGTTTCTATCTATGCCAATCATATACCCATATAGGAAAACATCTCATTTGAGATAATGTTAATTTACTAGTGATTTATCGTCAAGATGATGTGAATTTTAAGCATATCTATGAAGATCATGTGAACACCGATTTAACTTTCAATGAATTTCGAAATCTTTGCTCAGAGTGTTGGAAGAATGATAAGTATGGATTCATTATTATTGACAAAGATAGAGAGATGAATGAGGGTCGATACAGAAAAGGATTTGACTGTTTTGCAATAAAAAAGGAATTATGAGCATCAAAACTTGCAGCACAGATGTAGACATCATCACGTCGGCATGTCAGACTTCAAGAAAGAGAAGAATATTCTCAGCGAGCTCTTGCGAGCGATCGAATTAAGATTTGGGCACAACAGTAAAAATGTCGAAATAAAACTGCATGTCTCAAGTGCGCTGACAAACACAAAACGAGTACCTGTTCAAGTGAAATCGCAAAATGTTTGAATTGTTGTTACTCAAATAGTGAATTCAAGACAAAACTAGATACTAGACATGAAACTAGTGATCATAACTTCTGCACCATTTAAAAAAATAAATAAATATGTACATAGAGTCTACTGATTATCCTGTGAGACCTACATTACCAGTCATACTACCAGTTTACCACGCACAGGAACGGGAACAGGAGAATCTGGAACAGGAACCTACCATAGAGGTAACAAACCCATCCACACCAATCGCAACAAAGTCACAACAACCACCGAACTCCGCAAATAAAAAACTAGAAATGGTTGACTCAGCCAAGCAGCACGAACACATACGTCGAAGATGGACAAGCAACAACAGTAGCCACCAATTCAGCCACCAATTCCTCCACCAATTCAGCCGAGAAGTACGAGACTAAGAAGTTCTAAAAATTAAACTAAAAAATGAATACCTTTGATTATCTGGATGTAATACAAAAGGACTCAATGCTGAAGGAAAAAACATACAGTGGTATTGACGGTCTAAACAAGGCGATAAGTAATACAAATGATATAATTATGCATATAAACGTAAGGAGCATGAACGCTAATTTTGACAATGTCAAAATATTATTTGAAAGCCTTATCGTCAAACCATCTGCTGTTATTCTTACAGAAACTTTTGATCAGAAAAATTACCAAGTTTTTAATTTGAGTGGAAGTAGACTAAATAGAAATGATGGAGTTATAGTTTTCGTAAATAAAAACTTAATACAAAACACGGAAATTGTTCAACAAGGTAGGATTAAAATTGTAAATACGCGAATAAACTTGAACAATAATAGCAATATTGAGATCTCGTCTATGTACTAATTACATGATATACCTAAGTCTGAGTTTATCCTAGATTTAAACAAATATTTGGAAAAAAATAAAAACACTAAAAATCATCTTGTTGTAGGAGATTTCAATATTGATATATTAGATTGCAATAACGTAAGTCAAGAATTTCTATGCAATTTTTTTGAAAAGGGCTATATACCGGGTTTTGTAGATATAACAAGGCCACCTGTTGGTATAGCCAAAGGATTATGTATAAATAATATTTACGTAAAGACAAGTAACCTGAACACAGTAACTTATAAACTCAAATCATCTATTACTGATCATTTTCCGATCTTTATTGCTGCCAATAAAATAAAAGTTGAAAACGACAAACCAATAGTGTCTATAAATTATAAAAAATTGGCTAATATCGCGCAATCTAGAAACTGGAATGATATTATATTGATACAGGATCCTAATTTGGCAACTGACAGTTTATTGTCCGAAATCAAACAATGTGTAGAATTATCTAAAATGAACCAAAGTTGGATCACTGATGCCATTATCAAATCACGCGAAACAAAGGAACTTCTATATAATTTATGGCAACTGGACAAAGACTATGAATAGCGTAAACGCGATTACAAAAGTTACGCAAAAGTTTTAGACAAGGCTATTAAAGACGCAAAACTTAAATATGATAAAAATCTAGTTGAAAAAAATATAATTAATAAAAAAAAAACTATGGGACATTATAAATAATAAAATGGGGGAAAAAGTTCCAATGATGCCATAAGTTATATAAAGGTCAATGATAACAAAATCACCGACAAAGTTGAGATTGCTAAAAATATGAATAATTTCTTCTGTGATATTGGCCGAAATTTAGGTGATCGCATTGTAAAACCAAAGAATTCTGAACTCAAACTGCCGGAAATGAATGCAAATTCTATCTTTCTTAAGCCAACAAATACCAGTGAGGTTATAAATATAATAAACAATATGAAGCTAAAAAGCGGTGGAGTCTATAAAATCAATAGCAAGACCTTAAAAGTTATTAGTAATTTTATCGCGTTGCCACTAACGCATATTTTTAACCTAGGTATTGAAAAAGCGATTTGGCCAGATGCTTTAAAAAAAGGCTCAAATCGTTCTGGTGCCAAGGCAGGAGAGAAACATAATATCAACAACCTATAAGCCGATATCACTTATATCAAATATTGCTAAGATTTTTAAAAGAATCTTATACAATAGATTATGTGAATTTGTGCTGAAACATAATATTATATCGAAACATCAGTTTGGGTTCATAAAGAATGTTGGTCCTAATGATGCGTTAAACTGCGTTACCATAGTCTTATATAATAATGTCGATAAGAATATACCAACTATTGTTACTTTTCTAGACTTGGCCAATGGATATGATACTGTCGACCACAAACTACTGCTGAAAAAACTCTATTGTATAGGAATAAGGGGGCTGACTCGGATCTATTATCTAGTTACTTTGAAAATAGAAGACAGTGAAAGCGATAGTATATTGATAAATACCGGTGTCCCTTAGGGTACTATCATAGGTCCGCTGCTTTTTGTACATTATATAAATGACGTTCTAAAAGAGATTCCTTTGAACTCTATATTATCGTATGCGGATAATACCGCTATTATAGCCACTGGCGAAACCTGGGCAGAGGCGCAATATAACATGAACAATTATTCAATTGTAATCGATAATTGGCTGGCTGTTAATAAACTATCGCTGAATGTAGATAAGACAGTATGCATGACCTACGGTAGTTATTGCAATAGTGTACCGACCCAAATGGAAATAAAAATTCAGTATATATTGATAACTAGAGTGGAAAATTACAAATATTTAGGAATTATATTTGATTTTAATCTGAAATGGGACAAACACATAATATATATATAGTTAAAAAAACAAAATATTTGGTCTATATTCTCTACAAGCTTATTAACATAATGTCTATAAAAACTTTAAAAATGATATATTATTCGTTTTTTCATAGTATGATTAGCTATGACAACTTAGCGTGGGAAGGAGCATGTAAGAGTAGATTTACTACAAAACTTACAAAAGAAAATACTAAAGTTAATAAATAAGAATAGTTTTATTGTCAAAGAAAATCCTTTTAACCTAGACCAACTCTTTGCCTTCGAAGCTCTAAAATACCACTACGACGATCTCAAAACGCAATTTCTAGACTCTACGAGTATTACCAGAAATAAGAGTTTAATCATACCGAAGAACAAAAAAAGGATCAGTGATAAAAATAGTTATACCAAAGCTATCCTGACTTATAACGCGTTGCCAAACAATTTAAAGGTACTAGACATAAGAAAAAAATGTGAATTAAATTCAATTAAAAATTGGATAAAATTAAACTGCTCAAGTTTTTGATTTTGTGGAAAACTAGCTAGTCAGCAGAAAAAAAGTTCTTTGTATATTATTCTTGTTACTGCGTCTTTATCAGGGATAACTTTTATAGTTAAACTGAAAACTTGTTGCCACAAAACTTCTTTTACTAATAGTAATTGAAGTTATATTATTTAGTTTGTAAGAATTTTTTATATACTTTATATTTCTATATTATTTTCTTTTTTTTATGTATTGTACTATAATGTACTTTAGTTATGTAACTCCAGCTGCATACGGTAACTGCGTTTACCTCTGCAATGTATGGATATTTCCACTGAGAAATATTCTGTACTATTTTGTCTGGCAAAAAAAAAGTTAATAATAAATATATCTTTGTAAAAAGCAATTTGTGTTCTATTCATTATTATTGAGTACTAGAATCAAACTTAAAAGAAGATCCACCCTGATATGTTAAAAATAAACAAAGTTTATTTGCTGTGTTGCAGAGTGAATTGAAAAACGCTTCATCTTTCAGAATAGCCGATGAAATCTTCTCTGACAAGAAAACTTGGAAGCTGTCATCAAGTTCAGCTACAATCTTCGTACCGAACCTTGTCTTGACCTCTTTCAATTCTGTCACCATGTACTGATAATTTTTTTCCATGTCTGTTGCTCTTTTCTTTGGCAAGAACTCTCGCTCAGCAATCTTGTTGAGTGCAGATATATCCATTCTGAAAAAGTGAAAATAAAAAATGTATGTTAGACAAAATTGTAATAAAGGCAAGTATTGAGAAAGAATTATGAAATATAACTTAGTTATTATGAAGTTAGGTGAGCCTTGATCTTTTTGTAGAAGGTTCGTTGTTCGCTTCGATTTCTCGAATGTGCTCCTTGTTGACGTTCGTGAGTTCATATAGCCCATCTCCCACCACAATTTCTGCCCTTTTCATTGCCTCTAGTAAGATATCCCTTCTCTCTTCTGGTTCTAATCTTATCTTATCTATTGATTGATCCCATTCGTGCATGAACTTCTCCACTGGGATATCGTATTCAATCCTGATTTGTTCGCCTTCATCCCCCCTCTTACTTTTTCCCTCTCTTTTTTCTTCTGCATCATTGCCATTAGCTGCATTGTATATCCTCTCCTCCGCTTCCTTCTCTACTTGCGTTGCAACTTGCGCCATCTGTTCTTCCGTAATTCTGTAATGACCCCAGGGCATCTGTACTATGAGGCAATAAGTATCTTTTATCATCGTGAGGACTTAGAGCAATTTTTTCTTGTTTTTCAGTATGGAATATGTGTAATTTTGAACGAATATAGTGCTCGCGTTTTATAATAACAAGATCTTGAAGGCATTTTCGATAATCTTCGAATGTGATTGATTTCTTTACTACATTGGATATTATCCCTTTGGCTTTTTTACGGTCTCAGCTCCATCAATCAAAATACTATACATTTTGCTTCTTAAACCTACGAATTCTATCATGCACAACATTCACCTTTCATCAATCCAGGAACTTTTTTATTAACACGCGGAATTTCAAACTGATTATTCTCATCATAATCAAAAGTATCAAACTTGTGTATATCTTCTTTCATTATTTGATACATATCAATGTCCACAACTTCGTATATTAAACTATCTGTATCTGTATAAAGAAGTTTACATTTTTCTTCAACTCGTTGTTTCATATATGAATAATGAAAATCATATACTAATGTTTTTGATAAATCGAGAATACAGAGACCAACATATATTGGTTTCTTAATTGTTATACTTATCTTCTTTAGCTGAATAGCAACCAAATTTTCATCAAAAATTGCACAACTATGAAAATTTGGTTGAGCTATACGCACTTCTGCTCCATATCGGCCTGTAAATTTATTTACTAAATGCACATCAACGCAAGATCGTTCTCTCTTGATGCACTTTCCATAGACAGCATTAATTAATAATTTATAAAAAAGTTTTTCAAATTTATTCTTGGACTATTTTCTTTTCTCTGTATTTAGTTCAACGTATGGTTTGAGCCAGGCCTTCTGCTCAAAACTCAAAATTCTATGCACCTTTTTCAGTCGAAGTCCATTATCTAATGCCTGTTTCAGTGATCGATAATGAATGGCATACCTTGTCTTATCATTCAAAGTAGTTAGAAGTTTCTTCTGTTTAGAGCCAGGTGGTGTACGATGCTCTGCGCAAAAAGGGAGATCTCGATGATCATCGCGCACTTCTTCAGGATACTCCAAGTCAACTTCAGCAAAATAACCTATGTCAGAATCTGATGGTGTATTGAAAAAATTTGTATTTGTCTCACGTTCTATCAATTTAAATTGTCCAACTGGTAAAGGCTGTACCATTGCCCATCCATAAAGATTATTTATATCAAAATATAAGAGAGTCTTTGTTTTCTGCTCCTTATCATATGAAGGTCCCATATATGGATTGTTTGCCTTGGCATACCGATTACAACATTGACTTATTCCATCAGCATGTCAATATCTGTAAAAAGCTCCAATTCCACTTTTGTCACTTTAAGAGCCCGTATAAAAATGTGCAGGACATAAAGCATACCCAACAAACACATAGTTCAGAAAGTACTCTTTAAGAACTCTTTTAGAATTAACGAATGTCCGCGGATATTCCATATTAGCACCTACTTACCCATGGTGACTCTCCGTATACTGTTTTGAGCATTTTAGCACTGTCCGTAGGATTCCATGTGACCAGATGGTTTGATTGGGCTAAAATGTTAGGACCATCCTTCGTACACTTATACTTTTGGTATGAATGAAGGGATTTTGATTTGAATGCTTAGAAAATCTTTTATGAAAAAAAATGTGGCATAAAAAGGTTACAAAAGGCCAAAAATTAAGTATTTTTATTGTTAAACATTTTCTATTTTCTTTTCTTTTTTTTTTTTTTTTTTTTTTNTAAATAAATGATTTATGTTTTATTGTTTATCTTCCTTATATATGTATGTGTGTATATATATATATGTATATATATATATATATGGGTGGTTCTCTGACAAATCGTGCGCGAAAAAAAAATTGCTCAAACTTAAGGGATATGTTCTAGAGGTCGCTACGATGTCATCTGTAAATTTTCAGATCGAGCCGATCAATTCTCTTCGAGTTATAAGGGTTCAAAATTGGTTATATAAGCATTTTTTGCATTTTTCGCCTATTTTTAATGATTTATAGCTCTTAAACAACGCATTTTTCATTAAAATCACACTGAATGGTTTTTTTTGTAAAATTTTCTCATTTTTTAAATAAAAGTTTCCTTATAGCCCTACTAGGGAGGTCCCCACCTGCTCGCTTCGCTGCCAACCCCACGTTCGTCGTAGTGAAAACTTTAATTTTAGTTAGCTCGTAATATACGTAAAAGCGTATTTGCGTGGACTACAATAGGCTGTGCACGCGCTGATAATAATACTTCAAAAAATAAAACTAAAATTTTCGAAGTGAAAATTCTGTAAAATCACTTCCTATCCTCTCTTTCCTCGCTTATTCGCACCTGAATTATATATCATAGGATTTTCATTTGGATTTTCCTTTTTGAAGAAGATAACCGCTTTTTAACATTGAACGCTTTGCAACGCGTTTTAGATTTTATATTGCAGCCGCCACCGCCGATTACACATTGATAATTTTGCTCAATACGCTAGATACGCAACACCAGCCCGAGCAGTTTTTTTCGCTTTACTCGCGCGTATAATCATTTACAAATTGACGGTATTAAGGTCGTTGGAAAACGCACCCATTGCTGTGTATGCATCAGCTTTTTATCACGAATCATAGGCGCCAGCTATTTGCTGTAGCTGAGCTAACGCGCTAAACGTATACGGGATTGTATATCGTATTTGTTGAACTTACCGGTACAAGAAAAAAAAATTATTATTCTATATTAATTACGAGCTACTGCTGAATTTAGTGTAATCTAAACGCGTGTATAATGTCGAGATTTTTAGGGTTGATATATGATTGTTTCGGTGCATGTGTTTTGAATTTTCCTTTCCAAGGAGTTAAAATGATAGGGCACGCGTAAACAATACATTTCTTTCTTTCTGTGTATGTGGAGAAAACATTTTACCTACAAGAGCTTAAATACGTCATAATTGTTCAGTATTTATTTGTCGCCATAAATCGGTCGTTGCAAAAGTTACGCCGTTTCGAATCTTACAACAACGTGCGTGCTCGCACCTTTTGTCCTATAGTTTGCGAGTCTGCCGACAGGTAATGTAAGAGGCAGAACTGTTACCCACGTTAAAAACTAAAGCTGAAAACTACTTAAAAAACATCTTAAGGGAATATTTCGAGATCAAACCAATGCGTCTCTTAATAAATTTATATACATTATAGATCTTTCAGTGTAGACGAATCTTAGCAATTCTTTGAACGACGTCATCGATCGTGACCATTTTTCTATCATATCGTGATCAAATCTGATCCGCAACCACTTGTGATACAGCGAGTAAAAAAGCTTGTAAGTTTTGATCCTAAACTCTTCGATAATTTTAGGATAACTTACGTCAGAAGTCATTACGTCTATCGGCTTGTTTAATAGATTGTAATACGAAGTACCTTCGATCTCATGAATTGGCACAGCCCTTTCATAATAATCCAAAATCGGTTGTTCCCTTTGTATTAATGAGATCGCTTTCTTGTCAAAATGAGTTTTATTACAGCACGCAAATCCCTTGACTTCTTCTTATAAAAGGTATTCAGTATAGTCCTAATCTTGCTAACCCTTGTCAAACCACTTAAAAGTAAATTCCATTTCCTTGAACATCTTGTATTTTTTCCTTCTATTCTTAATTTTGCTTAAATTGTGAACTGTATCTTTATATACTTATTCTTATCTGCAGCTTTATTTTACTTGAAATTCATGTGCTCGTGACTATTCTGGGACGTGGTTTTGTGTATTTTCAATATTGCTTTTAAACGCATTTTCAAGCATTTGGAAGGTTGTGTGATCGGACAAACAATAAATTATTTATGTGGCTTCAGTAAATACGCTTGAAAAAATTACCTTATGTCCTTTAGTTTTATAATTATAGACTTTTAGGTTAAATACTTTTTTGTCGAGAGTTCATCATCTTCAAGCACAACTTACATCTATCTTTACATCGAACGCCACGAAGCGCGTTACCGAGATTTTGTTTTTTTCTCTGCCAGACACCTGGACATCGTCTACCGGAGTCCCAGGTGACAGGCTTATAATCTTCAAGCACAACTTACATGTGTATTAAAAGCTGGAATGCTAGTAAATAACAGACTGCTCCTCTTCTTTAAGACCTTGATAAGCTATCCATAAGCCAAGGCTACCATTCATTGCGTGACGATTTTATATCCAAGCGTTTGTAAATCATTGATCAACATTGTCCAATTGACTTTCTAATGGTAAATGGTTGGCTTACGTTTCTACCAATGTTGTTCTGTATAAATATGAATGTGTTTTGTATCTTTAAAATTTAAAGGGATTATTATATTCTGTTTCATGTATTTGTATGAAATCTTAGAATAGAAATGGATGTTCATTATTGTGTAAAAAGGAAACAAACCGATTACCCCATGCAAAAGTACAGATACCGTTAATTGAAATTTTTAATTCGGGAAACTTCTGCCAGTGCTGTTCACAGGTTTTGATAATCTTCTTCTTAATTACTATTGTTACATTGAAGGTACCAAAAGATAAAGAATCTGAAATTACTTTGAAAAAGAAACAAATACAAGATTATCTTTATGAAAAATTAGGAATATTAGTGGATGCACCAACTCAAGGTTCTGACAATACGAATAATGGCAATACAGCCAGAAAATTTCTAAACAATGTGGATATTGTTGCCGAAGCAACAGGTAATCAATCAATTTAACTTTCTTCCATTGGGCTTCACTTTAAAAACTTATCTATAAATTTGCTTAAAAAATAGTAAACTGATTGGAAATAGAATGAGTTAAATGTTAATAATAATGATGAAGTGATTTCTTAGATACTACGGTACGCACAACATGCACAAACACACACACACACACACATGGATAACTTATATGAATAATTTTTTTTAAATACAAAATTTAAACTCTAAATATTTCCTAAAAACTACGTCCTTTTACTAAATTTTCTCAACATTTTACTATTTTATAGGTTTTTACCAGAGTTTATTATATATTTTTCGAGTGATTCTGGCTGTGATATCTTCTGGAAAAAGAATTTATAATGAAGCTTTTCGTGATTACTGCAGAGGGACAGCAAGACAGTATGTTAGTTTGTACAATTGGTATCAGGAATGGATATCAGGTGCTTGATGGATTATTTTTGCCTATTGGGATGCTCTCTGAAGAGGCGCAGGAGGCAAACAATAAAAATGTTAAAAGAGTTCGTAATCAATTTTCCAGAAAAACGTCTAGATTGGTACTTTTAATGTATTCAAAATATTTAAACAACATAGCTATATAATAATAATTATCAATATATTATTAGGATTGACACCAATAGAGATGTGTTTGAGAGGTGACTACTGTACTCTGATCCGTATTTGTCATCTATAGAGGAACCTCCGAAAAAAACAGATGAATTTTTAACAGATGATATGATAAGGTTGCATCCCTGGATGATGATCATTATGATAATAATGATGATGATGATGATGGTAATGGTGATGATAATGATAATAGTGAAAATCACAATTCTTCGAGTAATGAAGATAACTGTTAATGTTGTTGTGTGCAGGACATAAACCGTTATGTTATACGACACACTTTTTTTTTTAAGTGGCATTTCGAACTCTAAAGTTCATCGCCTCATCTACGCAAGCCTTCCACGTATCCCTATTTTGTGCCAACCCTATCCATTTCGCGCCGTCCTTCCCGATTTCAGTTAAGTCTGCTTTTACATTGTCCTCCTACCTGCGCCTAGGTCTACCTAGAGGTTGTAACATCCAACGATGCTACCGCACTTATTTAAAAAATCTACACCTTTTAGCCTGCACTTTCGTGCAATAGCTGGGTGCTTTGAGTGTTTGCAAAAATAAAAGAAAAATGAAAAGGCAATGAAAACTTTTAGAAAATGACCCGGGGTTAGTCGGATCTAAGTTCTAAAAGGAAAAGATATGGGATAAAAAGACCCGGTGTTAATCGGTTCAATTTATCCTAGCGATAGATTTAGGCAGTTCTAGGAAAGATAGAATAGCCAAATAAGATGCACTTACTTTTTCCTGCTGTTGGCTGGCTGCTGTTGAACTCACACAGAGTTTACAATTGAGGAATCGGGAGTCACGTCAAAAACAAAACTTTTAATCACGATTAAAAAAAAAACAAGTAATTTATTTTTTTAACTTTAAATTTAACTATTCGCGTACAAACTTAAGTGCGTACCAAGCGCGTAAATATAAAAATCGCGTACCAAGCGCGTAAATATAAAAATCGCGTACCAAGCGCGTAAATATAAAAATCGCGTACCAAGCGCGTAAATATAAAAATCGCGTACCAAGCGCGTAAATATAAAAATCGCGTACCAAGCGCGTAATCTTCAATGCGTACCAAGCGCGTAAAGATATACCGAGCTTACTTAGAGTCGGGACCGGAGTGAAGATCGAGTGTGAGCCTTTGCAGCACGTAGGGCCCAGAGTCATCCCTCCTTGATGTTGTTGGGTGTCTCGTTCCGCCTAGATGCCGAAAATTAGCCAGTGAGAAAAGCCGTTATATCTGAGCTTTCCCTCACTTACGCCGAATTTTCGCATCTCTCCTCCTACGCAGCATTGGTCAGGCCCTTCGGTCCGCCTACGCCCTCTCTTCTATGATCGTGGTTCTCGAAGTTAACGCTTCGACGCGCACGCCAAATTTGCATAGAATTTCCCAAGCATTTAGATTATTCTTTAATCAAGGTTTACTAAAGTGGAAAGGAGAAATAATTAATATTATATTTTTAATGCTTGTGAAATTCCCTACAAATTGATACTAAATAGCATATACTTAAAATTATTTAATAAAGCTTTTACGCGCGTTACCTCAAAAGATTTTATAAATAAATGAATCTACTATTGAAAACTACATACATTTCATGCCTACAGCCATCACTATTAACGTAAATCATAAATTTGTTACATTCTGAGTTTATTTGCAATGCATCGTTACAATAATCGTAGCTTCACACCGACCGATTATTATAACTCTGCAAAAATATATATATATTTCTACAATAATCGTAGCTTCACACCGACCGATTATTGCAGTTCTACTAAATGTAATTAAAAGTAAAGTTTACAAACAGGCACTCAATCCATCCATCAATTATGCACAAAAGCGAACTGTATAAATCGAAAAATATACAGTTTAGTGCTAAAATAATTAATGAATAAATTGCACTGCTAGTTTGTTATTTTAAAATTGTATTATGACAGCTGCAGACAATATATATAAGTATAAACATATCTACATAAAACCTTCTCACCAAAACTGTTGATAAAAGCGAACTTATGCAAATCGAAAAATACATAGTTTATACAACAGCTTGTAGTGAAAAACTCTAATGCAAATAATTCCTATTTTGAGTTAAATAATTGATAATGTTATATTGAAAACAGCGGAAAATTCCAGGATCGGTACACAGCTGCAAGCGTGCGTATTCCCGAAACTTTCCCTGTAATAAAAAAAAGTCCGAGCCTTTGTCCTAGGCTATCTTAATGACCGCTCGCCCGAGACGCAGCCGATATCTTGAGCAAACGCAGCTGCCCATCATAAACATGACGCTCGGCCCGACGCGCCGAAATTTCTCTCTTAATGACTAACGCGCAGAAAAACTTTATTATCGGTATTATGATGCATCCGCTGATGCCTCTCGTCGATGCGCGCAGCTCAAGAGATTTACGATAGGGCTATTTTTCCTTCGCTTTCCTTCGCTTCCCTCAATACAAAAATTTTGTATTTTCCTAAAACTCGCCGGACGTGACAAGGTCGCGACGTATTTGGCTTTCCTTTCGTTATACGCGCTGCCGTGCGATCATTTCCCATTCTTGCAACGTGCCCTGCCCATCTTAGTCTTCGCGAATTAATTATTCTTTTTATATTCGGTGACACGTATAAGTTATGTAGCTCGTCGTTGTGCAGTTTCCTCCACTCCCCGGTTTCCTCATTTTTCTTTGGCCCGTATATTTTTCGCAGAACTTTATTTTCGAACACCTTAAAACGGTTTTCCTCTGCTTTAGTGAGCGCCCAAGTTTTGCATCCGTACAAGATTACCGGCATTATTATCGTCCTATATATCCTAATTTTTATATTCTTAGACAGCAGTTTTGATTTTAGTAGTTTGTTCACGGCGTAGAAGCAGGCATTACCCGAATGTAGTCTCGTATTAATCTCGGCTTTGATTTCGTTTGGATCATTTATAGTTGTGCCTAAATATCTGAATTCGCTAACCTTTTCGAAAGTAAAATTTCCGACTCTAAGATCCCCCTCTCCTTCGCAAATGCCCAGTTTATCCATAATCATATATTTCGTTTTCGATTCGCTCACCTCTAACCCCGTTTCCTCGGCCGCATTTATGAGTATTTCCGCGTTTCTCGCTACCGTTTCGCCATTATCCCCCACTATGTCCAAATCATCTGCATATCCTAGAATCTGCGTTTTTCCGTTGAGTGTTGCGCCCAGCCCGCTAGTCTGCATTTGTCTAACAACATACTCTAGCGTTAAGTTAAAGAGTACCGTGGAGAGCCCGTCCCCTTGTTTCAAACCGTCGTGTATCATGAACGATTCAGATACATTACCGCCTACTCGTACTTTTCCCGTGCTTCCGTTCAGACATATTTGTATTAATTTCACAAGTTTTTTTGGCACGCCGAGGAGCACAAGGATTTGATACATTTTGCTTCGCTTGATAGAATCATACGCTTTTTTAAAATCTATGAATAACTGGTGTATTGTTTCGCAATATTCCCATTTTTTCTCTAACAGCTGTCTTATAGTAAACATTTGATCGCTCGTAGACCTGTTACGCCGGAATCCACACTGATAATCTCCTATTATATCTTCCGCGAAGGGTGTGAGTCTGGCCTGTATTACGTTTGACAGAACTTTGTAGCAGGTAGCTAAAAGTGAGATTCCCCGATAGTTATTGCAGTCTGTCTTATCTCCCTTTTTAAAAATCGGTATGATGATGGATTCTTTCCAGTTTTCCGGCATTGTTTCATTTTTCCAAATAGAGCGTACTAGTTCAAAAATTTTCGATGTCAGCGCAGTGCCTCCATATTTAAGTAGTTCAGCTGGTATAAAATCGTTTCCCGCGGCCTTATTGTTTTTTAGTTTTTTGATCGCGGCTTCTACTTCTTTGTAGGTCGGTTCTTCCAAATGGAGTTCAGCAGTGTGGATTTCGTCTCCCGTTTCCTCGCAGTTTTCATGTACGTTTAGCAGCTTATCAAAATAGCCCTTCCACAGCTTTAACAGTTCACCTTCGCTTGTGACGAGATTCCCGCCCTCATCTTTCATTAATTGTGATCTACTCTGGAAACCCTTCCTAATAGCGTTAATTCCTTTGTACATCTCGCGCGGGTTATTTTCCTTACTATTAGTTTCTATTTTTCTAATCTGATTCTTTTGATACTCGCGTTTTTTGTTCCTGTAAATCGCCCCCACTTGCCTTCTTATTTCGTGGTACTCTTCTACGGCCCTATCGCCTCCATTGTGTACGCTGTCTAATTTGGCCTTTTTGCGCCTTTCAAACCAGAGTTCGCACTCTTCGTCAAACCATGGTTTGCTCTTTGACTTTTTCTTTCTACCTAGCACTTTATTCGCGGCCTCTTTTACCGTTTTTCGATATCCCCCCAAAGACTGTTCGGGTCGTCATCTACCTCCGTCGGTGCATCCGTTTCTTCGAGTACCTGAAACCGATTTCTTATTTCTACTTGATACTTAATTCGTTCTATCCCGTTCCGTAGCTTTTCAATATCGAACGTTTCTACTTTCTTCGCCCGTTTACTATTTTGTCCAGCTACTAATTTGGCTCTTACTTTGGCCACTACTTAAAAAGGATCTGAGTCGCAATCCGCCCCCCCATAGGTTCTTACGTCAAGTACGTTCGTGTGGCGCCTCTTATCGATAAGAAAGTGATCGATTTGATTTTTCGTGGCTCCGTCCGGCGATGTCCACGTTACTTTGTGTATATCCTTGTGCTTAAAGCACGTAATCTTTACTATAAGGTCTTTTGCCGCTGCGAAATTTATGACTTTAATACCGTTATCGTTGCTGGTTTCGCGCAGACTTTCCTTGCCTATAGTGGGCCTAAACATTTCCTCTTTCCCTATTTTAGCGTTGAAATCCCCCACTACTATTTTGGTGTCGTAAGACGCGAATTGGTCGATTAATTGCTCCAAGGCTTCGTAATAAAGATCCTTCACTTCTTCCTCTTTGTCCTCCGTAGGACAATGCATGTTAATAACCACGTAATAGTACCACGCTCCTTCGATGATGATATACGAGAGTCTGTCGTTTACGAATTTGAAACTTTTAACCGCGTGTATAATTCTTTTGCTAATCAGAAATCCGGTACCTAGGGTATGTCCACTCGCGCCCCCGTACGTAAAGGTGAAGTTTTCGTTTCCTAACATACCGCTATCTTGTTACCGAGTTTCTTGTATAGGTACTAAGTCTAGATTGTACCTGTCAGCTTCTTTTAAGATTTCCCAGTACGCGCCTGCTCTGTATAAACTGCGTATATTCCACGTTCCTACCTTTAAGTCCCTATTGATTTTGGTTTGGTTTTGGTTTTTTTGAGCCATGATAGTAAGTGAAACCCACGCGTTTTGGATCCTGTTTCCGATCGCAGGTGAATCATCCGTTCTAGAGGTGATAACTCCCATACCTCTCTAGAACTAAGTATGAGACCTTTCCGACTTTGATGAGGCCGGAGTCAGCTCATCGTCGGACACACTAAGGAATCACGCTCGTA
Organism: Pteromalus puparum; assembly: GCA_012977825.3. Taxonomy (NCBI): domain Eukaryota; kingdom Metazoa; phylum Arthropoda; class Insecta; order Hymenoptera; family Pteromalidae; genus Pteromalus; species Pteromalus puparum. Next base: position 27,566,954 of record CM053168.1, on the reverse strand, counting down.
TCCTAACGCCCCCCTGCAAGGCAGCGCGCCTTCGCTGGCTTCGTTGCCGTGTAAGACCAGGTGGCGAATCATTCTACACATTCCCTTTCGGGGCAGTTGTCATCGCTCCCGCACTCTCCACGACAGCAGGATTTTTGTAATGTGTGCTAGGAGAGATAGATTATAGACATAGTTAGGTATGAAGAGAAAGTGAAATAAGAAATATTGTTGAGTGTTCGTTGTTGTGGTGCTTGCGTAGTGTTTCTAGATGAATGAATGCGTTCGATCGCCAGTGCGTACTCATCACACCCACGCCCGGGCCTATCGGCTGTCCGCGGCTGCTTATTCGATTTATTCGCAGCTAACCTCTTTCTCAGGAGCCGTTCCTCTATCCGCAACCTGAGGACGCGCNTCCACAACCTGAGGACGCGCTGTGTAGTGGTGATAGGCGCCCATCCGTCCGCTCTGGACACACAGTATACGACACACTACTTCAGTTTATTTTGATGGACCTCAATGTTGAAATTATGTAAGCAAGTAAAATATAATGCAAATCATACACTTATAATTTTTGCTTCCTTCCTAAGGAAGCCTTGTAATAGTAATTTTTGGAGTTTGTGTAAAAACATGTGGGAAGTGTGTTTTGATGAATTTTTAGTCGAAAAATGGTGTTTCTAGAAAATGTCCGTACGGATGTGTGTGTGTGTGTGTGTGTGTGTGTGTGTGTGTGTGTGTGTGTGTGCGTATGTATACGCCTGTTTCTCAGCTTCTACTTGGTGGATTTTAACCCACCAAGTCTCATTTTCTTTGTTTTTGCTAGAAGATAGTGGGACGAAAGTCCGTTTTTACAATTTATATACGCGTTTTTTTTTTATAGTGATTTTTTAGTTTTGAGATTTCAGTTTTTGCCAACAAAGTTATCGGAAAATTCAATAAAAGTAAATTGCTTAATATGTACCTGCAAGAGAATAAAATTGCCTATGTTTTATCGTGAAAAATTTATATTATCGTTCGTCGTTCTTTTATTATACACCATACAGTGAAATTTTTTAAAATCGTTATAACTCAAAGACTAAATAGCGAATCATTCTAAAAAAATATAGATTATTGAAGGTAATTAGAACTATATACCACTTAAATTTTAAGTCATTTCATGGGGCAGATCCTGAGAAAAACATCAAAAACTGAAAAAAATTGTTTTTCTACGTGACGCGATAACTGGAGTAAAAAGCAATAATCAAGTTCAAATTTTGGATTTAGTTAGCATTATATAGCACAATGATCCCTTTCTATATAAAACCAGTTAGTTTCAAAGATATTGAGCTTGAAAGTTTTGTTTTTTCACCCTGTATACTATGAGTCGTTTTTTCTACGTGATGCGATAACTGGAGTAAAAAGGCAATAATCAATTTAAAATTTTGGATTTAGTTAGCATTATATAGCACCTTTATCTCTTTCTATGGATTGTTTATGATACCAGTTAGTTTTAAAGATATTAAGCTTCAAAATTTTGTTTTCTTACCCTGTATACTCTATATAACTGAAAACTGTATCGCTTCGATCTCAGTTTCCATTAATGGATTTTAATCTATACTTAGACTCGTTTTTTGCTGTTTTTGTTTTATTAATTCGTTAAAAATAAGATTTTCAGTTACGCATGTGCGTATATTCATGGCGATTTTTTTTTATATTGACGTGATATATTCTAGTTATTTAAAGAAATTTAATTAATAATATCAAACAACTTAATTGTTTGATAATATTTGACGTAACGAGGGTTGTTTGTAATAAAAATATAAATTAGTATGATTTTATAAGCAATAGTACATGTAGCGCAATCGATTTCTATAAAAAGGCACGTATTTCAATAATTTATAAGATAATCTGCATTTTTACTTTATCTAATTTTTTTGCATATATTTTCGAGTCTTAACAGCGTAATACTGATTTTTGGAGTAATTTTTGAGGTTATGGAAGAACGTGGGCTACATAGGCTAAAAACAATGGTGGATTCGTGTTCAGCGGGAGAAAATACATAAAAATAAGCTTTTTTGCTTATTATTTTTCTCCTCCAGCGAGTCCTACGGACATATAACTGTTTTTCCAGTAATGATATTTCTGACTGTTATAGTTATACCAGATCGCCATTTTGAACTCTTCAAATGAATCTTTTCGAGGGATTCGGATTCGGAAAGTACACTAAAAAACGAAGATTTTCACCAAGTTTCAGCTCATTCCTCTCTAACCAAAATTGAATCAAGATTTTTGTCCAAACTCTTTCAAATGGCCCCACTGTGCGACGGGTCCGCTCCTTGTTTTCCTTTCGGTTTCTCGATAAGCACTAATCTTGCCCTTTTCCATCTTAAGCTAACTACGCCCTGCACTAGACATTGGTTGTACATTTCCAGGAGCAGCTCCGGTCGATGAGTTGCAACAAACTTAAGCACATCCGCAGAAATGCCAACCAGATTCGGTACCCTGCCGCTTTTCAGGAATGAAGTTGCCACGATCAGTTCGCTCTCAGTAAAAGGAAGTATCTGTTCTTATAGCAGGTTTGTCGTTTCTGTCTAAGGTCTGATGGGGTGTGTAGGAAATAGCCCGTCGATCACTTTTTCTATCGCTTTTGCCTCCATAGGTTCAGTTTGCTTTATTTCGCCTATCTTTCGGGTTACGATCGCGTATCCGTCTCTGTCTCCACGTCACATCGGGATCTTACTCCACGTCGTCAATAATCTCTGCCCAGTAGTGAGGCTTACTATATTTTATCGCGTCCTATAACCTTTCTCGCTCCCCGTCGTATCTCATGCCCAAGTCCCAAGCATCAGGCCGCTGTCGTTATAGGGCTTCCTTCTCCTAGCGCGAAAGCTATTTTTTCTATGCTCCGCAATTTCGTCTGTCCACCAGTATACCATGCGTCTTATGTGGCCGCAAGACACCCTTGGCATAGCAGCGTCGTAGAGCTTTGTTATGAGTCGCGTAGTGCGTTCCACCAACGCTTCTGCTTTTTTGCGTTCTCTCAATTCGTGGGGGAGCCTAGTTTATGGGAGTTCAGCCTCCTGAATTGCGTCCGCAAGTCTTTCTAGGTTAATACGCCGGCTATTACAGCGTGGTGTCCGCTTTTTTCTTGCTGTAGTCCTAATTCCGCGTTCGTCCTGGATTTCGAAAAGGATATACTGGTGGTCGTTCGCCGTATATTCCTCCGTGATGTGCGAATCCCTAACACGGACACTAGTTAAACTGCTGCTACACCTAAGAAGTAAGCTCTCACGCTACACGAAGCTATGTTCAACAAAAGGCACTGCGTGGATCAACCCCGGAGCTTATAAAGCCTTGGTGTCGATATACGCAATTGAATTGATTTAGTTTACGCAGCAACTTGCGACCAATCAGCATTTGCGACTGCGAGGATACGCGTACAAAGGTGTTGCAATCAACTTCGCGCGGCCAGTGCTGACTCACAGGTTAATGACTGTTCGATATTCGACCTGGGAGACGTATGCACTCTCTACATGCACATACAGTTGCAGGTGCGTAGGCTTCATGAAGAATTATAGTGGCCGCTGTATATGGTATAAATGTGAGACATTACAGTTACAAATGATAATATTGATTTAATACAGAAACGGATTTGGCAACTTTATAACACAAATCCTATTCAAGTAATTGACAAATTGTGTACGTACATTAATAAATTACCTACTAATACTGTACGTCTCTTGCCAACGAGAAATATGTGCAGTTTTCAATGATGCTATGCTACGTAGAAGCGATTCAGATGAAATACTTACATTGGCCCTGGTCAAACATGTGTGACTTTAGTAGGAAGGGTACATTATACTCCGTCGCCGGGGGCATGACTTAACTGTCTGGCTGTCTGGTGCCGTAGAATGTCCCGCAGGTGCATTATGAACGAAGGTGGGAGGGTGAGGTCTGGCTCGCGGGATATTGTAAGCGGCGGGGCATGGATATTGCGGAGTATGCGGATGTTTATTGTGATAAATAATAGCATGTAAATAATACAGTTTCAAAAATCATTGAGTTGCAAAAATAAGGTATGTGTTTTTTGAGATTGTGACAAATATTTTGAAGAGCATGAACAATTTACTGTTTATTTATAAATTATTGGTTTAATGAGCCCTGGAAGCTTTAAGAGTTTGTATTAGGAGAGTATGCGTGGCGAGGAGCTGTGCGCAAGATGTGGGAGTTTGTGTGTTAGGAGAGCAGAAGGTCGTGGAAGCTGCTGTATAGGAGGGATGGTGTAAGAGCGATGCTGTGGGGATGCTATTTTTGTATTATCCCGCGTAAAAATTATTTAAGTTTGCCAAAGTTTTGCCAAACTTTCAGTATGGCTAAACTTTATCTAAACATGTCCAATAAGACTTTAAACATTCTAAGAGAAACCCTGTTCAGGTTAAAAAAAGTTTTGGCAAACTTTGGATAAAGTTTAGATAATGTTGAGCCAAACTATGTCAAAAGTTTAGGTGAAGAAAGTTTTTACAATCACTTTTTCATAATTTTGGGTAACTTTTATAAAACTTAACGCAAAGTTTGGATAGTTTTTTGACAACGTTGAGCAATACTTGGTCACACGTTGAAGAGAATAAATATTTTAGCAAAGGTTTAACTAAGCCCGAAAAATTTTTGGCAAACTTAAGATAATGTGTTGATAAAGTTAAGCAGAACTTTTTCGAAAGTTTAGGCAGATGCCCAAAATTTAAGGTTATCTTAGAAGTCGTTAAAATGCAGTACTAGTTAGAACACAGCACTTGGAAGTCGTTGAAATACAGTACTAGTTAAAACACAGCACTTGGAAGTCGTTACAATACAGCACTAGTAAAAACACAGCAGTGAGCAGTGTAGCCGTCTCCAGCGTAAAATCACTTTTCGACCAGCTCTGACATCGCGGAACATAGCACTCGCTTCATCTTGATATTTAAACCACATCTAGAACGATTCTCGCACCACAGCATACGCAGCACGCCCTCCGTCTCCGTAGCACCTTAGCTGTTTTCTTTGCCAAATTCGTTTCGACGTTCTCGAGGACATTCTCCTTATCGTGGCTCTCTCGGTTTTCTTTCCGACTCGTGCTTCGATATAGAAGCTGCCTGTAAATAAAAAAATCAACACAAAGTATCGGTTCGTATTTTTAAATTCATCTAGATATAGAGAGAACTAAATGGATCTCGGAGAACAACAAGAGAAATCAACGCCGATTGAGAAAAGCAAGGTTAACCGAATAAAGTAATCACGTTGTGCAAAATAGAATTAATCGCTATAAATGACTACGTGTCAAAAACTTATCTGATGCATTTTCCGTTAATTTTCTTAATTATCTCGACCTGGGGCATCGGCTCCGACGACGAATTCTAGTAGCACCCGCAGCGGCCGCAATGACAGCGCACGAAAATTTTTTAAGTCCGAGATACACTGAAATTGTATACATGTGAAGTTGCAGTGACGTACACCAGCACGAAAAGAATTGTAGAAGACATCCAACTTCACATGTATACAATTTCAGTGTATCTCGGACTTAAAAAATTTTCGTGTGCTGTCATTGCGGCCGCTGCGGGTGCTACTAGAATTCGTCGTCGGAGCCGATGCCCCAGGTCGAGATAATTAAGAGAATTAACGGAAAATGCATCAGATAAGTTTTTGACACGTAGTCATTTATAGCGATTAATTCTATTTTGCACAACGTGATTACTTTATTCGGTTAACCTTGCTTTTCTCAATCGGCGTTGATTTCTCTTGTTGTTCTCCGAGATCCATTTAGTTCTCTCTTAATCTAGATGAATTTAAAAAAACGACCCGATACTTTGTGTTGATTTTTTATTTACAGGCAGCTTCTATATCGAAACGCGAGTCAGAACGAAAACCGAGAGAGCCACGATAATGAGAACGTCCTGGACGAGAACGTCGCGACAAATTCGTCAAAGGGAACGAGAGAGATATCACAGCCGCCGTTCACCATCATTGTGATTTCCACCTCCTTCGGGATCTGCAGGAGAACTCATCGCCGAAGCTAAGGTGCTAAAGAGACGGAAGGCGTGCGGTGTGTGCTGTGGTGCGAGAATCGTTTTATAGATGCGGTTGAGTAGCAAGACGAAGCGAGTGCTATGTTCCGCGATGCCACAACTGGTCGAAAAGTGATTTTACGCTGGAGACGGCTACACTGCTCGCTGCTGTATTAGTGCTGTGTTTTAACGACTTCCAAAATAACCTTAAATTTTGGACATCTACCTAAACTCATCTACCTAAACTTTCTATAAGTTCTGCTTAACTTTATCAACACATTATATTAAGTTTGCTAAAACTTTTTCGAGCTTAATTAAACCTTTGCTAAAATGTTTGTTCTCTTCAACGTGTGACAAAGTTTTGCTCAACTTTGTGAAAAAATGATCCAAACTTTGCATTAAGTTTTATAAAAGTTACCCAAAATTATGAAAAAGTGATTGTAAAAACTTTCTTCACCTAAACTTTTGACATAGTTTGGCTCAACATTATCTAAACTTTATTCAAAGTTTGCCAAAACTTTTTTTAACTTGAACAGGGTTTCTCTTAGAATGTTTAAAGTCTTATTGGACAAGTTTAGATAAAGTTTAGCCATACTGGAAGTTTGGCAAAACTTTGGCAAACTTGAATAATTTTTACGCGGGAGGAATGTAGAGAGTGTAAGAGGTATTTGGAGAGTCGAGGGCGTGTAGGGGGGCTGGGTCAAGAGACCCTCCTCTAGTTTTCCGAGGACCATAGAGAGAGTTCGAGAAAAAGGGAAGTTTTTGAATCAACGTGGCAACACCGTGCTAGAGTATGATAGGGATGCTATTAAAGAGTATGAGAGGGTGTCGTTTATTAACCCGTTATTTATGGTTGTACGTGCCCGGCGTCAAGCTGCGTTCATTGAGGGGTAGACGAAGGGTTTTTTGGGCCATGTGTATTGGCGAGGGATTCCGCGAAAGCGTAGAAGTTGCAGATTTATAGCGAGGAAAAGCGGGGAAAGCGCGTAGATGTGAAAGGTTCTGAATATTTTTTAAGCCTACAAGGAGGAAGTAAGAACAGCGGGAGAGCATGCTCGAGTTTGTGGGAAATTTTCCACGGATGAAAAAATATTTATTTGCAAATGCTTTTTTAAATAAATAAGATTGTTGTTTGGGGTAAAAAAATGCGTATGATTTTTATACCTGCGTGTTATTGAGGCAGAATTACAAGCATTTTTGTGCGTTATGTAAATACTCCGTCGTTAATTCTACATACAAAATATCAAAGTAGTGATTTAAAAAGTAAGCGTCTTTAGCCACGTTAAAGTGATCTTGAACAGTGTCTTGAATAATTGTTTCATTATATTCCATGGTCTCTTTTACGATGTTTTGGCTGTTATTGTAGAGGTCTTTTTTTCACGTAGTATGAAAATGCTTCGAGTATGTAGTTTTTACATTTATTGATGATTGATGCAATACGTTATGTTATATAAACGACGATAACGTTCGTCGAAACAGATTGCTGCTTCTTGAGTCCTTCAAAAGTGCGTTTTTGCGGTAAGACACCGGGCGAGAAAAATCTTCTTTTTTTATTTTCAGATTGTTATTTCCAGTAATTTTTTGTCGAAAAGAATAGACTTTACACCGCAAGAGGTTGTAAAGTGTATTTCTGTCTCATCGTCAAGTACGATAATCTCTGTGTCCTGCCTCGATCATTATTACTTTTTCTTTCTGTATCCTTCCGGAGAATCTTTTTCGTAGGCCTTTCTTTTTAACATTTCTTGAGCCATTTTGCTGTAGTAGTCGAACGCACACACGCACTTTAAAGAGCACTATTTTTTTAAATGTGATCGTGGCAGTAGCATATGTTGGTGTGATTAATGGAAGGAGGAGAGGGAATGTTGTTTGTTACCCTTCAAAGATTTTTAAACGGTTTGCAGCTAAATATCTTGTGTGAGAGCTTATACATGCACGTATAAGCTCTCACACACAAGCGCGCGCGGGCACACACACACACACACACACACACACACACACACACACACAGACGTGTGCGTATTTAAAATGTTTTTTTAAAAGTATTTTTCCACCTGCTAGATAGAGCGGAAGTAATTCTAATTTTAACAAGGCATGTCTGTGCCCTATGTGCGCCGGGAAAGTGGCGATGCGAATTTGACAGCAGCTCGCGAGATGTGTTTATAAGTTATACATCCTTCCATAAAAGAGAGTTTTGGAGTTTTTATGGCGGTATGTTTTTGCGGAAGATGTACGCGTATGTTTCGTGTCCAAGGCGACCTTACTGATTTACAATTTTCTCATGCTGTTGGAAGAGTTTTCTCTTTGTTTTGTGGTGCGTGTGAATTTTCGCGCCCGTTTGTGAGAGGTTTCGTATGTTTTATGAGAGGTGTGATGAGGTCGTTTCGAGTGTTCTCTCAAAGAATAGCAGGGCATCAACAGGATTTCCGCATTTTTTTGAAAAAGAAGGGTGTTTGGCGTCAAAAAAAGGGGCGCGTGTGTGGCTAGCCGCGTTGATAAATATCAATTCTTTNCCACGGAGACGCTAAAGCTATCATCCAGTCTACTCTGCAGTCTTGTGCAGGAATCTCCATGTTTAAAAGTCAAGAAAAGCGTAGAAAGTCGCAATGGCCGGTTGTGAAGAAGTTTTTTGCATCTCTAAATCAGAGAAGTTTGACGAGCTGGTCGTGAGTTTCCACGGTATAGTGTCTGAATGTGCATCTTTATCGTGTGTACAGTAAAAACGCCTAAGAGAGCGTAAGTTCAACAACAAGTGGTGTTCGCAAATACTGGATATGACACGGCCTGAGTTAGTACGAGGATTGTTATACATTCTAGTACTGAATGACTTAAACCTCACCAATAAGTCAGGAGAGTTGTTTGACATAACGCGAACCTTCCATTTCGTATTGGGTCGACTCGCAGCGCTGGCGTGTTTAGCAAGACCTTATCTAACGGCGAGGTTTAATCGGAGATGGTGGTTGTGGATATGCACGGAGAAGTTGCCAAAAGGTGATTTAAAGTCAGTAAATAATTATCACTATCAATTACAAATTCGCTTAATAACTAACTGGATATTTTTTCGGTTAATCTAAAACAGGTTTTAAGAAGTAAGGTTTCAAAGCTTTGAGAACTGGACCTCAGGACAGGTGCGGCCATCGGATTTGGGATCTGCAGGCTTCTACTTTACCAAGCAAATAGACAGGGTGCGTTGCTTTGAATGTTCCACGGAGATCTGCCGCTGGGAGCATAAAGACGATCCTATGGTCGAGCACCAACGTTGGGACGGCCGATGCCGTTTCATCAGGAAATTGCCCTGCGGTAACGTGCCCATCAGTGTCGACGAAAGCATGATCCCTACAGCTCGTCCACATGACCGTGACGTCTGTAGACCATACAATTATAGCAGGCGAGGAATGGGCAATGATCAATCCCTACCTTCGACAGACAGGCTGACCAGTATGGGTATTGGCGAGGTAACCAAACCAGTAAATGGACACTGACCAGTAAATGGACACTTCATCAATAAATTAATAAGTATAAATTTATAAGAGCATAAAACTATGATATATTTTTTGTACTAGCAAAAATGGGTTTTTAAATTTCATCTTCAATAAAATTTTTTTTTTCAACTTATAAATTTCTCGCAAAAAATAATATCGAAGTACAACCTCTCGCTACGATACGCTCAAAACGAGCTCGCTTGTTAGACTTGCGCTGTGGTCGTGCAAAGCTTTTATTGAAAAAGAAGCCATATACTATCAATTAAAGAGGTGTGTAGTACATCTTTATCTTTGTATTTGAATAGGCTACTAATTTTTATAAAAATTATTTCAAAAATTATTAAAAACATTTGTATATTTCGTGTCCAGTTAATGGCTATGAATTCATAGCCCAAACCAATAGATGGACGTGGTTACTTTGCCTCGTGGATCATGTGAATAATATATATTTTTTAACACAGCGTGTGCGAAATGTGATTTTGCGCATGCTTCGCGTGAGTTCAATTGCATTTCGCACACGCTGTGTCAAAAAATAATAATCGATACGCGTGCGAAGTTGATTCTGCACTCGTGTGATTGTCACCCTCGCTTCGCTCGGGCGACAAACCTCACTCTCGTGCCAGAATCAATTGTTTCGCACTAGTATCAAAATTTACTATTACTAGAATTTAACAGAATATTTATATTAATGTATATCAATGAATGTTGTTCTATATTGCAATGTCAAAAAAGAGCGAACTTACAAATTATATCGATATCCTGAGGGTGACTTGGAGATAGCTTCTGAAAGATGCCTTGATGTAGACGCACAAATTAAGTCATTCAGAAATGTGGCTGCTATATTAAAGATTTCTTTGACATATACGGGTTTCCTATTTCTAAATCACATTCTTAGATTGGAAGAATCTTATTTTTGGTATTAATTATTTACGCGAAACATAAGATTCGTGAGTTCGAATTAATAAATTGTTCAAGGACTTGTGGCGCAGATATTACTATTTTAGGAGTAGATAAGGAGCAGTAGGTCAAATAAAATATTACACAGATTTATGGTTGATAAAATGATTGTGGCTAGCAGCTTTTATTCACTTTATTTATCACTCAAAGACTTACTCAAGAATTTATCAAAAGTGTTAATACTCTAATATTGAAATAAGCTAAGCGTAGAAAATTGCCACCTTGGAGTAATCTGAACAAAACTAACAATTGCGGCGACTCGACATATCAATTCTTTTTATAAACACAGATTATAATATTATTCGAATATGTGACAAGATTGACTGCTTTTCATATAAATCAAGTAGAACCTACAGCGCAAGAAAAGATTGTTTATAATAATGGTTAGTAAAAAAATTGTGAATGAATTTTTAGATGAAATGTCCTGGAATAAATGAAAGTTGTGTAGAGAGAAGATCAATTATAGACTTAAGCTATGATGTTTGATTTTACTGTTCTGAAAATACGCGGAGAATATCCTCCGCGCCTCCTCCGCGCCTCCTGGCCATCTGCTCTAAAACAAGCTGACATAGTTCCTATTTACAAAGCTGGTGACAGGTCATGTATGAGTAACTATAGGCCGATATCACTAATATCGAACTTAGCAAAGATATTTGAGAAAATCTTGTATAATAGGTTGTATTTATTTCTAATGGAATGCAATATCATATCGGAAACCGCTGCCAAGTCATGGCACTTAGCTTCCTCCTATTCTGCTAGTGGAAGATAATTACATGGGACAATCAACTCATTCTTTGATTTAAATATTCGCTACTATTCGATACTAAAAGGATAGGTTAGGAAGACACTTGTAGGGGAGGGGTATCAGGGACTGGGTTAAGGTGGATATCAAAAGGATAGAGCTCGCTGAACTCCTTGAAAACCATGAAAACTCTCAAATATACTAAGCTTTAATTATCAAATTATATGGTTTAACAAAAATAATAATGTTCAGTCACACAGAGTATACAGGGTGACAGTTGAAGAATTTGAATCTTAATATCTTTTAAACTAAAAGGTTTCATAAGCTACAAAAGAACCTAGCCGAAGTGATCAAAAGATCAATCTTTTCCTAAAATTTCAACTCAATTTAAACCTTTTTACTCCCGTAATCGTACGACATAAAAAAAACATTTTTTCTAGTTTTGATTTTTATCTCAAAAACTAGTCGCCAAAATTGCTTAAATTTTTACAACTAGTAGATATTGTTGTTTTTTATTGTCATGAATTTTTTCAAAAATTTAACTATTCATTTTTGAGTTATTTATGTTTATCGAAAAATTACCTTTTATATCATAAAAAATGAACAGATCAGTCAATCTAGAAAATCTTGCGGGAAAAAGTAGACAAATTTATATTTATTTTAGATACACTATTGTTGAATATATTGTATAAATCATATCATTATAAAAAAGCAAAAATATTTTTTCAAAAATAGAAAAATGGCTATAATATGGCCATAAAATGGTCAGAATCATAAAACAAAAAATGACCTAAATTCAGAATTAGAAAAAATATATGCATGTCAAATTTTATTACGATCCGTCGCATGGTTCCAAAATTATGGCGGTATACGTACATACACACACACACACACACACACACACTCACAGCCATCCGCACGGACATTTTCTAAAAACGTATGATTCGTAAACCAAACACCTCCAAATGCGTTTCCACGAAGTATTAGCAAAACTGAAAATTTTACTATTACAAAGCTTCCTCTTGAGGAGGAAGCAAAAACAATTTGGTTTTGTTAAAAATAGAGGCACAATGGATGCGTTAAATTATATCTCAGACATCATATATAAAAAAATCGACAAATCGAAGCCAATTATAACTACTTTCTTAGACTTAGCTAAAGCTTTTGATACGGTAGATCACAAAAACCTATTGGATAAACTAGAGAGTTATGGAATAAGAGGCAGTGCCTTAAATTTAATAAACAGCTACCTCTCTGGTAGGAAACAATGCGTTAAAATAAAGAATTTGAAAAGTGAATACAAAGATATACCCATCGGAGTTCCCCAAGGGACCATACTAGGACCGTTATTTTTTATTTTATACGTTAATGACCTACTGAGAGGTATGCAGCGATGAATACTGTCGTTCTTATGCTGACGACACGTTTCATTGCTATGAGTAACACGTGGAGGCTCAGCTAACAAGAGAAAATGAACAAATATCTTAGGAAGTCGCAAATGGCTTACCTGTAAAAATTATCTTTAATGTTGTTAATAAAACTGTATATATTGGCGTTATGGTAGCTACTGACATTAGTGTTCTGCTCTCACCTTAATATTTAGATAGGCAATAATACAATTAAAAGAGTAGAAAGTTATTAAATATCTTAGCGTCTAATTTTTGATTATAACATGAAAATGGGATAAAATGTAAATTATTTGGTTAAAAAAAACAAAATACTTATTTTTATTCTTTGGCAAAATTAGGTAATAAATGGCTATAAAACTGTTCAACGTATGTTGATATACTATGCTTTTAAGTTTAGTCAATTATGCATAATTACTGGGGGTGGAGCTACAATAATTGTGTTATTATACAGGGTATTCAGGAGCGAAAATATTGAAAATTATAAACCAAATAATTCTTCCGCGTCAAGACCCTCCAACTTACAGTAAAAAGCAATTATTCATTTAGAATGCTATATCTTATCATTATGCTACGTGAAAAATAAATATTTAAGTAGCAAAAGCAATACTAGAAATAAGAGTGCTCAATGCCAATAATTGATAAAAGCTATACGCCAAAAAAAAATAGCTACTTTGTTGCGTTAAATATTTTCAACTTGCTAACAAATGATCTGAAAGCACTTGTGATTAGCAAAGTCGCGATTAAGAAGAGACTAAAAGTATTTATAAGAGAGAAATATTGATTGATCAAAGAGAGATTTATTTTGTACTGTTACTTAACTTTTGCGTTAATATTTAAACTGTTATCAGGAAGATTGGCTCGACATCTTCCTGTACTTACTTATTTAGTTTTTTTAAGTTTAGATTTTAAGTTTTTTTTTTTTTTTTATGTACCATCCCTATGTACAGACAACTAAGTTTGTCTCTATAGGATGTCTTTTTATAAGACATATGTATATGGTCTAAATAAATAAAAAATAAATAAAAAATATTACGATTTATCGATTACATGTCTAAAATATTATATTGCAACGATTCAATTGTATTGACTTATTTGCCATCACCGTGTATCAGACACGTGTTGGGCTTTCAACGGAAAGATTACACGGAAAATAAGTCTCGAACCGATCTAAATACTAACGTAGTAGATGAACGAAAAGAGTAATATTATCACACATAGAAGAAATCACTTAGAAAAAATATTGTAGTGGAAATTGATGGACGTAGAGTGAATGATCTGCAAAAGGTTAAACATTAAAGATGAACGAGATAATATGTGATCCTCGTAATTGTTGTAGATTATTTAGTTAGTTTTACGAGGTGTTACGATGATATGATTATTTTACGTATAATTCGCGAAATGCGACCATAGACAACCGACTGGGACGTGATATAATCACCACCAGTCGGACAGCGAAAGCTGTCTGTTTTGCGTCTGTCGGTGGCAGGGTTAGTGAATTATATATGCGTGAGTCTTTCCCAAAGGAAGAGACTCCCCGGATCAGTCTGGTGTAGAGATCCCCGGGTGCGAGAAATACAATAAAAATTTACAAAGGTTAGCTGGTTAAACTAATGATAAAATTACGTAGAAAATACTGGTCCCAACAGCAGCCCGGAATTCGCGTCGTAGCTGGCTGGAAATGGCTTCCTCTTGTACACTCGGCCACGTGGTTTCGTCTCTGGGATGCGTCGTGTGCGAAGTGTATGTAGATTGTAGAACGGAAGGAGTAGAACTGATACGCTGCTTCGCTCGAGCTGGTCAGCGCGGCGACGAGCGAAGCGGGACCGCTAGGAGAGGGGTATCCGCAGCGGACAAAGTCGCGTTTGTGGCGTAGATCTGCTGCGTCGGCGGCCCTCATACGATCGATAATCGTATGGGAGCCGTGTAAGCGCGAAAGAGAGAAAGCGAGGCACATATGAGCTAGTTATTAGCCGATATTCCTGAAATTCAATTCCTACGATCACCGGATGGACTGAGTTGAAAAGACAAGAGTTTGATATGAGCTGCTTGGGCTCATTATAACCGGGAAACAGTTTCTTGCAAGTGATAATGTTTTTACGCTTCATAGGGTCCAATCACCTTCACGCCCATATGGACGCATTGGTCAGAAGTTTCCGAGAAGACGCGAGTATGTTTACTACAAGTGACCAAAGTAATGAAATGGAGGAATTTCCTATTTCATTAGATACTTCATAGCGGTGAGCCTGCAAGAGGTTTCGATCAGAATGTAGTAGAATGTTCCTCATCGAGGAGATACTCACGCGATGGCTCAAAGAAACAACTAAAACAATTGGATAAGTGGAATCTACTCGCTCTCAAAGTCATAAAAAAATCTAGTTAAGTGAGGATCCAAAAAAAAATTCATTGATTTAACCTTCACGAGAATTGTTTGGCAGAAAACCGTCCCTATCACACCTACAGAATAATTTGTAACTGTTGCCGACTCGCATGAGTCGTTGGAAGAGACCTATCTGACTGGGTGAGATGATCAATCTTCAATTGCGGAGCCTCTTGCTCCCTATTTACGTGGCAGAATGCCCTGTCAAATGAAACTGTGCACTTGACATTCTCTGCAGGGTTACAGACCTCTTTGCTCTTGAGAGTCCTGCTGGGTACAGATGAACAATGAGGCGTGACCTGAGAGTCATTCGTTACCTCATTGTTTTCGTCGTTAATATCCGCGCACGGTTGTGAAAGATACTTAAGTTCACGGAGATCTAGCATTATTCCCGATTTCACTTGGTTATCATCGTCTGCTGAACGCGTGTCCGATCGAACTAACCTTTCGCACAAGGCATCGACTTCTTCATCGAGGGTTCTATGGTTGTCCAACATTTTCTCAAAACGTTCGTTGTGCGTAAGCAAACGCTTATGAATGAGTTGTGCGTCTTCCCATGCAGTATTCTGTGCTAGCGTGAGGTCGGCGCATCTTTTCGAAAGGTATTTAATATCTTGCGAATTTTGCTCAATGACTTTACCGCGATTATTCAGTTCGTCCGTCAATCGTGAATCCCAATGTACCAAACGTTGACATAAATCATCAACCTCTTTAACTCGCGAGCTGAGAATTTCTGTACGACGTTTGAGCGCGCAATCGCGATTATACATAGATTGGAAAAGCTGAGCGGACTCAGACATAAAAACTTAATATGTATTTTCTCTATTTTGTTGATCCATCACGCCGGCCGCGGCCTCAGATGCAGTTATCTGTTCCTCACTGTCTCCGTCTAACGGGTTACTCGCGACAGTGTTTGCACCAGGAAGCACCAATACAGGGAAATGATCGGCGTCACCGAATGAATCATAACGAGGTTCGTTGGAACTAGTACTATCGTTAATTGGATCTATAACAATATTCAAATTACCCTGAGTTCCAGGAAATTGCCTAGTTATCCGCGAACTGTCTCTATTCGGCACTTGCCTTCCCTGACCTTTCTTAGGAACCGCACCATTAGTTTGCTTAGGCATTGTAACTGAAGAAAAACAATGCTACAAAACAAAAAATAGCGACGTTGACCAGTGTGTACAACGAACAAACAAGAGAAACGACCGTGCGATGGGATCGCAGCACGTAGCCACGTGTTGCGTAACAATTGTAGTGTAAGAGAATCAACCGATGTATACTCGCAAGACAAAGTCACAGAGTTCGTAGCGTGTTGCGAGAGAAATGAATAAAAACAAATAAGTATTTACGAGCGATGCGTGAGAATCCACACGACAACGAATGAGAATCGCAAGGTCTTGCGCTGAAGAGAGCGTCGCGCGTATTCGTGTGTTGTGTTTACTTGACCTCGCTTACGTATCTACTCGAATATCCGCTTACAGCCACAAGTCCCACCAGGGGTACCATTGGAAAAATCTTATTTTTGGTATTAATTATTTACGCGAAAAATAAGATTCGTGAGTTCGAATTAATAAATTGTTCAAGGACTTGTGGTGCAGATATTACTATTTTAGGAGTAGATAAGGAGCAGTAGGTCAAATAAAATATTACACTGAAAGAATCTTATTTTTGTAATAATGATTTTCGCGGAAAATAAGATTCGTGAGTTCGTAATAATAAATTGTTTAAGGACTTGTGGCGCAGATATTATTATTTTTTAGGAGTAGATAAGGAGCAGTAGGTCGAATAAAATATTACACAGATTTATGGTTGAAGAAAATGATTGTGGCTAACAGCCTTTATTCTCTTTATTTATCACTCAAAAAAAAGAACTTACTCAAGAATTTATCAAGAAAATGTTACTAATCTAATATTGAAATACGCTAAGCGTAGAAACTCGACACCCTGGAAAAATCTAGACAAAGCTAACAACAATTGCGGCGACTCGACATATCAATTCTTTTTATAAACACAGATTATAATATTATTCGAATATGTGACCAGATTGACTGCTTTTCATATAAACCAATTAGAACCTAGAGCGCAAGAAAAGATTGTTTATAATAATGGTTAGTAAAAAAAGATGTGCATGAATTATTAGATGAAATGTCCTGGAATAAATTAAAGTTGTGTAGAGAAAAGATCAATTATAGACTGAAGCTATGATGTTTGTATTTACTGTTCTGAGAATACACGGAGAAAATTATGATTTATCGAATAGATGTCTAAAATATTATATTGCAATGATTCAATGATATATAAGATGACTTATTTGCCATCACCGTGTATCCAGACACGTGTCCGGATTTCAACGGAAAGATTACACGGAAAATAAGTCTCGAACCGATCTAAATACTAACGTAGTAGATGAACGAAAAGAGTAATATTATCACAAATAGAAGAAATCACTTAGAGGAAATATTGTGGTGTAAATTAATGAACGTAGAGTGAATGATCTGCAAAAGGTTAAACATTAAGGATGAACGAGATAATATGCGATCCTCGTAATTGTTGTAGATTAATTAGTTAGTTTTACGAGGTGTTACGATGATATGATTATTTTACGTATAATTCGCGAAATGCGACCATGGGAGGACCTACTGAGCTAGCCCAGTAAGATAGCATATAGCTATCTTTTTATGACCCGTCGGTGGCAGGGTTAGTGAATTATATATGCGTGAGTCTTTCCCGAAGGAAGCGACTCCCCGGATCAGTCTGGTGTAGAGATCCCCGGGTGCGAGAAATACAATAAAAATGTACAAAGGTTAGTTGGTTAAACTAATGATAAAATTACGTAGAAAATACTGGTCCCAACAGCAGCCCGGAATTCGCGTCGTAGCTGGCTGGAAAATGGCTTCCTCTCGAACACTCGGCCACGTGGTTTCGTCTCTGGAATGCGTCGTGTGCGAAGTGTATATCTTGTTGAGCGGAAGGAGTAGAACTGAACTGTTGCTGCACGCGAAACTGCTCAGCTACGCAGCAAGCACCTCGTGGATGCGAGAAGAGGGGTATGCGCACCAAACGCGTTATCATTTACTGTGTACGTAGTCCGCGCCGGCGGCTTCAACGCGATCAATACTGTTACGGGAGGCCTGTAAGTGCGAGAGAGAGAGACCGATACACTGCCGTACGCTCACAGCGCGGCACCTGGTCGGATATTTCAGGGCCGTAGCTATGCTGGCTGGAAAATGGTCGTTGCACCACACCACCCTCTGGGGAAAACTATTGTGTCTCTGAAAGTACAATAGTTTGACTAGGTATCAGCTCTGCTTTCCACGAACTCGCTGAAATAATAAAGAAACTTTACAAAAAAGAAATGGCAGTGAGGAAACCAAAATCCCGGATTCCCTGAAGCTTTTCTGGATCGGGTTTGACACCTACTGTGGTTAAACCATACCCCAAGAACTTCATCTCCTGCCGACAAAACTTGACTTTGCCCGTTTGTGAGAGGTTTCGTATGTTTTATGAGAGGTGTGATGAGGTCGTTTCGAGTGTTCTCTCAAAGAATAGCAGGGCATCAACAGGATTTCCGCATTTTTTTGAAAAAGAAGGGTGTTTGGCGTCAAAAAAAGGGGCGCGTGTGTGGCTAGCCGCGTTGATAAATATCAATTCTTTTTATAAACACAGATTATAATATTATTCGAATATGTGACCAGATTGACTGCTTTTCATATAAACCAATTAGAACCTAGAGCGCAAGAAAAGATTGTTTATAATAATGGTTAGTAAAAAAAGATGTGCATGAATTATTAGATGAAATGTCCTGGAATAAATTAAAGTTGTGTAGAGAAAAGATCAATTATAGACTGAAGCTATGATGTTTGTATTTACTGTTCTGAGAATACACGGAGAAAATTATGATTTATCGAATAGATGTCTAAAATATTATATTGCAATGATTCAATGATATATAAGATGACTTATTTGCCATCACCGTGTATCCAGACACGTGTCCGGATTTCAACGGAAAGATTACACGGAAAATAAGTCTCGAACCGATCTAAATACTAACGTAGTAGATGAACGAAAAGAGTAATATTATCACAAATAGAAGAAATCACTTAGAGGAAATATTGTGGTGTAAATTAATGAACGTAGAGTGAATGATCTGCAAAAGGTTAAACATTAAGGATGAACGAGATAATATGCGATCCTCGTAATTGTTGTAGATTAATTAGTTAGTTTTACGAGGTGTTACGATGATATGATTATTTTACGTATAATTCGCGAAATGCGACCATGGGAGGACCTACTGAGCTAGCCCAGTAAGATAGCATATAGCTATCTTTTTATGACCCGTCGGTGGCAGGGTTAGTGAATTATATATGCGTGAGTCTTTCCCGAAGGAAGCGACTCCCCGGATCAGTCTGGTGTAGAGATCCCCGGGTGCGAGAAATACAATAAAAATGTACAAAGGTTAGTTGGTTAAACTAATGATAAAATTACGTAGAAAATACTGGTCCCAACAGCAGCCCGGAATTCGCGTCGTAGCTGGCTGGAAAATGGCTTCCTCTCGAACACTCGGCCACGTGGTTTCGTCTCTGGAATGCGTCGTGTGCGAAGTGTATATCTTGTTGAGCGGAAGGAGTAGAACTGAACTGTTGCTGCACGCGAAACTGCTCAGCTACGCAGCAAGCACCTCGTGGATGCGAGAAGAGGGGTATGCGCACCAAACGCGTTATCATTTACTGTGTACGTAGTCCGCGCCGGCGGCTTCAACGCGATCAATACTGTTACGGGAGGCCTGTAAGTGCGAGAGAGAGAGACCGATACACTGCCGTACGCTCACAGCGCGGCACCTGGTCGGATATTTCAGGGCCGTAGCTATGCTGGCTGGAAAATGGTCGTTGCACCACACCACCCTCTGGGGAAAACTATTGTGTCTCTGAAAGTACAATTAGTTTGACTAGGTATCAGCTCTGCTTTCCACGAACTCGCTGAAATAATAAAGAAACTTTACAAAAAAGAAATGGCAGTGAGGAAACCAAAATCCCGGATTCCCTGAAGCTTTTCTGGATCGGGTTTGACACCTACTGTGGTTAAACCATACCCCAAGAACTTCATCTCCTGCCGACAAAACTTGACTTTGTCGGCAGGAGATGAAGTTCGCTTAAATAGTAACTCAAGGTGCTCTAGATGTTCGTCAAAACTATCTCAGATGCACAGCCAATCATCAGCAATATCGACCAAGAAATCCTCAAGACCTTTAAGAGTATGCTCAGCAGCGCGAGAAAAAGCGGCACTGCTGACCTTTGTTCCAAAAGGGACGACGCAGAAATGATATGTTTTTCCACCAAATAAGAAACCGGTAAATGGACGTGACTCGGCAGCTAGCGGAATTTTCCAATAGCTAGCCACTAGGTAAATGCTCGTCATTATCTTAAAATTAGAACACCTCATCAACACCTGACTAATGTCCTCGGGACCATCGTGATCATCTTCCAAACGCTTATTGAGTTCTAGCGCAGCGAGACACACCCTTACTGATCCGTCCTTTTTGTACACCGGCACTAGCGAGCTAAGGTACTGAGTGGAGGATCGTTCGATAACTCCTTGAAGTTCCATTTTCTTGATCGCTTCACCTACTTTTTCCCTATCTCGGATCGCGACAGGATGTGGACGACGTGCGAAAGGGGATGCGTCGCGCACATTGAACTTATAGACATAGGAGAGAAAACGTCCAGGGTCCTTTGAGAAAATCTCACGATATTTACGTATTAGGACACCCAGCCGTAGACGTTCAGAGTCAGACACCTCCTGTAGTGAAGCCAACTGGTCTTCGATCGCCTCGTCAGTTAAACGATCGGTAGGGTCAACATGACCAGTGGGATCGAGCGCGCGAGCCGAGGCAACGCAACCATATTCTACCACAAGATTGCTTAGCACCGAATTGACTTCATGTCTATCATGTAACTGGACTTCCCGAAGATTGAAGCTACATTTAGCAGTATCTGAAGAAACAGGATGCGAAATAAATGCTGACTCATTTTTCAAGTCTATTACTGCATTTAAATGCACTTGAAACTCAATTCCCAAAATGCAGGGCCTGACCAATTTCGGAATGACTAAAAAGTCGAAATCAAACTTCATGTGTTTAAGTCCGACGCGAGCACGAAACTGTTTCTTGATATTTACCGACTTCTCCCCGGTGAAGCCGACTGCTTTAACTCCAGTTAGCGGAAGTGTCAGGAACTCTTTCCAATCAGATGCGTTATCATCATATAATTGAGAGGAGATGCAGGTGACCTTACTACCTGTGTCCAATAGCGCAGTTACTAGAACATTACCGATTTCGATAAGAATCTCCGGGCATTACGTTTGAGGAGGTTTCTTATACGTGTTAGAAAAATTTTCCTCATTGAGGAGATACTCGCGCATGGTTTCATGAGCGCGCTGGGCCGCAAGATACGTTTTGTCTATCAGATTTATACTATTAGATAAATAATCGATTCCCGTTGTGTCGCATGTAGCGCGATTATGCAACGATCTATCCGAGGCCTGCGACACAACGTTGATTAGTTTTCCGAGATATTATCAGTATCTTATTCGGGGACTGTTTCCAACGAAATTTCATTAATGGAACGATCGCGTGAGTTTCCTGAATAATTCCCTTCTCTGGGCTGGTAAGGACGCGAGCTCCGCCCTATATTCTGAGGAGTTGCGTTAGCTTCGCTTTTAAGTTCAAAATTACGAGGGGTAGACGAACGGAAAGAGTCACGAGATCGCGTATTGTCATGTGACATGGTTGGTCCGCTCCGCTCCCTAGGAGGAAAATCGACCCGACGTGCATGGGAAAAGTTTGCGTTGAGAGCGAAAGCTTGATCCATAGTATCGAGCAGATGAACCAGGGCATCAATTGACGTAATTTCGCGTAAGACGACTGCAATCTGCAACGATTCATCAAAGTGTCGCGAAAAACACTCAACTGCTGTAGCCTCAGACGGGGGACTAGTAAGCGCTCGGACCATGTTACATAACCGTAGCACGTATTCGCTCCGACTTAAATTGTTTTCCGCCCTATATGATCCAAATTCGAGCTCGCGTCGAATTTTTACTTGCGTTGCGCTGTTCTAGAAACGTTGTAAGAAACGCTGTCTAAAAACCTCAAGACTAGATATGCCATCTCTCACATGTTCATACCAATCCGTCGCCGTACCGCGCAGGGCCTGATCAATCACGAAACGCATGGCATGCTCAGACGTCCCAGTTGCCTCGATATAATTATTTAAATTATATAATAATGTAGATTGTAGAGCGGAAGGAGTAGAACTGATACGCTGCTTCGCTCGAGCTGGTCAGCGCGGCGACGAGCGAAGCGGGACCGCTAGGAGAGGGGTATCCGCAGCGGACAAAGTCGCGTTTGTGGCGTAGATCTGCTGCGTCGGCGGCCCTCATACGATCGATAATCGTATGGGAGCCGTGTAAGCGCGAGAGAGAGAGAGCGTGGCAGCCCTGTACCTGCGCTCCGCGGCACTTGAGCTAGTAGATCAGGGCCGTACCTGCACGGACCCAAAATGTGGCCGTTGCAAGATCGAAAGAGCATAAAATATACGCACATTCACAGACAACCTAGAAGCTTCCAATTCCTAACCTAATACCGAACAAACAACACCATTGATTTAACCATGAATTTAACACTAAATAAGACAGTATTATTGATTTAAATTGAAGTCTTTGTAGTTCTGTTACTCAACACTTGATATATTTGAATTTTTTGCCAGATTTATGTATTTCATACACTGACATAACGACATCTACTGGTCGTGAGGTGTCCATCTACTGGCCATATTGTCTGTTTTCTGGGATTGTCGGGTTATCCATCAAATTTTTATTTTTGTGAATTTACAAATATTTATTATATTGTAAACTACATTTTATTCGTTTCTTTGATTATTTTTTTAGTCGAATTCAACATTTGTTATGAGAAAGATTTAATTTTACTTTAAATGCGAAATACTTATATGTGGGAATTTGCTTAAGTGTCCATTTACTGGGCTGTTTACCCAAGAGACCTGACTTCCCGAACTATGTTAGCTATGAATCAAGGCTGCTAACGTTTAATGGATGCCCGTCTACTTGCTTTTCCCAAACAAAAGAGCAATTGGCAGATGCTGTATTTGTTTACACCCGAACTGGTGACTTGACTACATGCTACCATTACGGAGGTGGTCTGAAAAACTGGGAGCCCAATGACGATCCATGGATACAGCACGCCAAATGGTTCTCTACCTGTTTTTACATCAGCTTGGTCAAGGGTTAGGAATTCATTAAAAATGTCAATGAAAAAAAAACGCGAGATTACTATCAGAAGAGGTAAGAAATTTGTCAATTTTTGTAGTAGACAGCAAGGTAGATATATCAAAGTAATTAATCTTATTCTTTTGTTCTTCCTTAACTGACGTTTCAGGAGAAAACGACAGTTTCAAGTTGTATCAAACAAGTAGAAAAACAGACTAGCAGTGTGGAATGCCCGGTTCCGATGCCACGAACGAATGCAGATTCACAACCAGACAAGACTAAGCGAGAAAAAGTCTATCAACGATGCGCGCCTTGTAAGATCTGTTTCAACGAGGAGCTTGGAGTGGTATTCCTAACATGTCGTCATATCGTCGCCTACGTGAAGTGTACCCCGAATATCACAACATGCGCTATTTGCCGTGAAACCATCTCTTTGACGGTGCGTGTCTTCTTCTCCTAGTGAACCAGCAGACTAATCAAGTGGTATGAAACTTCTTATATTTTTCATATACTTTTTTCAGAGTCATAGGTTA
The DNA here is from genome assembly GCA_012977825.3 of Pteromalus puparum. Taxonomy (NCBI): domain Eukaryota; kingdom Metazoa; phylum Arthropoda; class Insecta; order Hymenoptera; family Pteromalidae; genus Pteromalus; species Pteromalus puparum. The sequence continues at coordinate 27,543,181 of CM053168.1, read as the reverse complement.
AGTATAACCTTTTCAGATGTGGACTGATTCCTTGCTGCTAACCATCGAGACCCAAAAAAGCAAAGAGAAAGAATAACTAAGGAGACTTGACATGATTTAGCTAAATAGTGTATCTGTTAAGTGACGAAGTTTCTCGATATAGAAATCGAGAAACTACGCCGCTTAACGGAATGCAAACAATCTTTCTCTCACCCAGGCACAAGCGTGTGCGGGGCTAACGCAGCACTTTCCAAAGCTCGCAACGTTGCCAGGCCCATCAGTCTAGAAATATTAAGTATTAGTGTCCACGGTATTCCTCTCATTCAATAAATACATTTGAGTGATTACACGCGAAGTTTTCTTTGAGGTTTTCATTTCATTTCTTTGAGGGTCGATTTTCTTTTCATTTTACTCTTAACGAGTGGTTCCGCATCCTGAAAATCCAAGTTGACAAAACTATCGAGAGCTTGGTGATACCTATCCGGCTTGTGATTGTCCTCTTGAGTTGCAGATCGACAAACAAGGTGAGTTTAAACTAGTATTTCCATTAAGTGATTCAATTCAATTGCATTAAATAAACCACGACACCGCATTTCCCAAGTTCTGAGTGCTTCGCGTTCTCCAGTACTATCTCTGCATAGAGGTATCGCTATACAATCCCAAATAAAAAGAATAATTGTTATCAACGAGAAGAAAATCCCATAACAAAATTGGGGGTTCGTCCGGGATCGCTATAGTGTTTATCAAGTGCGTATTCGTGGTGTTATTTCATATGTCTATGCATTTTTTTTCTTTTTGTTGTCACGTGTCCATGATCGAATGAGTCATAAAATTAGTGTAAATGCTATAAAATCAGCATTGCAAAAATAAATTTTCTTTTAAAATCATACGTAAAGTCAGGGCGGAGAAACGGGTATGTAAAGACGAAGTGCAAGCGCGTGAACAAAGGAGACACGCGCGCAAGCACATAAACGCCGTGACGTCACTACGACCGCATATCGGGTGAGACATGCGGGAACGGTCAAATTATTTCCTTTTGATTATAAAGGCGCCACGTAATATTGAATTCTTCGTTTTTTTTACCAACATTTTCGCAATAGTAATACACGCAGTCTCACATACTTTGATAAACTCACTCGGAGTCAGTAAAGAAATTTTCCGTCGCACACGCTTAGTTTCTATTACACTTCTATTACAATTTGGAACCAGATACGTATAAGACACCTTAACTACAAAGGCGTTTCCCACACTCACATCGATTACTGGCATATACACTTAGGGGTGGGCACAGTAGAAATTTAGTTGAAACATCTGTTCGAATATTTTTAATTATCTTTTGTTCTACATCCAAATTTGGTCGACGAGTGAGCACTCCTGTGCAGTGGTGAACAGTTGCCAAGGTCAAACCAGTGCCTACTCGAGGCTACTCAGGGTTCTTGCAGGAAAGAAACTGAAGTCCTGGACCGGAGACAGCTAATCCTGGTGCCAAATGCTAACTGAAACACCTGCAAATAATAAGAATTTGTCATTTTAAAACTCTGCGATAAATAAAATTTAACTTTTTGTCACTAAGCATAAAAGACGCAAGTCTCTTATAATAAAATCCCACTTAGATGTTCTGGTGTCCACAAGCCAGCGCAAAATTTATGACTTGTTAGATGTTCCCATTAATTATGGCATGAAATGACTAAAGTTACATAAGAAAAGGGAATTTAATTGTTAAACTGAAAGTTGAATGGAAACATGAGAGTTACCTAACTTAACTCTTACTCCAAGTATTTTCAGTCAAAAGGGTTGGGAATTTTAAATAAAATGAAATAAAATCTGAGGATTTAGGATAAGATATGTCTTTGTGAAAAGAAAATCCAGTAAATGTTCATGCTGATCACTGAAAAAGTGACTATTGATGCCCAAACGTGAGCACACTTCCCATTGAAAGTAAGAAAGAAAAATATTAAGTGGGTAATTCTATTGTAAAGTCATTAGTTTAATTGATTACATAAATGGAAAGAATATTGTAACACACTTTTCAAAGGTAGTTTACAAAAGAGAGTTTACACATATGTAGCATAAAGCCAAAAGTGAGGAATTTTGTGTGTTGCGTGTGTAGTTCAGAGGAATAAATAAATTAATTAAAAAGCAAACTATTGAGACTCTAACATGCTCGGACCATGCATGCTTGGGGAGAAATAATGTGTACACGGGATTTGACAATAAATCACTATTTATTGATAACACCTCAAGCTAATCATCTATTGATGATACAACGTAGTCAAGCTATTATATGAGAATATAATGAGTATAACAAAAGCAATCGAACAGACAAGCTAAAACGCGTGTTGACCGCTCGAGTGCACAAGGCGAAGAGAGCGAAGTCGGCGGTGGCCGTCTCGCGGCATAGAGAGGGGAGAGTTGAGTCACGTAGCTCCTTTGATAAGGAAAGTCTGCACGAAACCAGCAACGATAACGGTATTAGAGTCATAAATTTCGCGGCGGCAAAAGATCTTGTAGTAAAGACTATGTGCTTTAAGCACAAGGATATACACAAAGCAACGTGGACATCGCCGGATGAAGCCACACAAAATCAAATCGATCACTTTCTTATCAATAAGAGGCGCCACACGAACGTACTTGACTTAAGAACCTATAGGGGGGCGGATTGCGACTCGGATCATTTTCTAGTAGTAGCCAAATTAAGGGCCAAATTAGTAGCCGGGCAAAATAGTAAACGAACAAGTAAAGTAGAAACCTTCGATATTGAAAAACTACGAAACGGGATAGAGCGAATTAAGTATCAAATAGAAATAAGGAATCGGTTTCAGGTGCTCGAGGAAACGGATGCACCGACGGAGGTGGATGACGACCCTAACAGTCTATGGCTGGATATTGAAAAAACAATAAAAGAGGCAGCGAATAAAGTGCTAGGTAAAAAGAAAAGGCCAAAGAGCAAACCATGGTTTGATAAAGAGTGCAAACTCTGGTTTGAAAGGCGCAAAAAAAGGCTAAATTAGACAGCGTACACAATGAAAGCGATAGGACCGTAGAAGAGTACCATGAAATAAGAAAGCAAGTGGGTGCAATTTACAGAAACAAAAAGCGCAAATATCAAAAGAACCAGATTAGAAAAATAGAGATGTACAAGATGGGGGCGGAAATCTCGTTACAAGCGAAAGTGAACTGCTAAAGCTGTGGAAGGGCTATTTTGATAAATTACTAAACGTACATGAAAACTGCGAGGAAGCGGGGGACGAAATCCACACTGCTGAACTCCATACGGAAGAACTGACCTATAAAGAAGTAGAAGCTGAGGTCAAATAACTAAAAAACAATAAGGCCGCGGGAAACGATTCTATAGCAGCTGGACTACTTAAATATGGGGGCACCGCGCGTACATTCAAAATTTTTGAACTAGTATGTGCTATTTGGAAAAAGGAAACGATACCGGAAAACTGGAAAGAATCCATCATCATACCGATTTTCAAAAAGGGAGATAAGACAGATTGCAATAACTACCGGGGAATCTCACTTTTAGCTACCTGCTACAAAGTTCTATCAAACGTAATACAGGCCAGACTCACGCCCTTCGCGGAAGATATAATAGGAGACTATCAGTGTGGATTCCGGCGTAACAGGTCGACGTGCGATCAAATGTTTACTATAAGACAGTTGTTAGAGAAAAAATGGGAACATTGCGAAGCAATACACCAGCTTTTTATAGACTTTAAAAAAGCGTACGACTCTATCAAACGAAGCAAAATGTATCGAATCCTTGTGCTCCTCGGAGTATCCAAAAAACTTGTGAAATTAATTCAAATGTGTCTGAACGGAAGCACGGGAAAGGTCCGAGTAAACGGTAATGTATCCAAATTATTCATGATTCGCGACGGTCTGAAACAGGGTGACGGTCTTTCCACGGTACTCTTTAACTTAACGCTAGAGTATGTTGTTAGAAAAATGCAGACTAGCGGGCTAGGTGCAACACTTTACGGTAAAATGCAAATTCTAGGATATGCGGATGACCTGGACATACTGGGGGATAACGGTGCAACGGCGGCGAAAAACGCGAAAATTCTCATAAATGCGGCTGAGGACACGGGTCTAGAAGTGAGCGAATCGAAAACGAAATATATGATCATGGATAAACTAGGCATCTGCGAAGGAGAGGGTGATCTTAGAGTTGGAAATTTTACTTTCGAAAAGGTTAACGAATTCAGATATTTAGGCACAACTATAAATTTAATATAATATGTATAACAAGAGACTTCATTCGGGTAATGCCTGCTTCTACGCCGTGAATAGATTACTAAAATCAAAACTGCTGTCTATAAATGTTAAAGTAAGGATAAATAGGACTATAATATTGCCGGTAATCTTATACGGGTGCGAAACTTGGGCGCTTACTAAAGCGAAGGAAAACCGTTTTAGGGTGTTCGAAAATAAGGTTCTGCGAAAAATATACGGGCCAAAGAAAGATGAGGAAACCGGGGAGTGGAGGAAACTGCATAATGACGAGCTTCACAATTTGTACGCGTCACCGAATATAAACAGAATTATTAAAGCACGAAGACTAAGATGGGTAGGGCACGTGGCAAGAATGGGAGATGATCGCACGGCAGCGCGTATAATGAAAGGAAAGCCGAGCACACCGCGACGTCTAGGTAGACCTAGACGCAGGTGGGAGGACAACGTAAAAATGGACTTAATTGAAATCGGGCGGGCGGGTGTGAAATGGATTGGATTGGCACGTGGAGAGTTTGCGTAGATGAGGCGATGAACTTTCGAGTTCGAAATATCACTTAAAAGAAAAAAAAGTATGGCGTTATAGGTTATTATATTCCATATTCTAATTATATTTAAAAAAATTTTCCATATTTTAATTATATTTAAGTCCAATTCGAGCGCGCGACATTCGAACGAGTTTGAAGATTCCTGAACACATCCACCTCGATTGGGACACGATAAAAAAAAAATAAATGAATAAAATTAATTAAATAATGAACTTGTTTAATAAAAATACACATGATTTAATGAATTAAAATAATGTCTATTGAACTCTAACAAATTTAAAGTCGGTAAATTCCAATATGAAGTGATTAATTTTAATAACAAGCCCTGGAATAAATAACAACTATAAAATACATAACTGTATATTGGAAGCTCAGTTTGAAACAGAAACGCGTAAACATTTTGTGGTTTCTTTAAATAGTTCGAGATAAATTAAAACACGCACGTGTTGGATAATTCTACAATGAGGAAATAAGTGATTAATAAACTAATTGCAACGAATAGACAATAATGGAAATTTATGTTGGCAAATAATTAACCTTGTAATTTTAGACCAACATTAGTGATTTTCTTTGTGCAAAAATGCACTGTAGATTTCTCTTTTCCTAGGTTCGGGATTGAATTCAAACTTTATGAATACATGAGAGTTTAATTCGACAATTTTCATTTCAAACAATATAATTATATTTTAACGGATGCGGTGCCCTAGAGAAGACTGTAAATGAGTCATGATACGCTGAAACGGATTTTTGTTTTAAGATACATTTAATTCTTGAGAAGCTTGATTCTATTACGCAATCTAACATAAAATTAGTCACAAATATTTCGGCAACTCATTTGTTCGAACAGTAAAGAAAAATTAGGTCCACATATGCCAATTATTTTACTTTCATGTTATCGAGAATTGACTTTCTTTTTGAATTCAAACAACACTGTTCGGACTACACTTGAAATTGTCCTTACACATTTTCATTTTTATCGGCATATAAATCCAACCCAAGTCTGCTTAGTAGCGACTTTTTCCTTGGTCTGCTAAATAACAGCGACTAATCAAACTTCTGAATCCAAGTATGCTTATAGTAGCGACTCTCCTTATCGACCTGCTCAAATAGCGGTTACTGACTCCAAAATATATTGCGAATGAAAAATGAAAATGATTCCAAGTTAATTGAAAAAACATGGAGAAAAGAAGAAGAGGAGGTAAAAAGGCACTTTTACGTTACTTATTGATTGAAAGAAAACAGCTGATCAAAAGAATGAGAGAAATAGACTTGAAGATAACCGAACTTAATGCCAGTAAAATTAACAAACAAAGCAAGCAAACATTAAATAAAAGAAAAGAAGGTAAACAAGAAGATAATAGTTGAATTTTTAAACAAAAATAAGCAAAAAGTTCGAAGGTATTTTTTACTTTGCCTCAAAATAATTAAGCGTAAACAAGCAAGCTTAAAACCTCATTTTAAAATTCTCTTGATCGCATGAAACTCATAAAAGCCGACATGTAATCCACATATGAAATAATTACAAATAAATAACTAAAATTACGCAATAAAGTTTTAGGAATATAACGTGCAAAAATGATGCGCACACAACAAAACACGCGATTTAACTGATGAGCGCGTTTAAGCGGAAAAATCTTAAACAAAGTAAGAAGATCTAAAGTCACGCGAATAAGATTCGGTTACCAAAACATCTAATGACAAGATTCTTGCGAGTGGTGACGCATGTGCTGACGCGGACCAACGCTTGAGTGGGAAGATCTCGAGCCCTGTTTTGCACAGTTGCATTTTTCACATGCGCTGAGGGAATAATGAGGGGAGCACCTATGCTGCTCAGCCAGTCGTACAGATACAAGCATCCCGTGCACTTCGTTTTTTTGTATTCATTGGTTAAGAAGGACTTTGTGAAATTTCAACGCACTCGTGGTGGACTTAGTCTCAGTGGCAGTTGAACTGGGGCAAGAGAGGAGAGAGACAGCGAAAAAAGTGGAATGGATAGGCAGCTCCTGGTCTGCGATATACAACTGCGAGAAGAAATTTTGAATTTGCGTTTATTAATTCGGCAATGAGAAATTCGGGGATTTCTCCCTCGGAATTACACAGAATTTTAACTTTATAAAAATCGCGGGCGTATAAGCCTACCCCGCCACCTCCCTGTCCCTCTCGATCAACCCTGAAAAAGTTGTACCCATCGAGCGACAGGTGATCGTCCGGTTCGTCGACGGTCAGAAATGTTTCGGTTACCGCAAGGACATCGTATCGCATGCTCTCACAAAGTTCTTCCAGTAGAGAGAAATGGGTCGCGAGCCTGTTCACGTTGATGTGCCCAAACACTGTGTTGCCCTCTGCGCTGGGGTGAGTCGGCCGACGCGCTGGCCGTCATGCACTATTAACATGCGAGGTGAGTGCCGCAAGATCAGCTTCAGAGTGCACAGGGATCAGCGGGGAGACTCGAGTCTGACGCATGAACACCACGAGATTCTTGACGATGGGCGGTGCGTAGCCCAACTGTTTCGACACTTTTCGGGCCTTCTTGTTCAAGAGGTAGACTGACTTTGGATAGATCGGGCTCATGAAGATCTTTCCATCTCCAGGGCAGCCAAATATGTCCTTCAGGCTGAGATTGTCGAGTTGATGAGCCCTGGAGAGGATGGTGCTTCTGACCAAGGTAGAGCAAAGTCTCACAAGTATGGCAGCAGTGGTGGGCTCAGTGCGCACGGCGGCATTGTCACCGGCCGGCCCAGCGGCTCCCTTTGTCCACTCACGTACGTCGGAGATGAAATTGGCATGGTTAGGGAGGCCTATTGCTGCAAACACTTTCCCGGCCGCCTGGTAAGCGTCACATTTCAGGGATCTAGGTAGCCCAGAAATTGTAATTTCTGCCATATCCTCCATGGTGGCTCTNGATGAACTTATGCCGCGGAGAGTAGCACAGGTCAACTTATGCCGCGAAGAGTAGCACTGATACCGCGAACTATTTATTCCTTAAAATGTCATTAACAAGAGCTAGTTAATACAAACATGTAATTACACTGCAAAAATAGCACTATGTAATTGATCAAGCACATAATTTTAACAATTAATGAATTTTTTATTGTTAGACATCTCATCAATCAATGAGTGAACAAACCTTATCCTCAATTTGATAATCAAAATCACTTGAGTTTCCTGTGGATTTGAGCACTAAACCTTCAATCTCTTGGTTCAATCCTTCAATTGAGGAACGCATTGGAGGCCTTATTGGTTTGACAGGTATATTCATAGGACTTGCTTTTGTACTTAAACTAAATTGATTGTCTGGAGACAAACAAGTAATAATAATTAACGATCGTGCACAAGTAAAGATATCAATGGTAACTTTGAGCTTGAATATGCTCCAATACTCACGGGCAGAGGTCTGTGAAGCAATACTGGGTAGAAGAACTGAGTGATCCCAAAGAGCGAGGAAATCGATAATTTGGCGGCTGACTACTC
>CM053168.1:27411667-27522881 GCA_012977825.3 Pteromalus puparum | reverse complement strand
GAGAGCCAATCACTTTTGTTCCGGAGGGGAGGTCGAGGACGGAGATGGGCTGTCGACACGCCGCGCTATCTTCTGGCTACTTGATGTACCCAGTGCTGGCACCGCCTTCCAGTCATGTGTTGGGGCCATTTCGGCTGCACCCATAGACGGGGCGGATCGTGGGTGGTGCGGACACAGACCGGACGAGAAAATCGATGATCAATGGATATAGGAACGAACCTAAGAAAAGAGGTAAGGGAAATCTGGACAAGTTGACACCCTAAAGGTGCCAGCATCGCCAAGACGGTGGACCGAATGCCACAAGTCAACAGCCCGCACTAGTATAGCTAGCGCGATGAGTGCCGGCTGAATACGCGAAATACGACAGTAGATAGGTTATGGCTACAAAGAACACACACGCCTGCGAGAAAAGTTGCTGGAAAATAAGACGATACCGAACAGAGAGATGATAAAACTCTGGTAAGCAGAAGAAACGTGAATACAACAATCAAAGGAGGGGACTACCGGTTAATGGAGTATTATGATTGAAAGTTTTCCCGCTTCTCGACAAGATGGAGGATGGCGCGAAAAATTTGCCATCTCAACAACCTGGAGAAGACCATTCGAAGTCTTGCAAGCCAAAGAAGAGGGGGCGGACATCATCCGTCGGAGGCGGCGGTACCCCCGCCAAAAAAGACAAGAAGGAGGATAGATCTGCACCGTCTACGAGCAAAACGCAAGAGGAAGCTGCAGATACACACACACAAGGGGCTTGGCAGCTAGCTGCAGGAAGAAGAGCAAAGAAGAAAGGACAGAAAAAACAGGAACAAAGCCAGCCTCAACAATTGAGGAAAAGCGCAGGGAAGACCTCGCGGCAGAGGGGAGACGCAATCCTCATAAGACCGGAATTGGGTAAGACTTACGCCGATATCTTGAGAGAGATCAAGGCAAAGGTTAAGCCAGAAGAATTGAATACAGAGGTTAAGTATCTTAGCAAAACGAAAGACGGTGGCGTTTTGGTTGTCGTGGGTAAGAGTGAAGACAAAATGGAATCACTCAAAACGGCCATACAAACCGCAATAGGGCATGCAGGCACAGTTAGGAGCAAGATTACCGGAACTACACTGGAGATCAGGGACATTGACGGCCTTACGACAAAGGAGGAAGTCTGCGGCGCCATCGCTGTGGCCACGGGGTGCGACGAACAAGATACCAAAGTGCACCTCTTCGAACCAAACTCGAGAGAGCAGAGGGTGGCAGTGGTCGAAATGGACCAGACCAAGGCCACAGCCCTGCTCAATATAGGCAAGATCCGTATCGGGTGGGTCAACTGCCGGGTGCGGGTTCGAGCGAGCGCCACGCGATGCTACCGGTGCCTCGGATACGGTCACGTTAAAGCGCAATGTAAGGGTCCCGACAGAAGCACCAGCTGCTGGAAGTGTGGTGCGGCTGGGCACAAGGCCAAGCAATGCTCTGTGCCGGCTCAAGAAATGAAGTGTTTCTTGTGTACAGAAGCAAAGGTGCCTTGCGATAGGACGGCGCATGCTCCAGGAACCGGAGCGTGCGCGGTCTTCCGCAACGCTCTAAACGCGGCTAGGACCCAAAAATAATGGCGCGAATACTGCAAGGTAATCTGCACAGGAGCAGGCTGGCTCACGATCTCCTACCGCAGTTCATCGCAGAGGAGAGTGTGGATATCCTCCTCATAAGTGAGCAGTATATGGACCGAGATGCACCTGGCTGGGTGTCCAACGGCGCAAAAACTGCCGCTGTTTGGGTGCCCAGGCGGGGAATCGCGGATACGGTAACCGGAGACGATTACGTGCGGGTGAGGGTGGGTCGCGTCACTTACTTCAGCGTGTATCTGTCACCGAACCTAACTGCAGCCGACTTCGCGACAAGGTTAGGGGCCCTAGAAGACGCGATAAAAGACGTTCCTGGGGACCTAGTAGTCGGGGGCGACTTTAACGCGCGAGCGACAGAGTGGGGCATGCCACAGACGAATAGGAGAGGTAGGGCGATACTTGAGATGGCAGCAAGGATAGGACTGGTAGTTGCGAACGAGGGAAATACAGCTACCTACCGCAGACCAGGTTTCGGGGAGTCGATACCGGATGTAACTTTCGCTGGGGAAAGTACGATCCGCAAGATAAGGGGCTGGCACGTTACGGAAGAATTTACTGCTAGCGACCACCAGTACATTCTTTTTAATATCGAGGAAGAACGCGTGGAGAGGCGAAGTAGCGGAAACAGCCGGGAACCACGATGGAACACTCGACGTCTTAATCGGGAGGCGCTTACGGAGGTGATTCGAAGCGCAGAATTACCTTCTAATGGGCTTCCGGACGAACTAGGCGGACGTGAGAAAGCCGAAATCCTAGTAGAACGCACTACTAGGCTAATCACCGAGATGTGCGACGCAACGATGCCCCGAGTATCCACCGGCCACCTCAGACGTCCGGTTTACTGGTGGACGGGCGAAATCGCTGAGCTTAGAAAGCAAAGCCTTCGAGCCAGAAGAAGAGCTCAAAGGGCCCATAACCGCCCAACGGCTCAAGAACTTGCTCGCGGGTACGACGAGGCGAAGAAGAGACTCCGGGACGCAATCAAAGAAAGTAAGCGCCGCTGCTGGTACAAGATCCTAGATGATGTAGAGAACGATCCGTTCGGCGAGGGATACGCGATCGTCACGCGAAAAATAGGAGAAATGGGGCGAATGGAACCGATGGCGGCAGAGGCGATCGAGAAGATAATTGACAAGCTGTTTCCCACCCATCCCACCCGACCTCAATTAGAAATGACGGACGAACTGACGGATGAGATACCCCTTTTTAGCGAGGGCGAACTTATCGCGGCAACTTCTTCCCTGAAGAGCGGTAAGGCTCCGGGACTGGATGGCATTCCCGCGGAAATACTTAAGGCCGTTGCCAAACAACGGCCTGAGCTGCTCCTGGAAATGTACAATCAGTGCCTGGTGCAGGGCGTGTTCAGTCCGCGGTGGAAAAGGGCTAGGCTAGTCTTAATTGAAAAAGCTAAAGGTCAGGCGGGCGCGAAGCCATCGTACAGGCCGTTGAGCCTGCTCGACACTATGGGAAAGACAGGCGAATCGCTAATAAAACCGCGAATATTAAGCGCCGTCAGGGAGGCGGGAGACCTTTCAGACAAGCAATACGGCTTCAGAAAGGGACGCTCAACAATCGGCGCGATCAGAGAAGTAACGGACACGGTCAAGAAAACGGATGAAGCGTGTCATGCGGCCAGGCCATTGGTCTTGCTCGTGACACTAGACGTGAAAAACGCGTTCAATTCGGCTAGATGGGTCGACATTTTGGATTCTCTGCGATCGTTTGGGGTGCCTTGGTACATCATGCGACTCGTAGAGGATTATCTGAGGGAGCGCACGATCGAATACGAAACCGCGGAGGGACGTAAGAGCAGGCCCATAACGGCAGGGGTGGCGCAGGGTTCAATCTTGGGACCGGACTTCTGGGGCATTCTGTACGATGGGTTACTCAGAGTAGAAGTACCGGAGGATGTTAAACTCGTCGGGTACGCGGACGACGTAGCGGCGGTTATAATAGCTAGAAATGTGGAGATCGCGCAGGGCAAATTGAACGCGGTAATGGCCCGGGTGCTAAAATGGATGACCGACCACGGACTACAGCTAGCACTCGAAAAGACGGAGATAGTTCTCTTGACTAGGAAGCGTGTCTCGACCATCATACCGATGCGCGTCGGAGACGTAACAATAACGACGAAGCCGACAGCCAAGTACCTGGGGGTAACCCTAGATACGAAGCTGAACTACGGGGCGCATTTAGACAGCGTATGCGAAAAGGCGGCGATTAGGGTGGCGCAGCTTAGTCGATTAATGGCCAACGTGCGCGGGCCTAGGCCGGCAGTCAGACGACTCTTAATGGCAACCACAAACTCTATTCTTTTATACGGAGCGGAGGTGTGGGCCGATGCCATGCAGAAGAAAAAGTATCGTAAGCAGATAACGGCGGTGCAACGAAGAGGGGCGCTTCGGATCGCGTGCTCGTACCGAACGGTATCCGGGGACGCGTCAATGGTTATCGCGGGGGTGATTCCCGTGGATCTGCTTGCAATTGAACGCAAGCGGATCTACGAGAGTCTCCGGGAATCGGCTAGGGTGGAAATCCGAACCGAGGAACGCGATAGGACGATGCGGAAATGGCAGGAGCGATGGAGTGAATGCCGCCATGCGAAATGGACGAAATCATTGATTAAGGAGGTAGGCCCGTGGGTAGGCAGAAGATGGGGGGAGGTCAATTTTTATCTCACCCAATTTCTTTCCGGACACGGCTACTTCAGGAGTTACCTGTTCGCGATGAACAAGGTAGCGACACCGGGTTGCAAATACTGCGGTGACGAACGGGACGACGTGAGACACACGTTTTTTGACTGCCCTCGGTGGGCTGATAGGCGTAGAATCTTAGAGGTGACGGTAGGGGCATTTACGCCCGACACGGTAGTGAAAACGATGCTTGCTAGCAAGCAGAATTGGGACGACATAACGGCGTTCGTGGAGACGGTTCTCCGCGCGAAAAATAGTGACGGGTGCTTAGCTGACTAGACGACGATAGATGACCTATAGGTCGTAACAAGACAGGCGACCCCCCGAAGGAATGCGAAAGCGGCTACCGGGGGGATTCTCGCGGCCATATGAGAGGTGGAGTTTTAGTGGGTATGTATGCCTGGCGTCTGTCCCGCGCCAGGAGAGTCCCACACACGGGGAGTCCCGCACGGCTCCTGCCATGGTGCATTAAGCATTTCTCCAACTCTCCGGATAAACAAAAAAAAAACCTATAAATTGAAAAAAAATTGCATGCATCTATATATTAAATGAAACCTATCAAATGAAAACTAAAATACACACACACACACACACACACACACAGATAGAGGATTAAGGGATAGAAGGGAATTCCTAAACTATGGACTTTTTTTTTGTTTGTCCCTACGATTAGAATATTTGATAGCTCTGAAAAGAGCTGATTTCTCTCTATCTCTACGTTAAAAGACCCTGAAGAGGACTCTTCTCGAAAGAGATGCTCCTACGTTACACGTCCACGACAGCTTCGCGTTCGACTCGACTCCTATCGATACGCTGCCACGGACCCTTAACACATACACACAAGTCACTGCAGATAATCCTCTAGGTTACACTGAGACTCGTTGCCGCTGCTTCGCGTTCGAATTGCAAGGAGCACTTGAACACATGTGCACGTCATCGGTTACACTCGTCGACATCCTCTGCTCCTCGTAGCCGCTGCTGCTGCTACGAAAAAACCCTGAAAAGGGCTTTATCCTACGTTACAAGTCCGTTGCAGCAGCAGCCTGACGTAACAGCGTCGTTAGCACATGCGATGTTGCTCGTCTTCTTCTTGAAGGCTTGTTGTTGCTGTGGAAGAAAGAAAGTACACACAAAAGAAATATATAGCCCTGAAAAGGACTTTTTGAAAGAGCTACGTTATAATAACTAACCTTGAGAAAGGCTTGTATCTCGCAAGAGACGCCGCCGCGACAGTTCACGTTCGAACGGCTATTGCCGTACTGTCGCGCACGAACAGAGGTTATGTTCCCTTGTCAATGCACTTCGCGTATGACTGCCACGAACACTTGATACACGTACGTCGATATCTCTCGGTTGCACTCGTCGTCGTCGTCGTCGTCGTCGTCCTCTGCTCCTCGTGGCCGCTGCTGCTGCTATGCCAGAACCCTGAAAAGGGCTTTATCCTACGTTATATGTTCATAGCAGCAGCCTGCCGTAGTGAAAAGCACGGCTATTGTCGTGAACGAATACGCGCGCGCGAGAGGTTATCTTTCCCGTTTGAAAAAAAAACACTTTTTATCAAAACACGCGCACAACACTTATCCTATTCATCGTCTTCTGCACCTCGTGGCCGCTGCTGCTACGAAGGACGTTGGCACGGTGGATCTTGTCCGCTCATCTTCTTCATGTGCCTCGTTGTTCCTGTGGAAGAAAGTATGCACAAAAAAATATATAGCCGTGAAAAGGACTTTTCACAAGAGAGATACGTTAAATAGCCTTAAAAAAGGCTTTGTTCTCGCAAGAGACGCCGCGACCGTTCGCGTTCGAACGGCTATTGCCGTACTGTCGCGGAACAAAAGGTTATGTTCCCCTGTAGTTGTTGCTGCTGTTGCCCGAGGTTTCGCAGGCCATGACTTTTTTTGATGAAACTTCTTACGACTCTTGATGGCGGTGCCGCTTGTCGTCGTCGTGTACACGACTCGCTGCTGATCGTCCTGGTCGTTGTCGATGCTGTTGATCCTTTGCTTCTTCGTGAGACTTTCCCGGCGCTGACACTCGGCAACGCTTGCACACGTGCAGGAGAACTAATGTAATGGCGCGCGTGCGAGAGAGCGGGGTCCCTTTATAGACTTGAGCGGTAGGCTTCCCCTTCCAGCGCAACGGTAGACGCGTGGGGGAAAAGGCCACGCTCTGTAAATATAAGTGGACCGGTTGAGCGCGAAACTAATTAGTCGACTTCAGAATTTCAAATGAGAATCTACAAGTCTACAATGGATCTGCCAGAAGAGTTCCGCCACCTCGAGTACGCAGCGGTAGAAGAGCTGTATAGGGACTGGAGAGTTTTTCCTATACAGCAAGACGAAGAGGAAATTCCAATATTACCTCCATGGATGGAGACTGACGCTACGACGCCAGACACCCCTGATGCGCTCGACGCTCAGGAGGAAGATCTGCCGCTACCAGCGCCATTGATGTACCTCGACGTCACTCCACCAGTGACTCTGCCGTCGCCAGTCTTCAGGCCCGATGAGGAATCTGGCCAGGAATCGGGAGTCTGGCTATACAGTCTGATTTCACGGCGTCATGAGTACGTCCCGAATCCGTGTGTTATTGTCCGGAGGCACTGCTTGACAGCCCGATGTCACCCAACAGCCAGATGACACCCGAGACTCAAGAAGTAGTCGAGATAGTCGACCTTGTTTCTCCTCCCGAGCTGGAAATTGTAGCGGTCATTTCTCCAGAGGTGAAAATCCTCTGCGAGATAAAGAGACCTGGGGAAGAAGAAGACAGCGATGACGATGACGACTACTCTCCTGCTGCTAGGCCCTGCATGACGAGGAAGCGACCACGACAGGATGACGATGACGATGAAGACTTCTTCGCGCCCTGTCATTGTTTCAACTGCCTTCCTCCTCGTAGAAGGCTCTTCTAAAACAACGCTCTTCTAATCTGCCCTTTTTAGAGCAAAAACGATAAAAACCAATTAGCCCTTTTCAGAGCTACCATATATTTTTTAACGTATATACAATCAATTTGTTATTTTCCTTATATTATTCTCCATTATAAAATTTATTAGCAGTTCTAATGAAAAAAAAAAGAAACTGGTGATTCAAACGTATTTTCTTAACAGCTTTTTCAGGTATTCTAAAAAAAAATACATTATATGTTAATTCTTTCCTCTTCTCTTTCTTTACAATTGCTATATCAATAAGTCCTTTTCAGGACTATACAAATATTTAAAACGTATGAGCAGTTCTAAAACTTGCAATTTAAACTTTTTCTCTTTTAGCGGCTTTTTCAGTCACCTTGAAAATGTCAAAGTTTTGGACTAGATTAACTTATATATTATTATAAACATTCAAAGAACGTTTTTTCTGACATATTAATGTATAACAAAGCTGTATGCAAAGTCTCATCTTTCTATCTATTGTAGATACAATGATATGAGCAAAAATCTAAAAATTGATACCACCGCAGTCTCATGTTTTTAATGAAATTTGATAATAACATGCTATGCTTGACTTATTATGTATGTGAATTTTCTCGAAGGATTTTATTATTGAATATTCAGTTAAAACATACTTTGATATAAAATTTTAAGTCTCTATCTATCATAGAATAAGAAATAAGATTGAAAATGTAAAATTTGATTTGACCGTAGAGACAAGATTTGCAAAAATTCATGACCTTGAGACTTCTTGACATTATAAAGTTACTTTAACTATTTAAAACACTTTTTTATTGCATATTAAATAAAAATATACTTTCATGCATAATTATAAGTCTTTATAAATAGATATGACTAAAAAAGTGAAATTTACTGTGAATAGTAATCCTTGAAAGCTGATTAAACTGTTTCTTCCCCCACCACGCATAAAAAACTAGTGGAGGTGGTAAAAAAATGTAATTTTACCCCTTCCATGAATCTGATAGCCAATAGGGTGAAGCCTCGCAGGGATAAAAATCAGGGGTTCTTTTTACGCTTTCCGGACGAGGAGGAGACGTCATGGGACATGATCTATCACCACTCCTCGACACTGAAACCTCCACTACCAGTAGACTTCCTGGACAACCAGGAACTTGTCTTGAACCCGTTCTTTCGAGCAGAAAGTATCGGGAGTCAAGTGGAGGTGTTCGACATCACGTCTTCGCCAGAGATCATTGAGATCTTTTCATCTCCGGAAGTCGAGATTCTACCGACTCCACAAAAGACACCGCCAGAGATGATTGATCTCGTGTCCTCGTCTGACTCTTCACCTCAACGGCGTCATGCAGAGAAAAGGAAGAATTCAAATGAATTGCTGTATCGTCTACCAGTCAAGAAGATTTCAATCTTAAATTCTTCTAACGAGGAGGATTCGTTTAGCGAGTTTGAATACTTGTTGGATGCAAGACAGGAGTCACCTACAAGGACAATAGACCTGGTGACACCTGACAGTTCGCCTCGTAGCAGCAACTACAGAACACCGGATCGCGAATCTGTCAGAAGACGTCTTGTTTACAGCAGTGACGAGGACGAGTCACCAGGTCGTCTCGTCATCTGCACATAGGCCAAACAGTTCTTTTCAGGACTAACCCTTTTACAATTGGCCCTTTTCAGAGCCATCATAAACAATCGGCCCTTTTTAGGGCCACCATATAATTTTATAACGTGAGAACGATTTTTTGTTTGATAAACAGCTCTTTTCAGAGCTACATATTTAAAAATGATATTCGTAGGAGTCATAATGGCGCAGTCGGTAAGACGTATGACTCCAGGGCACAATTGCACAGGTTCAACTCTCCGCAATGCCAAAATAATTTTTTATTTAATAATTTAAAAATAATAATGTATAAGTAAATTATAATGATGATTCAAACATAAACTCCCAAGAACTCGTAACGGGTAAGTCGGTAAGACGGCTGACTGGTAACTGAAAGGTTCTCGGTTCGATCCTTGGCAAAACTAAAATTTTTTTCTTTCTGTCTGTAAAGCAAGAACGAAAAAAAAAATAAGATCTCGTAACGGGTCGGTCGGTAAGATTACCGACTGCTAACCGAAAGGTCCCCGGTTCGATTCTCCGCGAGAATCTTTTCTGGCCCAGAAAAAAATTTTTCAATTAAAACGCATGTGAATTAGAAGTGCACTAAGCCGCAGAGTCACTCTGCCGCAGAATTACAGTGCCCAGCATGCCGCAGTATCACCCTGTTCCAAGATCACCTTGCCCCAGCCTGCCCCAGAATCGGCATGCCGCAGTACCGGCATGCCCCAGTACCAGCATGCCGCAGTACCGGCATGCCCTAGTACCGGCATAACTTATCTACTATCGTTAACATTTGTTGATTTTGCTGTATTTTGATCGTTGATAGGAAACTCGTATGATTTTTCGACTACCCGAGCGTCGGCATCCTCCCCTCCGGAGTTGTGTCAGTGTGGAACTGCGTCTTCTCTCGGCTTCTCCTTTGCCCTAAGTTTCTTAGTTCCTTTGTTCGTGTTGGAACTTAACTTTCCGGCGCGTGAACGTGTCATGCGGCCCGTTGGTTCAATGATTTCTGTTTCCTCTCAGTCTCTCCAGGGTCCTCCTCGCCCCCGTCTCCTCTACCCTTGGCCACCAGACCAGCGCGCCGTACGCAAGTCTGGGAAGAAGTACGGCCCTGTAGAGCCATAGGAGAATTTTAGTACTAAGTCCCCACGTGCTGCTAAACACCCTTTGGCATGTCCAGAATGCCACTAGGAACTTGTTACACTTGGTCGTGAGGTGTTTCTCCCAGGTCAGCTTTCTGTCAAGGACGACGCTGAGGTACTTAGCTGAGTCCTTCACCTCCAGGGTTGTTCCCTCTCGTCCACATGCCTGACACCGCACGATTCTGTTCGGCTCCGGTTGAGAAGTAGCAGCCGGTTGCTCCAAGCCGTTGGCACTCGGCGCGCAATTTACCGTGCAGTATCTTGCGGTGTGTCCCTTTCCTCTGCACCGGTAGCAGACTACCTCCGGGCATTGTGCAGAGCGATGTCCCAGCTGACGACACGTGAAACACGCACCGAGAAACTCTCCCTCGCTCACATTCATCGCTCTCATAGACGAGGCCGCCCCCGCAGCTGGATTTCCTCCAGAGAGTGGCTGTGTACCTGCGCCTTTCTGCTTGTTCGTCGGGTTCTGGCCTTGGGACGCACCTTTTTCGTTCGTCTTTGGCCGCCGTGCTTGCACTGGCGCTAGCGACTTTCTCCGACTCCGAAGCAGAGGCCGAAGTCGCAGCCTTCTTGGCTTTGGCTTTCGACTTCTTGCTCTTCTTCGGAGCCACATCCTCTTCCTTCTCATCCTCCACCTAGGAGAAGATGAAGACACGCCTCTTCCGAAGCCGCGTATTCTCCTGTCGGTAGTTTTATTGCTTCGAGCCATACCTCAGGATACTTGGCGAGTATTCAGATTAGCCTAGCTGCATCTGGGTATCTTTCAATTCCCTCACAGTAGTCCCTCTAGCCTTTGTTTTTGCCAGAATTAACGTGGTTTTTATGCCGCCGTTGGGCGTCTGCATGTTTGTCCCAATCACTCCTTTTACGAGTGTTCTTGGCTCTGTTGAAGGCTTTCCCCGTTTTGAGGCGAAGTTCTTCCAGCTCTTGATTCCAACAAAGGAACCTTTTAGTTCCCTTTGATGCTGACCAGGGGCAGTTCCTCTGAAACGCGTTATCGATTATTCTTTCCAGTTCTTCGGCCCAGAAGTCTAATCTATCCGTCGTTTCAAAGTTGGGTTTATAAGATTGCAGTTCGTTTCTAAGGTTGTCCCTATAAGAGCCCTAGTCAGTTCTCCTCGGGTTCTTAAAGGCCTTAGTCCCAGTGCCTCTTTTCTTCGATTTGAGAAAGATATACCTGTGGTCCGATAACGAAGGTTCGTTGGAAACCTCTCAGTTGTCGAGCCACCCCTCTATCCCTGTAGAACAGAGGGTCAACTCAATAACCTCACTTCTGACCGAATTATAGAAGGTGGGTTTCCTTCCCCTATTTAATCACCCCTGCTGTTAATATCCGAACTACCCCAGACGATGTGATGTGCATTGGCATCACAGCCCAGGATGAGCGGAATTCCTTGAATTCGACAATGCTTAACAAGTTCTTGCACTTCCCTTGGCGGAGGCTCTTCCCGGGAGTCGTAAGGAAAGTAGCCTGAGGCTACTACCACATCCCTTTCAGAGTCTCTCTCAACAGGAAACCTTACCGCCGTCGACCGCCCGCTGCACTGGACCGGCAGTAGCGAGGCCTCCATCCCTTTAACAAGAATACAAGCCCTCGGACTATTACAGTAAGGTCCCTGAAGATCCGGTCCGACCCACTCAGACCCCTGACTCTCCCTGCTACTACCTAAGGTTCTTGTATTAGGCAGATGCCTGTGTGTATCCCAGCTATGCGCCTGGTCAAAAGAGCCGAGGCACCTTTGCTGTGATGCATGTTCATTTGGGTAAAGGATATCCTGCCCCTAGCCATGTTGTGTAACACCCCACAGAGCTCCGCAGGGTACTAAAAAATAAATTAAAAATTGCTAAAAACTAAAGTCTCACGACTCCTTTTTTAGTGAAAATACACGCAACAACGCGAGTTTTCCCACTCTTTCCACCGACGCTACGGGTCACAGCTGAGCAGCCGGCCCCAACATCACGCCAGCAGCGCCAGTAACCAGTTGTGGCGGCAGCGAGAGTCGCAGCGGCAAGAGACGCGTGCGCTTGAGAGAGTGGGATAATGACGCGGCAGCGGTGCGGCGCGCGCATATCCGTATGCTTGTATGATTGATATTTGTATATAGGTGTGAATGTAAGTGTGATATGTGAATGTGAGAGTTTTTTCGGCGGCTCGAGCCCCGCTCTCTCCGTAGCCTTTATAAGGACCTGCGCGGCCTATGGCTAGCCACTAGCTCCAGCACAATTGAAGCGAGGACTAGTCTCTGCCAAGAGCAACCATTACGCCTTGGTAGATAAAACACTTAGAATATTTTCTCACTTTTGAAGGACTTATAAGATTCTCAAGTTAGGCACAATATCGCAACTTCAAGCGTATCAGTCCTAGACTTAGAAAAATTTCAGTACCTTTTAAAAGACTTAGAGAAATTTTCAAATAATATTATACTTATAAAAATTTCCGTCTAAGACTTATAAAGACTTACCATCATTCTCTAAAAAACTTAGGATTATTGCGAATCGCGATAAAACTTGTATAAATTGTGTATCCGATCAGATAACGCAATTTAAGCTTATGTGTATAAAATTTATTTGCTTTGAATCCGCCTTCTACGTCGCCCGTAGAATTAATTAACCAACATCTTGTCTGAACCGTGCTTATCTTTCGAACGCCCGTCACAACGCGCTGTTCGCAAATAATGAAATGCCTAGGCCACCTCCACTAACACCGACCCGCTAACTACTTTGTATCCTTAACCGCTATGCTCGAACCAAGAACTTGCTCGTCATCTACTTGGATCCAACGCATTACAATCCTTTCACACCTATTCCGCATCACAGAACGTTTGACCTATCCGCGAATATTCGCTGATTCCTGCATTTGCCCAGGCCAGCGCCCGTGGCGCAGGGAAAACCCCGCGGGGAAAACCTGCGCCAGGAACCGCAATATTCGCGTTACAATGAAGCTACTCCGCGCGTGCGCTCTTAAGTACAGCCAATTATGCCCTCTGCAACTTGAATCACGCGCGTTTGGGCTGTTACGCTGGTTTGCGTCGTTGTCCTTGTCTGCTCCGCTACGTAGACATCTACGCCCTGCGGGCGACCCGCCTCGGTTTGCCTAAGGAGCACCACCGCCTGACACGTGTCCCTTTTCGCTCTTAGTCCTTGCTTCTTTGCCAAAACAGAATGATGGGGCTGTGTTTTTTCTAAAACAAACTCAAGAGGTAGGCAGTAACTGCAACCAATGACGCCGATGCCGCCGTAAGTGGCCGAATCTTCTCGACATAACATCTGCCGGCGCACGCCTCTGCATTAACATCTTACTCGAACGCGACGTTGACACGCGATCAACCGCAGCTGGACAATTACGATTACTCCGACAATATTCTCCAAGTACGAGCTCGACGAGAGCGCTCGGTTTATGACGCACCCATAAACCTTATTGAGGCGCAGGTATGCGCGCCCCAACTTTTGGCGCTTTCCAGGCCTTTCGCGCGCGTTGCTCCACAAAGCCGGCCGGTCAGCGGCTCTTCGCTCCTCATAATCTTCGCGGGTATCCGATCAGGTAACGATCACGCGGTGCCGAACTCTTCAAAAGTATAGTCTCGCCCGTTGCCTCGATGTCTCATGTTCATTTGGAATAGACTCGTAATAAAACTTTACAATACGGACTCTCTTTCCCGCCTCGGACCGTGCCTGGAAATTCCCTGATAGCGATTGCCAAGCGGCTGATGCCCAGATGCTCCGCAGAACATAGCTAAGCACTGCTATAAAAATCTGACACTAGTACCCGGCCGATCTCTCTTTGTCTCGATTCTTATTCCGCAGTTGGACGTGCTTTATAAAACTCGGGAAAAACCCCAAAAAATAAACGCGCACGAGAGGCTACTTCCAAAACTATGCGACCCGCATTCACTTTGCTCTGAATTTCGCCCGAACTCTCACTGGGAGACTTTCGCTTGTTTCCCTTTACTACCACCAAATTTTCAGTCGCGCTAGCCTTCCTTGCTCTGTAAACGCCTGGATCTGCTTAAAAATAAACACCACAAATCTGCATTTGCGGTTGCCGTATTCGGATCAGTATACAACTATGTTAATTAAGGCAATCTTCACGAAACGCGCGCGCTTCGCGTCCTACAATCCTGCATCGCGCGACCTTCTCATCGCTCCGAATAAACTGTACTTATAGGCTGATCAATCAGCTGACCAAGTGTTCGGCGACACGTGACGAGAAGTCCGTTCTAGCAAGTGCGCGGTCACGGTACGCCCGAGCAACTGTCCGTAAATTGATTTGCCCTCAAATGAGTTATACTTATCTATATTTCTTTTTACGTGTCATGTTGATCCCTAGTCCTGGCTGTCACGGTATCCTCGCTTCGATGATGTCCTTATGTCCAAGGTAGATCGGCAAAGGTTGGCTGAATCAACGACTTATCGCTTGAGATTCTCGTCATGATGCGGACCTCTCTCTTTCTCTCTTTTCGACGTTGAAAGGCTCGATGCAGCGTCGATGTGCCTTAGTCACCATCAGGTTTCATAAGTGTATCACTTCACCGCGCAACGACTGTCACGGAAACGAACTCCAATTTGACAACCCATCCTGTCAAGTGTTCTGGTTCCTCAACCGGGGCACCATGAACGGGTTATAGGGCGGGGTGGCAAATAAGACGCTTTGAATTTCTTGTTAACAACACTTTATTAACTTTTGTTAAATCACTTTTCAACTCTGCGATGCGCTTCGCTTCTATTCACTGCTTCCTGCGGTTTAACACTCGCTCATATCCGCGTCTTCCATTCCGCTTCACGCCGACGCTCTTTTTCGGACCCGCCATCTTGGCCTTGTCCTCCGACCCTGCTCTCCCCGGTTCCTACGCGTGACTGCCGTTTCTCTCTCCCAGCTCTTCCCGGCCCACTACCTGCGCCCTTTCCCCTTCATAGCGCTGCCGCCTGAGTTCCTACCTGAGTCCGAAACCCCAAGAAAGGGTCCTACCTTTTCTCGACTCGCCTGCCTCTTTCCGCGGCGTATTGCTGTCCCAAACACGTATTTAATTGTAATTGTAAAAATCAATGCGGATTTATTAATTTATTTCATTTTGTGATATTGAATATATGCAACAATCAAAGCAATATTCTCATTCCTATCAATAAAATGAATATATCTATTTTGTAATAAATTAAAATCTTATAATTGTGTTAAAATTCACTACCTGGTATCCCGGACCTATCTTATTATTATTACTAATACCTATATAAATATTAAAAATATTTAAAAACAATATAAACTCATTATATTTGGCCTGTCGTCAGAATCACGACGCAGAGCAGTAAATGTTCACTACTTTTCTAAATTAAAATAAATAATTATTTATTATCTAAAAGCACCCAGGACCAAGAAGAGTCGTGACCGCGTCAATGGCGATCCTGCCAGGATACGAGGTTTCAAAGTGGAATTTATCATAATAAGTCAAAATAATATCTTCTTGAATATACTCAGCATATTTCATACAAACATAACACAAAAATAGATATCCATTTTTAAGCAATCTATTGAGATGTGCAATTGTTATACGTCGTCATTATACACAAAACTAGATTTGCAATTGTAAGCAATCTAGTCAGACGTGCAATTTATGCAGTCACCTCTTTATATCGCAATCAAACAAAAACAAACCCTGACAAACAAAATGGCAGACAGAGTGCAATACACTATCGGGTTGTCTCTGCGGCTGTTCTACATGACCAACTGAACAATTCTTTAGCATTAACTACGCCGAGTGACGACGCGAATAAAACAATGATTGACGATCCATCTAAAAATGCACAATGGATTCAGGCCGCGCATGATTCCATACAACACCTATTAGAAAGATCAGAGGAAATTACTGAGACAATAGAAAATTTAGAAAAAAATTCACTGATCTATCTGAAAGGTTTGATAGAAATGATCAAAGATACGAAGTATTACATGAGGATTATATTAAAATCAAATCTAAATTAAATGATTCCGAAGTAGCTTTGTCAAATAGAATTACTAATAATGACTTGGAAGCCTTGGAAGAAAGAATCATGCAAGCAATCAATGAAAGAATACGGGCGGTAGAACCTCAAGTCCAGTTATTTATGGATAAAACATCAGTTGGTGATATTAGGTCTACATGTTCGAATCTTATAAGTCAGATAACCCCACAGATTAAAGAATTAGTTCAAATAAAGTCCACATTCATCACTAAAAATATAGATCAAAAAATAGAAGTTACGAACAAATCGGTTTATTACAAATTAACGTCTTGAAGAAACTAACAAATGCAAATTCAAATTTATTAAAAACACTTCAGACGAATGAACAACATATGAGATCACTTGTGATTGATCATAAAAAATTCTAAGACGCTTTGTTAATGAGTGACCAAAATTTAAGTACAGTAAAATCAGACATTGAAAATTCAAAGAAAATGTTGTCAGAACAAATAGATCAATTGACAAATAAGATTCGAACATTTCGAAACTCTTCGTTGAACGCTAGTTTAGGTGATAGTTCCGTTTCGCTAGCATCTAACGGTCCAAAATTAAGGCCACCAACCTTTAAGGCAGATGGAAAAGATAAACCCTTGCGATATTTAAGAGAAATGAAGAAGTATCTTGAAGTGTTAGACTTAGAATCAAATAAAATGATTCTAGTTATTGGTCAGTCGTTAGAAAATACAGCTTCAGGATGGTTCGATATCGCGCAATATTCTATCAAGTTCATATCAGATTTTGAGAAAAAATTCAAAGCAAGGTTCTGGAATGAAGATACTCAAGATGCGTGGGCACGTAAAGTTGAAAACAATCATTATAATAGTGGCACAAAATACTTTCGTCTTGAATATGCTACTTATGTATGGGGCTTCGCCCAAGATCTCGAAAGAAACTTTACAGAATCATAACTAGTTCGAAAGATATCCAATCACTTTGATTGGGATATTAAATATACAGTAAGATCACAGGGGATTGAAACACAAGAGAAATTCTTTGAATTATTAGCTTTAAAAGATAGTGGCCCAGATCAAAGAAAATCCACGTTCAAACCATCCGAAGATCAAACACAAAATCCAGAAAAATCACCTACCAACAATCCTTGGAATAAAAGCCAGCCTAAATTCCAAAATAAGGGTAATTTTCAAAAACAAGGACAACAGGCCCAAACATTAAACGTAATCGAAGCTAAAAAACCTCCAGCAACAAATACTTTGTCAAAAGACACGGGAACCATACCAAAAAACAGCAAAACGAAAAATTCTTCAAGTCCCTCTTCCTTAGATGACGACTTGAATTTATGTCTAGAAGGCACTTGGGGCCTAACAAAAAACCAATAAAAGTTGTTTCTTGTGCCTCGGAAAAAATATTAAAACAAAGTTCACATAGGCAAGAAACAACTACACCACCAATTCCAATTTGCACAATTTTCAATAATCCACGAGAGGATTTATTATACGAATCAGACTTAGATAGTGATGCTCAAACAAATAAAATTTGTGTTTGTCCGGAAATTAATATTCAAATCAATGATATTCCAGTAAAAGATTTAATTGACACCGGTAGTCAAATAACATGCATTTCTGAAAACTTTTACAATTCAGACTTACAAAAATTTAAAAAAAAATGTGACTTTACCGATCGTCGGTACTATAAGCAGAGGAGCGACGGGATTAAAATCGACTCGATTAAATAAACAAATGATGTGCCCTACACAAATCGGTACTTACACTAAAGACTTGATTTTCCTAATTATTCCAAAACTAATTCGAGATTGTATTATCGGAATTGATTCAATCATAGAGCTTGGGTTTCTTATAGATACAAAATATGATGAAATTACAATTCGTATAGAAAATACTATTGAAAAAAATATCTTATAAAAATGAGGATTTATTAGAATCAAAAATGGATCATCGTTATATATCAATTATCGAGGAAGATACCACCAATGATGTTGATTTTCACTCACAAAATCGGCCAGTGCTAAATAAAGCCAGATGCCAAAAATCTTTAAATGAATTAACGAGTTCATATTGTAACCGTAATTCATCAGTCGATCCTTACGATATTTCCGATGAGGATATCGACGACAAACTAAAATTCTGTATAGCAAAAAATCCTGAAACGATCATAAACTCAGAAATTTATTACAAAAATATCAAAAAGTATTCTATAAGAAACCAGGTAGATTAGCGTCATACGAATACAAAATCAAAGTAAAAAATCCTGAACCACTCTTTATCCCTCCATATCCTGTAGAACCTAATATGAAAAGTAAACTCAGAGAAGAAATTGGGAGAATGTTGGATTGGAAAATCATACGTCGGTCAAGTAGTAATTTTATAAGTCCGATTGTTCCAGTATCTAAAAAAGACAGACGGGTCTATTCGTTTATGACTAGATGCACGTAAGATAAATGAGATGTTCGAAGTTGATCTCGAATCACCTCAAAATATCGAAGAACTCTTACAACAATGTTTCGGGGTAGAAGTCATGTCGAGTCTCGATTTAACGTCAAGCTTCTGGCAAATACCTCTTTGTGAAGAAAGTAAAAAATATACTGCCTTTATGTTCGAAGGAAGATTATATGAATTCCGTTCAGTACAAAGTAGTTCCATTCGGTACAAAGATAAGCAGTGCGGCTTTATTACGCGGTTTATTTCACGTAACTAAAAATCTTGGTGACTCCATATTAAATTTCGTAAACGATTTCTTATGCATCTCAAAAAGTGAAAAAGATTACCTGGGGCATTTAGAAGATTTATTTCAAAGTTTAATAAAATAGAAATTCACTTTAAGTTTCAAAAAATCTGAATTTCTCAAAAAAGAAACTAGATTCTTAGGATTTATTCTCTCGATAGAAGGTATAAAACCTCAAGAGAATAAAATTGAAGCGATAAAAAATTATCCAATTCCTAAAAATCTAAAACAGTTACAAGCCTTTTTAGGTACAATCAATTTTTACGCGAAATTCGCAAAAAATCATGCACATGAATTACTTCCGTTATTGGAATTGCTAAAGAAAGAAAAACAAAAATCCTGGGTGTGGGGGGACAGTCAACAAAAAACTTTCGAAAGAGTTAAAGAGCTCTTCGAAAAAGACGTCTGCTTTGCATATCCCGATCCTTCCAAACCATATATCATCCGTTGTGACGCTTCGGACTTTGCAATCGCGGGTGCATTATCACAAATAGACAACAGCGGCGATGAACGGCTTATTATATATAGCAGCCGAACACTTAAAGAAGCAGAAAAAACATACTTTACTACAGAGAAGGAACTTCTCGGGGTTGTATGGAGTTTACAAAAATTAAGTACCTACCTACGATCCGCAAAAGTTTACATAAAAACTGATCATAAAGCTCTAATATTCTTATTTAAATGCAAATTTGTCCGTAACCGAATCCGTCGGTGGATTCTCGGTACACAAGACTATAATTTAGTAATTGATCACGTATCGGGAAAAGAAAATGTCGTTGCAGACATGTTAAGTAGACATCCTGATTTTCACCCAGAAGATCAGAGAAAACCGGGAAAAATCATAATTGCAGTTTTAAAAAGACAAAATTACACGAAAGACTTGAAAATTGAATTAACAAATTTATCAAAGTCACAACATGACGATGAATATTTAAATAAGACATTTATCAATTATTCGGAAAATAAAGATTTGAAAAATCAACCAACATATATTATTGAAAATGATATTGTTTATAAGAAAAATCATTTATTTCAATATAAAATAATGGTTCTTAAAGAAATGATAGGACAATGAATTCTCGAAACACACGAAACGTACGGCCATGTTGGTGCGAAAAAAGTCGTTCGTATGTTACAAGAAGATTTTTACATTAAAAATTTACGACATAAAGCGCGAAAATTAATTTCATTTTGCGACTCATGTCAAAGGAACAAAGTTTCCACACGTCCGTACAAAGCGCCAATGCAGTCAATAATACCGGACGCGTCACACGACTTGTTATCTATCGATTTTTATGGTCCATTACCGACCGGGCGCGGTGGTATGAAAAATATTCTTGTTACGATAGACGCATTTTCAAAATTTGTTGTATTATAGCCTATACGTAGACAAACGTGTGCTACAGCGATAAGAAAGATTTTTAGTAACTATATCTTGTTATATGGAAAGCCAAAACGTATCTCGTGTTATCACGGATCACAATTTACTTCAAACGCTTGGATCAAGAAACTCCAAGAAGAAAATATTACTTTAGTTTTTTCGTCCATACAACACCCACAAAGTAATATTGATGAACGTGTAAATAAAGAGCTCGGTAGATTTTTCCGTACGTTTACTAGCGAAAAGCACACGGGCTGGGTCAGATACATTAATATTATCCAAACAATTATTAATGAAACTTATCATGAAACCACAAGGTTTACTCCAATCGAACTACACACGGGATCGAAACCCAAACGTGCGTGGAAGAATTGGATTCATACGATTGATTCTAATGACGAAGCCCCGCGCGAACAAAAAATTTGTCTCGCAATCGAACGTATTATTTCTAAAGCTTAAAAAAGGGCTAAAAAATATGATTTACAAAAAAGGTCATTTTTCGTTAATTTTAAAGAAGAAGACGAAGTTCTTGTAAAATCAAATAATATCTCTGATTTAGATGATAAAAAAATTGCAAAATTCTTTTCAATCTACGAAGGTCCTTATGAAATATTTAAAAAAATCGGCAATACAATGTATTTGTTATTCGATAAAAATAAACAAAAAGAGGAGGTAAGATTTCATATAAATTATCTAAAAGAGTATAACAAACTTCCCAGTAAATTAACTAGCGCGCCACAACGCGGCCTTCGGCCGCTATGTGGCTTGCCGCCTTGCATCGCTTCGCGATGCAAGGCACGCAAAACGCTCGCGCTTCGCGTTTTGCGCATAAGGCACGACCGCCGACGCTCGCTGTCTAACCTTACTACTTAATCTAATTATTAGAAAAAAAATCAATGAAAAAACATTGATTATTCATCTTTTTTTCGTATACAATTAAAAAATGTGTTGGCCATACATAGCTTCAAAGTTTTTACAAATATTTTAGTTTTTGACTTATGATTTTCAATATTGTTGATCTTCGAATAGACATTCATATAAATTTTAACATGTATTCTCTTATTGCAACTAAATAATTAAAAACCCTTTTTTATTCCGTAAGATTAGAAAAAATTTCATAAGGTGGCCAAATTCGAACTATCCTATTGGTGGAAAATACATTGATTTATATGTAGCTGTGACTGTGACGTCACGCTTAACTAACCGAATTCCATCCCGTTCCTAAAGTCGTGAATTTTGTGCAAAGATAGTTTATTACATAATTTGAACAGAAAAAGTATTAGTTTTATTATCAGCTAAGCAAAGCCGAACAGCTGTTCGTTGGCTCTGTCGAAACAAGGCAGCGAGCTCGACCACTGTGCATACATTGTGCGCATCGATCTGGCGACTGGTTGGCGACATGCCCATGCAGCCGTCTACCGTGTGTGTTTTGACGTTTTGAAGCTGCCTCCCGGCCTCCGCTAACCGCAATGTTTTGCTCTGTTTAACTTTTCGGCGATATAAGTGAGTGCGTAGTGAGAAAACGGAAACGACGACGCGATGCAGCAATGTTATATGTAGTTTTAAAATCAGAACAGAAGTGCTGATATGGTGCCTATACGTGTTTACAAGCAACATCTGCTCACCGCGATCCCGCTCGCGGATCAGCTGCTCGCGGTTGTTGCTTTGTAAGACAGTGCAAAAGGTATTCAAAAGTGATGCACCCGGAATGGCACCGACGATGCGATGTGTGAGCAGTGTGAGTGTCAGTTCATGAAGGAGTGCTGCAGTATAGGAAGACATGTAGCTCCAACAAGAAACTTGAGTTTTTGCTTGGAGGTTATCCTTTGTTTTTTGGATTGGAGTACTCCTGCGAATGCTGCTCCTGCTCATTCTATTGATGTGCTGATACATTCTTCTTGCAAGATGCTGCTTGGATGAAGATTCACTATCGCATAAGATCTACGACTGGTTTTCCTTTGTTCTATTTCCTGTGTTCATTATGTTTATAACAGATATCTATTGTGTTATGTGCAGTATAATCAGTGTAATTTTGTGATCTGTTTTTTAGAGTTGTAATTCCGATGCCTCCCAAGATCACCCTGGACTGGATTCAATATCTCTCTCTCTCTCTCTCTCTCTCTCTCTCTCTCTCTCTCTCTCTCTCTCTCTCTCTCTCTCTCTCTCCCTCTCTCTCTCTCTCTCTCTCTCTCTCTCTCTCTCTCTCTCTCTCTCTCTCTCTCTCTCTCTCTCTCTCTCTCTCTGGTGGTGCTGGTTGGCGTTTCTAGGTACTTCAACAGCCTCAATACGACTCTGGAGCTGGATTTATGGTATCTGATCGTGTTGCTTGGCATCTCTGGCTGATGTCATCACCAGGAGACAACCTTAGAATTACATTTGAACTTTCTGCAAGTGCTGGTTGGCGTTTCTAGCTGGCTCAACCACCTGCGAATGATCCTGGAGCTCTATTTCTACTATCCGGCAGTCATGTTTGGCATTCCCAGCTGATTGGATCACCTTGAGACGATCTTGCAACTTAATTGATGCTGTCTTTGAGTATTGGTTGGCGTTCTTGGATACTTCAGCTATTTTAATACGAATCTGGATATGGATTTATACTATCTGACAAGGTAATTTTGGAAATATTAGAATAAACTTGAACTGTATGTTGAATTTATATTGTATCTTCAATAAGTTTTAACTTGAAACGCTTTGTCCCCTATGATAAGTTCAGTAAACAGATGTCTAATGGCTCGCGGATACCTTTTCAGTGTTCATGATGATAATCTTCTGTTTGTAAATGTGAATTATGTGACTGAGACATGTGGTTTGACGGTATTCATACTTAAAAGCTGCCTTGTTTCAAATTTTTATGCAGAGATCAGTGGTCTGAATCTCTCAATAATTATTTATGAGTTTGATTTTGTAATATTTTTCTGTATGTCTAGGTGTATAAAAACTTCTGCATTTGTTGGATTATGGTCTACTGCGTCTACCGGAGTCAACCTAAGGATACTGATGGTGTTGATAACTGAGCTATCAAAATCTTGGAGTTGGAACGTAACTTCATTCAAGACTATGGCACTACTATACTTCTACTATACGTATCTATAATCATGTATTTTAGAGGCTGGTTTTTCTTTAACAGTTAATTAAATTATACAGTCATTGTTTTCTAGTTTTATTAATTAAATTCTATTTTTCTTGTAGGTGAAAAAAAAACAATTTAACATGGAAGGACTCAAGAGGATTTTCAAGAGGATTTTAAAGACAGTTAACAGAAGATTCAAGATTTTATCAAGATTTGATTTAGTAATAGGGTTTCATTTAGAAAATGTATTAAAATAGCATAGTTTAGAGGGACGTGTCAGGCTTCTCAGAGCAGGCTGAGATATCGAATCTCACACATTTTTCGCACTGGGTCAGATGGGGCATGTTGGAGCGAAGTTATTATTAAATTTATGTATCAAAAAATCGCTTCTAGGAATGTTGTATGTCAAAAAGTGTTAAAAAATATCTTTGCCACGGTAAAAAGTTGTATTTTAAAATTGTTTACAACTTTTACATTTAACATTTTTATGTAAAACGTAAATCCGAAAAGTTTTATGGCAAATAATTGGATTTTTAGCTGTAAAAAATCGATTTTGGGCTGTTAACTCGAGTTCTAAGCATTTTCATGATTTTATGTAAATAAAAAAAAGTTGTATTTTTTAAATATCTACAACTTTTATATTTAACTTTTTTTTGCAGAATGCTTAGAATTCGAGTTAGAGCCAAAAAACCGTTTTTGGCGATTTTTGGAGGTGGCCGCATTCTGCGTACATGTGCGGGATTAAGCTATAAATAGAAGCTATAAATCAGGTTCTGGTGGTGAGGGAAGTTTGCACACAAAGTTTTAGCCTTATCGACTAAAGTCTCTCAGAGAACATGTAACACCAACATTTGTATGTAAAAATACGCGTAAAAATCGAACAAATTTTGCTCGCATTTCAAAATTACTTAGAGGATCGGGATAAAAAAAATAGCTTTTTAGGTTTGGCGAGAAGAGACTCCTCAAAAAATTTCAGCCCGATCGGTCGAAAACTGCGTGAGATATCGCATCTCACACATTTTTCGCACACAAAACTATAAGGCATTTCCGTGTCGCGGTCGTGCCTAAAAATATGAGTTCATAAAAAATAAATTCATTAAAATTTTTCTCCCAAATATGTACATGAAAAATTATTATTTTGTAAAAAATCGCGTTTTTATTTCAAATATACGAAACCCCAGAGCTGTGCATACAATGTAAACAACAAAGCCGAACAGTGCGACCTTCCTCCTCGGTCGCATATACCACCTTCATCGCCCGCACCACCTACACTCTCGTAGGAGAGCCTTACGCCTCCTCCTTTGCTACCATCGGCAACAACATCAGCAGCCAAGCCCAAGGTCATCAGCGCCGAGGCCGTGCGCATCGACCTGGCAGATTACCGCCGATGCCGTAAACAGCGCAGCCCAAGGTCAGCTCAGCGGCTCAAAGCGAAGCTACACGCGCTGTTTGACGCGCCAGCCATCGACACCACCATCCACGGCTACGGCAGCGACGAGTGGCAGCAACAGGTCCAGATGGATTTCGAGCTCACCTGGAAGACAAAGGCGAAGGGGGAGGCGAGGTACAAGAGGAGAGTAAGTGCCATGGTCACTGCTCAAGGTATATATATATATATATATACAGCTCTTGGTGCTTGCATTTTAAGTAGCATACATCGTTTTTCTTATCTCTATTTACATTTTTTAATAATACGTATATTTTCTAATAATAATAATAATATACTAATAATAATTTTATGTTGGTCTCAAGTTCCAAAAATTACATAGTGCGGTATCATCACATTCATTGCACATATTTGTAAATGAGTCAATATCATATATCGAGCCACTCAGTCATCACTGTGTGTTCTTTCTTTTTCACAGTTTGAAGTAATATAATATTATATAGATATACGTTTTCTCCTTAAAAATCTATGAATCGGCATAATTTAAACATTAGACAAGGTACATCACAGTTCGTCGGGTATACAAGATAGACAGTGACTAGTCTTATCAGTCAATACTTAGCAAATGTATTTTTATAGCACTCTTGAAAGCCGCCAGTGAAGGCTTATATTTAAATTCATTAGGAAGCGAATTCCAAAGTCATACTCCCAGTGCTCTGAAAGACTTAGGATACGTCAGTGGAACCTTAAGGTCCCCTGTGACTGACCTAGCAGGACGATCGGACTGGCGCCTTTCAAAAAGTTCATATAAATATGATGGAGCGCAACAATTTAAAACTTTATAAAGTAGGACGGCCATAAAATATGACCGTCTGGTATTCGTGCGCATCCAGCCCAAACGTACCCGGTAGGGAGTTACTTGGACGTCACGCCCCAATCCAAAAATATACCTGGTACAGATATTCTGCAATCTTTGTAGTCTAGTCCTCTGTAACGTCACAGTAGTCTAAAAGCGGAAAGACAAGTGCCTGCACAAGACGCCGTCTGAGCACCTCCGTGGTGTACGACCGAATAAAACGCAACGTATATAAAACTTTATTCACCTTCTTAGTAACCTGATCCAGATGTTGCTTCCAAGAAAGTGTTCGATCGAGCACGACCCCAAGGCTGACAACCGCCTCCGAGAAAGGGACAGTGACGCCCCGCCCCAGCTCAACACCAGCAATCCCCATCCTCTCAATCAAGTTAGCAGTGTGCTGTGTGGCAAAATATATAGCCTGAGTCTTGCCGGAGTTGAGCAGGAGGCCAGACCCCTCCGCCCAATCAGAGACCTCCTTGGCAACCTCGGAGAGTCTGGAGATACCCTCTACGATTGAGTCGCGAGGCACCTATGTAAACCTGTAGGTTATCCGCGTAGAGTATATGTCCGACGTCACGTCCGTCAAACAACTCCTGAATGTCATTGATATATAGACTGAACAGCAGGGGACCAAGCACGGAACCCTGAGGAACACCAAGATTTGTAGTAACCCACTCAGAGGTACCACTCTTTGTTGTAACCTGTTGTTTTCTTTCCCATATATACGAGTGAATCCAACAAAGTGCCGAACGAGAAAACCCCATGCTGCCCAGCTTTCGTAACAGTAGCGTCTGTGAGATAGTCTGTCAAATGCCTTACTGAAATCAAACAGTAAGGCTATGGCCACCAGTATTTTGTCAAAGCCAGTTCGTATGTCCTCCGTCAACTTAAGCAGAGCAGTGGTGGTACTGTGATGCTTTCGAAAGCCTGTCTGTAATGGATCCAGGATTCCCCTCTGGATAACAGCCTCCACAATTTGATCATGTACCAACTTTTCCAGAACCTTGGATAGAAAGCTCAAGAGCGCAATGGGGCGAAAGTCTGTTGGAGAGGAAGGTGCCGATNACGAAAGTCTGTTGGAGAGAAAGGTGCCGATTTTTTCTTTAAAGGAATCAATTGAGCCTTCTTCCAAGCCTCAGGAAAAGCACTGTTAGCAAAAGAAAGATTGAAAATTCTCAAAAGAAAAGGACAAATGGTGGGAATTGCCTTCGCTATGATACTTTGCGGTATGCCATCCTCCCCCTTTGCCTGTGAATAAAAGTAACTGATAGCCAAAATAACATCATACAAGGACACAGGACTTAGAGTAAAACCCTCATCTGGTATTGATTCAATAACGCGCAAGGCATCCTGCATGTTCTCAGAGGAAGAGCATGACACACCTGCAAAATGACGATTAAGCCCATCCAATGAGAAACCGTGGAGGCCGCCAGCCGATTTCGGAAGAAGACCGAGATTACGCAGTTCCTTCCAAAAATTACTATTAGTATCAATAGCGTCAGACAGTTTTGCATGTATATAGCTTGTGCGCTCATACACAGTAGCTTCTGATATTTCTTTGCGCAATCTCAAGAATTCATCCAAAAAGAAGCGGTCCCCAGTCCCCTTGTGGCGTCTCATCGCTGCGTCCTGCTTTCTTAGTAAGTCGATGTTAGAGGTAATCCAAGGAGGTTGGCGTTTCCTAGGATGAACCGTCTTTTCTGGAGCTAAAATGTTAATCGCTTCAGTAACATTGTCCGTTAAGTCGCGTAACGGTACGTCTAGTTCCGTAGACGATGAATCGACCAGACTCCAGTCACACTCAGCAAGCACAGCGTTAAGCTCCGTAGCAGTAACTTTATTGAAAGCCCTTTACGTAAAAGATTCACAGGGCAGTGACGGAGAGAATAAATCAAGTGTGACCTCGATTAAGTTATGCTGATTATAATAAGGAGCAGCTCGATTATCAAAAGTCAGTATAGTGTCATTAATGTCATTCAAGATTGCGTCAATCTGAGTACCAGGCTGCACAGTAAAGTTCGTGGGACCATGATCGACAACTCGCAAAGCCAATTCTCCTGCCAGGTCAAAGAGAAAATTGGCATCTCTAGAAGTAGACAGTAAATTTGCATTGAAATCCCCCATTATGATTTTACTGCTGTAGTCAGCACTAAGATTTTTAAGATCATTTACAAAAGATGGGGAAAATGCTACCCCTGGAGGTCTATACACGACGCAGACAAAAGTGCTATCCAGCTTGCCACCCCGGACGTAGCCCATTAAATATTCAGTTTCCAGCGGCTTGGTGGGAGACGTGGTATTGGAGTGAGCCAACTCCGTAAACGTCAAACTATCTCTAATGTATAGGGCCACACCACCTCCGCGCACATTCCTATCCTGAGTAGACAAAGAATAGCCCTTAATATTAACTAGAGATCTGTCGACCATTGGACCCAAACGAGTCTCCGCCACGCCAAAAAGATCATAAGTATTGTCCAATAAATACTGCCTGAAATCGTCAATATGACCCTTCAATGAACAGGCATTAAGAAAACCAACCCTCAAGCCCTTCACGCCCGTTTTCTTACAATTAACTGTATTTACATCGCTGTCACCGATTAGTCAATCCGCTTTATTGCTTGTGTCAATATTGTCACTTTTCCCTTTTACTTTTACTTGTCTCTCCGCGAACCTATACACAGTAGCGATTGCATTAAGATCAGCCGCCGACGCAAATCCATGTGATTTATCACCGTCACACCACCTCACCAAGAAAGAACCAGCGCGGTGCCATACATACTTAAAACCGAGGTTTCTGGCTACCGTTTTCAGACTTAAGTATAACTTGTAATCATATTTACTAAGAACCTCGTTGATGTAGATATTGGTATCCAAAATTTTAGATGAGTCCTCCTCGTAAAGTGCTGACAGGTCCAAATCTCGAGTATGTAGCAAATTGAATTTTTTCTTCGCTCTAACTACATCCTTTACAAGAGAGGATGTACGCAATTTTACAAAAAATGAGGCGGGGCGCGCATCATTTTTAATGCCCGCACGATCTCTCCCAACATTCGGGCGGCAAGACACAATATCTTCAACGGTAAACGAGGGCAAAACAGTATTGATGACAGCGAAAGCCGCCCTCTCAAAATTCAAATTTTTACAATCAATAAAGTTTGTAATCAGAATCTCACTGTCATCAACCTGCGACGCCCTGCGTTCACGTGTCCCGCCATCGGCGGTATCAGGAGCCTCGCCGCAGCCGATATCGGGCAAAATTTTTCTTCCAATGGGACTAACACTCCTAACTCGACGTCGACCTTTACGCATCACAAACCCATCAGTATTAGTCGGCGACGAGGTGCCCGTACCATCATTCGCGTCAACAGTTTCAAGTTCGCGCAGCGATACAAAAACTCGTGACGCATCAACGTCAGAACGATACATTTCCTCATTATTATTATTATCGCAATCGCCACCGCCACCACCATCATGACATACAGCTCGTGCATTTTCAACAGATGTCTCTACTTTATACATTACTCGCGTAATTTCTGCGAGTGAATCACTAAGCTTTTTGTTCTCCTGTAAGAGAAGCAGACGATCATTGCGCAGATCTTCTAGCATAGAGTTATGCTTTTCAAGTTTAGATTCAAGTGACGAAACTCTATCCACCAGGCTATCAATCGCCCCCTGTGCTGCTGGGGCTGCTGGGGCAGGATCCGACCTCTGGCCGATGGCATCAAGCTTCCCCAAAAGAAGAGTCTTCAGATCATCTACTGTTCTCTCCAGGAGTTCAAACTGGTTTGAGAACAGGTTAAGCATAGACGGTGGTAGCGTACAATAGCGAAGAGCACTCAAATCCGCAGTTGAATTGATTTGGATGCTCTCTCTAACAGCTGTATTACTGACGGCCGGCGTCGAAGTAGTGAGAGTTTCCTTAGCGGATACATTAATGCTCGTAATATTTATATTCGAGATCTCAGTCTTATTTTCTCCAGTATCGTTATGAGTATCAACATCAACAGTATTACTAGTGCTACTATTATTATTATTATTGTTGTTCTCGCCAGTATTATTTACAGTATTATTTACATTTTGTACATGTTTTACATTGACTTTTTCACTAGTATACTTATTTTTATTTTTACTTTCATCTCTATTATCAGTATTACTGTTATCTTTATCAGCAACCTTACTTTTAGTTTTATTTTCATTTTTGTCCTCGTCTTGCCTAGAAGCAGTCTTTTGTAGCAATTTTATAGAGATATTGCTTTTATTCTTTAAATTACATGGTTCACATAAGAAATTGTTTTTGTCCAGTTCATGCAAACACTGTGAAATGTTGCAGAACAATTTTTACAATTTCGCATTACAGCGCCCGCGCGTGCTATTCTTTTACATTTTTCGCAAGAGCCACGAACCATGGTTGCAGGTAGCACTAGAGTTTTAATACTGAAAAATTTTTCTGAAATATTAGAAAAAAAAAATTAGACATTGAAATTACATACATTTGAAAATATAAAACACAAAAAACGAGCTTCGATGGTATCGCAGATTTGAAATTTCGCGCGTAGTAGGAGCCACCATACTGCGCATGCGCGTGGGCAAAAACAGTGTAACCAACCGTTGCTGGAGAAAATTCGAGATGCGATGGTGTAGCAATCTTGTGGCAGAATATTGATTCTCGATCACGCTGATGACTTGCGAGAATTTGCGCTAAATTTTGCGAGAGAGAGATATATATATATATATAGATATATCAGACCTTGGAGAGATGCAGTATGCAGTAGAAAAGGCGTGGGCTGCATAGAAAGCTGAGCAGCAGCGTTGTTAGAAGCGCCTCTGCCCAGTAGTTCCCTCAGTGACGAAAAGTAGATCTCTGCAGTTGTCTCAGACTCTTGATCAATGCGGCTTGTGTTTGACGTTATGTTGCCGACAGTTCGCGGAAATGGTGGAGCAGTTCCGGCTCGTAAAAAGCACAAAAAGTTTGTGAATTTTTAGCTCGCGCATAAGAGCCAATTGGGGGGGTCTTCTCCGCTGTATGTAACCACTCCAAGGAGTGAAAATACTATTAATAAGCTATATGTAAAGCAGAGTGGTATACTCATGCTTTCGAACTTACCAAGAGCAGACGACAGACCCCTTCTAATTCTAATCATTCTTTTCTCTCTGGGAGTGTAATGGAAATTTTTCACTTTCCGAAAAATTTCAACTAGGGGACTATGTAACACCCCACACAGCTCCGCAGGGTACTAAAAAATAAATTAAAAATGGCTAAAAACTAAAGTCTCACGATTCCTTTTTTTGCGAAAGTACACGCAACAACGCGAGTTCTCCCACTCTTTCCACCGACGCTACGGGTCACAGCTGAGCAGCCGGCCCCAACATCACGCCAGTAGCGCCAGTAACCAGTAGTGGCGGCAGCGAGAGTCGCAGTGACAACCGACGCGAGCGCGCGTATATGCATATATATCTATGTAGACGCAGCAGCGAGCGGTGCGGCACGCACAGCGTGAGAGTGGGATAATGACGCGGCAGCGGTGTTGCGCGCGAGTTAAGTGTACGTATAGCAGGGCGTACGTGTATTCGCAAGTAAGTAAAAGAATTAGGTATCTATTTTATGACGTTTATTGAACGTTCTTACAGCTTGGAAACCCGACAGAGACTGACTTGTTGCCGGTGCAAGAGCCTTTTTAAAAGGTCAGTAATTTTATTTGTTTAATTTCTCTTCTATTGTTCTTCATGCGTGCTCGATGCGTGCTCCGCTGTTCGTGCCAACGTCCGAAAGCATAAACATCTTATTGTTGCAGGTTCTGAGAGCTGAGGCGATCGATACGGCATGTGGAAAGTGGTCGATATCAAGTGATGAATAAGCGACGACTAGTACGGTTTATATAACTCCTCCACGCCCAAGTTGAATGACGCCCTCGTCAGTCTTTATTTCGGAATATTGTGGGCCCCTGTTTGGACTCCTGCCCTTACATTTATATTTATAAATAATGAAAATCATCCCAATTATTAGAATTAGTATGACTATTATAAGCGACTTTAATGACGTATGGAATTCGATTCCGAATTTTGTAAATTTTGGCGTTTCCATCATTGGTACTGTCTGTGTTTTTAGCGGTTCAAATCTTCGTTGATGACCCTCGATGATCAATGGTTGAACTTCCGGCACCTTAAATTCTCCGAGATTGTCGTCGACTCTGTGTCCCTGTATTAGTAGATTGTTTCCTCCAAAGATTTCCCCTATAGCACCCGATAATTTGGCAACATTGCCTCAACAATTTTTATAATGATGCGAAAATATTTTAAGGTTAGCGCAGTATTAGTTAAATATTACACAATCTAGTAGCAATGTTCCTAAATAGTTGCAGGAATATTAATAAGGCTTCATGCAATATTGCACAATCTGGTAGGGCAATCTTTAGGCAATGTTCCCAAAATATTGGGATTTCTGTGGGAGATAACCAGCCTTGCAATGAAAAAGCGGACATTTTGGTGCGTGACAACATTGCCTAATGGTTGCAGCAATGTTGTTTTACGCGCTAGCACTGGAAAACCGTAGATATTTTACACAGAATCGCCGCTNTCAGAAGAATGTGACCTTGTTTCTATTGCTTTCAACCTTT
This sequence comes from Pteromalus puparum, assembly GCA_012977825.3. Classification (NCBI taxonomy): domain Eukaryota; kingdom Metazoa; phylum Arthropoda; class Insecta; order Hymenoptera; family Pteromalidae; genus Pteromalus; species Pteromalus puparum. The sequence continues at coordinate 27,490,932 of CM053168.1, read as the reverse complement.
ATCTGATAATTACTGGATACCAGCGTCAAATTGTTTAAGAGTGGATATGCTAATGCCAGAGGTGAATTTGTTGAAATGATTATTGCTTTTGCGTCTTCTGCGAGGATTTGATAACANGCTTCAGCGAGGATTTGATAACATATATAGTCGTTCTGATAAATCAATTGACATCTTTTTGAAAATAATTTTATTATCAAGCCATCCAGCTTCCATGGTATAGTTATAATCTCTGTTTGGTTATCCTGGTTAATTACAGCAAGTCTTTTAAAAAGGGAGAATTCAATGGAATTAAGGATGGGAATTTTTATAGTGTAGATTATGGAATCATGGATAGTTACGACTGACCCCTGAGCAAATCGAAAGTCTAGCAAATTATGGTAATGTGATATTAATTCCTTTTGAGAATAAAGTTCCAATAGATGTGTCTTTATACTTAGTATTTGTTCGTGAGTTAATATTTCCAAATTAAATTTTTCATCGATAAAAACAAATGACCTTTTTATCTTTCCTAATAGATTTAAAAAATGTTGCTCCTGTACAATAAGAGTTACAACTGTTTCAATTAATTCAAATCGCGTATTTTGATCATTAAGAGTTTTCATAAGATTCCGTAAATTTTCGTTAATTATTTCAGTATTGCTATTTATCGTTCTACTAATTTGATTCATACAACTTATTGATTTATTCAAAACTGAAATATCCTCATTTTGTTGTTTCTCAAAATTTTCCAAATAATTATTAATTTTTTCTAGGTCATCTGAATCTGGATTTCCAAATATATATTTGATCATTTTTCCTACTCCGTTTATTAATCCTCTCTTTCTTCTTCCACCGAATGGTGCTATCTCCTGCAGGTCTTGATAGATTTCCTGACATAATAATTTTGCTTCCGTTAATAGACTTGAATTTTTGAGTTCCTTTCTTGAAGATAGTATGGTGTAATCAGTCAAAATTTTGCCATAGGTGCGTTTAAGCGATGACGTGTTTATGAAGAAATGTATATAATGATAATTTTCTATAATTCTTCCAACTCCTTGCTGATAATCAAAGTGCGTCATATCGGGGTTAATTTCTTCACTTTTTACGGGTATCGTCGAGATGGCCATGATCACTGCCATCCTCAGGATCCTCATCATTTTCCTGCAAAGAAGAAGTTTTTCTTAATCTCTTTGCGCTCCTTAAATTGTAACGACGTGGTTGTCCGTGTATATAACATTCCAATGAGGGACCTTTTTGTTTCTTAATTAATAATTTTTGATAACGAGATGCGATCTTATTTCGTTGCTGTTGATGGGTTTTAACATATACTTCCCTATTTTCTAATTCATTGTTTGACTCATTAGGTAATTTTTGCCTTTCCTTCTGTCTTTTATACAATTCGTCATAGAACGGTAAAATTTCATTTTTTCGTATTTCATTATATTCCTCCGTTATATCGACTCCGGGTTCGATGACATGCTTATGCAGTTTCTCGTACGGTCCATACAGTAGAGTAAACGGTGCAAAATTTGTTGATGAATGAATGCTTTGATTATATATTAGGATTGCTGTTGTCATATGATTCTTTATCGCTTCCCGAGGATTTTTATCGACTAAAATACTTAATTTTTCTCTTAAGGTTGAATGTAGTCTCTCTATTGGTCCATTTGACGTATGTCTATTGATTGTAGTTTGATGATATTCGATTTTGTGTATTCGACAAAATTCTTTAAATACTGCTGAGTTAAATTCACTTCCATTATCTGTGGTAATTTTATCCGGAAAATTGTGAAGTGATGCGAAATGCCTCAGTTTGTTTAATACTGTTATAGCATTCCCATCTGGTAGATGATAGGCTTGAGCATATTTTGAAAATATGTCGATAATTGTTAAAAACCTTTCTTTTCTAACATGAAAAACGTCCATATGTATGTGCTGTAATGGCCTATTAGCAATAATGGGTCCATACCTTCCTGTTTCGTAAGGCCTTCTCTCGTATTTATGTTCCAAGCATAGCTCGCATTGATTAATATAATTTTGTACGAGCCTATCCATATTTAATGTATATAACCCTTTCTTAAAATGTGCTATTGTTTCTTGAATTCCGTTATGAGTTCTATTATGGTATTCCTCAAGTTTTTTCAAAAAATTATTTTTGTCTATTACGGATGTATAGGTAGTTGTTTTAATTAACTTTAGTTTTTCATTAAAATGTTTTAGCAATACCCTCTAAGCGATCATTTCTAAATCTTCATCTGTAAAATAAATTCCGTACTGCTTGTCTGTTTTTATGTTTTCGTTTAGAAATGTTAATAATTGTGTCTCAGCTTCATCCTTATTTATCTTTACCATATACTGAATCTTGAGCTTATCTTTATTTATTTTCACATCGTAGTCTCTTCCTGATTTTATTATAATACTATAATTAAATGCATGAATATTTTTGTCTGTTATGGGCAGTGAGAACACTGGATCTTCTACGGCAGTTTGAGCTGTTTCTAGGTCATCGTCGGGGTCTTCATCCACTTCCTCAATTCGGCGTGCTGTTATATCTGTGGCTTGAGGAATCATTGAAAGTGAAGTCATCATTCTCTTCCTGATTATTAATTTCTATTCTGCTTAAAGCATCAGCCACATAATTTTCATTTCCTTTCTTGTATTTAATCTCATAATCATATTCTTCTAATTTTATTTTCCATCTAATCAAACGTGAATTTGGTGTTTTCAAAGACCAGAGCCAAGTTAGTGGTTTATGATCTGTTTCAATTGTAAATTTTCTCCCGTATATATAGGGTCTAAAATGTCGACATGCCTCAACTATGGCTAGTAGTTCTTTTTCGATGGTCGAATAGTTTTGCTCAGCTGAATTCAGAGTTCGTGAAAAGCATGATATGAGGTGTTTATCTTGTGATAGAACGGCTCCAATTGCGACATTTGACGCATCAGTTGTGACAGTAAATATTTTTGTAAAATCTGGATAAGCTAGTATTGGTGCATTGACAATTAATTCTTTTAGCCTATTGAATGCCTCTATATATTGTCTATCCTCTATGTTTATTTTTTCTTCCTTTTTAAGTGCTTTCGTCAGTGGTTTTGATATTTTGGCGTAGTTTTTTATGAATTTCCTATAGAATCCTGTTAATCCTAGAAATGCTTTAATTTCTTTTTGTGTTTTTGGGATGGGATACTTTACAATAGCCTTGATTTTATCCGGGTTTGGTTTAATTCCTCCTGGCGTAATTATATGCCCTAAAAAAGGTACTTCTTTCCTTAAAAACTCACTTTTATCTAATTGCACTTTCAAACCGTATTCTCGAAGTTCCTCAAATACCAATTTCAGATGTTGTAGATGTTCTTGAAGAGACTTTGAAAATATGACTATATCATCCATGTATACGAAACAAAATTTATGTAAATATTTTCTGAGAATTTTGTCCATTAATCGCTGAAATGTAGCTGGTGCGTTCTTTAGACCAAAGGGCATACGACGGTACTCGTAGTGTCCATTTTCTACTCTAAAGGCTGTCTTCTCCACTGAATCTCGATCAACTGATATCTGATGGAATCCTTGTGCCAGATCTAATGTTGTAAAATATGCACATTTTCCTAAATTCTCCAAAATATCATCCATTCTCGGCAGTGGGTATTTGTCCTCAATGGTTTTATCATTCAACTTTCGATAATCAATAACCATTCTCCATTTCTTCTTTCCGCTTGCATCCTGTTTTTTGGGTACTATCCAGACCGGTGATGAGTAAGGGGAATTGCTTGATTGAATAATTTCGTCATTTAATAATTTTCTTACTTGATCCTGAATAACTTCCTTCAGATGATATGGATATTTATAACTTTTGACATAAATCGGATTTTCATCCTTTGTCCTTATTTTATGTGTGATCGCATTTGTGGCTGTTAATTTATCACACTCATTATAGAAGCAGTCCATAAATTTCTGACACAAAGCTACAATTTTCCCCTTTTCCTCCTCATTCATGTGTTCTGTTCGGATTTGCACTTTTGTCTCCTGATGGTTGCTCAATATAACTATTTTACATTTATCCGGCATATTGTTTAAATAATTAATTTCAAATTTCGGTGTGCTAAATATTTGAGTTCTATAGTTAATATTTGCTTTTAAATTTTGTAGGTCCCTGTGACCTATTAGACAATCATTTGTAGAATGCCAGGGAGCAATTAAAAATGTAATTGGTGTACTATCACCTAACTCCTGCAAAATCGGAACGGTGAGTGCATGTGTTCCCTGCGTTGTTTTATGAACGGATTTAATTTCGAATTTATATGGGAAAACATAATTTGAAAATAAATTGTAGGCTACTTTGGGGTTAATAATCGATGATGATGCTCCTGAATCTATTAGTATTTTAAGCGATGGATTTGTAGTTATTATGTGTGGTAATTCAGGCGAACTGCCTATGTTGTTTAAATTCACTATGTTTCCTCGGTTGGATCGGGGTCCTGTTGAAAATTTTCATTTTCCGAACTCCCTTGATTTTCATAACTGTCCTCATTCACATTAATATCGTCCTGCTCCTCGTTATAAACGTCTTCCTCCGGTTGCTGTTCCTCTTGGTAATGCAGCTCCTCGGAAATGAAATTCGGTGGCCCGGTACTCCTAAAGAATTTATTTTGAGGGGCAAAACTACTTGACCGATTATTTTGATTATTATTTGACCGATTGGTGTTCCTGGTATTAATTGACATCGGTGTCGGTCGATTCTGCTGAATAGGTCGCCCGAAATTGCTTGCAAATGTCGGTACAAAATTATTTTGTGCAGTTGCGGGTCTAGGTACAAATGAAAACGGACTTTTATTTGTTCCATAGATATTGAACGAACTATTATTCCTCTGATTCGTAAACGGGCCTGTACCCTTTGAATTATTATTTGCATTATTGGTTTTCGGTTTGTTTTCACGTTGCCTCGCAAAACTTAAACATGCAGCCTGCTGCTCGTGATTGTCAAGCTTCCTGCATTTTACCAGACAAGCCTCTATATCCTCTAACTCGAAATGTGTAAGATGTGTGTGATACGGCTCCTTTATTCCGTTTATAAATGTATTTGTTGCAACTTTTTCGTAAAACCCAATCTTCATAGTTATTAAGTTACGGTCTTCATTGTTTAAGTTAATGTGTTCCTTTAACTTATTTAAATGTTGTTTAATTTCATCAGCATATTTCTCATAATTCTGATGTGATAGTTGGAAACAAGAGCTAAGTTTATTGAATAGCAGGTCCTCCGAGCTGGGATCGCTATATCTATTTATTAAGAGATTTTTACAATCATTCCACGTTGCTGGATTATTCGCGACTATTAAATCTAAAGCTTCTCCGCGAATTCTTGATTTAATTAACGCAAATAGCGCTGTATTTAACGCTTCTTCTGCTGTGACTAAATTTTCAACAAATTTATCACACGTTTGAAGAAAGTGAGAGAGGAGCTTCGTTCCTCCTTCATAAATTGGTATCGCATCACGCCATATAGCTAACCTCAATTTAAATTGTTCCACTGAGACTTGATTTGCCATTTTGCTTTTAAATCAGTCGTATTCAAGGATAGGGTAAAAGTAGGATAAGGAATTTCAAAGACTTACTCTCTTCCTTGATGATTCCAGATGAATCCCTGTTTGAAGGTGGGCCCCAAACTCGACGTTCCAAAAGTACTGCGACAAAGGGGTCGAAACACCACCCGCTTCCTCTCTGATGATTTCCGTCACGGTATTGGAGGAGAATCTCGATTCAGCAGCCTCGCAGTATCCTGTCCGCAGCGCCAGTTAAGTGTACGTATATTTATTTTAGCAGGGCGTACGTGTATTCGCAAGTAAGTAAAGGAATTAGGTATCGATTTTATGACGTTTATTGAACGTTCTTACAGCTTGGAAACCCGACAGAGACTGACTCGTTGCCGGTGCAAGAGCCTTTTTAAAAGGTCAGTAATTTTGTTTGTTTAATCTCTCTTCTATTGTTCTCCATGCGTGCTCGATGCGTGCTCCGCTGTTCGTGCCAACATCCGAAAACATAAACATCTTATTGTTGCAGGTTCCGAGAGCTGAGGCGATCGATACGGCATGTGGAAAGTGGTTGATATCAAGTGATGAATAATGATGAATAAGCGACGACTAGTACGGTTTATATAACTCGCGCATATCCGTATCGTCGTATGATTGATATTTGTACATAGGTGTGAATGTAAGTGTGATGTGTGAATGTGAGAATTTTTTCGGCGGCTCGAGCCCTGCTCTCTCCGTAGCCTTTATAAGGACCTGCGCGGCCTATGGCTAGCCACTAGCTCCAGCGCAATTTAAGCGTGGACTAGTCTTTGCCAAGAGCAACCATTACGCCTTGGTAGATAAAACACTTAGAATATTTTCTCACTTTTGAAGGACTTATACAATTTTCAAGTTAGGCACGATATCGCAACTTCAAGCGTATCAGTCCTAGACTTAGAAAAATTTCAGTTCATTTCAAAAGACTTAGAGAAATTTTCAAATAATATTATACTTATAAAAATTTTTTAGTCAGACAGGATAACGCAAATTAAGCGTATCCGTCTAAGACTTATAAAGACTTACAATTATTCTCTAAAAAACTTAGGATTATTCTGAATCGTGATAAAACTTGTATAAATTGTGTATCCGATTAGATAACGCAATTTAAGCTTATTTGTGTAAAATTTATTTATTTGTAACATTACCACTCTGATTAGATAACGCCATGTAAACGCGTATTTAATTTTAATTGTAAAAATCAATGCGGATTTATTAATTTATTTCATTTTGTGATATTGAATACATGCAACTACATTTAAAGAATATTTTTGAAAAGTACAACCATCTTATTTTTGATAAACTAGTCAGCAGATTCTACTTTATCTGCACTGACAAAAATAATTTTTTACTCCAAGAAGAATAAGTCTGACTATAGCTTTATGATAAAAATCCGCTTCGTGTTTAAATGATTCTTCTATTATTAGGAGTAATTTACTTTATTTTATGTTTATGATTTCGCTCATTTTTTTTGCACAAGATGATAGTTTTAGAAGATTTAGATTAGAAGTGGGAGAATCATGAAGCACAAAGCGGATTTTCATCTTGAAGCTATAGTGAGATTGATTCTTCTCGGTGTATGTAAAGATTTTTGTCAGTGTGCTAATTTTTAACACTTGGCATCTTTAAAACTGATTTCACTATATTCATTAGCGTATATCGATAAAAATATAGAAAAACTTTTGTAAGCTATAAACATTTGACCATTTCTTTTAGGACTTCATAACTTTTTAGAGGAAAAATCATAATTTTAATACTAAGATACAGATTGGCGAGGATGGACACATAACTTATAGTCGCCAACATTTTACCTTGTAAAAGGTGTTTTTGGAACTGAATTCATAACCTTTTAATGAGTTTAATTAAATAAACTTATAAAGAAATGCTTTTGATACAAACATCTCTCAAGAGGCTGTTACTTAGTATTGTTGCTTTTTACGAAGACTAGCACAATTCTGATTTCCAACAAATTCTAGCACAACTCAAATTTTTGCTCTTTTTTTAGTAAAGTCATTTTTTCTAAGGAGAATGGTTGCGCTAGTTTTTATTGAAAATGTAAGTTATGCTAGTCTTCGTAGGAAACGGCGATGTTATATAGGCGAATATTGATGTTGTATATCGGCCAAGCAGCAGCAGTGTAGTAGGCTAGGACTTTTTGTCGGTTGTTACGGGTATGCTATAATATGCTTCAAACTCGTCGGGCTTTTGTCGCTGCCGATCTTCGGGGCCATGTCGGTTCGTTGACGTCCACCTCCTCCTTGTTTAGTCGATCGCATTTCGACTCGAACTTGTTCTTGGGCTCTGATTGTCTGACGCACTATTCGGCAGCTGCTGCAGCTTTTGCAGCACAGCCTTCTCTATCGACTTGACCTTGAGCTGGAATAAGTGTTGCTTGATGGTAGTTAGAGTCACGGAGCGTCTCCGGCGGCCGTCCTTTCGACGCTCGCCAGCTGCGGAGAACTCTGCTGTACTGACGATATGTGAGTGCTTATCCAGTTCAAGGAGTCGACCATAATTTAGGTAGCGTCACAGTCACTCTCATCCCGAGATTGAAACAGCTGTAACGAAAGAAGAAAGATTTTGTCGTACATTTTACACTCCGGATCCCCGAGGAATAATTAAACGTATGAGATCTTGGACTATCTGGTTCCCATTGACGAGCTTTTGGTATACGATTTGAACGACCAGCCACGGAGGCCGTCCTTGCAACCGATGAGTTCATTATCGAGGACAAGTGGAGAGAGTTCGTGAATGTTGAAGACGAGCTTAGAGTTCCCGCCGATCATACTATCTGATGGCGCGATTTGTCAATGTCCAGTGTCAAGTCCTTTGTTATGAGCTGGAGGTCCTGCACCGGTCCCTGATCCAGCGCGCTTGCGGATCTTCATCGAACTCCAGTAGCGGAAACTTAGCAAAGTTGAAGTCGAGCTTAGATTATCCATGGATCACGCATGCTGTCGACTCGCTCTCTATATGTCAAGCAAGTTATAGTTAGCAGTCCATGGATGTGAGCCAGAAGTCCCAAGCACGTTGCTGTGTTTACTCCCTTAGTATCCAGCATTGACGTACACGTCGTGTCTGTGACGATCTATGCGATATAATTAATTAAGTGAGGGATGTCGTTGGTATGCTGAGCTGAGGCTGGACAGTCTCTGGCACTACTAATTTTCTGGGGAATCGTCGGCTCCTCGTTGACGTCTATTTCGTCCTTGTGCTCGAACTCGATGGAATCGTTGTCGTAGTCGTCTCCCACCGCGAACTCATTCTCGGACTCGTTGTCTAACGCATCGCCCAGGAGCCGCAATATAGCTGTTATTGGAGCGCAGGCTCCTGATCCTCTTTGGGCTCGGTCTTGAGCGTGAAGTCGAAGTGTCGCTTACTGTCCGTCAAAGCGACTGAGTCAAACTCTGCTGCACCGATGACATGTAAGACATAATGACCGAGTTCAGGTTGACCATGATCGAAGCGGCGTCGCTCAGATTAAGATTCAAGTTGCTGAAACGGAAGATTGAGAAATTAGACTTTGCCGTCTTCGACACATTTTGGAGGAATAAGTAAATGAGGTTATGGGAGAAGAGGATCGGGGTGTAGGTATATTAGGCATTACAGCCAACAGAGTCCGTGAAGCCGAGCTTGGAATGGCCGCCGATCACGCTGTTGATTTCAATTCTCGCTCTTGGTGTCGCAGGCCAGCGTGTTCTATTATAGAGCGGTAAAGACTCCAGTCCATCGATGTGAGCCAAGGGTCCTAGGATGCTCCTTGATCTAAGCAAAGTTATTTGTGCCTACCAAGCACAGCCCTGAGCCCACACCATAGTCAACGCACTGGCGCACATGCACGTATATAATGACCTTGTAGTCCTTAATGCACATACGCAATGGGTACATCGCATATCATTTCCTTCTTTTTTCTTATTGTGAGAGACGTTGACACCAAAACATGAGCTGCAAAACGATCTGCACTTTCAGTAACACGGCCGTTTTAAATATTACCTCTTGTTTTGTAAGACTGATTATACGCAGTACAATTATATCCGGTTTTGCGGTGTGTTAATACACTATCAGCCTTGGACCTGTTACGCTCTACCTTGGAATTAATTATGCAGGATACACAGTAGTGGAGCTTAACATAGAGGTTGGGTAGCTAGTACGGGCTGTGCACACTGGCATCGGTGATATCATAAACAGCAGCAGCTTTGACGATATTACGGATGACGAACTTCTTGATGGCCTTGTCCTCATCGAGCGCAGTTCGTGCAACGAACGAGGTTCACGTGTCCACGGCCGTTTTTAGCCCGTCCTGCATTTCTACGTTTGCGCGTCATTATTAGCAGCTTACCCGTATAGTTCATTAACTGACTTGAGGTTAGGGTATCCCCAGATGATGTATGGCTCAATGATACAGAGCATGTTAATCTTGCTCGATGTGTGGTCCGCTGGCTCTGGAGTCTGCTCACGACACGTTTTACACACTCTGCTGACTGCTCTCGATGCACTCCGTCTACCTATACTCCGCAGTGTGCTCAGCTGGCTCTGCAAAATGCTACACACATCACAGCATAGCGACCCGATCGGTAAAAAGCATTGATGCCTAGCGGACACCTCTCTCTCTCTCTCTCTCTCTCTCTCTCTCTCTCTCACTCTTTTAGGCCATCTAATGTACAAATTAAAATTATGCAACAATGACCAGCGAACACCTCATTTTTTTTTCTCTCTCTCTGTATTTCTTCATGCAGGAAAACTCCTAGCAATCATAAACTTATGCAACCTTCATCCATTCAAAACTCGCTTTCACTCATCTCTCTCACACATAATCTCATTAGTCTAAATTATTCTATCTTTTACTCTTACTATTACTGTAATATTGTACAACATAATGTACAGAAATAAAATTTATCTAAATCTAAAATCTAAATCTCTCTCCCTCGATCTTTTTATAAGGTGTCTTATAATATGTAAAGCCTCTGTTCTCGTGCGTTTGCCTCTCCGCAATATCGACGCAGCGGATACCTTACTTTATCAAGGATCGCCATATAATATAAATTATAGTATCAAGTATAAATGAAAACTTGAAAAAAACTTGATTTATTTTATAACCTCCTAACCAACAATCTCAGTATTGTTGAAAGCGACTGAGCCTCCAAAAAAGAGAATCGGGAAGGCCAAAAATTAAAGAAAAATCACAAATTAATTTTCAATCTTAATTAATTTGATGAAACAGCAATTTTTTCAGCAAAAAACTATGGTAATTAGAAAGATCTAATTAAAATCTTTAAGCTTAAATACTCATACATGAGCATTAATATCGGATGAAACAATATAATAGAAATATTCGTAAACGTGTATAGGTTATCTAGCAAATTCAAAATATAATAGGGTCGCGGTGCCCCCGACGGCACAGTGTATAAAACTTATACTTGCCATCGGGGCGCTACCGCGCCCTTTGATCTAAAAGCGCCCAGGGCCAAGAAGAGTCGTGACCGTTTCAGGTGATTAAGACGAGACGTCGTTACCCTGAACGCGCTGCCCCCGCGGTCCCTCGTCCACCCCAACGGTGACCAGGCTCAGCCCCCAGTACACCTAAAAATTGCTCTGTCTTAGTATTCTGACATATGTCTCCAAGATGCTAAGCACCTACAAGGTACCGCAGTCCAGTCCCTTCCTGTTCTCGACACCTAGCATTTTCCATCTGTGCACCCCCAGGTCGGGATGTCGATGCCTCAGGCGACCCAGTACCACCTCTGGATCCAGCCTGTTTTCCGGCATTTGGATGGTGGCCTTAGACGGCTTTCTGAGCGCGCTCATCTCAACCACACGGAGTTTAGCTCCTTTCCAAGGTCTTAGCCGTGGGACAACTTCTTCCAGCCAGTTCCTTGAGAATTCATTTTCAGCTACCACGATGATGGCTCCGAACTTCACAAAGGAGTCGCGATGCTCGGGCTAAGATCTAGTGGAGATCTTGTCAACCTCTGACTGGACCGCCTCACTGACAAGTGCTAACTGTTGTTGTATCAGCTCCTCGTTAGGATAGCCCTCGCACACGATCGCCCTCGTGAGGGGGTCCACCATCCTAGCCACCATAATGCCCGGACCCAGGTTGGGCCTTTTGCTAGCAGCCTGGTCGGCCGGAGGGGTTGAGCCGGTTCCGTTACAGCATTTGACGCTTGGGGTTCTTTCTCCCTCTCCCGCAGATCCTGTTGCTCGTGGTGGGGGCGGCGTGTGCTGGTTCGGTTGCTCCCTAAGAGCTTTTGTCCCGGCCTTCCGCTCCAACTCTGCTCTCAGTTTCCTTTTCTGGGCTACCGAGAGCTTCTTATCCTGCAGTTTTAAAGACTGCAGTCTATCAGTAACGAAACTCGCCTGAGGGTTCTTCGTAGTGCCCCCCCCCCCCTGCGAGGTTCGAGTTGCCCCTGGTTGTGTCAGTAGCCACTTCCATTGGCTGCTCTTGCAGGTCATCCTGCCCTCCCATCAACGAAGACTTAGGTTATCCGTTGATCCCCAGCCCTCCTCCCTCGGAGTTCTTTAACAAGTTCTGCGTTGAGTCCCTGTTTATGACCTCCGAGGGGTCCCTAATGTTCTCGAGGTTACAGTGCTTTTACGCCCTGCCACCCCGGATAACCATTGCGTCAGCGGACCATGTGCATTGCTGCCAGAGCCCGTTTCCCCGCCAATACACCGAAGGGTTCTCCACCGTCAAGTTGCTTGGCGTTGTTGCCCTGCTATTGCTGTTTCGCCCCCCTTTCCACCCTTTGATTTTTTGTTTTGTTCATTAGTATCCATTTTTGTCCCACGAGAAGCTGGCGGAACTAAAGTCCGCTAGTGCAGAGTCCCGCATGCAGTGGTAGGCTAGTTACCAAGAAGGCGGCAGAGTATCCCCGGGCCCCGTTAGCAACCACTCAGAGCCCCTAAGTGGCCAACTAGTCCCTTCGACACGGTTCTGTCACGCCTTGGGCTTGGGGGGGGGTGAACAAATTCCACTGTGGGCCACCAAATCACAGTGACGAGCTGTTCCTTTGTCGCGGAAGCGAGCCGATGCCCATCATAAGGAGAATATGTAGGGATCCAGCAATACCTGTTTGGCTAGGCTCCTTCACCCGCTAGATTATAGAGTGCCCGTTTATAGGGATCAGATCCGCTCTTATTGCTGAGACACCTACTCGCCCCCTTAGGATACGGATTTTTTCCCGCTTAAGCCCCCTCACACACGGCAAGGTCTCACAACTCCAGAGGGGGTATCCTGAGCTAACTCTTTCCAGTTTTCCTCGTTTCTTCCGATCTCAGCTAGGTCCTGATTTACTTCATCCTCCCATCTTTGTCTCGGCCTACCTAAGGGTCTTCTGCTATTTGGCTTTCCCACTAGTATTCTGTGCGCTAATAAACATAGACTTCGTTTGATTGAGCTCAGTTCTTTTTTATCTTTTATTTCGTTGCAGAATATATCAAACTCGCCTAACCTTTTAATTTTGCTTCATCCTAGAGGAAACTTTGTAATAGTAAAATCTTTAGTTTCGCTAAAACTTCGTAGAAACGCATTTGGAGTTGTTTGAATTTCGAATTATGCGTTTTTAGAAAATATACGTGCGGATGGCTGTATGTGTGTATGTATGTATACCGTCATGATTCTAGAACCACGCGACTGACCGTAATAAAATTTGACATGCATATATCGTCGCTCCTAACGAAGACTAGTATATTTGGATTTCTCGCAGCGAAGACTAGTACTTTTACATTTCTCGCATCGAAGACTAGTACGTTGCGTTCTTTTGCGTCGAAGACTAGTAGATTACGCTCTTTTACGCCGAAGACTAGTACATTTAGCACTCCCGCAGCGAAGACAAGTGGATTACGCTCTTTTGCGTCAAAGACTAGTACATTCAGAACTCCCGGAGCGAAGACTAGTACATTCCGCACTTCCGCGTCGAAGACTAGTACATTTCGCACTACCGCGTCGAAAATTAGTACATTTCGCACTCCCGCGGCGAAAACTAGTACATTTGGTTTTCCGGCATCGTAAAAATTTTTAAAATTTTCCAGAATTTCAATATTTTCAAAACTTTTAAAATTGTCAAAATTTGTAATTTTCCCTTTTTTCTGATTGCTCGATACAGAAGAGAGAAAAATCGAAAACAGCACTTGCATCAGCCCGTTATTAAAATAAATTTGCTTATTACTATTCCCTCAAAAGTATTCAGCCCCATCAGTCAAAACTGCACGAATCGAAGTCAATCGCTAAATTTAGGTTTAGCTGTACACCTATTAAAATTACTTAACGCTGTTCAAACTTTAAAGAAAACTTGAAATACTGACCTACGAGATATAGTCAATTTATTTAAAAAATCATCGACATTATTTTAGATTAAAAAGGCCACTGTGTGCGAGGTATATTAAACTAATATCGTTTTAGGCGCTACTTAATATAAATATTATTATATTATGTATAAAAACGAGAAAAACCAAAGCAAAAAAAACTTGGATCTTTAAATCTGCTTCTCGTAAAGTGATTATCGTTGTTATTACAAGCTGTATGTACTACAATCCGATACACAAAAGAAAAGACTTAAACATCATCTGCTGCTAAAAAGTTATGAGCATTTTCTTGGTGCCACAACATATCCACAGCTCTTCCTCATAAAATTAGCGGCATCAATGCTATGTACTTGTCGCTCGGGTTAAAACTTGCACTAGGAGTACAATCAAGCCCATTTAGTTCCTGCATAACCGTTTAATTCATGTACAATATATAATCGTAGAATCAAATGGCGATTCCTGCTGTCCTTTTGTACTCCTTGTTGATCTGCGCTTGGAGTCTACATTTATAATCATCGTTGGTTAGGTTAGGCGTCTCCCATGGGAGACAATAATCGCCACTTAACACACGCACAGCACTCACACACCTATTTCTTCTGACGTAGATCATAGCGTTGAGGACACTGGATTCTCCAAGGATTTTGCCCCTAAGCCAGTTGCACCGATCTCGCCGACCATCACCAGGCAGTAGGCCGAATTGGTCGGCGACGCAGTTTAGTAATAGTACGCAGCAGCAGCGGCATTAGCGGCATTAGCGGCAAGCAAGCTGGCACCGGCACTTTACGATCAGCAGCAGCAGCGCTGTGGCAGCCGTGGTTGATTCGCGGAGAGCCCGAAGTAGAGAGAGATAGAGGGCTATCTTCGAGGGCTATACAGCTGCGCTCTGCCATGCGGCTGCGGCGAAGTTGACGATAGTAAAAAACGCGACTACAATCTCGTGACGTAACAGCAACGTTCAAAAATTGTAAAATTTAAAACAAGAAATTGTGAGAATTTTAGAAAATTTGGAAAATTGTAGAAAATTGTAAAAAACTTTAGAAAATTTTGGAAATTTTAGAAAATCTTGGAAATTTTAGAAAATTTTAAAAATTTGGAAAATTTTAGAAAATTTTTAGAGAATTCGAGAAATTTTAGAAAATTTTTAGAGATTTCGAAAAATTTTAGAAAATTAGTGAAAATCCTATAAATTTTTGGAATTTTTACGATGCTGGAAAGCCAAATGTACTAGTCGTCGCCGCGGAAGCGCGGAATGTACTAGTCTTTGACGCAGGTGTGCGAAATGTACTAGTTTTCGCGGCGAAACTCAAATGTACTAGTTTTCGTCAGGAAATTCAAATGTACTATTCTTTCGTTAGGAGCGACAATATGTTTTCTAATCCTGAATCCGGAAAAATGTATTAGCAAAATGTACTAGTCGTCGCTGCGGGAGTGCGGAACGTACTAGTTTTCGACGTAAGCGTGCCAAATGTACTAGTCTTCGACGCAAAAGTGCGGAATGTACTAGTCTTTGACACAAGTGTGCGAAATGTACTAGTTTTCGCGGCGAAACTCAAATGTACTAGTTTGTGTCAGGAAATTCAAATGTACTAGTCTTCGTTGGGAGCGACAATATGTTTTCTGATCCTGAATTCGGAAAAATTTTCTTTTTATGATTCTGATTATTTTATGGCCATATTAGAGCCATTTTTAGGTTTTTGAAAAAATTGAATTGCTTTTTTCTAATGATATGATTTACACAGTATATTCAACAATAAATTTTTGGACGGAGCAATAGTGGGAGGATAACCCCGGTTTTTTACAAAATTATTAACACCTCATATCACTGAAAACCGGCAACGTTTCGTCCTTGGTGGGGACCTCCTCAAGCCTTTATTAAAACAACAACAAATATATATAAATGTTGTCACGTACGCACACTGCGAGCGTTCCGCTCCCGAGCTAATAAGCCCCGCGACGACTCATTGTTCGCGATAAGAAGGGCATCAGGTAGCATTCACTCGAGTCGGCGAGCTCGCAATGCACTTCGGCTGTTGCCATGCTGTCGAACTATGCACACATATGCACGCTAATGTGCGTACGTGACAATGTATCGTGTATATCGGTATCACAGGCTAAGTTGTTGCACTAAAATCTAAAGAATGATCATACCATAAAAAATAAGTAAATAATATCACAAGAGACAAATCATGTCTCTCTCGTCGTACATATTATCAGTCAGTGGTAGTTGCATAAGAAAACACAAGTATTTATAGAGTATGAGAGGCAGGAATACCCGAAGTTACACGAGCTCACTTATTCACGCACACATCGACGTGCTCACTTATTCACGCATACATGGACGAGCTCACCTATTACACGCATACATAGGCAGCATAATTTTGTAAAAAACCAGGGTTATCCTCCCACTATTGCTCCGTACAAAAATTTATTCTTAAAATATGGAGAGGAAAAATAATATTCTTCATATTCAACAATAGTGTATCTAAAGAGCATAAAATTTCCTACACTGAGAGAAATTTGATAGTAAAAATTATTATCTCGGATAGTAAAGTGAGGACAAACTCGGATGGTACTAATTTTCAAAAATTTTCAAAATTCACTATAAGTGATATTAATTTTTATTATCTCAGATAGTAAAAATTGTTATGGTTTTCATTAAACTTTCGAAACGAAATTTTTACTATCTGAGATAGTAAAATGTACTATAAAATATAGGAAAAATTATAATATTCTCAGTCGGTAACGTTTAAACTTAGTTTTTTTCTGCGGTAATCAGTATTTTAGTTGATATTTTACGTTTATTTTATTATAATGAGTTTCTGTGTCTATTAATTCGATTCTATTATTTATTAATTGTTAATAATTTTTATTAACTTTAGTTCATACGTCAAGGTAATCAATATATCAGATCTGAAATTTTGTTCATAACAGATCTGTTTAGGTAAATGGTCAGCGCACTCGACTAGCACGCCGAAGGTTCCAGGTTCAAGTCCCGTCACCGGAAAAAAATTTAATCTCTTTCTTTCTTCTATATATAACATAATAATAATTAATAACAATAATATAACAACAAGTACCTCATATAGGTGTAAAATATAGAAACAAGCGAAATTGAAAATTAAATTTTTAAAAATTGTATCTCATATCAAACATTACTATCTTTGGATAGTAAAATCTACTATCTTAAAAGTCTGTCCTCACTTTACTATTGAAAATAGTAAAAATTACTATCCCAAAAAGTAATTTCTACTATCAAATTTCTCAGTGTACATTTCCGGAAAGATTTTCCGAATTGACCGTTCCGTTCAATTTTTATGATTAAAAAGGTGTTTTTAAAAAAAAAAAGTTTATATCTTTAAAACTAAATAATCAAACGTTCTGAAAAAATTATGATAATAGAAAATAATAATATCGACTCGCTGTAAAAATTTTAAACCTATTTATTGACTAGTTTTTGAGCTAAAAACCGAAAAATAAAAAAATCGAATTTTCTATGTCGTACGGTTACGGGAGTAAAAAGGCTTTAATTAAGGGGGTCTCAAACCCATTTCTGCGATTTTACCGACCTTGCGGCCGGTAGTGCAGGTAGTGCTTATAATAACCTCTGGCGCCATCTGGCGTCAACCACTACAAAAATTTGCAATATCGAAACTCATACTGCGTGTTGCCGTACACGCAGATTTGATATAACGAAAAATGCCTATACATAATGATCTGTATTTCGTATATATATCACACGTGTTTCGACTACACGCATTTTTTACAATAAAATAACTGTGCATTTCGCATATACACGCGTGTTTCGAATACACGCTTTTTATATTATAAAAATTAATAAATAATTACGTGTATTTCGCATATACACACGTGTTTCGAATACACGCTTTTCTTATGACAAAAAACTACTTTTGAGATGTGCAATTTTTTTTCCCAGAAATTTGAAAAAAATGAGTTTATTTATAAATGATGCATTGTATAAAGTTGAAACTTGGTATAAAAGTCCTTGTTATGTCTTTCAACAAATTTATACAGTTTAGTGACTTAAGCGTAACCAGAAGATCTAGTTTGTTCTAAATTGTCGCTTTTAGCGCAAGTGTTTTCGAACAAAGTAGATCATCTGATTGTAGTAAGTGCATCAAACTGCTGAAATATAGTGAAATACATTACGAGGGCTTATTATATCAAGTTTCAAGTGTATACAATGCACCACTTTTGAGATATGCAATTTTAGTCAAAGAAATTTAAAAAAAAATTGAGTTTATGTACAAGTGATGCAATGTTTAAACTTGAAACTTGGTATGCAAGCCCCTGTTATATATTTCAACATATTTATACAGTATAGTGACTTAAGTGTAACCAGAAGATCTAGTTCGTTCTAATTATACGCTTTTGGCGCAAGTGTTTTCGAACAAAATAGATCTTTTGGTTACACTTAAGTCACTAAACTGTATAAATATGTTGAAATACATAACACAGGCTTGCATATCAAGTTTCAAGTGTATATGTTACATGAGGTTTGAGATATACAATTTTTAACCACACAAATCTTAAAAACTTAAATTTATATAGATGTGCTATATCATCATATAGACTTGCGACAAAATTTTGGCCTGCAAAAAGCTTTGGAAGGAACAAGAAGCGTCAGAAGCTACTTAATTAGCCGTATAAAAGGAGATGTACTAGTATAAGCAGCAAGTTGATCTTGGTCGAGGACCAGTAGGGAATCCTGAACATACAGCTGTTGCAGGAGTTGCTTGTATTGCAGCAGCAGCAGTTGACCAAGCTCGAGTAGCAGCAGCAGCAAAAGTTGTATGAATATAAGCAGCAAAAGCTGCACACACAGCAGTCGCAGCAGTGGCCCCTGAATATGCAGCTGGAGTACACTGTGGACCAGTAACTCCAGCAGCACTGGACTCCGTACTAGTAACAGCAGACCCTGGTCGAGGACCTACTGTAGATCCTTGATGTACAGCTGTAGAATGTATACCAGCAACTTCCAACTTCAGGGTCGTCTACAGATGATTGAAACAGGTCAGCAAAGCTAACCAGGCCAGCAAACAGCGTGATTTCAGCTCCAGGGTTGTCTTCTGATGATTGAAATGGGCCTGCAACGCTAACCTGTCCAACAAACAGCGTGAATCTGGTTCCAAGGTCATCCTCAGATGACTGAAGCCTCCAGCAACCCCACCCAGTAGCACCAGAGAGCGTGAACTTGGTTCCATGGTCGTCCTCAGATGTTCGAAGCCTCCAGCAACGCCAGCCAGTACCACCAGTGAGTGTGAACATGGTTCCAAGGTCCTCCTCAGCTGATTGAAGCCTTCAGCAACGCCAGCCATCACCACCAAAGAGCGTGAACCTGGTTTCAGAGTCGTCTCCAGATAACTGAAGCCTCTCGAAACGCCAACCAGCATCAGTAGCAGCAGACAGTTTTTATCCAGCTCCAGAGTCATCTTGTTTGTAGCCGTCAATGCCAACCTATAATGCACAGACAGTGTAAATCAGCTATAGAGTCATCTACACATAATAAAACCACGTAATCACTGATTTCACTGCACATAACACAAGAAATACTTGTGAATTTTGAGTGTCGACGAATCTTCATCCAGACAGTATGTCGGAGGAAGGTATCAGCACAGCCGTAGAAGTAGCAGCACAAACAGTGATAGTCGATCCACATCTAGAATGCATCTTGAAAGTTGAATGTATACGCAGAAGTGGAAGCAGCAAGAGCACCAGCAGCAGCAACAGAAGCAGACACCAAAACAAGGGATAACCTCCAAGCGCAAAAAGTCAAGTTTCTTGCTGGAGTTGCGTATTTTCCTCTACTGCAGCACTCCTTGACGGACTGACACTCACACACTGCATCGTAGCTGATATTCCGGAGCATCACTTTTATATACTTCTCGCACTGCATTAGAAGTAAACGAAGCACTGGCGAGTCTCGCCGTGAGCAGCAGATCCGCGAGCGAGATCGCGCTGAGCGGAGGCTGCTTGAAAACATATGCGCTTTTGATTAGCACACTAACACTGCTGTATCGCGTCGACGTGCTGCACTTATACAATCAATACCTTTGAATAACTTGAAGTTGAACCGAACGAGCGAAGGCCGGGATGCAGCTTCAAAACGTCAAAACACAAGGCACGGCTGGCGAGTGGCGGCTGCGTGAACGTGTCGCCGCAGACGCCAGTAGGTCCCCAGATCGACGCGCACAATGTATGCGCAGTCGTCGTACTCACTTCGCCAGAGCCGCGGACAGAGCAACGAACAGCTGTTCGGCATCGCTTGGATGATAATAAAACTATTTTTTTTTTTGTTCAAATTATGGAAAACCAAGACATAGTTGCCCTTTCTCTCATCATTTTATATCTATGTGCAAAGTTGCAAGTCGATCTGTCAACGCATATAAAAATGGCATTTGAACGAAATTTTCAACATGCACACGCTGCAGCTACTGGTTTTTGTTCAAATGCCATTTGTTAACGCATTTAAATATTGACTTGAAACTTTGCATTGTGGTAGATGATTCCGAGACGAAGGGCAACTATGTCTTGGTTTTTGATAATTCACCGTATTTATTTAGTTTCAAGCAATTTTTTACCGAGTACTCGTTCTATCGACTCGGTCGGTAAAAATTGGGTTTGAGACCCCCTTAAGTACAAATTTCGGGAAATATAGATCTTTCGCTTACTTCGGCTAAGTTCTTTTTGCAGCCTATAAAACCGATTACTTTAAGGGGGCACACCACCTTTAAACTCTGAAAAATAAACTTCTTATAAATAATAACAAAAATAAATTATAATTGTTATATAAATTTTATACTAATATTAGGTCATATTACCTGTATTTTTAGCATGGTAAATCCATATTAGCACCTACTTACCCATGGTGACTCACCGTATGGCGTATACTGTACTTGTACATACACTTGTACTTTTGGTATGAATAAAGGAATTTTGATTTGAATGCTTAGAAAATGTTTAACAATAAACATACTTAATTTTTGGCCTTTTTTAACCTATTTATGCCACATTTTTTCATAAAAGATTTTCTAAGCATTCAAATCAAAATCCCTTTATTCATACAAAAGTATAAGTGTACAAAGCATGCTCCTAAAATTTTAGCCCAAACAAACCATGTGGTCACATGGAATCCTACGGAGAGTGCCAAAATGCTCAAAACAGTATACGGAGAGTCACCATGGATAAGTAGGTTCTAATATGGATTTACCATGGTAAAAATACAGGTAATATAACCTCATATTAGTATAAAAATTATATAACAATTATAATTTATTTTTGTTATTATTTATAAGAAGTTTATTTTTCAGAGTTTAAAGGTGGTGTGCCCCCTTAAAAGATATTAAGATTCAAATTTTTTGTCTCTCACCCTGTATACACTGTATAACTGAAAATTACGGTTTTTGTTGAACCTTACGGAACTTAATGATTATTTAAAAACATTTTTAAAAAGCATTAACATACTACTATATATTAAAACAATATTTTATTTATTGAAACTATAAATTAAGTTGGAGGAAGCTACGTGCCAATGAATTGGCAGTGTTTTTTTTTATTATAATCAAATAATATAAAAAACTTGACTTCGTTTGGTTGATCTCAGTTCTTTTTTATCTGCAATTTTTTTGCAGAATATAATAACATATACACCTATATAAATGTCATCAACCGAATAATATATAAAAAATATAATTTAAAATACCGATTTCTTTAATTTTAACCATTATAACGATTTGACTTAGTGCACTCGTTGTTTCTCTCTCTCTCTCTCTCTCTCTCTCTCTCTCTCTCTCTCTCTCTCTCTCTCTCTCTCTTACAATATTATTGATTTATAACAATATACTCATGCAATTCTATTTCCAGCTAAGACAGCAAGGTAAGTGGGAGAGAGCAGCGAGCCCTACGCGTACACAGAGAGCAGCGAGCCCTGAACGTGTACAGAGAGAGAGATTTTAGATTTAGATTTAAATAATTTTTATTATTGTACATTATGTTGTACATTTACATAATAATAGTTATATGTGACTAGCTTAAGAAAGAGAAAAGATTAAGAGAGAGAGAGAGAGAGAGAGCCACGTGCGTGTATGTGTGCGAGCATGTGTGAGCCGCGCTGCCGCGCTACGGCCGCTGCCGGCTCACTTGGCAGTTAACTACGAACCTAAGCAGTTGCATAGATCGGTACACGTCGCGACGCGAGCGTATTTGCAATCCGTATTTTTTCTGTGAACAACCTTTGTGCTGCTTTCAGGGCGTGCGTCGCTGAGTGCCATACACAGAAAGAGACGATTACTGCTTGTGCTGCCAGGCGTGTTGAGTACTGCCGCCCGCTGTCCTGCGTACACAGCCACACACGCTATACCCCGAGGCATTTCTACCGCTTCGCCGAGAGTCGGCTTGCTGCCATCCGCTGCTAGCCGATCCGAAGCCACGAGGCATTCCTGCCGATCTGCATGAGTATAAATGTAAGTACCGGCTTGAGTGCTTCTCTCTCTCTCTCTCTCTCTCTCTCTCTCTCTCTCTCTCTCTCTCTCTCTCTCTCTCTCTCTCTCTCTCTCTCTGCATATTTAGCTTTGCTTCGTTTCTCTCTCTCACTACGCGCTGCGTTGTACTCTTGTTGAATATAACTTACTTCGTTACAATTAACTCGGGATTTGTCTTTTCGTCCCTGACTCTCTGCCTTTTCCCGCGCGTTCCTTTAGAATTAACTCGCGAACCAGCTACAAAGCATAAAAGCTCACAACGCCTCCGCAGGCTCACGTGCACGTGGACGTGCACGCACAGCATATACTGCGCTACGGGCCAGGCTTCGAATAGCCCTCAAGAAGCCTGCAACGAGCTGCTACCTTCTTTCCTCTCGCATTTCAACGGATCAGCGGATGCGCCACTGATCCTCTATTAACGGCGAAGTAAACCCCGTTATATTGGCGCCCTAACGTTTCGGGATAAATAAAGCCGTAAAATTAAATAAACGGCTAAATATTGCTGCGTAGTTTTTCGCGAGTGCGAGAGGAATTTTCGAGAGCGAGCGCGCGTGTTTACGAGTACCGGCTTCGTAGCGCTCGCAATACATAGACGCGACCCGACGTGTTTATTCTTGCGAGAGCCAGGCCGCGTCGAACCAAAACAAAGTGTATACTTTTCAGCGAGTCGAAATTGTAACACGGATAAAATTTTAACTCGAATATTTCGTGGTCGAATTTAGGAGAGTGTACTACCCGTTTCACATTGTTTCGCCGAGCGACTATACGTACTACCATTACCGATACTGCCAAGTCAAGAGACGTGTGCTACAGAGCTTGGAGACTCTGTTATCGTTGCGTTTAAGCGTTTAAGATTTTATTTACCAATAAATATTTAATTGACGTCATCAAATTTTTTAGCGATCGAGCGTTGAGTTTTTTTTTCGAGACGTTCAAGTGTACCCTCGACAAATCAATAATTTTTTTTTCTCTTTTTCTTTCATTTTTCGCTTCTTTAAATTATACGAATAAATTCGTAAACATGGCATCAAATTGGACTTTGAGCGATTTAACAATTTTTAAGGAGAACATAAATATTAAATTACGCGAGTGGATACAAAATTTGTCGAGCGTAGAAGTGAACGAGGCGTTAGACCACTTAGAATTACACACGAACGGTACGCTGTTCGAGCGAGCGAACAGATTGTTAAGAAGATTACATGGCAACTACACGACTGAAGATTTCATTCAAGATGACAATTCAGAAGAAGATATAGCTAGACGAGATGACTTCTGTTTGACTTTCGTACAATCACCTAATTTCTCGGTAGATTTGAGAAAGGACGTGCTTACAGTTATCGAAGCTGAAGAAGCACTCGAGGAAAGCTTACACGGAAATACACAGCTACCGTCAAGCTCGCCACACGAACACAAGAAGGACGAGGATATGTCACTCACTATGACAGTGGATTCGAGACTACACATGCGTGAAGACTTTACTAATCTTGAAACGCCACAAGGGCCGGCGCTACGTAATACGAACGCGTTAAATAATTTCACGCCGTTGCACGTTGCTACTGCAGCAGTAACAACAAAGATTACATCAGTGCCGACGTGCGCACACTATAGCAGATTAGCTGGCGCATTAGTCACAGTGACATCAGCAACACCACAGAGTATGTCGAGAATGAATGAGAATACGAATGTGTCCTTCGTCCGCACGACCTTGCCAAGTGGCGAAGTTGAATTAATACCGGCTACAGTGGCTAAGGAACTACGAAGAACTTGGATAGCAGAACGCGAGTAGCAGAATAACCAGATCGAGATGAATAACTACATCTCAGAGCAGTCGGAGAAAGTTCAAAGTCTGTCATCAAAAGTTGTCGACTTAGAAAAATTAATAAAAGATCTTCAAAAACAATTAAAGAACGCGGTATCCAACGCGCAACAACAAGCAGCCGAAGACGCGTTACGTAACAAAGTAAATCGCAGCGCGAAAAGCGTCCGATTCCAAGATACATTCGATCTGAATTATTACAATATTTCGGGTCAAAACGATAAATTACATTTAAATGATACAAGGACTCTCAACGCACACGTCCCGATATTTCACTCCACTGCTAAGGCTTATGGCCCGAGTGCCCCTATAGCAGCACACACACCTTTATCTAGGGTTTCTTGTGCAGGCGCTCCGCAGCATCCTAACGTCTGCTTACCGGCCGCGACCGTCTATAGTCAGCCCGTATGCTCGAGCTGGGACGGGGGGGTTTGGCCTCAGACGACGAAAAATTCGCTCTCGCAACTGAATCCTCAAGCGACGTATCCGACTACGGGAGTTGCGCCGAGTGGCACTTGGAGTAGCCCAGACACTTTTCGGCCGAGAACAAAGAATCTTGGTAAAACGATCCGAGAATATAAATTAAAATTCTCTGGCGACAAAGGTGTGAGCATCGAAGAATTTTTAGAGCAAGTCGAGGAGAACAGACGCTTGGATAACATATCCGATGAGGAGCTTTTAGACTCCATGGTCCCCATGTTCGAGAAGCCTGCATTATTCTGGTATCGTACCTTAAGGCCTTCGTGGCAAACGTACCAAAATTTCAAGAGGGCTACCCTCAACAATTATAGCAGGACGAAAAGAAATAAGCGGAATCTGATGGTCGAGGCTCATTTACGCACGCAAGGAGCAGACGAGGCAGTGAGGGACTACATAGTTTCCCTCCTCACTGTGTTAAGCCGATTTGACCAGCCATGGGATCCGCAGGGCCAAGTTAATCTAGTCATCGACAATATGCTCCCGAACCTCAAAAAGAAGATGAAGATCTACAGAGGAAGATTAACAAACACACAAGAGCTCCTCGATAAAGCTCAAGAGGCAGAAGACGACGAAGACGGCCAGTGGGGGCCGCCGCCTCCAGCTGAACAGAGCATACAGGCCCGCTAATAAGGCCGCTAAGGGCAAGTCGGCTAGCGTTGCTTCGTTGGACGCGAAGTCGACGTCTCTGTCAGAAACAGAGCTTGAAAAGCTTTTCGAAAAGCTCTTCCAGAAAAAGACTCAAGAGTTTGGCTCTCCCAGCCGCAAGACATCTGCAAAGAATCCCTCGGAGAATAAGGCCTCCTCGACAGATGCAGAAACCCCACCGAAAGAAACGAGTGAAAGTAACAGAGTGTCAACTCGCGGTGGCGGCCGAGGTAGAAGTAGACGTGGTAGAGGTGGCTAGCAAGGAGGTAATCGCTCGGAAGAGATTAAACCTAAGTCAGATAAAAATAAAAACAAGACAACTGGCCCAGATGGCGACAAGGTCCTCTGCTGGAACTGCAGCTGGCCCGGCTACACAAAATTTACGTGTCCAGAATGCGCCAAGGAGGTGCCAAAAAACGAGAAGGGGAGCGAGTAGATAAGGTCCCTATCGCTCCGAAGAATCCGAGGACCTTCAAAACTGAAAGCGCCGCAGGAGTAGCGTAAACACTTCACGGCACAGCGAGCGACTCACAGCTAGCAACAAGCTCGATCGATGTGGAGACGTCTTGCGATGGAGGTATTGTATCAAGCGCTGTAGTCGATTAAGGATGCGCGGTATTTGAAAAATTTGCTTTGGTCCGTATATTTTCCGCAGAACCTTATTTTCGAACACCTTAAAACGGTTTTCTTCCGCTTTCGTAAGCGCCCAAGTTTCGCACCCGTACAAGATTACCGGCATTATTATAGTCCTATACATCCTAATTTTTACATTTTTAGACAGCAGTTTTGATTTTAGTAGTTTGTTCACGGCCTAGAAGCAGGCATTACCCGAATGTAGTCTCTTGTTAATCTCGGCTTTGATTTCGTTTCGATCATTTATAGTTGTGACTAAATATCTTAATTCGCTAACCTTTTCGAAAGTAAAATTTTCGACTATAAGATCCCCCTCTCCTTCGCAAATGCCCAGTTTATCCATAATCATATATTTCGTTTTCGATTCGCTCACCTCTAGCCCCGTGTCCTCAGCCGCATTTATGAGAATTTCCGCGTTTCTCGGTACCGCTGCACCGTTATCCCCTAGTATGTCCAAGTCATCCGTAAATCCTAGAATTTGTGTTTCTCCGTTAAGGGTTGCACCTAGCCCGCTAGTCTACATTTTTCTAACAACATATTCTAGCGTTAAGTTAAAGAGTACTGTAGAGAGACCGTCACCTTGTTTCAAACCGTCACGTATCATGAATGATTCGGATACGTTACCGCCTACTCGGACCTTTCCCGTGCATCCGTTCAGACATATTTCGATCAATTTTATGAGTTTTTTTGGTACTCCGAGGAGCAACAGGATTTGATACATTTTGCTTCGTTTGATAGAGTCGTACGCTTTTTTAAAGTCTATAAATAGCTGGTGTATTGTTTCGCAATGTTCCCATGTTTTATCTAACAACTGTCTTATAGTAAACATTTGATCTCTCGTCGACCTGTTACGCCGGAATCCACACTGATAGTCTCCTATTATATCTTCCGTGTTATATATTCACGCAAAGGGCGTGAGTCTGGCCTGTATTACGTTTGATAGAACTTTGTAGCAGGTAGCTAAATGTGAGATTCCCCGGTAGTTATTGCAATCTGTCTTATCTCCCTTTTTGAAAATCGGTATAATGATAGATTCTTTCCAGTTTTCCGGTATCGTTTCATTTTTCCAAATAGCACAAATTAGTTAAATAATTTTGAATATAAGTGCAGTGCCCCCGTATCGAAGTAGTTCAGCTGGTATAGAATCGTTTCCCGCGGCCTTATTTTTTTTTAGTTTTTTGATCGCGGCTTCTACTTCTTTATAGGTCGGTTCTTCCAAATGGAGTTCAGCAGTGTTGATTTCGTCTCCCATTTCCTCGCAGTTTTCATATACGTTTAATAATTTATCAAAATAGCCCACAGGTTTAGCAGTTTACTTTCGCTTGTAACGAGATTTCCGCCCTCATCTTTCATTAATTGTGATCTACTCTGGAAACCTTTCCTAATAGTGTTAATTAGTTTGTACATCTCGCGCGGGATATTTTCCTTACCGTTAGTTTTTATTTTTCTAATCTGGTTCTTTTCTGCGCGTCCAGAGCGGACGGGTGGGTGCCTATCACCACTACACAGCGCGTCCTCAGGTTGCGGATAGAGGAACAGCCCCTGAGAAAGAGGTTAGCTGCGAATAAATCGAATAAGCAGCCGCGGACAGCCGATAGGCCCGGGCGTGAGTGTGATGAGCCCACACTGGTGATCGAACGCATTCATCTAGAAACACTACGCAAGCACCACAGCAACGAACACTTAACAATATTTCTTATTTCACTTTCTCTTTATACCTAACTATGTCTATAATCTATCTCTCTTAGCACACATTACAAAAATCCTGCTGTCGTGGAGAATGCGGGAGCGATGACAACTGCCCCTAAAGGGGATGTGTAGAATAATTCGCCACCTGGTCTTACACGGCAACGAAGCCAGCGAAGGCGCGCTGCCTTGCAGGGGGGCGTTAGGATACGAGCGTGATTCCGTAGTGTGTCCGACGATGAGCTGACTTCGTCCTCATCAAAGTCGGAAAGCTCTCATACTTAGTTCAAGAGAGATATGGGGGTTATCACCTCTAGAATGGATGATTCACCTGCGATCGGAACAGGATCCAAAACGCGTTGGTTTCACTTACTATTGTTAGAATATGAATAGTACATCTGTATGTACATTATACTATAGTATCTAGAGATAGGATGCGCAGAAGCGCTGTGCGCAACTACTCGACAGTGAGTCTCGTCTCGTACCGTAGGTAGCATAGCATATAGGATAGACACACACATAAGCGACTCCCCACTAGTACTATATATATGTGAGTCGTACGACTTATAGTCACTGCGCGACTACGACACTGGCCACTCGTTGCTGTACGCTCTTGGAGAGCACACGCATGCTCGGCATGCTCTGTAAACATCAATTACAATAAACCACATTATTAACAATAATCCTCCCGTCTACCTCACTGTTTCCTCATCAACTACCATGGCTCAAAAAATCCAAAATTCACAAACCTTTGATGAGCACATCGAACAGCTCGATAAGTTATATGAAAGATTGATTGACCATAACTTACGACTAAATTTTAAAAAATCAAAATTTTTCTGCGAAGAAATCGTATTTCTTGGACATTTTATCTCGGCTAAGGGAATAAGACCGGATCCAGAAAAAATTCGCATGATTCGCGATTTCAAAAGGCCAAAAAATTTGAAACAATTACAGAGCTTCATTGGATTCATTATTTTCTACTCAAAATTTACTAAACACTTTGCAGAAAGTCTAATACCACTATTGAACCTAATGAAGAAAAATGTATTGTTTCATTGGACGGCTGAGCATCAAAAAGCGTTTGAAAAAATTAAAACACTTTTTGATGACAATATCATATTAAAATATGCAAATCCGAAAAAACCATACATACTGACGACAGACGCGTCAGACTTCGCACTTGCCGCGAAGAAAATAAGGCCGCGGGAAACTATTCTACACCAGCTGAACTACTTCAATACGGGGGCACCGCGCTTACATTCAAAATTTTTGAACTAATATGTGCTATTTGGAAAAATGAAACGATACCGGAAAACTGGAAAGAATCTATCATTATACCGATTTTCAAAAAGGGAGATAAGACAGATTGCAATAACTACCGGGGAATCTCACTTTTAGCTACCTGCTACAAAGTTCTATCAAACGTAATACAGGCCAGACTCACGCCCTTTGCGGAAAATATAATAGGAGACTATCAGTGTGGATTCCGGCGTAACGAGAGATCCAATGTTTACTATAAGACAGTTGTTAGATAAAAAATAGGAACATTGTGAAACAATACACCAGCTATTTATAGACTTTAAAAAAGCGTACAGCTCTATCAAACGAAGGAAAAGGTAACAAATCCTTGTGCTCCTCGGAGTACCAAAAAAACTCATAAAATTGATCGAAATATGTCTGAACGGATGCACGGGAAAGGTCCGAGTAGGCGGTAACGTATCCGAATCATTCATGATACGTGACGGTTTGAAACAAGGTGACGGTCTCTCTACTGTACTCTTTAACTTAATGCTAGAATATGTTGTTAGAAAAATGTAGACTAGCGGGCTAGGTGCACCCTTAACGGAGTAACACAAATTCTAGGATATACGGATGACTTGGACATACTAGGGGATAACGGTGCAGCCCCACATAGCACGAAAGCTTGCCAACAAAAGTTTCAAGAAAGATTCCCACAGAAGCTTCCTGTAAAAACTTTAAAATTAAAAAAATATCTTTCTGGAATCTTACTTAGAAGTCTTACTTCAAAATCTTCCTGCAAGATTAACAGAAGATAACAACGATAGATTCCATTTATCATTTTTTGAAACATGACATAGAATCTTAAAAGAAGCTTTTAAAAAGCTTTCTTTGAAAGATACCGTGCAATATTTCGTGATCTTTTCTCGAAAGACTTTCGTTAGCATTTCTAATAGCTAACCGTAATACAACATCGAAGGTTTCAGGAAGAATCACCGCAACCTCTCTGTAAGCTTCATATAAGATTAAAAAAATGTTCGACTCCGAACGTGACAGTTAATCTACCAAAAGCTTCCAGTAACCATTCAGAAAAGATTCCGTACAATATTTCTTAAACCTATCCAGAAAGATTTCCGTTAGCATTTCTAATAGCTATCCATAATATTACAAAGAAGGTTCCAGGAAGAATCACTACAATCTTTTTGCAAGCTTCATATAAGATTAAAAAAATGTTCGACTCTGAACGTGATAGTGAATATACCAAAAGCTTCCAGTAACCATTCAGGAAAGATTCCGTACAATATTTCTTAAACCTCTCCAGAAAGATTTCCGTTACCATTTCTAATAGCTATCCATAATATTACAAAGAAGGTTCCAGGAAGAATCACTACAATCTTTCCGCAAGCTTCATATAAGATTAAAAAAATGTTCGACTCTGAACGTGACAGTTAATCTACCAAAAGCTTCCAGTAACCATTCAGGAAAGATTCCGTACAATATTTCTTAAACCTCTCCAGAAAGATTTCCGTTAGCATTTCTAATAGCTATCCATAATATTACATGGAAGGTTCCAGGAAAAGTCACGGCAATCTTTCTGTAAGCTTCATATAAAATTAAAAAAATTTTCAACTCTGAACGTGATAGTGAATCTTTCAAAAGCTTCTAGTAACCTTTCAGGAAAGATTTCGTGCAATATTTCTTGAACCTTTTCACAAAGATTCCCGTTCGCATTTCATATGTAATTCAGATTATTTATCTTCATGAAAGTTAATTCAAGCAGTAATTAGAATTTTGGTTACTTTATATATCATCATACATTATTATTATTTTTTGATTAATGTTTATTTATTATTAGTTTTAGTTTACGCGTTGAGGTAGGTAATATATCAGATCTGAACTTTTAAACATAACAGTTCTGTTTAGGTAAACGGATAGCATGTTTGACTGCCACGCTGGTGATCCAGGTTCGATTCCCACCGCCGGTAAAAAATTTAATTTAATTTCTTATTTACAGAATAATACAATATGAGTAATAAATTAATAAAACTGAATAATAATAAGTATTAATAATAAGTCTGACGTGGGGTACTCCGCCAGTGCATCCTTTATATACACAGTCGCACACACACACACACACGCGCGCACACACACACACACACACACACACACACGCGCGCGGGGAGCCTGTAACCCCGTAGACGGCGCCCCCCCCCCCGGGTTGCTGATGGGGGAGTGCTTGCCGGGGCGCCAGCCCTGGAGGGTAGAGCAGAAATAAAATATGCTTCGTGGACCAACAGGCCGCCGTGTTTGCCGTACGGTGCGACCCGTGAGCTGCCAAAAGAAGATCCTGGATAGGGAGGCGATCTGAGGTTGCGCGCCGAAGTGACCCGAACTATCTTTGGCTTCTGCTGACGGCAAGACGGGAGACCGGTTACCTAGCTAGTACCGGTCAATCGGCTTAAGCGAGTGCGTGCTGTCGTGTGACGCTTGCCTGAAACTCTCCAGAGAGGAAATCACCTTAGTTCGGAAAGCAGGGATCAAGAGAGCAGAGGTGGGCTAGCGCGACAGAGCGTGCTATATCCTGGTATGATGTACCCAGTCTGGCACCGCCTTTGGTCAGGTACCTGGGCCATGTCAGCTGCCTCCATAGATGGGGGATCCAGGGGGTCGGACACATGCCGGGATGAACAAACACTGTTTGCAACATGGAGAAGAGAATTGAACATGAAGAAGAGACAAGGAAGGACTTGGAAGTGTACACACTAACGGTGACATAATCGCAAGATGGTGGACTTGCTCAGGATAAGAGCAATACATTGGAAGGCAAACAGCAGGTCGCAGGAAAGGGCAATATGCCAGGTGATGTGGATGAGGAAAAGAGGATGTTCGAGGCCTGGAATAGAATCCGGGCAGCAGTGGATACCGAGTAAAAGCTGCTTGAGACGATCGAAGGTTATTTGGAAAGCGCTTATGAAGTTGCGTACACCGCACACAATTTTCACAAGTGCGTGAAAAAGGACCTGCAACAGGTGCAACGGAGCATGAAACGCCTTAGTAGCGTAAGAGAAGCCACAAAAAAAAATGATGGATAGCTTTGGGCTGATGGTACAGAGCAAGCCCAGTCCCAGACTGTGGACAAGCGCTCAGTTACAGGATCCACAGACATCTAGCGCAGACAGGAAAAGGAAAGAACGCTCACCTGAACAAGAGCTTTCCTCGAAAAAGAAGAAGGACAAGGAACAGAGACTTGCGCCAAGTACGGGGACCCCAAGAAGTCCTAGGAGCTCATCTGCCAACCGAGACACGCAGCCGCCTTGGGAGGAGGTGGAAACCAAAAGAAAGAAAAAAAAGAGGGAAAAAAAGAACAGAGAGGACGGTAATAAGCCCACTAGAGCCTGGAACCAAAAGGGCACTGGTGGACAAAGACCACCAAGGCCAAGACCTTCTCGACCAGACGCCCTCATTGTAAAGGCTTCGGTGGGCAAGTCTTACGCTGACATCCTGAGAGAGATGAAGGCAGACCCCAAACTTGAGATTTTGGGCAGAAGTATCAACAGGTTACGCAGGACAGCGGCGGGCGACCTGTTACTACAACTTCACCGCAGCGTGGATCTAAAGGCAGTGGAATTCCGACCAGCGGTGGAAGTGGTCCGTCATGCAGGTACCAAAGTAAGATCCCTGCAAGAGCAAACGGTCTTCGAAATAAAGGACCTCGATATCCTAACAACCAAGGCCGATATAGTGGAAGCACTAAAGAGGGAGTTTCAAAGTAGTGAAACATTTGAAGTAGAGGAAACGGCAGTAGAGTCGGTGCGATCAGCTTACGGCGGTACCCAGACAGCGGTCATACAAATGCCAGCAACAATGGCTAAACAGGTGATAGTGAAGCAGAAAATAAAGATTGGATGGGTAGTCTGCAGAATCCGGGAGGTCCAACGAGGAACACGGCCGCTTAGATGTTATAAATGCCTAGGTTTTGGGCATATCCTCAGTAAGTGTACAGCAACACAGGACCGAAGTAACTGTTGCTACAGATGTGGGAGCACAGAACACAAGATAAAGAACTGTAGCAGCCAACCGAATTGTGTTCTGTGTCGTGGGAAAGACGCGCAAGGAAAAGGTAACCATGCAGCTGGTAGCTACACATGCCCAGTTTACAGAGCGGCAGTTGAAGAGTTGAAGGAGAAAAGAAAATGAGGATAGTTCAGCTAAACCTTAACCACTGCGAGACGGCGCAGGACTTGCTTATCCAGTACGTCAGTGAGACGAAGACTGACGTGGCCATCATCTGTGAGCAATACAGAGATCTTGACGAGTCATCATGGGAAGCAGACGGCACTGGTAGAGCGGCGATCTGGGCATGTGGGAACGTCGCTCTCCAGGAAAAAATGAGGACTCGGGAGGAAGGATTTGTTCGCGCAAAGGTAGCAGGTATACACGTATACAGCTGCTATGCCTCGCCAAATGCACCGATCGAACAGTACGAGCAGCAGCTGGATCGACTCGTGCAGGATCAAAGAACGAACCAAAGAGGATGGGTGCTCTTGGAAGCATTTGCTCCTCTAGACCTGGTGTTGGTTAATCAGGGTAGCACTCACACCTTCAGCAGAGGAGACACAGGATCTATTGTAGACCTGACCTTTGTTAGTAGTTGTCTAATTGGCTCGATTGACACGTGTACCGTGAGTGATTACTACACAAATAGCGACCACCAGGCCATAATAATGGAGGTAAGGAAATCAGAGCATAGAACCAGCGCGAGTACAAGGACCAATAGAATCGGTTGGAAAGCAAAAAATTATGACAAGGAGATGTTTCTGCTGGCATTAGAAGAAATGCAACCACAAGGATCAAGGAACAGCAAGGCCGAACAGGTAATGGAAAATATTACCCGAGCCTGCGACGCAGCCATGCCAAGAAGAGTACCGAACAATAGAAGACCACCAGCATACTGGTGTGATAAAGCGGTAGAAAGTGCACGCAGCGAGTGTCACCGGACCAGAAGACGAGAACAACGGGCAAGAAAGAAATACTACAAAACTGGAAGAGGCCAGGAGGTAGCAGAGGCCCGCAAAGAAGAAATGAAGGACGCTAAAAGGAACCTTAAACGGACAACACGAAAACAAGCGACGGTGCCTTAAAAAGTTGCAGGACGAAGTCGAACGGGACCCCTGGGGCCGTCCTTATAAAGTCGTAATGAAGAAGATAAAAGGAAGCTATGTACCGCCTCCCAAATGCCCGGAATTGATGCACCGTATCGTGACTACGCTGTTCCCTCTCCAGCTAAATGAAGCATACGGAATCGAGTCAAGGACGACGAAGCTGTTCCCCCAATCACCACGGTGGAGCTGCTGGCTGCATGCAAGAGTGGGGAACAACAAGGCTCCGGGCCCGGATGGCATACCCAATATTGCATTGAAACATGCTATCAAATCCCGCCCCGAAGTCTTTGTAGATGTGTACAACACATGTCTCGAAGAAGGGACGTTTCCTACAGATACTATGACTGACTACCTTAAGGACAGAATCCTACTATACGATACGGAGAACGGGACAGAAACCTATAAGGTCACAGGAGGCGTTCCCCAGGGGTCCGTACTGGGCCCACCATTGTGGAATATCATGTACGATGGAGTTATAAGACTACAACTACCCCAAGGGGCAATGGTCATAGGATTTGCGGATGACATCGCAGTCGTAGTAGTGGCGAAGGACAAAGACGAGGTGGCAGAAACTGCTAACGAGGCTGTTCGTATGATACACGAATAGCTCACGGAGACGGGCCTAGAATTAGCCAGCCACAAAACGGAAGCTATTCTGATTACCAGTAGGAAGAAAATAGAAGAAATGACACTGATAGTAGATGGACATGAGATCGTTTCTCAACCGACCATCAAGTACCTGGGTCTCACCATCGATGCAAGACTTAATTTTAAACAACATCTAGAAGTAGTAAGCGATAAAGCAGCAAGAGTTGGCGTAGCTCTATCACGATTGATGCCAAACACAGGAGGGCCTTCGCAGAAACGTAGGTTGCTCTTAGCCAGTGTAATCACATCGATTATTCTGTACGGGGCCCCAACATGGGCAGATGCCATGTTGGTGCAAAGTTACGCACGAAAGATATCGACAGTATACAGGAGAAGTGCACTTAGGGTCGCATCAGCTTACCAAACGATATCGGACGAAGCGGCCTGTATCATAGCAAGCATGCCGCCTATCGACCTTTTGGTAATAGAGAGGAAGGACGTATACGAGGCAAAGAGACGGATTAACGACAACACCCATAACGAAATCTGGGATTCCGCAAGGAAGCAGACAATGACTGAGTGGCAAAAAAGATGGGACTCCGTCGATAAGGGGCGATGGACACATCGCCTCATACCAAGAATAGAGGACTGGACGCAAAGAGGACATGGGGAAGTTAACTACTACCTCGTACAGTTTATGACAGGGCACGGATGCTTTCGGGCGTACCTACACAGATTTAAAATAGAGGACCGTCCAAACTGCCCAGTTTGTTTGGATGCTAACGAGGATGCGGAGCATGTCTTCTGTGACTGTTCGCGATACTAAATGGAGCGAGAAGAACTCTAGTGTTACCTTCAGACAAGTGTGACACCTGAATCTATGATGACAGCCATGTTGTCGACGGAGGATGGTTGGCACGCAGTAGACAACTACGTAAGGACCATCCTCAAGAAGGTTAGAAATGACGAAGAGAATAGAAGGAAAAGATAAGGCAAAACAGCCAAGTTAAATGCTGCTAGACGAAGGCCACTGAGTCACAAGTACGAAATGCTCCTCTGACTGATGCAGAGGAACGTAGATCATAGATTTGAGCTCTCACTTCCCTGCCCGATGCAGAGGAACATAGGAGCTAGGGTTGAGTACCTTTAAGTGCTCCTCAGACCGATGCTGAGGAACGTAGGTAACTGAGTTGGAGCCCAGACTCCCTCTCCTGATGCAGAGGAACGTAGGTGTCGTGGTTGAATCTGTCCAGAGGATGACCGGACGATGCTGTACGAAGTAGACGACCGAACGATGCAGAAGAAAGTAGACGCCCGGAAGATGCAGAAAGAAGAAGACGAGTTGATGACTTCATCAAATAGAAGAGGGCAACAAGCCTTTCGTCCCCCCGCGAAGGATTGCTTAACGGTCGTACCGCGGGGGTAAAGGACGTAGAGGACGGAGCTAGGTGCGCCTTGCTGAGTTTCGGCAGAGCCACGGAGAGAATTCGCGCTACGGCTGGGTGCATGAATCTGGCCGTAATGCGAAGGGTTTTTAATTGGTGAGGAATCCAACACACGGTGACACTGGGGGTGGGTGGCCTCGGCTGCCTCACCGTCAGTGTCATGTCATGGTCTATTAAGATTTTTACCCTACACCTTTTTCTCCACAGACAAAAAAAAAAAAAAAAACACACACAACACGGTCAACAGGGAGGGAGTCGAGCTCCCTACCGGGAAGTTGCCAGCATCACCCCAGCCCGAGCCAGCAGGTAATACACCAAAGGTCGCCTCGTGTGGCGACTCCGGAGTGCAGCACAAGACCCAAAGTGACAGAGTATCAGGCCACAGACTGACGAAGGAGACAAGAAAACCACCACGTTTCGTGCAGCCTCAGGGAGAGTGACTGGATACTTCGTCTGCACGCTCACAGAATTTCGATCCTCTGAGGCGTGCCCGAGCTACGGCGCGCACTCACTGGGTGGCCTAAGCTGTCCTTTCTCTTGGCTGCGCGTTGCGCCCTCGGTTGTCAGTCTCCGGGCTGGGGCTCTTAAGCCGCTCGAGCACGGAGGATGACAGCTCATAAACGGGTGTGCTGGGCCCAGTCGCTGGCCGAGTAGTACAGGCGAGCCGGTCGTCTAGCACCAGGACCGTGGCTGCCCTATCATGGGAAAATCTCTTGGCTTTTAACGTAGTGCCGGATGGGGTCCTGTGGGGGGCTCTGGCAGTGTTCGGGGGGGGGGGGGGGGCTTTCCGAGGCAACCGTGACTAGCAAAGGATGCCCACGATGGGATGCGAAGCAGGGGACAACGCGAGTGGCTGGGGAGCGGCGGAACGGCTTAAACGATGCACGTGCGTAGAGGAGACAAAGAGGAAAAGGTTGAGCTTGAGCTTCGCTTGAGAGGAGAATCTCTCGGACCAAGAACGAACAGCCAGGAGAGTTTGGCAAGTGTTGACAGCGTGAGAAGCACAAGCACAAATAAGTCAAATAGAGAAAAAAAAATTACCACCAGGAAAGGCAGGAAGCAGAGCAGGCTCAAAAGCAAGAAGAGGAGCGCACGAACAAGCTGCTAGAGGAAGTGGATGACCTAACATTTCACACACCAAGGGACATGAATATACAGTTCTTATACACAGTTGTATTTAAGTATGTGACTAGCTTATATAAATGTAAATTAACAAATTTGTAAATAATTATATAAATATCATCTATAAATGTATGTTTTTATCTTTTAATAATTTATCTATTTTATCTACTAGTGTCTCATCAAAATCGCTCATTGCACATCCGATATTATTTGCGGTGAAATACCTCTTTTACAATAATTTCTATAGCTTCTTTCACTTTTAATAAGTACGTAATTCTGTGATCTATTATTTTTGACAGCGACTTCAACCTGTCAAAGGTCACTCTTTTAAATACTAGTAAAGACTTACGTGGTTTTTTGCCTTAGATGGATTGTCCTTCTCCTCTCCCCTATCACCAGCTCAAACGCCTGATCCGAGTAGCTTATCATGAATCTAATGGTAAAGCCGGTAATAGTTATTTGCTGATCTAGCATTTTCTCTTCGCTGTACGCCTGGAAGAATCGATCGATCTCGTCAAACTGCCCTCGGAACTTTAGCCAGATGACGAGTGACATGGATACTCCGTAAAACTCGTTATTAGTCAGCCGGATAACAGGATTAAAGTCGCCATAGCTGACTGCAGTATTTTCCAGTCCTACGTAAATAATTTTCTCGTAGGAGTTGTTCAACCTAAACACCATTGGCAGAATTAAGTGACAGCGATACTTGCTGGTCTGGCTGTCTTGGGCCTTACTATTCTCGTACTGTTTAATTGCCTGGCCATCTTCGTTGCTTCTTCTTCTTCCTCAAGAGTGAACTTTGAGAGAGCGAGTGAAAACTGTAGCCTGTGCGCTGCAACCTACAAAGGTGGAAAACCAACAGAATCACTGATTCTAGAGTGGGGATCCAATAGAAATTTGCGTACTAGCACTTTCAAGAAGCTACCCAAGCTAAAATATCTTCTTACTCTACCGTTTCACATCACATTCTGCAATATTACATCACAACTTGTCAGCAAATTGTTATGCTATTCGATCATTTTTTTCTCAAGTCGGATAAGAAATTTTTGAGGAATCGTCACATATCCAAACCATTAATCATATGATATAGAAACATGATGCAATATTTGCCACAAGTGTCAGAAAAACTGCATTGTAATCGGATATTATTCCACCAAATTCTCTTACAAGTTCGTTGAATCGGACTTACGTTATTGGGGATGTATTGTGGTGTACCGAATCTATCAAAATACCATCCAACATCGCTCTCAGACACATATATAGCCATTCAGTGCATACCACGTCTCCTATGACTCTTCATATTAGGCACCAAGCCACACGGTTTTACTCACGTTATCGGAATTCAATCTGCTGGATAGACTTCAACCGCATGAAACTTCATTTTTGGTGATTTCTGAAGAATATCCAGAGTATCTAGTTTTGCAGGCGTGGTAGTAGGGTGGAGAGAAGGGTCGTTCTGCTGATGTAACTAGTTGCTCCCACTTCCGCGTGTATTTAACCAGAGTTTTAATTTGTATGCGTTGTTTAGCGCACATGTATA
Source organism: Pteromalus puparum (assembly GCA_012977825.3). NCBI lineage: Eukaryota > Metazoa > Arthropoda > Insecta > Hymenoptera > Pteromalidae > Pteromalus > Pteromalus puparum. Next base: position 27,452,230 of record CM053168.1, on the reverse strand, counting down.
CTTGAGTGCACAGTACTTGATAGCGTGTTGCGCACAATGTCTCTCAGTGTAAGGTAATCTGTGAAAAGATGGACAAGCCTGCTCCTTCTCCAAATTGATGATTTCATGTTTGGTAATCTTACTCAGCAATTTTGCCTTCTACTCCCCTCGCACATTAATTTTTTTTGCTCTTTTACAAATACCTTGCAAACTGTTATAAAATTTCTTTAGCGACACGTCACCCTCGTACCAATCCAGACCATGATGGTTCAACGTCTGCCAATTATTCTCTTTTGAAATACCTTTTCTCAAAAAACTGGTATTGCAAGTAAGTATCCAATGTGCCGAAATTTTTTTATCCAACACCACTAAACCCACTTATTTTGGCACTAAACGACCCTTGTTATCCTTGAAACACTGCAAATCAATAACTAGATCTATTTTTCGTTTGTCTGTTCGGCTCAAAAAACACGTAGCGACTGACACGAGAGTTGTGGTGGCGGAGGTTTCATTAGGTTTTGAGGAGCGCCATCTCTCTCTCAACCACTATAATCAACCAAAACTTGTAGAGACGAGTCAATCTCCAACAGATTGTCATACTCAGTATAAATTATGCAATTCACAAGAGCAGCTAATGCATCATTAAATCTCACATCAATTCTCACACTACCCCTTCTAATTAAATTTTAATGGGTATCGTTGTTGGTCGATAGGTCGGGTGTCAAATCCAACGCAAAAAGACAGTAGCCATTTAGGTATGCATCACGACTTCTCAAATTACCGGTATTTGAAAAATGCACACCTGTACCCGAAAAGAGGACGCGATACGCATCTACATACGTTTTTGTTTTTTTGAAGCCAGACTTTAGTGGTTTCGAGGGGACTTGTACATACACATACACCACCACACCATCCACATACAAACACAAGAAATTAATATTGAAATTTTTGAAATCAAACGGATTGAGCTTTGTATCACCGTTGTTAGCCTTATTCTCGATAAAACCGATAATAATTATTTTCGGCAATTGACCTAGTATAACGCTATTTATCAACTGTCTATGCACACCACTGTTTAGGGTTACGTTTTTTACCTCCACACGCGTAAGTGGATACTTTGCTGTACCTTTATGTAGACAGCATTTTCTCATGAGCAAGCGAAATACTCGAATTAACCTTTACTCGGCAAACACACAATGTCGCCAATGTCGCCTCGGTTATGTGTACCGTGTATGCGGCATTGGGATCCATTAGGCAAAAACTGTCACGAGAGCGCACAAGTCGCACACGCGTTATCGCGACGTGTGACGTGCGCGTGTATCAAACGTGCTTATCGCGTGCACCACCGGAGAAAGAAACGCTCCGCCGCCATCGTGCCCCGGGGGGGGGGGGAGATTTATATTTAGATTTAAATAATTTTTATTATTGTACATTATGTTGTAAATTTACATAATAATAGTTATATGTGACTAGATTAAGAAAAAGTAATAGTTGTGTAAGGGTGTATGTGAGAAAGCGAGTGATGAGATGTAGTGAGATGAGGTGAAAGTGTGTGTATGAGATGAGAACTTTGCGTCATGTTTGAGTGTTTTCTAATTTAAAGAAATGTGTTTTAGCCGCCTGTTTGAAGTGTGAAATGGATGATATGTTACGCAGATCAGATGGAAGGCTATTCCAGAGATAGGACGCGCTGATGAAAAATGAGTTCTTCAGCGCCTCCGTCTTGAAGGGCGGAATGTCCAGGGGGGTCACCTCCCCCCTCACAGGCCTGAGCGCGACGTGGAAATCAAAATAGGCTAACAAGTAAGATGGTATTGAGGTGTTGAAAAGTTTTCTAAGGAAACATGCCATAAAGTACCTCCTACGTGCGGCGGTGGTAAGCAACTCACGCCTATAAGGGAAGATGCGCTCGTCCCTCCTTACACCGTAGACGTAACGGATCCCCGTGTTGACAAGCCTCTGGAGCTTCAGGTCGAGCTCTTGCGTCAGGTCACAGTAAGCCAGTGCACAGTAGTCAATGATTGGAAACAGGAGTGCCTGCACCAAATGTTGGCGCAATCTGAGATTAGTGCTCTTCCGGAAAAAGTAGAGCCGATACATTAAAGAGTGAGCACGTTTACAAATTTGTGTAACGTGCTCTTTCCACGAGAGTTTGGAATCGAGCACCAACCCCAGATCGCGCACAGATGATTCGTAGTCGACCCGGGCTCCCCTTATAGTTATATAGGTGTTAGCAGTAGATGGACGAGCATTGATATAGTAAGGGGAGCCCAGGACGATCGCCTTTGTCTTACCGACATTCAGCTTAAGACTATTTAGTGCTGCCCAGCCCGCTATCCTCTCGGCGTTAGCGCTCATCCTGACAGAACATGAATCGAGCTCCTCGAGGGGGCATTGACAGTAGATTTGCAGATCATCCGCGTAGATTAGATGGGATACATCTGAATCGAGGCAGAAGCCTATGTCATTGACGTACAACGCGAACAACAGGGGGCCCAATACTGACCCCTGTGGGACACCGGTGTTTAGTGGTAGGAATGTTGAGAGTTCGCTGTTGTCGCCAATGACGGCCTGCTCTCTTCCAGAAAGGTAAGATGCAAGCCAGCGGATAACCTGCTTGGAGAAGCCGAAAGAAGATAGCTTTCCGAGTAGTTTGACGTGACACACAGTGTCAAACGCCTTGCTAAAATCAAAAAGAAGTAGCAGCGTGACTTTCTTCCTGTCCATTCCAAACCTGACATCGTCAGTTAGCTTAATCAAGCCAGACTGCGTGCTGTGGCCGGTGCGAAAGCCAGTGTGGAAGTTGTCGAGGTAAAGCCTTTTTTCGAGATATTCAGAGATTTGCTTGTGCACCAGCCACTCCAGCGCCTTGGACAGGAAACAGAGAAGAGAGATCGGACGTCAGTTACAGCTGTTGGAGAATTGACTTTATTTAGTGCTCTTACGAGTGATGATTTCCAGGTCGAGGGAAAGCGTGCCTCGCTCAGAGACAGGTTGAAGACTTTACAGAGTAAGGGGGCGAGTATTGGCAGTGCTTTATGAATTACAACCTGTGGGATGCCGTCACTTCCTCTGGCCTGGGTATTAAAGTGTGATACTGCAGCCGACACGTCCGATTCTGTGATTTCCCTGAAGATGAAGTGTTCAGGGAGGTCCATGCTCTCCAGGGTTCGCAGATACTCCTCAACAGATGGAGCTTGAGGGTCATTAGAGATGGAGCTAAAGTATTCGTTGAGAACACCTGGAGAGAACCGTGCTGGTGTAGGAGTTTTAGAAGTAGTAATACCGAGATTTCCAAGCTTTCTCCAGATTTCTGCAACGTCGGTCAAGGAGGACAGGCGTGAATAGTAGTAATTCAACCTGGCCTCCTCAATCCGTTTATGGGCGTCGTCCCGCGCGATTCTATAAAAATATAGATCCCATAGTAAGCGACTTCTGCGAAAACGTCTGTAGAGCCTGTTCCTTTCAGTTAAAAGGTCACGAAGAGCCGCGGTGAACCACGGGTGACGCTTACGTCCAGGTGTCACAGTTTTTAATGGGGCGAAATGATCGATGGCGTTCGAGATGTTAGCGTTAAGAATGGTGATGCATTCGTCTAGTGATGGCGTGGCGAAGGATGACCAGTCACATGCACTAAGGAAGTCCCTTAGCTTCTCAGCACAGATTCCTTTATAGTTTCTGTAAGTGTATGTAGTTGGTACGTGGCGTGGAATCTGTACGTCGAGTGTGGCCGTGATCAGGTCATGTCCGTTAATGAAAGGGGTGTCAGTCTTTCAGTATGATAGCAGGCGACCCTGCTCATTAATCAAACATAGGTCAAGCCAGGTGTCAGAGTCCTGTCTGTGATGAGTTGCACCGTATGGTACAGAAACAAGGGAGTTTTCATCAATGAAGGCCCTGATGAAATTTGCGTCCTCAGATGAGGAAAGCTGATCAGCATTGAAATACCCATGATGACCTCCGTGGAGTAGTTGTGCATATGCATCGTTAGTTGTTCGATAAAGTTAGATCCCTGGATAAAGGGTGAGTGAGGAGGGCGATACACAACCCCCACGAAGATGGGTGATATTCCCTTGGATGAGACTTCACAGAACAGATACTCCGGCTTACCCGGCTTGCCCGACCATTCGCCGTCGGATGACGAGATAACGCTAGCAGTCAGTGAATGATGAATGTAGAGGGCCACACCTCCACCGTTCCTGTTTCTGTCCCGTCTGTGTAGAGTGTAATCATCCAGTGAAGGGATGGATGATATCTTGTCACTCAACCAGGTCTCAGTCACAGCTATTACGTGAAAGTGGGGACGAGTGGACAAGAATAGTCTGATCATCTCAATGTGACCCGTTAGGGAGTTCGCATTGAAGTGACAGACCCTTAGACCCTTAGACAGGGACGCTTTAGAGACAGCTGTGAATGAGTTGGATGATTTAGATGGTGGTTTTGGTGGGATGATTGATGTGTGTCTTAGCGCGTGATGTCCGTGCTAGTTGTTTTCAACGTTCGGGCTAAAAAAGCCTCAAGATCCGCATCAGTTGAAATGATAGTGGCCCGTTCGTTGTCCTCGCCAGTACGGATGTATATTCTGCCATCTCTCACGTAGGAACGGCAGCCCCTCCTCTTCTTCGCCTCAAGCCTGGTCTTGATGCACAGCTTATGAACATCTGGAGGAAGCAGCCCATTAATGTTGACGAGTCCCTGGTGATCTGGGTAGAGAGCTTTCGCTTTCTCCAGTAATGAACTATCGAGTTCGTTGGTGTGAAGCTTGCGCCTCCTGGCTTTGGCTACTATGATGGAGCGGGCCAGCGCACTGGAGGAGAGAGTGACAGCTAGTGGTGGAAGTCTGCTGTCTCCTTGCGCGTTGATGTTGTTTGCTTCAGGTCTCCCCATGGTTCTGNTTTCTGACGGTTGCAATATCCCCCCTCCCCGGGGTCCAGTGCAGCCAGGAAGGCGTAAGCCAGGAGATGTAGCGACGTCTTCTGGGTGTAGGCTAGGCCGGAGATTACCACCACGTTGTTCGCAGAGCGCTCCTGCCTCCTCTTAACCTCGGCCAGTTCACTGCGTAGGTTCTTGATCTCATCAGAGGCAGGAGCAGTGCTGATGTTGTGCTGCTCTGCTGGGCTCCTTGACGACAGCTCTTGAAATTGTGTCTGAAGCTCAGAGATGGTTGACTCAGCTTTGCTCAGCCGAGTCTTGAGCTCAGGCAGGTCGTCTAGGGCTTTGAGGCTTTTTTCAAGCGGGCCAAGTCGCTTCTCGATCCGTGAGACCCGTTCAGACACGGTGTTTTGTGCCTGAAGGGCCTCATTTTGGATCCGCTTGATATCAGCCAATGCCGCGAAGATGTCCTTGAGGGACGACTCGATCGTTGTCGCCTGAGTTCGCACTGGCGACTGCGTTCTGGAGCCGGCAAGAGATGGAGGCGCAGACTTATTTTTCTTGGGCACTGTTGATGATGGAGTGCCCTTAGCGGATGTGCTTGCCGTTGCTGCTGTCGCTGCCGCTGTTTTCGCCCTCGTCTGCGCAGNAGCATATTGCACGATAGTTATCGATAAATTGAAGAAAACCTCGTTTATTGCGTCTACAAAGCTTCTGCTGAAAAGTTTGATCGATCAGCTGTTCCTTTGATTTTTGGAGCTTGCGCGACGGAGGCCCCGTGAGCCACGCTGCAGCCCAGTTCTTAGACTAGGCTGCGAGTTTATGTAGTATCGTTAAGTTATGCAGATCGGATGTGTCGTGGGTGACGGGGCGAGTGGCTCTTTGAAAGTCGAGGTCTGGACATTCGACGGGCTACTCGACCCGTCTCCAACGACACATCCGAGTTGCAGAAGCTCTCAGCGTAGCCTACGAACTGGGCTGCAGCGCGGCGCACGAGGTGTCGGTCGCGCAAGCATCGAAAATTAATCGAAACGAGCTCGACTTTCGCAGGGCTACTTGCCCCGTCTTCAACGACACATGCGAGCTGCATAAAGTTGTAGCTTAGCCTAGGAACTGGGCTGCAGCGCGGCACACGAGGTCTCTGTCGTGCAAGCATCAAAAATCAATCGAAATGAGCTCGACTTTCGCAGGGCTACTCGCCCCGTCTCCAACGACACATCCGAGCTGCAGAAGCTCTCAGCGTAGCCTAAGAACTGGGCTGCAGCGCGGCGCACGAGGTCTCGGTCGCACAAGCATCGGAAATTAATTGAAACAAGCTCGACTGTTAAAGGGCCACTCGCCCCGTCACCCACGACACATTTGAGCTGCATAAAGTTGCAGCTTAGCCTAAGAACTGGGCTGCAGCGCTGCTCACGAGGCCTCTGTCGCGCAAGCTCAAAAAATCAAAGGCACAGTTGATCGATCAAACTTTTCAGCAGAAGCTTTGTAGACGCAATAAACGAGGTTTTCTTCAATTTATCGACAACTATCTTGTGATATGCTAATGGGGAATGCACATCTGATCGACCGAAATTTCCGACGGCAGTTTCGAAATCGTTGCATTTGTAAACCTCATAACCTTATAAACCGACTCTGAAACACCTCGAACGCTACTGCGCTTCGAGGGAAAATCTAGAAGCCGATAACGGCTTCTGAACTTTGAAAATGTTTTCGACTTTACTGAGGCAGGTACGTATATGTGGATACGCCTGCACTCACGTAAGCGACAATTTGTCAACAGAGAACAAGTCACAACAAAAGCTGGGCGGAGAGAGAACGACAATACAAACAATTTACCATCCCCTCTCCGTCCGTTGCTTACGACAATGACTGCTGGCCCAGGAGATGCTCCAAACGCTGCCCAGACTGCTGGCGAAGGCTGAGATCCCCTGGAGTCCGATGACGACAAGCTGGTCCCGGTGTTGCCTCTTCACAGCAAAAGGCGTCCCTCCGCTGCACTCGGCTTGACACTGGGATGTGACGACGATGAATCTTGATTTCTTCTGATAACCTCTAAATAAATCTCTAATCCTCTAACTTCTAGACCTCTAAATATCCTCTAATAATGCGTGTATTCTAATACTTTTAACGAAAATTGACCGTTGCGACAATTACAAGGTCGCAATCGGCCGCTGTAGCCGTTTAGTTTACTCACTTTAAAACAACCGATAAACTTTACACCAACACTTTTCACATGCTCTGCTACCAAAATGTTTAGCGTCTATTCGAGTGAGTAGGAGGATAATCTTCAACAACTGCAAAACGAAATTTCTTGATGCAATTACACATTTTCCATTATGACAACTCCTCTTGGACGGACTGATACTAACATATTGTATCATCGTTGGTATTCTGATGCACGACTATTTTAATACTTTTCGCTCTATATTACATCACAAGCAGCCGATCCACGAACGAGATTATGATGAGCCGAAGTTGCTGACCTAACCACCTTAAATTTTCAAAAAATGGAAAATCATATTTTAATTGTATATTAACATTTGATAGCTTAAAACATGTATTGAATAAACATAAACTCAAAAAAACTATGGAAACAAGAAACAATTTACATATTCACCAAATACCAAGTGCAACATGTCTTCGTAGGCCAAAATTCACAATTTTTTCACTCACTGCAGACTTACCTCAGTTCTAGGCATCGAAGAGCACTAAAACTTTACAAACATGTTTGAAATACACATGATTATAGTCTGAGTGTGGGGATTTAAAAATAAATCAGATCTTAAAGAGTTATCTTAAATTTAAACAAAATATTTGTCATTTTTAACATTTTTAAACAAAAATTTCGTTAAATTAAACATAACTCTTTAAGATCTGATTCATAAAGTTCATTAATGGACTGTTATTTCATTCAGAACTGTTGTTGGTTCGCTCATCATATCATCTATAATAATAATTGTTAACATAATCGTCTTATAAATTTAATAATTATACTCTTGAAGTTCATCGAGTCAATCGAGTCAATCAATCGAGTTTTTTGGACTCGGTTTTTCACTTATTCGGTCCATACGGTAATAGACTGTTAATGCGTCCATATTTTACTATTTAACGTAGTAAAAATATGACAGTCTCAAGCCCGATAACGCAGACAGCTGTCTTGTTAGCATATTTAAAATAAATTTCAAACTTTAAACATTGATATGACACTAACAGTACATTTTGAGTAAGTTAATCATACCAAATTCGTGTTATTTCTGTATGGGGGAAGGGGTGTAGCAACGGGGGTAGGGGGGGGGGGGTGCTGAGAAGGGGGGCATGCAAATTTTAAAAAAAACGTAAAAATGAACGATTTTTACGTTATATTGTAGGGAGCCAAGTGGGGGGTGGGGGTGTGGAGAGCGGTAAGGGGAGTATGGCCACAATAACTATATAATATAGGGAGATATATACATATTATTATATATATATATATATATATATCCAGTGTGCAAAAAGTAGATACCCCCTTCAAATCTCCCGGTACACACGAGCAGCTTCCCCCCTGGTGGATATCCTACTACAATGGGTTGGGACAACACAGGATCACTAGTGAAAGTTCTAGTTGGCCAGCAAAGCAAGCATGGGGGCGAAGCACCACTAGTATAGATATATATGCATGATATTCGGCTTACAATCAGGTATATTAAATATATAAAGTCATTGTACAAGTATTTAATGTAAGCAACAGTGAACCGTTCAATAGTGCAAAAATTGAGTCCAGGCTTAGTGAAAAACGGTCAATTCAACCCTTTATTGGGCTACAGGTACTTGTATGGATGTAGATGCATGGTAGTCATATATAGTATATTGTAGAAGTTAATACATATATATTTTTCTGATATTCCAAAATGATTTACCGGTAATCACTTATACTGTTGTTTCTTGATATATTTTCATCGCGAACAAGCCGAATATCGTGCTCCCAAAAACGTCGAATTTCTGGTGTTGATGTATATGGTGCTGCAACTTCCTTGACCTATAATTATATTTGAGCGATCAAGTATCCCGATTTAGTGAAATTCTTGCACTAAGCTAGAAATGTGGAATAAATAATGTAAATCAATGGATGTTATTGCTTTCCACACAACTAAATAATATACAGTATTTCTTTCTGAATGCCTGGGTCAAAGTATGCATTTTTTATGCTGATGTAAGGAAAAACAATATATGTATTACAAGAGTAAACTTAACTAGCTTTGAACTGCACAAAAATATAAATAGTAAAAATCATAACGTAAAATTTCTTTGTCAGTATCTTATTATTAACATTATTATAATTATAAACTTTATAGTTTCGCGCTGTCTGAAGAAAAACTGGTAATATCTGCAATGTCCCACGTTTATACCGTATATAGCGGTCACTATAATTTTTTATCAAGCCTACGCACCTGCAACCGTGTGTGCACGTAAAGAGTGCATACGGCTCACAGGTGCACCCGATTGCGACATTGCACAACCGCGCGCCGAAAATCGGACAGCCATTGAACTGCGAGTCTGCACCGGCCGCGCGCATTTGATTACAACATCTTCATGCGCGTACGCTCGAAGTGGCAGAAGCTGATTGGTAATTAAAATCACGTTAGTTACGTGTATCGACACCGAGGCTTTATGGGCTCTGGGGTTGATCCACGCAGTGCCTTTTGAGTCAGTACTAAAATCGGTAGTACGGCAGAGCCTGCCTTTTCTGGTTACGCAACAGTGTGTTCGTTGTGTCGTACTAGGTGTGTATTGACTCCGTACTAGCACGTTTGAAAGCGATAACTCCGCTCCAACACAAACCAGCACTGCCGGCCTTTTGAAACCAGTTGACCGACCGTAGAGAGACGTCAGTGCCAAAAGGACCGCCGAGTGCAATCTCCGGCGATAGCAAGAGCAGCTGACGAACTTTGTGTTATATTCTCTGCCACGTGTGAAAGTGTAATATTAGAAACTAATCAGCATCCACCGTGCCACGAAGGAGTTCGCAACATTCAGGTCACGACAGATAAATATTGTACATTGTAAGTTAAATTAATTTACGCAAGTAATCTAGAATCTTACGAATAAATCTGAACCATCCGATAACTATAACCAACGAAATCCGTTGTTTATAATACACCTATTAGACGTGTATATAGCAAAGACAAATAAGTTGATATTCAATGAGCAGAAGCTGTTATGTCCATTAACGGTCAGTTCAATACCCGACGATGAAATATCACAAAAGTCTTTCTTCACCTATATTTATTCATCAGCTTCTTCTCGCAGACAAGCAGACGATTTTTAAGATGATGAAACTTAAGATGTTCAAGAAAATGGAATTTACTTCTATGTGGTTTGACAATGGTTAGCAAGATTGGGACTATACTGAATCCATTTTATAAGAAGTCAAGAGATTTGCGTGTTGTGATAAAATTCCTTTCGACAAGAACGCGATCTCATTAATACAAAGGGAACAAACGATTTTGGATTATTATGAAAGGGCTGTGCTAATTCATGAGATCGAAGGTACTTCGTATTACAATCTATTAAACAAGCCGATAGACGTAATGACTTCTGACGTAAGTTATCCTAAAATTATCGAAGAGTTTAGGAGCAAAACGTACAAGCTTCTTTACCCGCTGTATCACAAGTGGTTGCGGATCAGATTTGATCACGACATGATAGAAAAATGGTCACGATCGATGACGTCTTTTAAAGAGTTGCTAAGATTCGTCTACACTGAAAGATCTATAATGTATTTAAATTTATTAAAAGACGCATTGGTTTGATCTCGAAATATTCCCTTAATATGTTTTTTTAAGTAGTTTTAAGGTTTAGTTTTTAACGTGGGAAACAATTCTGCCTCTTACATTACCTATCGGTAGACTCGCAAACTATACGATAATAGTGCACGCACGTTGTTGTAAAATTCGAAACGGCGTAACTTTTGTAACGACCGATTTATTGCGACAAATCAATACTGAATAATTAAGACGTGTTGAGCTCTTGTAGGTAAAATTTTTTCTCCACATACACAGATCTCATCATTATACAAGCGTTTAGATTACACTAAATTCAGCAGTAGCTCGTAATCAATATAGAATAATATTTTTTCTTTTCTTGTACCGGTAAGTTTAACAAATGTGATATACAATCCCGTATACTTTTAGCGCGTCAGCTCAGCTACAGCAAATAGCCGGCGCCTTTGATTCGTTATAAAAAGCTGATGCATACGCAGCAATGGGTGCGTTTTTAGGCACGACCGCGAAACGGAAGTGCCTTACAGTTTCGTGTGCGAAAAATGTGTACCATGCGATATCTCATACAATTTTCAACCGATCGGGCTGAAATTTTAGGAGGTCTTTTTTTGCAAAAGCTAAAAAACTATTTTTTTCATCCCGATCCTCTACATCGTTTTGAAATGAGGGCCAATTTGTTCGATTTTTACGCGTATTTTCGAATGAAAATTTTCGTGTTACACGACTATCTCTGAGAGACTTTAATCAATCGGGCCAAAAATTTATGTGCGAACTCCTCTTATAATAGTAAGCTGACAGTTCTATGTTGGGATTGATCCTGCATGTATAAGCAGAATGCGGTCACCTCCAAAAATCGCTAAAAACGGTTAAATGGAAAAGTTGTAGATCTTTGAAAAATACAACCTTTTCCCATTAGTATCAAATCATGAAATTGCTTATAACTCGAATTTACAGCCCAAAATCGACTTTTTACAGCTAAAAAACTAATTATTTGCCATAAAACTTTGCGGATATACGTTTTACATGAAAGTGTTAAATATAAAAGTTGTAAACATTTTTAAAATACAACTTTTTACCCTGGCAAACATTTTTTAAAACACTTTTAGACATACAACAACTCTAGAAACGATTTTTTAAACATCAAAACGCGCTATGTAAATCTTGGCTGCGCTAATTAATAATATTCTTTTGTATCAAAATAATAATATCCCCTTCAAAGTATAATTTCTTGCTGCAACTGCTTGGCATTGTTTTGTTTTATTTTGTACCTAAAAAAAAGAATAAAATTAAAACCAAAAAAACCTCTGCACCTAAATAATATTTAAAGTAAAACTATTTATGATCTGCATTTAGAAGCACTGCACCTGCACAAATATAAATTACATCAATTACATGAAATCATTCAAATTATATAGAAAATATTGTACCTGAAAGTTACACACTAACGAAGCTCCATTATTATCGATGATCAGGCATATGACCAATGCCCTTGATCCTACTGCTCCTCATCCAGCAGACCATGATATCTCCAGTTGCAGTATGATTTAAACACTAAAAAACAAAAGAAATCATATTAAAAACACATATGAACAAACAATTATTCAACTCACTGATCTCACCTGATCAAAACACTGATCCGTCAATAGTAGTAAGCAGTATTGCCGGAGTCTTGATGGAGCTTTCTTTCAACTTCAACATTTTGATGGCTCAGATGCCGACACCAATATCTTCAGTCGTACTCCTGTGCATGCAGTAGACTATGATGCCAAAATATTCAGCATTACTTGTACACCTAGACATACAGGAAAATATGTTACAAATTTTTTTCGCATAATTTATATTTACAAATAAAAAACTTAGCAGTATATTGTTAGGGTAAGACTGAATTTACCAGCGATAGATATAATTTATGTTTAAACACGGGTAGCCGCTTGCTCTCCCATACGGGTGAGACCAGTCACCTTGGACTAATTATCGCGGCAGGACTGTTTGCTTTCAAAATTGTTAAAAATTAAATTACTGAGAAAAATTGACTTACTTGCGTGTGATGGCTGGGTAAAATGGACAGGTAAAGGTAAAGCCGCTCGTGGCAAGTAAAACAATGAGGCCAAACTTCTCTTTTGAGAGCTTTAATTTAACACAATTTCAAAGAATTCCAAACTTAAAATCTCATTAACAAAACTAAACTCAAAAGAAAACGCTGTCAACTCGAATGCTAAATGCTCATACTAATCTCAAAGTAGAATGCGTCCTTACTCTTGGATCGCACACACAGGAATGAAGAAAGGGGGAGGTGACGCTAACGAGAGAGCGTCGTAGCTTTCTCCCACGCAGGGTACTTACTTCTCCTCTATTCGTACTTCAGTCTAGCCGTGCTCTCTCTCTTACTCATTAGGCCTTATGGGCCTACGGTTCGTCACCGGCTAAACTGCAGCGTCGGCCCTGCACGCGCTCTTCGGCCGAGGGAGGAGAAGTTGGTTTCGGGTACATTCCTTTTGCATCTGTTAAGCGTCGAAGATTCTGGGCTTTTTATATTATATTGCGTTTGGTCTTTGTCTTATTAGACCCAGAAACTTCGTCACTTAACAATATTGATAATAATCACTGTTAAGATACCCGTAAGCAATAAAAGATATCTATTTAGAAAACTTAGAATATGTATAAAATATTTTAAATCCAAACCTATTAAAGATTCAATATTAATGAAACATACAGTACGAGTCATTGTAATTTTTGGATATTACCATGTAGAATAGTACAAACCCATCTCCAGAGTCGTATTAAAGTGGTTGAAGTATCCAAGAACATCAATCAATACTCCCAGCAAGCATGAATCCAGCTCCAATATCATCTCGACATGGTTTAAGCAGCCAGCTACGCCAACCAGGACTGTCATAAAGCAAGAATACGGGTCCATGGTCAATTCCAGGTGGTTCAAGCAAATAACAACGTCTCAAGGACAGCCAGAAAGTTCGAATATAGCTTGAAGATTGGTAGATCAGCCAGAAACACCAAGTAGCACGAGCAGATAATGTTGAAGTACCCAGAGACGGCAATCAGCACCACTGCGGACATAGTAAATATAGCTCCAAGGTCATCTTGATGTAGTGGCAGAAGTCAACAACCCAGCCTGCACTACTTAGATGGTATGAATCAGTTCCAGAGACACCTTGAGGTTTTTGAAGTAGCCAGCAGCGCCAAGCTACACCACCCAGATAGTGCGAATCAGCACCATGGTAGTGATTACATGGTCAAATTGGCAACGATAAATACTAAATTCTCTGTCCTCTGATACCAATGCCGTATAGCTATCAGTAGAAGACATCAGAATTACAATACAGTGGTTCAACTCTAAAAACAGATCACACAATCACATAGTCACTGATTTCACTGCACATAACACAATAAATATTTGTTTTCAAAATGATGAACACAATAACACAGCAATACTTTTTGTGGAACTGTGTGATGATAAATCATCACCTAAACAGCCTTTGATAAGCAATATATACCAGCACCAGAGTAGAATCAGCAGAAGCAGCAGCAAGAGTAGTCACAAAAACAAAAGATAACCTCCAAACAAAAGCTCAAGTTTCTTGTTGGAGCTACACATCTTTCTATACTGTAGCACTCCTTAATGAACTGACACTCACACATTGAATCGTCAGTGCCATTGTGGGTGCATCACTTTTGAATACTTTTTGCACCATCTTACAAAGCAACAATCGCGAGCAGCTGATCCGCGAGCGGGATCATGGTGAGCAGAGGTTGCTTGTAAACACATATAGGCACCATAGTAGCACTTCTGTTCTGATTATAAAACTACATATATCACTGCTGCATCGCGTCGTCGTTTCCGTTTTTCACTACGCACTCACTTATATCGCCGAAAAGTTAAACAGAGCAAAACATTGCGGTTAGCAGAGGCCGGGAGGCTATATCGAAACGTCAAAACACGGCAGAAGGCTGCAGCGTGTTCATGTCGCCGACCGGTCGCCAGATCGATGCACACAATGTATGCGCAGTGGTCGAGCTCGCTGCCTCGCTTCGACAGAGCCAACGAATAGCTGTTAGGCTTTGCTTAGCTGATAATAAAACTAATACTTTTTCTGCTTGAATTATGTAATAAACTATCTTTGCACAAAATTCATAACTTTAGGAACAGGATGGAATTCGGTTTGTTCAGCGTGACGTCACGGATTACATATAAACCAATGAATTTTCCACCAATAGGATAGTTCAGAATTTGGCCACTTTATGGAATTTCACGTGTATAATTTGAATTGAACTATAAAAATATAATTTTTTTTTTATCTTACGAAATAGTAATGGGTTTTCAAACATAGTTAAAATAAATATCCTTGCGATAAATGAATACACGTTAAAATTTGTATAAATGTCTATATTCCAAAATCAACAATATTGAAAATCGTGAGTCAAAAACTAAAATAATTATAAAACTTGCAAGTTATTCATGCCCAAAACATTTTTAATTGTATACGAAAAAGATAAAAAATATATGTTTTTTCAGACAGCGGCGCGCAGCGCGAGTACTGGTGGGCATGGCGAGCGCCTGAGTGTATGGCGAGCGCTGGGAAGCATGGTGAGTGCGAAGCGCGACCGTCAGCCGCCGTGCCTTTTACTCAAAACGTTAAGCGTTTTGCGTGCCTTGCATCGCGAAGCGATGCAAGGTGGCAAGTCACCGCAGCCGTAAGGCCGCGCGTGGCGCGCTAGTTCAACTACCTTAATACCGTCAATTTGCAAATGATTATGCGCGCGATTAGAGCGAAAAAAACTGCTCGGCCTGGCGTTGCGTATCGAGCGGTTTGAGCAAAATTATCAATGTGTAATCGGCGGTGGCGGCTGCAATGTAAAATCTAAAATGCGTTGAAAAGCTTTCAATGTTAAAAAGCGGTTAACCTCTTCAAAAATGAAAATCCAAAACACATGCGCACGCGCAGTTAATTTTTAGCAGTAGTTTCGAGCATGATATATAATAAAGGCGTGAATAAGCGAGGAAAGAGAGAATAGGAAGTGATTTTACACAATTCGCACTTCGGAAATTTTAGTTTTATTTTTTGAAGTGTTATCAGCGCGTGCACAGCCTATTGTAGTCCACGCATATACGCTTTTACGCATATTACAAGCTAACTAAAATCAAAGTTTTTATTACGACGAACGTGGGATTGGCGAGCGAAGCGAGCGAGCGGGGGGGGGGGGGCTCCCCTAGTTATTATAATTAAGAGTATCCCTAAAATAACCTAAACACCTACGAAGAGAATGAAGTTATAAAGTAAGCTTGCCAACACCATCATAGGACAGAAGATAAGAGTGAGCAATCTCATTGTGGACACTCCATCGTCCGAGAATCTGCAGCGTGACATCCAGCCGTCTGCGAATTTAAATATATATCATAAAGAGCGGTCAGACTACCGTCCGCAAACGAGAGTGTCCGCACAAGTCCCACTGCCGCGACTGTCACGCGCATCCACTTTAGATTGTTAGATTCATACCCTAGTAACAATGAAGCTCTCGAGCCTATGCTAGTTCCTATATAAATAAATAATAACTTGTAGACCTCGCGCAGCCCATCCTTATATAAAGTTCCGTCTTTACAAAATGGCATCCCTTGTGGAGAACTAGCCATTGTTACTAGAGCAACAACTAGACTACAGAATTGAAATTTTTAGAAGTTTTGAAGTTTAAAATCCTTAGAAGTTAAAAATTCCCGATGCAACTTTAGAATTCTTGGTAACCTCTTTTGGATATTTTAAGTAAACAAATTAAACATTTTTTTTGAAGTATAGAATATTATAATTTTTTTTTGGTATAATGAATTTTTTTTGTCACAATGTCACAAGAATTAAATCAGACTCGGGAGGAGATCCTGGCTATTACAGTCGTTAACCAGAGGTTAGCAGCTCTCGATAAACTCTATCGTATATAACAAGCAGAGCGTGACAAACAAATGTTGGACGTCTCCCGCAGTGTTCTAGAAGCCAACCAGACTTAGAATATAGACAGAGCGGTCATGCACATTCTCGAGTACGACGGGACTAACATGCATCTCAAGGAATTCCTGCAGGATGTGGATAATGGATTTACGTTATTACCACCAGAACAAGAACCACAGTACTTAAGATTCTAAGATTCGTACTATCAAGATTAAAAGGCAAGGCTAGACAAATGTTAGTAGGTAATACGTTCATTACGTGAGAAGACCTCAAGAATCACCTAAAGAATTGCTTAGCACCAACCAAGTCATATGGTTATTACCTAAATGAAATTCAATCTGCCGCTCTGAGAAAAGGAGAGAACGTCCGCCAGTTTTACGGATGCCTGAATTCGCTAATAAACTTAGCGATTACAGCTGTAAAAGGAGGACTGACAGCCGCACAAGCAGCCGTGGACCAGAGACCACACCTTGAGTCTCTAACATTGGAGTCATTTGTCAACGGACTACCGGACGGCTGGAGGGTAGGAATAGTGGACTCTGCCCCTCAAACTTTACAAGCAGCCTATGACACGGCTCTGAACTACGGAAAGGCAAGAATAAAGTGACTGGAGATAGCTACGTGTACCCGAAAGTGCACTACGTGTATTGCAACCCCGTTCAGAAGCCGAGAGAAAGAGAAAATATTTCAGACTTCTTGCAACCACCGTCTACAGTAAACAGGAATGTTGGGGACGAAGCGGACACAGCTCTTAAGACAGTAAATTTTCAAGAGACTACTTATAGAAGAGACAAACTAGCTTATACCTATAACCCAAATGATATACTTTCCGAAAACTGTAATTGAGAACGAGAGAATAAATGCTCCACCTCAATTGAGTTATTCGAAAGCACCCGAACCCACGGGTCCGATGAGTATCTTAAAGCGGACACCAAACCAGCCACGAAGTAGATCAGTGTCGCCAGCAAGAAGACATCCTCAAATGGCCGCGGACCACGGACAGTATGGACATCCTTATCCACAGATGATGAGTCCATACCCGTATATGCCACCACCGTTCTACTACTATCCTCCGGGTAATCCTCCGTTTGCTTACCCGTATAATAATCCCTACATGTAGTATCCCATGCAAGGACATATGCAGGGTTATGGATATCAACAACCAATGTCGCAGTTTACAGACAATGGTTTAGAGCCTAAAAGCGATAGGACAAGATCAGCGTCGCCGTTCCGAAAAAACAAAAACCATTTAAACTGGCAGGAAGCTCTTCGAAAGGACGCGATGATGGGCTTCTCAGAACAACAACAACGTCTAGCCAGCCCGACGACAATCCAGGCAGCAAACGGACAATACAAATTATACGACTCCCGACGAAAGTCAAGAGAACACCAATAGTAAAATTGGTGATCAAACAACTAGTAGTACCAGAAGCTCTGTGCATCGTTCATACCGGAACTAAGATTAATGCCGTTAAATAGCTCGATACGGCTAGAGGTCGTAATAGAACACGATGATCTTATCAACATCATGCGGATATCCCGTCAAGGAATTGACACATTGGGTACTGTAAAATTGACAATCAGGGGTAAGGAACATATTTTTCATGTGTCACCCTCCAGTACTCCACTACAAGAAAACGTCATATTGGGAAATCCGTTTCTCTATGGCGAAAAAGTAAATATTATGTTCGGCGACGAAGTTCTAATCACTGAAAGTCACCCTATAACGTAAGTGCCTTTATCTAAAGTTAATTAACACCGTCCCTAGAGTATATTTAGGAGAAGCTGCAGTAACTAACGAAAAGGGTTATTGTTATGCTATGTCAATTAACACCAGAGAAAACCCAGTATAAATAGAAATTTCGCCGCAACATCTTGAAGCGTTCGATCTAAGCGAAGACGACGATTTTTTGGACTTTCCACTTGAAGGAGAGGCTCCAAAAAATATAATAGAGTGAGTACAGCTTATCATGAAGAAAGTAAAGAAAACATCATAAAAGGGACGAATTAAAGTAAATACGGCGTATAGTAAAGAAATATTCACATTTGTTTTATTTGCCCGGAGATCCAGCACCTAGGACGCCCTGTGTAAGACATAAAATCCGGACTGCAGACAATGAATCAGTCCGATTCAAGTATAATACATAAAATGTTTAACAATAAAAATATTTAATTTTTGACCTTTTTTAACCTATTTATGCCACATTTTTTTTCATAAAAGATTTTTTAAGCATTCAAATCAAAATCCCTGTATTCATACCAAAAGTATAAGTGTACAAAGCATGCTGCTAAAATTTTAGCCCAATCAAACCATGTGATCACATGGAATTCTACGGACAGTGCCAAAATGCTCAAAACAGTATACGGAGAGTCACCATAGGTAAGTAGGTGCTAATATGGATTTACCATGGTAAAAATACAGGTAATATAACCTAATATTAGTATAAAAATTATATAACAATTATAATTTATTTTTGTTATTATTTATAAGAAGTTTATTTTTCAGAGTTTAAAGGTGGTGTGCCCCCTTAACCAAAAGTCGTCGCTTTGTTGGGACAATTACATGGATTTTACAGATGAAGAATGGAATATCGTGAATGCATCCAGTTTCGTACCAGAGCAAAAAGCTAAGTCTCTCTCCCCGTCACCATCAAAACCAGCGGATGGATTTCCGGAAGACTTGGAGAAACCTGATAAAAATAAGTCATTACCAAGCAGTACCAGAGATTAGTAGAGAGATTGCCGATGAGCATAGGGCAAAGCGTGCCAGGCAACATACAGTCGTAGACTACCGCCGCCTCGCGGTTCTTCGCCCGAACTATACGCATCTAGCGGTAGTGGCGGAGAGGGGGTAGTACGCATGTCCCGGCGGAGCGAGCGGCGGAGCTTCCATGCATGGTGCCGGCGGTCTTGTATGCGTTAAAGCAAACGCACAACAAGAAATTTAATAAAAACAATTATTTAATAACCCTATTATCACGAACAACCCCAAACTCTATTATAACAAACCCTAAACCCCCGGGTTAAGGCGCGCGCGCCCGAAGGTGCGCGTACCATTTTGCCAGGGTTCAAATCCACTACAAATTTTTTTTTTAGTCTTAGTTTTGATGTAATTTTTCTTATTATTAAATAAAAATGAAAAAATTACAACAATTAAGTGCACTATAATATATCATTTTTTTTCCAATTTTTATGCAAACAAAAACCCAAAGTCGAATTTATATTTGGCTAATTTTTTAATGTTTGTTTATAAATTACTAAGATTATTAAAAGTTTACGATTTATTTTTCGTTAGGCTTGAAGCTTAGCTGCACGTTTGACATTATAAATTGATTTTTATTTTGTAAGTCTCATTTATCTTTTTTATGACATTATTACTGTTATATGCCAAGTACAATTATAATGGGAAAAAATTGTATTCTCAACAACGTTGTGCTGAACAGTTTTCAATAATTCAATAATTCGGAAATAATATTCGCCGAAAAGCGAATTTGNATTATAATTTATTTTTGTTATTATTTATAAGAAGTTTATTTTTCAGAGTTTAAAGGTGGTGTGCCCCCTTAACCAAAAGTCGTCGCTTTGTTGGGACAATTACATGGATTTTACAGATGAAGAATGGAATATCGTGAATGCATCCAGTTTCGTACCAGAGCAAAAAGCTAAGTCTCTCTCCCCGTCACCATCAAAACCAGCGGATGGATTTCCGGAAGACTTGGAGAAACCTGATAAAAATAAGTCATTACCAAGCAGTACCAGAGATTAGTAGAGAGATTGCCGATGAGCATAGGGCAAAGCGTGCCAGGCAACATACAGTCGTAGACTACCGCCGCCTCGCGGTTCTTCGCCCGAACTATACGCATCTAGCGGTAGTGGCGGAGAGGGGGTAGTACGCATGTCCCGGCGGAGCGAGCGGCGGAGCTTCCATGCATGGTGCCGGCGGTCTTNTAATAGCGCGACGGCAACGGCCTCCGAGGTGCCTGGTGCCCAAGGTAGACAGTATGAACGTCATCTCCTGGAATTAGAATTAGCATTACATCATTTTTACCTAAATTTAAATATATTATTCTTCATTTTTTATTCATATNGATGTAATTTTTCTTATTATTAAATAAAAATGAAAAAATTACAACAATTAAGTGCACTATAATATATCATTTTTTTTCCAATTTTTATGCAAACAAAAACCCAAAGTCGAATTTATATTTGGCTAATTTTTTAATGTTTGTTTATAAATTACTAAGATTATTAAAAGTTTACGATTTATTTTTCGTTAGGCTTGAAGCTTAGCTGCACGTTTGACATTATAAATTGATTTTTATTTTGTAAGTCTCATTTATCTTTTTTATGACATTATTACTGTTATATGCCAAGTACAATTATAATGGGAAAAAATTGTATTCTCAACAACGTTGTGCTGAACAGTTTTCAATAATTCAATAATTCGGAAATAATATTCGCCGAAAAGCGAATTCGCGGAATAGGGTCGACTGCAGCGAGTTCGCGCGCGAGATGTAGTCGAGGAAATAAAGCACAAAAAACGGCCTAACCATCGATTTTTTGAGCAGTAAGACGGCTCTTAATGCGGTTTTTTGCATTGGATTCGTGAGATCGCCTAGAAATTTTGTGAACTAATGTGATCAATTACTTTTTTGAAAATGCATTATTGCATAAACAATATCCATTTGAAAAGTGCATTTCGAAGATACATTAAATAAAAAATTTACAACTCGGTAAATAATGATGGAAATGACTCCAGTTTTGCCACTCGGGGGTTTTCGAGGTCGCTGATTACGAATATCGCGACGGCAACGGCCTCCGAGGTACCTGGTGCCCAGGGTAGACGTGTCAACGTCATTTCCGAGAGTTTTACGAAAAATTGTGACATAGAGAATCGAAACTCGTTACTCGGGGGTTTTCGAGGTCGCTGATCACGAATAGCGCGACGGCAACGGCCTCCGAGGTGCCTGGTGCCCAAGGTAGACAGTATGAACGTCATCTCCTGGAATTAGAATCAGCATTACATCATTTTTACCTAAATTTAAATATATTATTCTTCATTTTTTATTCATATGTGTATATGTATATATATATATATATATATATATATATATACCAAGATTCAGATTCTGGTGACCATGACTAGAGACTTTGTCTATTGAAGCCGAATTTTTTTTTGTTTAATTTGGCGCCTATAATATAGTTGACAATATTGGCACGATGTACGATTTGTATTTAACGAGTTTCGACTCACTATGTCAGAATTACCCATAAAACTCGCGAAGAGGACGATGACACTGTCTACCCTGGGCACCAAGTACCTCAAAGGCCGTTGCCGTCGCGATATTCGTGATCAGCGACCTCGAAAACCCCCGGGTAGCAAAACTGGAGTCATTTCCATNCAAAACTAGAGTAATTTCCATCATTATTTACCGAGTTGTAAATTTTTAATTTAATGTATCTTTGACATGCCCTTTTCAAACGCATTTTGTTTATGCAATAATGCATTTTCAAAAAAGTAATTGATTACATTAGTTCACAAAATGTCTAGGTTTTATGTAAATATTTAAATAAATGTATTATATAGAGAAAAAACTGCATTATATAGGCAAAAACAATCATAATATAATCAGCGAGACTTATTAATTCGTCTTATTGCATGAAATGGTGTGATAATACTTAATAGAATCAAGGCATTATTATGATTATTTAAAAATACACTCGTTGAATTAAAATTGAAGATTATATCCAAAATTTTAAATTGATTATTAAGTTTTTACTCCAGTTATCGCGCCACTTATAAAAAACGATTGAAATTGAAAATTTTCAAATTTTAATACAAATTTGTTTTACTTTGAAAAGTCCTCGAATTTCCCATTCCTTCCATATGCATGATAAGTGGCCTATTCGCGCACTTATCATAAAAAGTACGGTGTGCAACAAGGGGGGAGTTGCTTTTTCAGACTCGGGTGCTGTTTTGAGCACGAGTGGGAGTCGAGGGCGCCCTCGACTCCCACTCGTGCTCAAAACATCACCCTCGCTAGAAAAAGCCAATTTTCCCCCCTAGTTGCACAATATACTATTAAACTAATTAGTTTCGTAAACAACCCAAACATATAGGGATCGAAGTGCTATATAATGCTAACTGAATCTAAAATTTGAACTTGATTAATGCTTTTTTACAGTATGTGAATGCTATTTTAAATATTTCCAAGTTTAATTATTTTGCTGTAAGCGATTTTCTTATAGCAAAAGATATATAATAATCAGAAAGATTCGATCAAAATCTCTAAAATAGCGAAGTTGCAGAATCAATTAATCGTTTAATTTTGAAGATATATATATATGTAGAAATCGTAACAAGGTGAGCACAAGTGAGGAATGAATATAAAGACAAAACTCTCAATTTCGCTACCCCACGGTCATGAGTTTGAATGACAACAACATAAAAGAAATATTGACGAGTAGCGCACGAGTTGCTATGGAGAAATGTGTGGTTATGAAAATAGTAATTTCAAAAAAAGTGAAGTATTTCACGTCGTCTTACTCAAACTGTCGCAGCAGCAACATCGCGCAGAAATTGGATTACGATGGATTTTTATCTTATCAGCATTTTTCTGCTAGTTCTTGGAGGAGCAGATTATCCTGACTTTTGTGAAAAATCGGTTTTTATATTTCAGCTCATTACTTAAGAACTGCTCAACGAAATCGTCTAAAACTTTAACAGCAGATAGCTTTGTTTATGGTGAATCACCAAATAAAATTTTGAAGCATTTGACTGCATTGTTTTAAAGTTATAAGGAATCAAAAAATTTTCAAAAAAAAATTTAAACCTTGATATCTTAAGAACCATAGGGCTTTTGTAGCTGCGCAATGAACTTAGTCAAAACATACAAAATATCTACCTTTTCCCAAAATCTCAAGTGCAATAAGGCCTTTCTACGCCCGTAATCGAGACTAAAAAAAACTCATTTTTCGATTTATTACTGAGAAAATAAGTAGTCAAATCACTTGAAATTTTAATGAAATATATTTGGACACGTAACCCATCAACATATTTTTTTTCGTGAGGTTATGATGTTTATTTTCAGAGATATGATTTTTTTTTTAAAAGCACCTTTTTCATGTTATCTGCCGAACGGAGCGGTCGATCCCGATGATCAAACGGGAAAAAGTAGGTACTTTTATTATCTTTCAAATTCATTTTAGCTAAATTGTTTGTTACAGTGGGATGATTTAAAAAACGCAAAATAGTGTTTTTCCAAAATAAAGTAGTGCCAGAAATATTACGGTATACATACACACACGCATCCACCCACACACACACACACACACACATACACACACACCTATAGGACATTTTCTAAAAACACGTCATTCGAACTTCAAACATCTTAAAACATATTTTTATGAAGTTTTAGCGAAACTGAAAATTTTATTATCACAAAGCTTCCTCTACGAGGAAGCAAAAATCAACGCGCCTTAAACAGTACCGCAAAGGTGGTGGGGAAAACTGTTTATATTTTTATTAAGAAAATAACAAGCAAGACATTTTTTTTTATTGAATTTAAAATTATGAACTCTTTTTTTTAAATAAAGTAAATTAATTTTGATTTTTCTAAACATCCAAGTTATTAAAAAGTTTCAATTATTTGCATTAAATTATTAACAATAAATAATATAACATTTTACATTTGCTATAATTATTATTTTGGACACGTAGATGAAAAGTAAATAAGAAAAACAACCAAAAAAAATTCTTTTGTGACCGAGATTTGAACCCCAGTATTCATCAATCTGCCGCGCGCGCTCGATTTCGCAGACGACGGGCAAACAGAGTGGGCGGGGCTTGCTAGATGCGTATAGTTCGGTCGAGCGCCGCATGGTGGTGTCATGATCGAATATGGCACACTTTTTTAACATGGCATCGGCAATCTCTCTATCTCTCAATCTCTGGTAGTACATTGAGAGAATCGATGCTAGAATATGCAGAGAAGTACGCTAGTCCAATCCGTTCTAAATCATCTTTGAAAAATACTAAAGCCTGCTCTACTGCTTGGCACGGTGAAATGACGGAAGCTCCATCATGGAAGAATTTATCAACGATAGAAGAAGAGGGCAGCGAAGAAGAGTCCGAGGACGAACCATTAGTCCGCCAGAGAAGTCCAATTAAAGCAGTAGAAGAAAAAGTTTCGAGACCTAAACGCACTGATGTCGAAGATAAAGTAAAAGCAGTAGAAGATAACGAGCGTTCTGTGACGAAATAGGACATAGTGCCTACTATCCAAAACGCGGATCAGCGCCGAACCAATCAGCGAGCAGCAGCAGCGGCGGACTGGAGGGGGAAGAAACAGTAGCGCTTCGGCGCAGGTGCGCGCCACAGCTTAAAAGGGTGGCTAGTGCAGCTCCCGGCGTCATTCGCTCGAGAGATCTCGATCAGGAAGGAGCACTAAGTCTCCTGACTAAGTAGAAATTTCTCGTAGCTACTTTTTTTTGGCGCGCGAGTCGAGAGACTTCGGCAATATGTCCGTTGTCTTGTACTCAGTGTTCTTAAAGTAAATAAAATTTCAGTTGTATATAAACGTAGGAACAATAAACTATTTGTTCACATATAATATATATATATATTTTTTTTTCTTGTATTTTTTACTTTTCAGCTTTTCGTGTAGTACTACTTCAGAGGCAATACTTCCTCTGAAGGTTAACTATACACATTTTTAATTTTAAATAGAACATCTTCGAGGCATTACGTCCTTGGAGAAAGTTCTATAAGAAGAGTATTTTGAACAGCAGTACGTCTGTTCAAAAGAATATCTTAAAACATTTTCTTTTTAAAAAAAATTCAAACATAAGTTCTTTTTAGGTAGATTAGACTTGACTGCAATGAGTCAGCCAAGATCAAAATATCATAAATAAGAAAAATTTTAATTATAAAATCTTTATAAGAGAATTAATTCAAATACCATGACATCCCGGACCACAAAAATATAAAATAAAATATACAAGCTCGGTCGGAGTGTTTCAATGTCAAGAACAAAAATTGGTTAGAATAAAAACCCGAGAACTCATGGTAATTACCGATACGCCTTCGGAGGTTTTTCATAAGGTAGCCATCGATACAGGGGGATCGCTGTGTAAAACAACCGAAGGGAATATGCACTCCTCACTATGCAGTGTCAGTTCTCGAAATTCTGCATAGCCGTACCAATTCCAACTATAAAAGCTATCACCATCGCTGACGCCTTAACTAGGTACTTGTTTGACCAACACGGAGTATCTGTATCATATTAAGGGATAGAGGTAGGAGTTTTCAAAATAAATTATTATTAGAGTTATCAGAAATTTATCAGTTCAAGCTGAATACTACAACTGCGTACCATCCGCAATCGAATGGATCGCTAGAGCAGAGTCACGCCGTCCTAGCGGACTTCTTACGGAATAAAGCCCCCTGCAAACATCATTGGGACAAAGTGATTACATTTGCGATGCACGAGTATAACACGTCTATACATGCATCAACAGACTATACTCCGTTCGAACTAGTATACGGGCGTCCAGCAAGAGCATCAGACCGATTGCCAGATGAATTTGAACTTGAAACCTATAACAACTACGTACAAGAACTAACAGAATGTCTAAATGAAATGTAAAACATAGCCAGAAACAACTTGATAAATTCTAAATATAAAAATAAAGAGTACTACGATAAAAAGTCCAGACCTCTTAATATAGAGGTAGGCGAGGAAGTTAGGGTTTTGAAAGAACCAAGATACGGAAAATTCGATAAATATTATAATGGACGGTTTATAGTAAAAGAAATGAAAGAAAAGAATAATGTAGTAGTAGAATCATCGAATGGAAAATTAATTGTGACACATAAAGATACATTAGAAAAATTTTACAGATAAAACAATTGGTAAAAATAAATTTATATTTTCAGTACGCCTAAAAAGATATGGAGAATACTGCTTTTGACGCTGTTCTGGCTGCCGAGCTACCAAGGATTAGACGCGGACAATCTACCCTACTACAAGCTAACACCACTAACGCAGAATCCAGGAATATATTACGAATACATGGGAGATGCGAAGATCGAGAGAGTAAAATGGAGAATAGTAGTCACCTTGGATTTCAGCAAATGGAAAGACCCGATAACTTGGAGGGAAAAGCAGATGTTTCAAATGATTAACACCTGCAATAACTAACTAAGTAAACAAGAATGCAACGAATTTATTTCAGTGGATAAATTCGAATTAGCTATGAAAACATTGAAATCACTGCAAGACGACCTGCACATATTCTTTGCACTATCCTCAGTTATCCCGGACATCAGCTTTACTCCATACACCCACGCTTTAACTAAACATTGGGCTCCGTTTAAGTTTATTGGTTGAACTAGCCCACAGCTCTTCGGCACTATGGACGCAGGAGTCAAAGAGCAGCTAAATCAGGACGTGGACAGACTCTATGAAAGAACGAAAGGAACCTAGAGTCGTTGCACGAAAAACTTGACGACGCTCAGGGAACATTACACGAGCAACACCTACAATTTCTAAGGCTAGCAAATAGGACGAACCAACTCGACACCTTTGCTAATCGAACGGTAACAATCCAGACTTTACTGAAGTGGGTTTACCAATTCGATCAATCGTTAGAGCACAGCATCAATTCATATAAAACCCTTGTGAACACCATAGAAACCGCTACGCAAGGTCACTTACACCCACTATTGTTTACGAGCGACTTCAATCTATACTCAAAACAATAAACGGACATACTTTACCGTGGGAGCATAGCACGGCAACAGTAGAGATGTTACACGTAATGTCAAAAATTAGTGTAAGCATGGTCGGAGGAAAATTGGTGTTGACCCTAGAATTCCCGCTCTTGGACAAAGCAAGATATTCACAATATAAAATACATCCACTACCAATTTCCCAAGAAATCATGGCTATCTTGACGTCCTACGTGACGTGAGTCCCACAATATTCACACTTAATAGTGTCCCATGACATGCAAAATTATGTATTAGCTATAAAAGAGTACGTCGTCACTTGCAGAATGTATCAAAAGGTATCTATGTGCCCACCATCCTTGCAGTTCAACATCGACAACGAGAATAGTCCGTGCGAGTTTGCACTACTTGCAAGACCAACGCCAGCTACGCTGAAAACATGTAAGTTAGCTATATCTGCTAAGTCCACTCCCTACTGGAGCAAGCTTAGTAGTACCGACGAATGGCTGTATTCGGTCATTGAACCGGTCCAAATGCGTACCATGTGTAACGATGAACGCAAGGCAGAATTAACAATAAGGGGGACAGGTATACTTACGCTACGCGGACTGTGCTATGGTCACACCAGCCAAAACATACTGTACGGAGTAAACATAATACAGTTAAATAAGACCTATCTGTATAACCCAGGACTTAAATTTAACCTAATATTCTCAACTGATAGCATCATGAAGGGTTACAACTCTCTTAACGAAGTCCCGGACATTACAAACGCGGAGAAACAACAAATTCGCAGATGGGCGGCAAGTGAGGACGCGATCACGCTGCAGCAACTCGGGGACAAATTCTCCGAAATCGCTCAGCAAAAGAGAGAAAGATATTTAAGTACAGCATACATCTCGTCCGCAGCAATCAGTCTGCTGATGTTGATTGCCATAGTAATACTAGCCTATAAATATTGCTGTCCAATAATTACCTGCTGGGCGTGCGATAGAAGAACACAATTTAACAACAAAACAACAAGTAGAGCACGGGCAAATAAGACTGAAATCCTGGAACTACCGACGATACAGCCGCTGCTAATACCCATTACGAGATACACAGCGTGCAGCATGGAAACTTTGCAATCACAAATACATCGTTACGAATCATCAGTAGCAGATACAGCGAAACAAATATCACCACCAGTTATCCAAGATTGTAAGGAGTTGGCAGTCTATCAGAACCCGGATCCAACAACAACGACCTCCTGACTCTGTCTGCATCCTGGCAGACAGAGGCAGGACATCCAGCGTCGACTCAATAAATAGTGGCATAAGACCGCTACTGATTCAAGACACATCTCCGCAGGAAGCACTCGGTCTTCTTTCATGGACGCAGACAGAGATGAGTATATCGCAGACACCTATTTACAAGGCATTTATTTTTTGGAGATAATTTTTAATTTGTGGACTCGCATAATTTTTACAGGCTAACAGACAATTTCGCAGATGTATACGTGATCGTCGATAATTAAGAGTATCCTTAAAATAACCTAAACACCTAAGAAGAGCTTAAAGAGATAAAGTAAGCTTGCCAACACCATCATAGGACAGAAAGTAAGAGTGAGCAATCTCATTGTGGAGACTCCATCGTCCGAGAATCTGCAGCGTGACATCCAGCCGTCTGCGAACTTATTGCGCGACATTCTACTATCCGCGAATCAAATCAGCGCGACTGTGGTCACACCAACAGCGTCCGCCTAAAAGAAAGGGTCCGCATAAGCATAACGAGCGGACAGACTACGTCCGCACACGAGAGAGTGTCCGCGCAAGTCCCACCGCCTCGACGATCACGCGCGTCCACTTGTCCTCTTTAGATTGTTAGATTCATACCCTAGTAACAATAAAGCTCTCGAGATTATGGTAGTTTCTATATAAATAAATAATAACTTGTAGAACTCGCGCAGCCCGTCCTTATATAAAGTACGGTCTTTACATATCTATCGAGGCCTGAAACCCAACACAACTATGTTATCACCTTTCTCAGCGTTTTTTAGGAGAAATTTTTAAAATTACATTATTTCACCGCTAAGGCGTGCAAGCAAGTTATTTTATTGATTTGTTATTTTAATTTGCTAAACCAAAAAAAAAAAAAAAAAATACATGGATGATAACAAAATTGTTGGAATATGCCAAAGTGACTGAATACTTGTGGCATGCCTATGGTAAAAATGATTTAACGTTCGAAATTTCGTTTTATAAACAAAACGGTAACTTAAGCATATAAAAGGAGTGGGAAGCTGTATGCGTAAGCCCCATGGCCTTGATTCGACAACTAGTCTCTGTCAGTCAGTCGTACTATGAAGACGCACCTTCCTCGTGCGTTATAATAACGATATTTTATTTAATCTTTAACCTGTATTTATCTAACATCCATTTCTAATAGTTAATGGGCCCAGGTCGCGGTGTTACAAAATATCGTGATAAATAATCTTGAATTTAGCCGGGCGAAAAGTTGCTTTGTGTGAAAAATTTTAACTATTGAAATTATTCGTGAAAGTGCATTTTAGTGCATAAAAAATTACATGCAAGTATAACTCCACAAAATTTTTGGAGTTATAAATGCAGACCTTGGTAACGAGTACTCTACGCTGCTAAATAAAAATAATAAAAGCAGTGCTATCGGCATCAGGACAATGTCAATGCGCAAAATAAAAAAATTAAAAGCCAAAAAGAAACTGAATAAAATGTTACCACTATTGAAAAGAGCGGCACAAACTAGAGTTTTCATGACGTCACGCAGCACGCAGTTTTTGTCTTCATGGTTAAGAATGCGACGAAAGAAAGAGAGTTCAAAGATAAGCAATTAAAAATTTGTTTTTCTTGTTTTTATTGCGTCTTGATAATCGTGAATATATCTCGTTAACCGTAATAATTTGTTTCAGAGTTTTGTAAAGTAATAGCTTTCTGGAAAATTATGAAAGCATAGAAAATTTAATAATCTTGACAAATACAAGAAACTTAAATTATCATTAAAATTAAAGTATGAGAATCCGAGAAAGTCTCAAGAATGTTTTATTAATTAATTTTACAAGAAAGTATAAACAACAGTGAAGAGCGTTGCCAAGATGAATAGTACATTACACAACTAGGGGCGAAAGTTGACTTTTTCAAGCGAGGATGATGATTGAGCATGAGTGGGAGTCGAGGGCCCCGCATAACTATAAAATTCCGCCAACGCCAGAACGATTTATTTCTTCGAGTGCTCGGCCACCTTATGCCACGTGCGTCCAGGTTCCGGCGCCAAATACAATACTACAATCCTAATTAATTACTAATTTATAAGATGAGATATCCCTTATACAAAATGAGGTAGCCTTTTCTACGAATCTGAATTACGAGAGGAAGACAGCGATTCGAAGGTATTCTGCACACACACGAGGTAGCCCGGAACGCTCGCAAAACTGAAACGTGGAACTGTACCTCCCCCGCGAGACAGATACAACCGGAGAAAGAAGTGATTTACCAAACTTACAAAATTCTCCAGAGAGCGAAGTCGCCGGTGATCGTCCTCGAGCGAAGCAGGTTACACAAAGAGGGTACGTCAGTCCTGGAGCAGTTGGGACAGGCGAGTATCTGCTCAAACGCTCGTGGCTCGCCGCCGCCACTCTGCTCTCCCTAGCCGCTGACCAGTAGGCACGCGTGCCTACTGGTCAGCGCGTTACAGCCCGATGGTCCGCTCGCTTGCAGCGCTATAGGTTTGTGCGCTGTTGACGCATGCCCCCGCGCATGCGTACAGATATCCGCGAACACACCGTCAGAGAAGATAGCCGCGGAATTCACACTCTCACAATACACAGGCATCCTGTCGCTCGCATGCGTCTAAGATAGCCTTAGCCAAAGAACTCGTGTTGACTCGGATAGCATTTGTCACCACGAACGCGAAACACTGTAGTTGTTGTTCTCGACGTTCTTGTAAGTGAGCTAATGTCACGCTAGTCCTACTGCATCGGACTCTCACGTCATCAGACCCCACATAAGGTACGTCACCTGCATCGGCTGACTTAAAGTGCACACGCCAACTTGAATGCCCTGTCGGGGTGATTGGTTGCTGCGGTCGCGCCAAGGTTGCCCCTCTCCTCGCGTCTTTCACTCCTGAGTCGATGACGCGCGTCATATTTTTCGTCCGTCACAGCCATTGCTCCATCCCTTGCCGTTTGCTCGAAAAAAAACGATTCTACATTAATCACATGCACTCACACACTCATACAGCCTTGAGACGCTCTACCCTGACAGCTCTAAACATCGTTGCTGCACGGCAAGATCTCTCCCCTCCGTGAAAACAGGAAGCGAGTCAGTGAATTTCTTGATCAAATTCCCCGGCCGATCCCGCGGGTGAAGCAAGTCTCAAGGCTAATCTCCTATGAGGCAGATCAACTGTCTCTCCCTGACACACATAACAAATAAAATAAGGGGAAGCAAGGATTTTCTTAACGCTAAATCTTGAAACTAACTTAAGTTTAACTTAACCTATCGGGGCGGATGGAAGCCTCGTTGAACAGAGTAGGTTTGGATGACAAGGACTAGAAACTTTTATAGTCGTAGTCAGATGACGCTTGATTTTGGTAGAAAAGTGGAAAATTATTCATTCAAGTTAACTTACTTACAATTATACACAAAAATAACCCTGTTTTAATAAAATGTCAAACCTAAGGAGAACTTAATTATTCTATAATGAGATAGCTTTGGCAAATCTAAGGACACTTTGGCACGTTATAATCACGTTTGTTTTCTTAATTTATAATAGATAACCAAGTCAGTCAACAATCTTGGTAACAATATGGTAACCACTTTACTTGCGTTACAAACTACTGAACATTAGTATTTGCGAGGCGGAGAAACTTTAAGCAAAATTAATAATTTTGCAATGTTCAGGATTTTGTAAGGTTGGTGAATCGCTCCTTCCTCCGCCCGGTTGTGTCCGTCTCGCGGGTAAAGTACAGTTCCACGTTTCGGTTTCGCAAACGTTCCGGGCTACTTCGTGTGCTCGCAAAATACCTTTAAATCGCTGTCTTTCTCTTGTTATTCGGATTCATAGAAAAAGCTGTTATACCCCACACCAGCCCCGCAGCGTATTCAATTTAAGATTTCAAAAGACTAAAGTCGTTTGACGTTCGACTTCATTTTAGTATAAATATACGCGCGAATCCACGAGCACCTCCACTGTTTACGCCGAGTCTCCGGATCACAGCTGAGCAGTAAGGGGTCCCGACTTTCGAGTATTTAATTTGTAACCCCTTGAAAAGCTTAACTACATAAAAAAAACCGCTGCCAAGTCATTGGCACTTAGCTTCCTCCTATTCTGCTATAGTGGAAGATAATTACATGGGACAATCACCTCATACTTTGATTTAAATATTCGCATTTTTCTTTTTAGAAAAATGTTCAATTACATAATAGTATATTACTTATTGCTTTGCTCGAGCGGGAGCGACCTATACTTTGTGCACTCATATCGTACACTTTACCAAAAAGGTTTTGCAAAGTTCGTGCACACGAATTTTTACGCAATGTGCATTTTTCCCGCAAGCTATTGAGCATGGGGTAATGTGAATACTTTTAGCGCGCGGCACAATGAATTGTTTACGTTTTGGTGTCAGTCAAAGAATAACTCGTCGTCTCGTGTAACGTTTTCCTATTACAAAATCTCATGTGTAATTTCGAATGTTTCAAAACTTGATTTTTTGAACTTATTTGGAGGGGGGGGGGAACTGCTTTTTATAGGCAACCTTGAATATTAAGAAACTCATTTTTCATTAAATAAGAGGATCCAGCAATTTCCGGACCAAAATTAAAGATGAGAATTTGCAATAGGTTTAATATTACACGAGACGACGAATTCTTTAAAAACGTCAAAAAGTTATACGGGTGGAGTGTTAGTTATAGGGATGGGATGACCAAAAGGATAGTTAGTAAAAAAAACAAACGGGAAAAAGTAGGTAAAAAAATTTATGAAGCAGTCGACTATATTGTTTTAAAGATATAAGGAATCGAAAAATTAAAAAAAAAACCAAACCTTGATATCTCAAGAATCATACGGTTTTGAAAGCTGCGNAAAGATATAAGGAATCAAAAAATTTTTAAAAATTCAAACCTTGATATCTCAAGAATCATAGGGTTTTGAAAGCTGCGCAAAGAACTTAGCCGAGTGACATAAAAAATCTACCTTTTCCCAAAATTTCAAATGTATTAAAGTCTTTNGGGGGAACTCCACTGACTTTTGGTCAAAAACTCGAAAAAATTTTTATTATATATTTTAGTTGCTTATAGTTTTATGAACATTTTGAAACCAACCCGATGTAAAAACTTAAAGTTATACCAATGTTATGGGCAGTTGAGTAAAATATTTTACATTAGATAGCATACAAAAATAAAACTTTAAACGCGTTTTTCTCGTACATTGTTCGTTTGATTTTAAAAAGTTCCTTGCGCAAGGCATTTCTATTAAACCTTTTGAAAATTTTTACGCGTTTTCTTTAGAACATTTGGAACAAAACTTAATATTTTAAGTTAAGGTATCTGTTTTAGAAAAATTTGTTTTATTATAAATATTAGTAAATTATAGGGTTTTTTCATAGATTTAGTTGTTTAATAAATTCTTGATTTATTACAGATGAACTATGAGATTCCCGTAATAAAAAATATTAACTGTTGTTAAGTACGAGTCAAAATGTATGTCCAAATTTTTTGGATTCATTTAGTCAAAGCCCTGTGCGCAAGCAACTTTTTCAAAAACCTATAATTTTAATGATTATTTTTGGTTTTTATATCATAACTTGAGTATATGTGTATAAAAATGGCCCAAAATTGCTATGTAACCTTCTTTTATCACCACAATCAAACCCCTAAAATCTGACAATGGATGGGGCAAAAGGTAAGAAAAATTAAAAATCAATGGAGTTCCATCTTAGTCTTTTTACTCTCGTAAACGTTGGACATAGAAAACTCATTTTTTT
This sequence comes from Pteromalus puparum, assembly GCA_012977825.3. Taxonomy (NCBI): domain Eukaryota; kingdom Metazoa; phylum Arthropoda; class Insecta; order Hymenoptera; family Pteromalidae; genus Pteromalus; species Pteromalus puparum. The sequence goes on along the minus strand of CM053168.1, from coordinate 27,417,934 downwards.
TAGTTTTCGATTTATTACTGAAAAAATAAGTAGTCAAACCACTTGAAATTTTAGTGGAATATAGTTACAATTAAAAGATATGGCTTCTTCAAAAAAATTCACCATTTTCGCATTTTCTGCCAAACGGTGCGGTCGATCCCGAGGGCCAAACGGGAAAAAGTAGGTTATTTTATTATCTTTCAAATGCGTAGTAGCTGAATTGTTTATAGCAATGGGAAGATAAAAATAACGCAAAATATAGTTTTGCAAAATTAAAAAAATGGCCATAAAACAAAAACTAGTTGGGAAACTCAAAAAATACTTATTTTCCCGAATTCAGAATTCCAAAATAGATATACATATTGACATTTTTATACATTACATACATACATTTTTACAAATTTTATTGACATTTACAGACTAGATTCAGAAATATTACGGTATATATACACTCACATCCACACACACACACACACACACACACACACACACACACACACACACACACACACACACACACACACACACACACTCACACACNACACACACACACACACACACACACACACACACACACACACACACACGCACACACACATCCATACGGACATTTTCTAAAAACATGTGATTCGAACTCCAAACACCTCAGAATGGATTTCTAACCTATTTTTGACAAAGTCGAAAATTTTACTATTACAAAGCTTCCTCTGGGAGGAAGCAAAATAAAGTAGCTGCAAGGAGGGCACTGTGCGAAGAATTTCAAAGGTCTCCACCTCCGAAAGAAAATCGTTATTTTTCGTTTTTTTCAGTATTTCCGTTCTTTTTTCGATTTTTGCTATTAAATCTACATAAGAGTTTTCTTAGGTCATCAAAAGTGTTTTTTTCGATACACTATAATACTATAATCTATCATATAAGTTCTGACCCACAGCTAACCCAAGACAAAATTTGACCCGTTCAAAATTTATCATTTTTGTCAATTTTGGACGAAAAATGCGGGCAATGCGACAATTCTCCGCTCGTCCATTCTTATTTCTTAGTCAGAACAGGTAAGAGCTCGTTTAGAAGTGAATTTGTACTACTATTTACTAAAAAAATGCGAGAGAATGCGGAATATAATATGTTTGAAACGCCGAACGATTGATTATATTCATTTTTTAACCATCAATGGTACTGTATTTATATTTTTTTCTGTTTGATTTTCTACGAATCAGTTTGTTTCATTCATCAAAGAGCTTTCTTACTTTGATGGTTACGTGCCCAATATACCTAAATTAAATTAGATGTAACTAATGAAGAACTTGATAATATAGTTATTGTGAATTATTGTATCGCATAATAAATTACCTTAAGGGGATCTAACCTCCTTAAATGGTCAAAATATGAAAAATTGGATTATATTTCTATATTAACATTAAATTGTTTAAAAAATGTATTAAACTTAAAAAAATATAGAAAACAAGGAACAATTTTTATATGTACCAAATACCAGGTGCAACATGTCTCCGAAGGCCAAAATTCACAATTTCCATTTTTTCACTCACCGCAGACTTATTTCAGTTCTAGGCATCGAAAAGCACTAAAACTTTACAAACATGTTTGAAATACACATAGTTCTAACATGAATGTAGGCATTTATATGGTTATTGAATCTTAAAAAGTTATCTTCAATTTAAACAAAATATTTGGTTAAAAATGTTAAAAATGACAAATATTTTGTTTAAATTGAAGATAACTTTTTAAGATTAAATTACTTACGAATCCCTATACTCATGTCAGAACTATGTGTATTTCAAACATGTTTGTAAAGTTTTAGTGCTCTTCAATACCTAGAACTGAAGTAAGTCTGCGGTAAGTAAAAAAATGGAAATTGTGAATTTTGGCATTCGGAGACATGTTGCACCTGGTATTTGGTACATATAAAAATTGTTTCTTGTTCTCAATAGTTTTTTTTAAGTTTATATGTTTGTTTAATACATTTTTTTAGCAATTTGATATTAATATAAAAATAAAATCCGATTTTTCATTTTTTGACAATTTAAGGTTGAAAGAGTCTTATTTTTCGTTACTTACGATCACCGAAAAATAAGATTTGCGAGTTCGTAGAACATTTTTTTTAAGGACTTGTGGCGCAGATATTATTAATTCGTAAGCATAGGAGTAGACAAGGAGCAGTGGGTCGAATGAAATAATACACAGATTTATGAGTGAAAGATTGATTGTGGCTAACAGCCTTTATTCTCTTTATTTATTACTCAAAAAAGTAAAAGGCTTACTCAATAATATACCAAGAAAATGTTACTAATATAATATAAATATTTAGAGAATCGACACCTAGAAAAAAGCTACAGAAACAACTGACAACAATTGCGGCGGCTCGACATATCAAACAACTTTATAAACACGTACTAGAATATTATTTGAATATGTTACACTGTTGACTCCTTATAATATCAATCGAGAGGAACCTATCGCGCAAGAAAAGATAATTTATAATAATGATTAGTAAAATGTGGATGAGTTATTAAATGAAATGTTCTGGAATGAATGAAAGCTGATGTAGAAAAAATTGAATATATACTTGAGGGATGATATTGGCTTTTGTTCTAAGAGAAAAATACGCGGCGAATACTCTGGTCTTCTTAAGTATATGTCTGAAAGTTTATTATCCGATTTTATTATATATATGATTACTTATTTTCCACTACCGTGTATCCAGACACGTGTCCGGCTTTCAACGGATGGATTACGTGGGAAATAAGTCTCGACAGTATTAACGTGGTTCGATGAATATAAGAGAAAGATTATTATTACACATATGATAAATTATTAACGAATGTATAGTAAGTGAATTGATAAAATGTTACACAGTAGAAATGAAAGGAAAAATGATATGCGATCTTCGCGATTGTTGTAGGTTAATTTGATTAGTATTACGAGGTGTTACGATGAGAAAAATTTATTATACGTATAATTCGCGAGATGCGACCATGGGAAAACCTACTGAGCTAGCCCAGTAGGATAGCATGAAGCTACCTTTTTATGACCCGTCGGTGGCAGGGTTAGTAAAATATGTATAGAAGCGTGAGTCTTTCCCGGAGGAATAGACTCCCCGGATCAGTCTGGTGTAGAGATCCCCGGGTGCGAAAAATACAATTGTTAGTATATAATCTATTAGAATAGAAATTACGTATGAGTTCGTCTGGTCCCATGGAGCCCGGAATTCGCCGTCTAAGCTGGCTGGAAAAGGCTTCCTCTACCTACACTTGGCCACGTGGTTCGTCTTTGGAATGCGTTAGCGGGAGGGGTGTAGAAAGCTGTTGAGGCGGAAGTGAGTAGAACTGAACTCCTGGCAATGCGAAGATGATCAGCTACGCAGCAAGCGCCCTCGCAATGTGAGAAGAAGGGGATGCCACGCGCACGCCGTTGTCATTGTTATGTACTTGTCCGCGCCGGGCGGCATTCAACGCGATCAATACTCTTGACGGGAGTCCTGTAAGGTCGAGCGAGAGAGCCGATATCGGCCGGATGCAGCGATACGCAGCACCTGGTCACGTGCCCTACAGGGCCGTACCTAGGCTTGGCCTATGGAAATGGCCGTTGCAAGGTGGTTATGTGGCGGTCCCATCTTCCCGCCGCCGCAAGCAGGTGATCATCCCCAGGCCGACTACTCCTAAGACGTCGGCTCCCCTCTCAGCACCGCTGGACCGACGCGCCACCTGCCGGGACGCCACGGCGTAGCGAGCGCGTGGAGCGCGAGGATCGCAGTCCCAGTTTCTGTTGTCAGCGCCGACGTGTACAGACTTATTCCGCTGTAACGTGTATTTTAGAATAAACTATAGCTATACTCAGTGAAGAGGAGAGTGAGTTTTATCTGCAGACTACCTTACCGCGATGTTGTACTTGAGACACGGTGGTCCGTTGAAATGTTGTGGCATTCTTTGGAAGTCGGCCTAAGCTGGCGTTTCTAGTCCACAGTTCGACCCTATCCGAGAGGACATTATGAGGATAGTTCTTGGCAGCTAAGGAAGGGGTGTCTGTACCTATTTTGTTGACTGGCGTTGACGTATCCGTGTTCACGGGCTGCTCCAGGAAGACTCGACGCGTAGCAAGCGTTCTGAATAAAGGCGGCTTTCTTGCATAAGCAGTTGTGAAATCCATAGGAAATGGACATAAGATATTGTCAGGTTCTGCTTAGACTGGTCAACGTCGGCTCCAGCGTTTAATTAGCAGATTTCAGCAAAATTCTCACACGCAGCTGAACGTCTCTTTCATCATAAGAAATATTCGATCGACGCGGCGGCCTTGGATAGTGGAGTACGTGTATATATAAGTGGAATGCGGCGCTGTTCACGTATAGGTGAGCGGTGCCTCCGCTCGAGTCCACCATCGTTTGATAAGAGACTTCAAAATGAGCTCGCCCGTTCCAAGCCTTATAACTGCGTGTTTGCGCATATCAGTCATCTCGGCAGTCATGCTTGAGTGGTTAAATTTTACAAACACTTTACTACTACTTATATGCTGGGCGCTATGACTGACGCAGCATGCAGCTTACTAATATGACGTTACTAGACAAGATCCATTCGCAAAAAGCAACTGCCTCAGTAGGAAACCCTCCCTAAGGGGGCGAGGGATAGATCTATAACTAATAAGTGCCGTGCTTTGGAGTTGGGTTGGAAACGAGAGAAGAGGTCAGTCTGGCTATTCGAAGGATCCTTTAGTATGTGCGAGTGGCACCGCTCGGCGTCCAACTACTAAATACTAAATATATGAGGACGTTCACAGGAGTATGTAGCAGAGAGATTGCTCTTTGTCAGCTGTGTTCGAGTTAAGTTTGACATCGAGTGGTTCGTTTTTAATAAATTGAGACGAAAAAGTATAATATCTTCAAGAGACGTCGGAAGCTAACGTTTCTGCCGAGAACTTCTCTCGATCGGTCGAGACCCCACGAGCGTCTCATTGGAAGCGCAGACGAATGCTGATGTAGGTAACATACATGGCCAGAAAAACGTGATCACGTGGGTATGATGAAAGTGGATGCTCGACAGGGGCGGGATGACTTTTGACTGCTGTGCGCCACTGTTTACCTCGGATGTCTCTTCTTCACGCCCGCGCATCCGGTGCAATCACTACGACGTGTTGCTCTCTCGACTGGATAAGTCTCGCGGCCGCCAATGTCTGCCGCCATGACTCACGAGGGAAAAACTCCTTAAAGTTCGCTTCATGATAGTATCCATGTCACGGTCGACCTGAAGAAGGAGATTAATCTGGCCTTATACCATGTCTCGATAATCGCTGTTATCTTATGGCCGCAGTGTCCTCCGCTTTGCCATTGAGGCGGAGCGAGCGGAGCATGAAAAACTCGTTAGCCAAGGGTGAACAGTGGCGTTAACCCCACGGGCTCTCGTAAAGCATGCTCTGGAATTTCGGGGCCCAGTCAACACCAGTGACCCGAACGGATGGCTGCCTCTCAGTGCGCAGATTTACACACGGCGTATATCCGAATTGGTGAGGACTCCTCCCTCGACGCCCAGCGCCGACGTCAACAACCAGAACAAGTCAGGTGGCACGGGCGTTGGCACGAACGGTGGCTTCTTGGTGCTGCAACGCGGAAATGGTCCATTGGAAACGACATTGGTGCTGTTGAAGCCGCGGCCCCGCGGGCGCGGGCGTTGCGACGCTTGCAACTAATTGTGCCTGGAACAACGGCTTAGACGCAATTACGGAATGGAATGATCGAGTATGCCAGCGAACAGCAGCTCTGCACTGGCGCGGACTCGAACGTCGATAAATAGCCACACAAGCCGTCTAGAATTGCTTTTGCATTCGAAATGCGACATATTATAACAAGCCAAAGTTCCATATAGGCTGGAAAAATGACACCTTTATACAATTACATCTTGATGTAGCGACGTCGACTTGGTGAATGCTCTGCATCGCGAGTACAATGCAGACTTAAAGCAGCTTAACAATTGAAGCAGCTGCTGAGATTTTAGCGGCCAGAATTAAAAATATAAGGGGTCAGATTGGACCTGGCGATTGCAATTAAGTCCGTGTCTATGCTGAAAATGTCCGGAGGCCATCTTCTTGGGGTGCTGATGTCAACTCCAAGGATCCTTTGGCTTGCGCCCATTTTTTATGCATAGAAACGTCGGCCGGCGGAGATGTAAAGTACTCCGACACAGCTAAAGACCTTCGGTCTTTGAAAGCGCGTGCGGACTCGAAGTAATACCCAACGTTGAGGCTCGAAACATCATCATATCGAGTATGGAGGGAGACAATAAAGGG
>CM053168.1:27357990-27401244 GCA_012977825.3 Pteromalus puparum | reverse complement strand
GGTATTGATAGAAGTACAGAGGATTTAAACTCGTCGGGCTACGCGGACGAGTGGTGGCGGTTATGATGATAGAAATGTGGAGATCGCGCAGGGCTACTTAAACGCCGGTAATGCCGGGTGTAAAATGGATGCCGCACGTACAACTAGCACTCAAGACGGACGATTTCTACATGACTAGGAAGGTTGTCTTGACCATCTATCCGCTGCAGCGGTCGGAAGACGTAACAAAGACGAGACCGACAGCTCAAGTACCTGGGGGAGGTAACCTAGATAACGAAAGCTGAACTATGATTAATGGCACGTGCGGCGGGCCTAGGCCGGCGTCGCAGACTGCGTTCAATGCACCACTCTTTCTTGTTATCGTGAGGGAGTGCTGCGTGCCGTGATGATCATGCTGTAAGAAAATGTATCTTCTAGCACGATACGGGATGCATTAACGAAGAGTGGGCGTTCGGATCGCGGTGTACGTACGCGAACTTGTGTCTGTGGGGACGCTGGTGCAAGTGCTTTATGGCTCGGGCAGGTGTTCCCGTGCAAGCTGCTTAGCATTATGAAGCAATGTCAATCGGATCTAGGAGTCTCGGGAATTCCGGCTAAGGGTGGACAATCCGAAGCGGAGGATACGAGTAGTGGACGTGGGGGAATGCAGGCCGAGCGGATTCGGCGCATGAATGCCCGCCATGCGAAATGGACGAATACTTGATTAAGGATGGTTAGAGCCCGTGGGTAGGCTGATGGGGTCAATTTTTATCTCACCGAGATTTTTCCAGGAAAACGGTACATATCAAAGAGATTATACTTGAGTCACGCGAAATGAAACAACCACGTGAGCGACACCGAGTGATCAAATAATGAAAGAGTTCGGTGAACGACGAGCGGGGACGCGTGAGACACAGGTTTACTTTGGACAGCCGCGGTGCGGAGCCTGATCAGGTAAATCGTTAGAGCTATACGTCAGGGCATTTACGCCGACACGGCAGATCGAGTCCTGAACCGGTCTTATGGCTCGCGTAGCAAAGTAGATTGGGGACATAACGGACCAGTCGGCTCGTTCGTGGCGTTATCCGCCCGAAATTAGTTGACGTGTGACTTAGTGATCTAGCGACGGGTAGCTGACCTATAGGTTTTCGTTAACAAGACAGGCCGACCCCGAGTGAGCGAAGCGGTCGCGGGGTTCTCGGGACATATGAACGAGGCTTCCAATTTTTTGAATATCTCATGACGAGTACAAATAACCTCCTAAATTTACAGTTTAGACCAAATTCCAAACTGAATACTTGTAACTATTTTCAATCGATTTTATAAGTGTCGCGTTGGTTAGAACCAGATGATCTTCTGTCCACAGATAACTTGAAAAATGCGGAGTGCAGCTTATGTTGAATCTATTATTTAATGGTAGCTAACATTCTAAGAATCTATCAATTCCAAAATTAATGCTATGGATTAATGAAATTTTTAAAATATTATTTCACAAGCTTATTATGTAAATTCCAATTATTAAATAAAGAATATTATCGGAAGATTCAAGCTTAAGTAACAAATAATATTCGTCATTTTTCTCAAATTATCTAGTTTTCAATAAAAATAATCTCTAAATGATTCATTCGCAAAACCGTTTTTTAGGAAATCTTTTTCGATACCAATACCACCAAAGCAAACAAAGTACAGAACTCAGGCACACAAAAAATCATTAGCAATATAGTAAGGTTAATTTATGATTATTCAGCGAATGACTTGTAATAAATGACTTGTTTAATTTAAGAATAGATGTAACTTATTTGTACACAGTTTTACATGAAAAACTGTCCTGTAATTTCAATTGTACCTTTGTTCAAACTCATATCTGAACAGTCTCTTACGTTGTTTTTAAATTATATTAAACATGTGTACCGCTTACAAATATTTTTTTCTTTCAAAAACTTTTCAAGTAAAAGTCGATTGCTGTAGGACGTGAGGATGCGTATGAGGTGGAGTCTTAGTTAGGGGAGGAGGCATGGTATCTAAGAATCTCCCGTGCTCTGATTTAGGCGGGCTCCAGGCGATCGAATTCCGACGGTTTTTTTTAGATTATGTGTATACAAATTTTAATGACTAAAGCAATGATATCAGTATTAATTAATTTCGCTTTTTTGATCAGAATTGCAAAATCTTATTTTATATTATTCATCTTTACAAATTTTCCTTTTTGAAATTGCATTAATTTAGAACATAATTTCATTTTTAACATATAACACATATTGTATCAATCTTCATAATGTCATGACCAATTTATTAGTTATCGGGCAATTTTTTCTATACAATTATAAAGTAAAAAGACCAAAAACAAGCAAAAAAGTCAACGTTGCCGAAAGAAAGAGTTATGTTGTAATTATAATAACTAAAAATATAATATGCTTGCTGACAGTAACCCCTTGCTGTGGTGGGAAACATGTCTATAATAGTACATAGTTAATTTTCTATTTCTAATAATAAGTTTTGCACTTTTTCCTGACCTAACGCTCTGTGCTGTTATTTGGTGAAGATAGGTAGGTGGGGGCTCGTGTGGGGGGCTTAGGTGGGGGTTGGTGGGGGTTAGGTGGGGGGTTGGTGGAGGCTGGTGGTGGGGGTGGTGGGGCTTTTTAAGATTTTCAAAAATCACATAAAAAATGAAGAATTTACGTTAATTTGGTGGGGACCAAGGCGGGTTGGTGGGGTCGGGGGGGGTTAGTGGGGGTCGGGGGGGTGGTGGGGAGTCTTGCCAAAATGACATATATAATATAGAAATATATATATATATATATGCGGTACCGGTTTTGGCGACCTTCACGCAAACCGAGAAAAAAGGATATACATAGGGTGACATATACCATATAAAGTCATGTATAACAGTTTTAGACTTCAAAACTCTAAACGAATATTTCTATATAATAAACCGGTTTTGACGATTTGACACCAAACTCGATAAATGTCGCTAAAGACGGTAAATCAAGCATATACATAAAAAAATAATAATTTTATTAATATTGGTTACTCAGCAACGTCATTTAGTTGATGTACCTAGATAAGAAATATCGTTAAAAGCGGTATATAGGATATATAAAGTATTTCGCCGTAATTAGAATTCCGACCTTATACATAAAGGTAAGAGACCCTTAGTTTGAAGAATGTGGCATTCCTAGTAGAGACGTTAAAAAGAAGGTTATCAAAGAGGACGATACTTGAAAACGTCGAAAATTCTTAATATATTTATATTAATTGAAACATTAATTTCAAATTTTTGCATTTACTTGACGTAGCGACATGATGAAATGTAGCTGAAAGCGGTATACTAATTGAATTACACATGTCGCCGGAGTCGGCATTCCGACCTTATGCAAAACACGAGTTACCATAAGATTAGAGAGTGTAGCATTCTTAGCATCGGGAGTAGTAAAAAAGGTCGTCAAAAATAACGATACTTAAAAACATAAAATATTCTTAAAATATTTGTAATAATTGAAAAATTAAATTTGAATTATATTATATCATTTAGTTACTGTAGCAAGAAATAGCATGTCGCTAAAAGCGGTATTGTTGTTAAATAAGACATTACGCCAAAAGCGGCATTCCGACCTTCTACATTAAGACAGATACCGTAAGACTAAAAAGTTTGGTATCTTTAACATTGGGAGTAGTAGAAAACGTCGACAACAAAAAACCATAAATAAAAACTTCAAATATTCCTAAAATATTTGTATTAATTGAAAAATTAATTCTTATTTAATTTACGTCATTAAGTTAATGTGGCGCGAATTTCAATATAGCTAAGAGCGGTATACTCAGTGACTTAGTAGAATTAAATTTAAATTATATTTCGTTAATAATTTAATGTAGCGAGATATAGACTGTCGCTAAAAGCGGTATTGTTGGTAAAACAAGACATGTCGCCGAAAGCGACATTCCGACCTTATACATAAAGGTAACAGACCCTTAGTTTGAGGAATGTGGCGTTCCTAGTTCGGAGACTAGTATAAAAGGTAGCTCATAGAACGATCCTAGAAAATTCCAAAAAATCCTACAATATTTGTATTGAACGAAAAATTAAATTTAAATCATAAGTCGTTAATAATTTAATGTAGCGAGATATGGAATGTCGCTAAAAACCGTATTGTTGGTAAAATAGGCACGTCGCCGAAAGCGGCATTCTGACCTCATTCATAAAGACGAGTTAAAGTGAGATTCAGGAGTGCGGAATTTATAAAATTAGGAGTAGTAGGAAAGGTCGTCAAAAATAACGATACGTTAATACTTTGAGTATACTTGAAATATTTGTATTAATTAAACAATTAATTTACGTCATTTAGTTAATGTAGCAAAAATTTGAATGTCGTCGAAAGCGGTAGTGTTGGTAAATAAGACATGTCGCCGAAAGCCGCATTCCTACTTTATAAATAAAGGGAAGAGACGGTTAGTTCGAAGAAAGTGGCATTACTAGTTTGGGGACTAGTGGAAAAGATACTCCAAAAAACAATAACGGTCTATTTGTTGCCCTTAAGGTGAAATAATTAGAAATTTTTTATGATTTGTGACATAGCTTCTATTTTCTTGCTGCTGGTTTCAGTTTCTTTGTATAAATTCTAATCGCCGGTTACGGCGACAATAGTTGATTTCGAATACCAAAATAATTTTAGGATAGGTGTTATAGCATATATTTCATAATAATTTGAATTTTCACAAATTTATTTTTCGTTTTGAAGATTTTTCAATGTATCTAACCATCTTTATTGATGTTCTTAAGGTAATAAAATTAAACATTTTCTTATGTTAAGTGACATACCCTCTATGCTAGTGCTGCCATTTTTTCTTCGTTGGTATAAACTCCATTTGCCGGTTACAGAAACATTAGTTGATTTTGAATACATAATTAATGTATGATAAGTGAAGTAGCATAGATTTCTTAAAAATTAGAATTTTCACAAATTTATTGCTCGCTTTGATGATTTCTTAATCAAGCTATCGGTCTTTTTGTTGCTCTTATGGTGAAATAATTAGAAATTTTTTTATGATTTATGACATAGCCTCTATCTTTGTGCTCCTGCTTCCGTTTCCTTTGTATACACTCCAATTGCCAGTTACAGCGACAAAAGTCGATATCGAATACTAAATTAATTGTGGGGTAAGTCTAGTAGCATTGTTTTGGTACTGATTAGAATTTTTACATATTTATTGCTCGCTCTGAAGATTTTATAATCAAGATAACAGTCTTTATCGATGCTCTTATGGTTAATTAATTAGAATTTTTCTTATGTAACTTGTTTTTATATATAAGGTTGAAATGCCGCTTTCGACGAGATTTTTAATTCACCCAGTGTTCCGCTTTCAGCTACGTTTCGAAATCTCGATGCATTAACTATGACAAATATTTTAAGAAAATTTAAAGAATTCACGTATCATTCCATTTGGCAACCATTTCTACACTCCTGATGCTAGAAATGCTACATTCTTCAAAGTTATGGTATCTCATCTTCAGGTATAAGGTCGGAATGCCGCTTTCGGCGACATGTCTTGCTTTACCAACAATACCGCTTTCAGCGACATTCCATATTTCCCTACATTAAGGGGGTCTCAAACCCATTTCTGCGATTTTCCCGACCTTGTAGCCGGTAGTGCAGGTAGTGCTTATAATAACCTTTGGCGCCATCTGGCGTCAACCACTACAAAAATTTGCAATATCGAAACTCACATTGCGTGCTGCCGTACACGCAGATTTGATATAACGAAAAATGCCTATACATAATGATCTGTATTTCGTATATATATCACACGTGTTTCGACTACACGCATTTTTTACAATAAAATAACTGTGCATTTCCGCATATACACGATTTTTATATTATAAAAATTAATAAAAAATTACGTGTATTTCGCATATACACACGTGTTTCGAATACACGCTTTTCTTATGACAAAAAACTAATTTTGAGATGTGCAATTTTTTTTCCCAGAAATTTGAAAAAAATGAGTTTATTTATAAATGATGCATTGTATAAAGTTGAAACTTGGTATAAAAGCCCTTGTTATGTCTTTCAACAAATTTATACAGTTTAGTGACTTAAGCGTAACCAGAAGATCTAGTTTGTTCTAAATTGTCGCTTTTAGCGCAAGTGTTTTCGAACAAAGTAGATCATCTGATTGTAGTAAGTGCATCAAACTGCTGAAATGTAGTGAAATACATTATGAGGGCTTATTATATCAAGTTTCAAGTGTATACAATGCAACACTTTTGAGATATGCAATTTTAGTCAAAGAAATTAAAAAAAAATTGAGTTTATGTACAAGTGATGCAATGTTTAAACCTGAAACTTGGTATACAAGTCCCTGTTATATATTTCAACATATTTATACAGTATAGTGACTTAAGTGTTACCAGAAGATCTAGTTTGTTCTAATTATACACTTTTGGCGCAAGTGTTTTTGAACAAAATAGATCTTTTAGTTACAATAAGTCACTAAACTGTATAAATATGTTGAAATACATAACACAGGCTTGCATATCAAGTTTATTTGTTACATGAGGTTTGAGATATACAATTTTTAACCACACAAATCTTAAAAACTTAAATTTATATAGATGTGCTACATCATCATATAGACTTGCGACAAAATTTTGGCCTGCAAAAAGCTTTGGAAGGAACAAGAATCCTCAGAAGCTACTTAATTAGCCGTATAAAAGGAGATGTACTAGTATAAGCAGCAAGTTGACCTTGGTCGAGGACCAGTAGTGAATCCTGAACATACAGCTGTTGCAGGAGTTGCTTCTATAGCAGCAGCAGCAGTTGACCAAGCTCGAGTAGCAGTAGCAGCAAAAATTGTACAAATATAAGCAGCAAAAGGTGCACACACATCAGTCGCAGCAGTGGCCCTTGAATATGCAGCTGGAGTACACTGTGGACCAGTAACTCCAGCAGCACTGGACTCCGTACTAGTAACAGCAGACCCTGGTCGAGGACCTACTGTAGATTCTTGATGTACAGCTGTAGAATGTATACCAGCAACTTCCAACTTCAGGGTCGTCTACAGATGATTGAAACAGGTCAGCAAAGCTAACCAGGCCAGCAAACAGCGTGATTTCAGCTCCAGGGCTGTCTTCTGATGATTTAAATGGGCCTGCAACGCTAACCTGTCCAACAAACAGCGTGAATCTGGTTCCAAGGTCATCCTCAGATGACTGAAGCCTCCAGCAACCCCACCCAGTAGCACCAGAGAGCGTGAACTTGGTTCCATGGTCGTCCTCAGATGTTCGAAGCCTCCAGCAACGCCAGCCAGTACCACCAGTGAGTGTAAACATGGTTCCAATGTCCTCCTCAGCTGATTGAAGCCTTCAGCAACGCCAGCCATCACCACCAAAGAGCGTGAACCTGGTTTCAGAGTCGTCTCCAGATAACTGAAGCCTCTCGAAACGCCAACCAGCATCAGTAGCAGCAGACAGTTTTTATCCAGCTCCAGAGTCATCTTGTTTGTAGCCGTCAATGCCAACCTATAATGCACAGACAGTGTAAATCAGCTATAGAGTCATCTACACATAATAAAACCACGTAATCACTGATTTCACTGCACATAACACAAGAAATACTTGTGAATTTTGAGTGTCGACGAATCTTCATCCAGACAGTATGTCGGAGGAAGGTATCAGCACAGCCGTAGAAGTAGCAGCACAAACAGTGATAGTCGATCCACATCTAGAATGCATCTTGAAAGTTGAATGTATACGCAGAAGTGGAAGCAGCAAGAGCACCAGCAGCAGCAACAGAAGCAGACACCAAAACAAGGGATAACCTCCAAGCGCAAAAAGTCAAGTTTTTTTGCTGGAGTTGCATATTTTCTCCTACTGCAGCACTCTTTGACGGACTGACACTCACACACTGCATCGTAGCTGATAATCCGGAGCATCAATTTTATATACTTCTCGCACTGCATTAGAAGTACTTAAACGAAGCACTGGTGAGTCTCGCCGTGAGCAGCAGATCCGCGAGCGAGATCGCGCTGAGCGGAGGCTGCTTGAAAGCATATGCGCTTTTGATTAGCACACTAACACTGCTGTATCGCGTTGACGTGCTGCACGTATACAATCAATACCTTTGAATAACTTGAAGTTGAACCGAACGAGCGAAGGCCGGGATGCAGCTTCAAAACGTCAAAACACAAGGCAGTAAGGCACGGCTGGCGAGTAGCGGCTGCGTGAACTTGTCGCCGCAGACGCCAGTAGGTCCCCAGATCGACGCGCACAATGTATGCGCAGTCGTCGTACTCACTTCGCCAGAGCCGCGGACAGAGCAACGAACAGCTGTTCGGCGTCGCTTGGATGATAATAAAACTATTTTTTTTTTTTTTAAATTATGAAAAACCAAGACATAGTTGCCCTTTCTCTCATCATTTTATACCTATGTGCAAAGTTTCAAGTCGATCTGTCAACGCATATAAAAATGGCATTTGAACGAAATTTTCAACATGCACACGCTGCAGCTACTGGTTTTTGTTCAAATGCCATTTGTTAACGCATTTAAATATTGACTTGAAACTTTGCATTGTGGTAGATGATTCCGAGACGAAGGGCAACTATGTCTTGGTTTTTGATAATTCACCGTATTTATTTAGTTTCAAGCAATTTTCTACCGAGTACTCGTTCTATCGACTCGGTCGGTAAAAATTGGGTTTGAGACCCCCTTAAATTTTTAACGAAATATAATTCATATTTAATTTTTTGATTCATATTTAAGTTTTTTTGGAGATTTTTAGTATTTTTCTTTTTGACGATTTTTTTTTGCTACTCCTAATGCTAAGAATTCTACGCTTTTCAATCTTACGGCAACTTATTTATAAATGAGGATGGATTGCCTTTTTCGGCGACATTTTTAATTTACCCAGTATTCCGCTTTCAGCTACGTTTCGAAATCTAGATACATTAACTATGTGATGGCAAATAAATGAAAATTAAATTTTGAATAAATACAAATATTTTAAGAAAATTTAAAGAATTTACGTATCGTTCCGTTTGGCTACCTTTTCTACAATTTCGGATGCTAGAAATGCTACATTCTTCGAAGTTACGGTATCTCATCTCCATGTATAAGGTCGGAATGCCGATTTTGGCGACATGTCTTGCTTTACCAACAATACCGCTTTCAGCGACATTCCATATTTCTCTACATTAAATTATTAACAAAATATAATTCAAATTCAGTTTTTTGATTAATACAAGTATTTTAGGTTTTTTGGAGTTTTCTAGTATTGTTATTTTTGACGACCTTTTTTGCTACTCCTAATGCTACGAATTCCGAGCTTTCAATCTTACGGTAACTCGTTTTTATATATGAGGTCGGAATGCCGCCTTCGGCGTCGTTTTTAATTCTTCTAGTATAACGCTTTCAGCTACGTTTCGAAATCTCATTACATCAATTATGTAACGACGATTATTGAGATTTTCAATTAATACAAATAATTTAAGAAAATTCAGAGTATTTACGTATTGTTTCTTTTGGTAACCTTTTCTACAACTCCAGATGCTAGAAGTGCTACATTCATTGAAGTTGCGGTATCTCATCACCATGTATAAGGTCGGAATGCCGCTTTTGGCAACATGTCTCGTTTTGTTACGTCGTACGACGTATCCGTATTAAACTAAACTGCTGAATCTCAATTTTTGAGCATTCATTGCAAGCTAAAATGTTTTAGTGTGTCAGTGTCGCTTATGAGTCGAGTTCACAAAATGCAAACTAATTAATTTTGTAATATGACTTCGATTTGTGAAAAGATGCGATGGTTTAAGTAAGCCTTGCACGGCCTACTTCAGTTAGTTTTTTCGTCATCAGTCACGAGCTCCGTATCGCGCCGGTCCGACAATCGGTGTCAATTCAACGAAACTTCGCTACAACGCGAATAAGATTTTCCATTACATTAAATCCGCCTATTTAGAAAGCTCGACTGTATTCATTTATTATATACAATATTCTAATCATCGCGAAGAATCTGAATAAATTCTTATTCTTCTATCTCAATTTCGTGTGTGTTCAATTTATTTATTGCGGAAATTCCTCTCCATGCGAGTGCAACCCATTTCAACACAAGTACCTTACTAATCTGATACGAGTAGAACGAGTACCTGTCTAGTTTCCAGAGATTCATCGTAAAAGTAAGTACCATTATTTATTCATACTAACAGCCATAGAGGTAGAGTACTAGGCGCGTACTAACATTGTTTCCAGCCCGCCACTACCCATAGCATTACGTCTCTGCATATTCGAGTGTGGATAGTCAGGACGTAACAGTTTTACCAACAATACCGCTTTCAACGACATATCATTTCTCGCTATATTGACTAATTTACGAAATATAATTCAAATTTAATTTTTCGATCAATACAAATATTTCGGGATTTTTTTGAGTTTTTTAGGATCGTTCTAAGGGCTACCTTTGCTACTAGTCCCCAAACTAGCAACGTCACATTCATGAAACTAAGGGTCTGTTAACTTTATGTATAAGGTCGGAATGCCGCTTTCGGCGACATGTCTTGCTTTACCAACAATACCGCTTTCAGCGACATTCCATATTTCCCTACATTAAATTATTAACAAAATATCATTCAAATTCAGTTTTTCGATTAATACAAGTATTTTAGGTTTTTTGGAGTTTTCTAGTACTGTTAATTTTGACATATAGTATAATTCAAATTTAATTATTCGATCAATACAAATATTTTAGGATTTTTTGTAGTTTTCTAGGATCATTCTCTGGACTGCCTTTTCTACTAGTCCTCAAACTAGCGATGCCACATTCTTTAAACTAAGGGTCTGTTACCTTTATGTATAAGGTCGGAAAGCCGCTTTCGGCGACATGTCTTGCTTTACCAACAATACATTCCATATTTCGCTACATTAAATTATTAACAAAATATAATTTAAACCTGTTTGCTACTCCTAATGCTAAGAATACCACGCTTTCAATCTTACGGTAACTCGTTTTTATATATGAGGTCGGAATGCCGCTTCGGCGACGTTCTTAATTCTTCTAGTATAACGCTTTCAGCTACGTTTCGAAATCTCAATACAATAACTATGTGACGACGAAAAATTGAGATTTTCAATTAATACAAATAATTTACGAAAATTCAGAGTATCTACGTATTGTTTCTATTGGCAACCTAATCTATAACTCCAGATGCTAGAAATGCTACATTCATTGATCTTGCGATATCTCATCTTTATGTTTAAGGTCGGAATGCCGCTTTCGGCGACATGTCTTGTTTTACCTACAATACCTCTTTCAGCGACATTCCATATTTCGCTACATTAAATTATTAACGAAATATAATTCATATTTAATTTTTTGATTAATACAAACATTTTAAGTTTTTTTGGAGTTTTTTAGTATTTTTCTTTTTGACGATTTTTTTTGCTACTCCTAATGCTAAGAATTCCACGCTTTTCAATCTTACAGCAACTTATTTATAAATGAGGTTAGAATGCCTTTTTCGGCGACATTTTTAATTTACTTAGTATTCCGCTTTCAGCTACGTTTCTAAATCTCGATACATCAACTATGTGACGACAAATAAATAAAAATTTCTAAATGATAAAGTAAGCTGAGAGGTATATGTCAATTAACCAAAAGGTTACAATGACGGAACAAACAAAGTTTGAAAATTGCTTAAAGCGTTGTATGGACTACGAGAAAGTCCAAGAAAATGGTATGAATGTTTTTATGAATATTTAGGGAAACTAAAATTTAAAAGAAGCAATGCTAATGATTGTCTGTATACTTATGGAAACGGAGATGATGTTATTTATCTTTTGCTATACGTAGATGATTTATTGATTGGTTGCTAAAACAAGAATGGAATTCAAAGTCTAAAGAAAGTTCTCATGAACAAATTTAAAATGAAAGATTTAGGAGAGATAAAAGAATATTTAGGGATAAATATTGAATATGATTATAACAATTGTGAAATGAAGCTAAGTTAAACTAAATATATGGAGTCACTAGCGTTTAAGTATCAATTGCAAAATAGTAAATTGTATAGTACTCCTATGGAAACGAATTAAAAGATTGATAAGGCTGAAAGTTGTGATCTTAAAGTAAAATATAGAAATTTAATAGGTGCTCTATTGTATATCAGCTCAAGTACAAGACCAGACATAAGTTATAGTGTAAACTATTTAAGTAGATATCAAAATTGTTATGATAGTACTCACTGGAAGTATGCTTTGAGAGTGTTAAAATATTTGTACTTAACTGAAGATTTAAGTTTACATTATAAGAGAAGAGAAAATTGTAAAATAATTGATTGTTAAGTAAATGCAGATTGGGCTGGCGATCATTTAGACAGAAAGTCTACATCTGGTTATGCAATTAGGTGTTTCGGAAACGCGATGGATTGGAAGTCACGCAAACAAAAACAGTAACAAAAGCGTCGACATACGCAAAATGTGTAGTATTATCAGAAGTTGTAAGCGAGTTAGAATATATCAGAGAGCTTGTAAAAATATTCGACATAAATGTTAGAGAACAGATAAAAATTTATGAGGATAATTCGGGAGCAATAAACATTGCAAATAATGGTAAATTTAGGAAAAATTCCAAACACATTGAAATTCATTATCATTCACAACATGAAAGCGTGAAAGATAGATTGATTGAACTATGCAAGATTGACACGAATAAAAATGTTGCGGATATTTTTACGAAAGCTGTCTGCAGAGAAAAGTTTATATAATTTAGAGAATTGTTAAATGTAAAATCATAGTGTACCGTACAAATGTAAGGAGGCGTATTGAGAATATAGTACATTTGACTGTACTCTATAATGTCTGTGTATATAGTATAGAGCGCACGAGAATAAGTGAGCGCGCTGACGAGTGTGTGAGGGGACACACACGTGTAAGTATCCCCTCTCGCGGTATGCGTGTGAGTCACATGAGTACAAGCGGTGCCGAGACTATACGAGTCTCGCACATCGATCTCTTGGGTTCGAGCCGTCACACAGTACACATGGTATACACGGCGTATATATATACATAGTAGCTGTACAATAAGTCTAATAAAACCATATAATTATATTGTAATCCTCTGCCTTACCTCATTTTCTTAACAGAAGGGTTCAAAGTTGGTTATTTAAGAATTTTTTCCATTTTTTGCCTACTTTCAATGATTTATAGCTCTTAAACAACGCATCATTCACTGAAACCCCACTAAATGTTGTTTCCGTGAAATTTTCTCAACTTTTTAATAAAAGTTCTCTTATAGCCCTATATATATTCTATAACTGACTTGTTTGCAATTTAAAGCTTAGAATGTGAAAATCTGAGATTCGATCCGGACTCCGACTACTTTTGTACGGTAAAAAGATACCTTTTCATAGTGCAAAAGTACCTGCACATGTGCAAGTATGGCAGAGGCCTTTGTTTTTTGTTTTCACGAAACACGTAGTAGTGAAGAACCCTCTGAAATGAATTAAATGACTGATAATAGCTGTGACAAAGGACGTATTCGTCCGGATCATTCATAAAAACATAAAATCACATTGGTAGGTTATGTTGGTAAAAAAGAATCTTACGTTCTTTGTCACAGTCATTACCAGTCATTTGAATCATTTCAGATGGATTATCACTACTATGTGTCTCGTGAAAACAAAAAACAAAGGCCTCAGCCATTCTGGCTCTTGTACAGGTATATCTGCACTATGAAAAGGTATCTTTTCACCGTACAAAAGTAGTCGGAGTCCGGACCGAATCTTATACTTTCACATTTTAAGGTTTTAATTGCGGACAAGTCAGTTATAGCATATATATAGAGCTATAAGGAACTTTTATTAATAAGTCGAGAAAATTTTACAAAAAAAACATTTAGTGTGTTTTCAGTGAAAGATGCGTTGATTATGAGCTGTAGGTAAAAAAGAATCTTAGGTCCTTTGTCACAGCTATTATCATTCTTTTAAATCATTTCAGAGGGTTTATCACTACTGTGTGTCTCGTAAAAACAAAAAACAAAGGCCTCTGGCAGTCTGGCTCTTGTACAGGTACTTTTGCACTTTTAAAAGTTATTTTTTCACCGTACAAAAGTAGTCGGAGTCCGGACCGAATCTTAGATTTTCACATTTTAAGGTTTTAATTGCGGACAAGTCAATTATAGCATATATATCTTCGTGTTTTTTTTATATTTATTGTTTAATTTTGCTTCCTTCCTAAGGAAGCCTTGTAATAGTAATTTTTGGAGTTTGTGTAAAAACATGTGGGAAGCGTGTTTTGATGAATTTTTAGTCGAAAATGGTGTTTTTAGAAAATGTCCGTACGGATGTATGTGTGTGTGTGTGTGTGTGTGTCGTGTGTGTGTGTATGTATACCGCCGTTCTCCAGCTTCTAATTGGGTGGATTTAACCCAGCAAGTCTCAAAATTTTCTTTGGTTTTGCTAGAAGATAGTGAAACGAAAGTCCGTTTTTACAATTTATATACGCGTTTTTTTTATAGTGATTTTTTAGTTTTGAGATTTCAGTTTTTGCCAACAAAGTTATCGGAAAAGTTAATAAAAGTAAATTGCTTAATATGTACCTGAAAGAGAATAAAATTGCCTATGTTTTAACCGTGAAAAATTTATATGATCGTTCGTCGTTCTTTTATTATACACCATACAGTGCAATTTTTTTAAATCGTTACAACTCAAAAACTAAATAGCGAATCATTCTAAAAAAATATATGATTATTGAAGGTAATTAGAACTATATACCACTTAAATTTTAAGTCATTTCATGGGGCAGATCCTGAGAAAAACATCAAAAACTGAAAAAAATCGTTTTTCTACGTGACGCGATAACTGGAGTAAAAAGGCAATAATCAAGTTCAAATTTTGGATTTAGTTAGCATTATATAGCACCTTTATCTCTTTCTTTGGGTTGTTTATGATACCAGTTAGTTTTAAAGATATTAAGCTTCAAAATTTTGTTTTCTTACCCTGTATACTCTATATAACTGAAAACTGTATCGCTTCGATCTCAGTTTCCATTAATGGATTTTAATCTATACTTAGACTCGTTTTTTGCTGTTTTTGTTTTATTAATTCGTTAAAAATAAGATTTTCAGTTACGCATGTGCGTATATTCATGGCGATTTTTCGATCACTGGTGATTTTAGATACGTTCCGCGAACTATATCCTTATCATTATATCTCGGAAATTAAATTTTGAACTTTTCGTTAAAACATCATGATTATCGAATGTTATTCTATAGACTACTTTCATTTTAAGTAGTCTACGGTAATAAAAAATTTTGAAATTTTTCAAAATTTTTGAAAATATGCTATGCGTCAAAGAGTTCTCAATTTCCTACTCCTTTTGCATGCTTATTTGTTATTGTCATTAAAACTCATGACACGTGGGGTAGCGAGTTTAAGAGTTTTGGTTTTATATTTATTCCTCGCTTATGCTCAACTTTTTACAATTTCTACAAATATATAATTATGTATGTGGGATTCGAACATGGGAATCGCACATAGGAACGCCCTTGACAACAAGATGAACGATGTTCTAAATCTGATTAGTTTGATCAGTCTGGTTAAGACAGCTACTGAGAGCAGACGTGTTATAATTGTGTGTTATCAAATAAAGTCTGAGTTTATGTTGGTTTTATAAATAATTAAATCATTAAATAAATGTTATTTCTTATTATACCTAAACCCGAGTATAACATTTAGGGGGTTCGTCCGGGATGTTATCAAATGGATAAGGAAATTTCGACACTACAAGCCAATCACACGGCAACCACAACCCAACACTAATGTCTGCTATGGAGGAAGTGGATGATCTTTTGAGGGAAGTGAACAAGCTTAGGATACAGCTTGAGCATAAACGCGCTATTCGGAAAAGTTTGGAGATTCATTTGACCCAGCTTTCCATGGCGGAGGTTTGGAATAAGGAGATCGTAGGGCAACATCGATTAAACCAATTTCTCATAAACAACTATGAGAATTAGTTTGACAAACAAAAGGATCTACAACATCGATTTAAGCAGCTAAGTCTTTTGCATTATACAAACACAAATACTGACATGAACTTAGATGACACTTCTGGTAGATTAGGATATACTTTTGAACCAAAAAATCACGATGGGATGGATTCGTTTCAAGAATATTTGAATCAATTCGAATTGATTTTGATCGTTAATAAGTGGGATAATGTAAACAAATTAATAATTCTTTTTGGTTGCTTGAGAGGCAAAGCAAGATCAATTTTAGACAGTTTTTTGAGTTCTGACCCCTTAGATTTTGACATTTTGAAATCGAAATTAGAATTACTATCTAGCAACACAGTTAGAGATCAGAATGACATTGACGAATGCCGTTGTTGATGACATCATTCTGAATCAAAATTTGAATGCAAACATACACATACTAGAATCGGTAGTTCAAAAGGCAGTAATATTAGAGAGAATCAGAATTAATTCAACAACAAGATTTAAACCACTCAAATTTGGTTGTCACATGATAGTTAGGAATCGGAGTGTGTTACCAACGAATGCTGCTGTTGATAACACTATTTCAACAAGGGGTGAAAGTATAGGTACACTTAGAAAAATTACAGAATCAGATCTAGATTATTTTCTGGACATTTCGGAAATGTCAATTAAAAATGTGATACTGCAGTTATTGGGTTTGTTTCGTTTCACTTCTTGTATATTTTGTATAATTGAAAACGGTATCGCTTATATCTCTAGCTTTCTCACAGTGGCAAGTAGGTTAAGTAATTTTAACTCCAACGTGCGGGTACAAAAAAAGTAAAAGAAAATTGTAAAATATTTCAGCTTAGTTAATAGACAAATTAAGTAATTTTAACTCCAACGTGCGGGTACAAAAAAAGTAAAAGAAAATTGTAAAATATTTCAGCTTAGTTAATAGACAAATTAAGTAATTTTAACTCCAACGTGCGGGTACAAAAAAAGTAAAAGAAAATTGTAAAATATTTCAGCTTAGTTAATAGACAAATTAAGTAATTTTAACTCCAACGTGCGGGTACAAAAAAAGTAAAAGAAAATTGTAAAATATTTCAGCTTAGTTAATAGACAAATTAAGTAATTTTAACTCCAACGTGCGGGTACAAAAAAAGTAAAAGAAAATTGTAAAATATTTCAGCTTAGTTAATAGACAAATTAAGTAATTTTAACTCCAACGTGCGGGTACAAAAAAAGTAAAAGAAAATTGTAAAATATTTCAGCTTAGTTAATAGACAAATATTGAGATATGAAAACTGTTACATTTCCTTACAAAAAAAAAAACGCGCCGATATATCTACCGCTTGGTGGTGAGGAAACAATATCATTTAAATTAATACAAAGTTTACGTTAAATAAAATTATTTTAAAGTGTTAGTGAATAAGATGTTAGGTAAAAAAGGGAGAGTGATGTCTTCTAGAGATCAGTTCAACAATTAGCTATGTGAACTATGTGAAAGAAAGAGAGAGAGAGAGAGAGAGAGAGAGAGAGAGAGAGAGATATTTAATTATACATATGTAGGTGATTCGAAATAATTTTATCCATCAAACAAAAAAAAAACTTAATAGAATTATATATGAAGTAAAAACAATTCTGATATGAAGCAATACATAATGTTGAAGGAAGCTACGTGCCAAAGAATTGGCAGCGGTTTTTTCATTGGAAGAAAACAATAATTCTTATAACGTTATTTCTTTGCTTTTGTATTGTTAACACTTTAATGTATTTATACTTAGCATTGACGTTTGCTTTTGTATTGCTGACACTTTGATTAAACTTAAATATCTACCATCAACGTAATTTTTAATTTCATTAAATTTATCATTATTGTTACAATCATCATCTTTTTGAATTTTAACGAATGCTCTATCACTACCTTTATGGATATATTTAAAGATGTATTTTATGATTTGTATAGAAGCACAATATTCAACATTTATAGGACATTTATATTTCATTAATAAAAACTTATTGTACGGTACAACCACTTCATTACTGACTGGAATTTTCTCATTGAATCGAGTTTTATAAACATGATTATCAGAAGTATTATTTATTCTTTTATATTGTGGATAACCATTTTTTTGTATTGTAGTTATATCAGCAAAAGGTTTCGGAAATTTTTTTGTGCATTTTTTGTTTTTATTATTCAAACATAGACTTTTATTATTATGAGGTCCGTGCAGCATATGTTTAATAATTAATTTCTTAAGTTTGTCATTATTTGAAATTATTTCAACAGATATATATTTATCAATATGTTCAGATGTGATTATTTTGTTATCAGGATGTAATGTTATTAAAATGTGTGCATGTGGTATAACGGGGCTTCAGACCGGGATATTAAAGAATGACGGGGTCCGCATCCGTATATAAACGATCAGTGGCGCATCCACTGATCGATGAATAAGCGAGAGGAAAAGTATGTAGCAGCTAGTTGCAGGCTTCTTGAAGGCTATGCGAAGCCTGGCCCGTAGCGTAGTTTGCTGTCCTTTTCGTCCTCGTGCACGTGAACCCGCGGAGGCGTCGTGAGTAATTTGGCTACGTAGCTAGTTCGCGAGATAAATTAAGAGTGAATCGCATGGGAATGGACAGAGTCAGGAGCAAAGTGACACAAGCCGAGTAGTAGCAAGGTTTCTCTTTATGTAAAGACTAGAAATCAGTACAAAAGCGGCGCAGGACTGGTGACCGCTCCGGTCAAAGCCACGAGGCATTTATCGAGTTCCACGAAGCACTTCTGTAAGTACCTGCCCGATCGCAATACTCTCTCTCTCGGCATTATTCGCTCTGCTCCGTCTGTCTTACTCCGCGCTGCTTTTGTACTGATTTCGAGTCTTTAAATAAAGATAAACTTTGCTACTACTCGGCTTGTATTACTTTGCTCCTGACTATATCCATTCCCATGCGATTCACTCTTAGTTTATCTCGCGAACTAGCTACGTAGCCAAATTACTCACGACGCCTCCGCGGGCTCACGTGCACGAGGACGAAAAGGACAGCAAACTACGCTACGGGCCAGGCTTCGCATAGCCTTCAAGAAGCCTGCAACTAGCTGCTACATACTTTTCCTCTCGCTTATTCGTCGATCAGTGGATGCGCCACTGATCGCTTATACACGGGTGCGGACCCCGTCATTCTCTATTATCCCTGTCTAAAACCCCGTTATAATAAATGTTTTTGTCGTCCGTCTTTTTGTGAAAAAATCATTTTATAATTTGGAAGATTTTTAATGTTAGCTAATTGATGCAAGTGTTTATAATTTTTAGCTGTAGGATTTTTGTTAAAATTCTAGTGAAAGTCTCAATATGTTATTGGATTAAATTGTTATTATTATAGGCATTTAATCTCTGTTTAACAGCCGTTTGATCATTATATATATATAACTAACTAACTAATCATAAAAATAAATTTTGAAAACAAAAATCTAAAATGGAGGGTTGGCGAGCATGGGGGGCGAAGCCCCACTAGTATATATATAGTGTGTGTACACACACACACACACACACACACACACACACACACACACACACACACACACACACACATATGTATATATATGAGCACGGAGAGATTTTTGTTTGTTTTTTTTTTGTTTTTTCTTTGTTTATCTGGAGTGTTGGAGAAATGCATAATGCACCATGACAGGAGCCGTGCGGGACTCCCCGTGTGTGAGACTCTCCTGGCGTGGGACGGACGGACGCCAAGCATACTCACACTCGCTCTCGCATTCCTTCGGGAGGTCGCCTGTCTTATGCTATTCTAGCCGTCCCCTAATCTGTCAAACATCCGTCGTTGTTTTTTGCGCGGAGAACCGTCTCCACGTACGCCATTACCTCGTCCCATTCCTGCTTGCTGTGAAGCATCGCGCTAACTGCTGTCTCGGGCGTGAACGCCCCTATCGTCAGCTCTAGAACTCTACGCCTATCTGTCCATTGGGGCAGTCAAAGAACGCGTGTCTCGCGTCGTCCTGTTCGTCCCCGCAGTATTTACACGCCGGTGATGCCACCTCGTTCATCGCGAACAGGTAGCTTCTAAAGTAGCCATGACCGGAGAGGAACTGGGTGAGGTAGAAGTTCACCTCCCCCCACCTCCGCATCGTCCATGGCCTCATCTCCGTAATCAGTGTTCTCGTCCATCTCGCCTACTGGCATTGAGCCCATCTTTCTTGCCATTTTCGAATTGTTCTCTCGCGTTCTTCGGTAGCCAAAAAAGTGTTATCCGAAATCAGGCGACCCTCGTATATCCGCTTGCGCTCGATAGCAAGCAGATCGACTGGGATTACCCCCGCAATTATTATAACCGCTTCTCCCAAGACCGTTCGGTATGAGCACGCTATTAGTAATGCCTCTCTACGTTGCACCGCCGTTATTTGCTTTCGGTATTACTTTACTTCCATAGCGCTGGCCCATGCACCGTCTTCTCTTTGGGTATCTTAGCGTCTATACATAAGAAACATTTCATCTCCTGGATCGGCACAGTGCATTCGGCTGCCCTGTGTCCATCCGCGCCATACATCCAGCAGTTAGCGCTCCTGTCGGGGCCTTCACATCTTGCTTTCACGTGTCCGTATCCTAGACAGCGATAGCATCGCGTAACATTTGCGCGAATCCTCACTCGGCAATTTACCCACCCGATACGGATCTTTCCTTTATTACGACATGTCGAATCACCACAATAACCTGTATTCGAACGAGAGAAAAGTTTTAAATGCACAAGCTCCGATATTTCACTCTACGGCTAAAGCTAGTCAGCCGAACATTTTTACAAGAACACCGGCTACGGTGCCGAGTTCTTTGCGTGTAGACGCCCCGCAGCATCCTAACCTCTGCTGGCCGGCCGTAACCGTCTACAATCAGCCCGTATGCTCGAGCTGCGACGGGGGGATTTAGCCTCAAACAGCTATGAGTTCGCTCTCGCAACCGAGTCCTCAAGTGACAAATCAAATCGCAGGAGTTGCGCCAAGCAGCACCTGGAACACTCTGGACAACTCCCGTCCGAGAACAAAGAATCTCGGGAGGACAGTTAGAGAGTGGAAATTAAAATTCTCTGGCGACAAAGGTATTAGCATTAAGGAATTCCTAGCGCAAGTCGAAGCAAACCAGCGATTGGAAAATATATCTGACGAGGAACTCCTAGACTCCTTGTTCCCCATGCTAGAGACACCTGCGCTGTTTTGGTATCGTGCCTTGAGGCCCTCGTGGCAAACGTACCAAGACTTCAAGAGGGCAGCTCTCAATAATTATAGCAAATCTAGAAGGAATAAGCGGAGTCTGATAGTCGAGGCTCATCTACGCACGCAAGGAGCTGACGAGCCTGTAATAGATTACATTGTCTCCCTCCTCATGATCTTAAATAGGTTTGAAAAGCCATGGAGCCAGCAAGAACAATTTAATCTGGTCATCGATAACATGCTTCCGAAGCTCAAAAAGAGGATGAAGAAATATTACGGGAATTTAACGAATACTCAAGAACTCCTCGACAGAGCCCAAGAAGTGGAGGACGATGAAGATGGCCAATGGAGGCCACCGCCTCCAGCAGACCAAACAGTGCTACCAGAAACGGCATATAGGCCTGGCAAAAAACTCAAGAGTAAGCAGATCAGCATCTCCTCGGTGAACTCGAATACGCCGTCCATGTCAGAGGCAGAATTGGAGAGGCACTTTGAGAAGTTCCTTAAGAAGAGGTCTATAGACCTCGACTCTCCCAATCGCACGAAATCTGGTTCAGGAAAGGACTCCTCAGCGAAAAAGACCTCTTCTAGAGAAGCAGAGACATCGCCGAAAAAGGAGCAGTCCGACGACGAACAGACGCCAACTCGCAGTGGCAAACGCGATCGAGGAGATAAACGAGGAAAAGGAGGCTGGCGTCGTAGAGGGGATCGTACAGACAAAATTACACCCAAGTCGGATAAAAACAAGGATAAACCGGCAGGGCCAGACGGTGAGAACGTCCTGTGCTGGAATTGCAGCTGGCCTGGTTACACTAAGCTCACCTGCCCGGAATGTGCCGAAGAGCTATCAAAAATCGGAAAAGAGAGCGAGTAGATAAGGTCCCTACCGCTCTAGAACAACCGCGGACCTTCAACGCTGAAAGCGTAACAGGAGTAGCGCAAACACTTCACGGCTCACGCAAGCCAAGCTAGCGCTCCAAAAACCAGCGAGATGCCCCCAAGGGAGCCTGGACCAACGGCTATGGACTACAAGGACGCCAAAAAGCCCTGCGGCCCTTTGGAAGGCCCTCGCACCGATCTGCGGTATGTTAGGTACTGCCAGGTCTGTAACTTGACGGGAGTTGCGAGGACTAAAAATTGCCCCAACTACTACCTCCTCAGCAAGTTTTAGAGTGGCGATTTCCCTCGCTACCGCTACTAAGCATATCTACTCGAAGATCCTCGCCTCTCATCAAGCTTCGCAGCATTTAAGATCATCAGAAGAGATCAAGCGATTTTCGTTTCCTTTTATTTATTTTTGCTGTATAGAAGCGTATTATTTAACTGAGTATCTGGCATCGACGCCCTCGATTTTTGTTTAGTTTCGATACTACCTCCTATAATTGTAAGAGAGACGAAGAGGCTGATAGTTGTTAATATTGCTCTTATATTGATCGTTTATTATCTTTCTCATTGAATAAATTTGAATATTTCATTACATTCTAATTTTCACCTTTCATTTCTTATAGTCGAGAGAGCCAGTTGATCGAGCTGGTACCCCGTGCTACCAGCGTCTGGGGGTGGGGAATATAACGAGTTTGCCTTGGGTGCACTCGTTACGTCCCTCCCTTCCCTATATTATATGATCCTACTACAATAAACATTATATCTGTAAATATTCTCGTTTATAACATGCTTCTTTCAGCAGCAGGTAAGTGAGAGGAGCAGACAGCCATAACACACACAGAGAGAGAGCCGCGCGTTGTGTGTATGTGCGTGTGGCGCCGTCTGTGAGAGCGAGAGAGAGAGAGAGAGAGGGGGAGAGAGATTACACTGTTCACGCGGTCGCGTCTCGCGCCGCGACACTTAGGAGTTTAGCGCCGTACAGTACAGTCGTGCCGATACTGCCTCCTTGTCTCCGCGTTTACGCTGACTTCTAGATAGATAGATCCGTGCGTGCGTGCGTTCGTCTACGAGAGGACTGTTGCAGCGTCCTTGACCAGGAGTTTCGTGTGTCGCTGGAATCATCCTTGCTGTTCAGCACCGCGTGTCTATTGGTTTGCCGCTCAACTTCTAGCTGCACCCCGGCCACACACGAGGCTTTGAGGCGNAGTGTCTATTGGATTGCCGCTCAACTTCTAGCTGCACCCTGGCCACACACGAGGCTTTGAGGCGTCCGTCCTGCTGTCCAGCGTCGGGCCCTGGTCATCCATCCTGCGCCGCTCCGGTCCAAGCCACGAGGCATTTGTCGAGCTCCACGAAGCACCTCTGTAAGTACCTGCCCGATTGCAATACTCTCTCGGCATTATTCGCTCTGCTCCGTCTCTCTTACTCCGCGCTGCACTGGTACTGATTTTTGAGTCTTTACATAAAGAGAAACTTTGCTATTAGTCGGCTTGTGTCACTTTGTTCCTGACTCTGTCCATTCCCATGCGATTCACTCTTAATTTATCTCGCGAATTAGCTACGTAGCCAAATCACTCACGACGCCTTCGCGGGCTCACGTGCACGAGGACGTGCACGTATAGCAAACTGCGCTACGGGCCAGGCTTCGTACAGCCTTCAAGAAGCCTGCAACTAGCTGCAACATATTTCTCCTCTCGCTTATACGCGGATCAGTGGATGCGCCACCGATCATTTATATACGGATGCGGACCCCGTCATTCTTTGATATCCCGGTCTAAAAACACCGTTATAATATTATCCTTGTAAAGTTGTCATACTATAAACTTGCACAGCATTGATACTGCAAATCTTTATAAATACAACACGTATTTTAGAGAATGTTATCAGAGTGAAAGTTAAGATATAAAATTATTGAGATCAAGTTAAAGCGTATTTGTAATGTATTTAATACAAATCACAGGAGATGATCTAAATAAAAATGATCATGCTCCATATAGGACAAAATCAAATTTATTTTACTTTTCATATTAAGCAGAAGAATAAAAAAAACATGTTTTTCTAAGAATAAAGTAAAATGAATTAATTTTACCTTTAAAACAATAATAGCTGTGATGAAAATACATATAACGTTGACTAACGTCAGGCATGCGCTTATTAAACCATTGCAAAAAAATTCAATTGGTATATAATCAGCATATATATATGTATACGCACTTGTGAAATTTAATATTGATTCTCCTTTAATGTGTGGTATTTTTGTAGGCTTATACATTATCCAGATACATCCTAAAGCCCAAAATAAACCCTGCACATAAATAAAAAAATTTAGTTTGCATAATTTTTATTTAAATCCATTTAGTATTAAAGAATAATCACGTATATTGTATGGTTGCGTCCCTGGTAGAAAATAACCCAATCAAAATGGCTCGCCTCGGCTCCCTTACTAATTGTTGGGCAACCCCGTAGGCCAACGATTTGCCTTAAAATAAGCCAACCGTTAACAAACGCTTAAGGAAATTAAAAGTATAGTAATTTCAGGTTATACAATTTTGATGCTATTATGTATATTTATATTTTGGATTAGTATTATAACTATCCTAATTACTCTTACGAATGCTCTTGATGTCTACGTAGATTATCACCCTGAGCATACGTTCCCCGGTAACTCGGAACTCAAAAAATGTTGTCCAGGTGTTTATTATAAAAATAATGTTATTTTAAGTAGTGCGCTCTGTGGCTTTCAGAGTGTAAATGTAAGTTCTACTCAAGGATGATGATCATGTTATCCAGGATTCTCGTAGACGATGTCCAGGTGTCCAGCTGAGGAAAAAATTAACTCTAAGTAGTGCGCTTTGCGACTTTCGATGCATATGCAGGTTCTGTTCGAAGATGATGAGCCCGTGGAATTAATTACTATACAAGGCTTCAAAAAATGTTTGAAAATATCGAAAAATATTCGAAAATTTTTGAAAAATATAGGAAAATTTGAGAAAATTTTTCACTATAATAAACTGTGGTTTGTACTCAGAACTAGACTGGATACAGAAATCATTAGTAGCCGCTGAGATTCTCGGACACCTGGACATCGTCTACGAGAGTTCCGGGTAGTGTGCTCGTTATCTTCGAGCAAAGCTTACATCGATACTTGAAAAGCCTTGGAGCGCACTACCTAGACTTGATTTTTAACTCTGTCGGACACCTTGACATCGTCTACGAGAGTCCTGGAGCACTTGCTCATCTAAGCACTTAATCATCTTTAAGCACAACTCATATCTACAAATCAAAAGCCACGGAGAGCGTTACCTAGAATACCTTTTGCTTCCTCCTAGAGAAAGCTTTGTAATAGTAAAATTTTCAGTTTCGCTGAAACTTCATAGAAATATGTTTTAAGATGATTGAAGTTCGAATTACGGGTTTTCAGAAAATGTCCGTAAGTATGTATGTGTGTGTGTGGATGTGTGTGTGTAGGTGTGTGTAGGTTTGGTCCTCGGGATCAACCGCTCCGTTCGGCAGATAAAATAAAAAAGGTGATTTTATTTTTAAATTTATATCTCTGAAACTAAACATTATAGCCTCACAAAAAAAATCATGTTGATGAGTGAATGTCAAACTATATTCCA
Organism: Pteromalus puparum; assembly: GCA_012977825.3. Lineage (NCBI taxonomy): Eukaryota > Metazoa > Arthropoda > Insecta > Hymenoptera > Pteromalidae > Pteromalus > Pteromalus puparum. The sequence goes on along the minus strand of CM053168.1, from coordinate 27,375,579 downwards.
TTAGAATTTCAAGTGATTTGACTACTTAGTAATCGTATGTGAGTAATAAATCGGAAACTGAAAAAAATGAATATTTTTGTGCCTCAATTATGGGTGTAAAAAGGACTTATAAAATTACACACTATTGATACTTATTGCACTTGAGATTTTGGGGAAAGGTAAATATTTTATGTGTTTTGGCTAAAGTTATTGCGGATCTTTAAAACCCTTAAAGTTCTTAAGATATCAAGGTTTGATTTTATTTTTAATATTTTTTGATTCCTTATATAACTCTAAAACAATGTAGTCAAATACTTCAAAATTTTTTTTTGGTGATTCACCATAAAAAAAGCTATATGCTGTTGAAATTTGAAGAGATTTTGTTGAGCAGATCTCAAGTAAAAATCTGAAATGTAAAAACCAATTTTTCTCAAAAATATATAAAAACAAAAATATCTACAAAATTAAACAATCGATTCTGCAACTTCGCTATTTTAGAGATTTTGAACGGATCTTTATAATTATTATCTATCTTTTGCTATAAGAAAATTGCTTCTACAGCTAAATAAAATAGAGTAGAATTACTATTTATTTTCAAAAATTCGGAAAATTTACAACTGTCACACAATGTCATAGCTGGTTATAATCACAGCTGTGTTATCACAAATTTGTCATTATCTATCACAGTTTCATACATATATACAAGTACACGTCAAGTTTTTGTGTATGATACATAATTATACTATTCTATCACGTCAATATAGATAGTAACGCAGACTAGATTTCAAATACGACAGGTACAAATAGACACGACGCAGGCACATACACTAAACTATAACAAATTATATTGCACTATAGCGCCGGCAAGAGGAAATTTCGCATTGCTATTTTGAACTTTGAAAGCGAAGGCAGTGTCCGCATGCCTTGCGGGAGCGAATTCCACAGGCAGGCGCCCTGCGCCCTGAAGGAGTTCAGGCCAGTATCGGTTCTAGTTACCGGGACGGACATATCCCTAGACAACCTACCCGAGGTTCTACATTTATTTTTCTGAAAGAGGGCTGCGAGTTACGGCGGTTGCCCTATGCAGAGCGACTTATACATTAACACCGCCGCAAAGTACGTTCTACGCTCTTTAGTGTCCATCTAGCCCAGCTCTTTTCTGAAGGGAGAGATATGCTTGCACCTCCTTACACCACAAATGTACCTCACACATAAATTCTGTAGTCTCTGCAGTTTAGTCTGGAGCTTCCCTGACACGTCAAGATACACTACAGAGCAATAATCCAGGTGGGAGACGACGAAAGCGCTGGCCAGTTGCTTACGTAACGCCTCGTTGGTACATGATCTAAATGATCTCAGTCCATAAAAAGCTCTATTAACCTTTCGGCTAACTGCATCCACCTGCGGTTTCCACGTTAACTTCGAATCCATGACCACTCCGAGGTTAGTTATGGTATCGACAAATGGGACGAACACACCTGTCTGCACCTCGATACCAGGCAAGTTCAACCCCTGTAGTTGATTTATATTATACTCTAATCCAAAAATAATAGCCTTCGTTTTGCCAGTATTGAGATGAAGAGCATTGTGTGAAGCCCAATCCGACACAGCTCGTGCTGCCGCTGACATGCGATCCACACCCTCACAAAGATCAGCTCTAGTTACTTAGGTGTAGGTTTGCAGGTCGTCCGCGTAAAGCAAATGCGCAACACTATTGGTCAGCAATCCCTTGGGCCCTCGAAAACCAGCTAACACCTCCTGGAGATCGTTAATGTAAATACTAAACAGTAAGGGCCCCAAGAACGAGCCCTGTAGGACGCCCAGGTTGGTTGTTAGCCAAGATGATTCTCCGTTTAATTTAGTAACCACTCTTTGGTTACGTCCTGACAAGTAAGACATGACCCACAGGACCCCCTGATTAGCTTACGCAGTAATCTCGAGGGGGAGATTAAGTCAAATGATTTACTAAAGTCAAACAGTAGTAAGATGGTGAGTAACTGTTTGTCGCTGTCATTACCAGTCCTGATGTCCTCTGTCAGTTTTAGTAATGCTGTCTGCGTCGAGTCGTTTTGCCGAAAGCCGGTATGGAAAGGATTAAGAATGTTCTTAGAGGCTAGATATTCGGAGATCTATTCATGCACGATCTTCTCCAGAAACTTGGAAACAAAGCTCAAAAGGGCTATTGGACGGAAGTCCGAAAAAGCAGATTAAATGGGTTTCTTCGTAAGGGGCACCAAATGAGCGTTCTTCCAGGCACCGGGAAAGACCCCACTGGACTTTATCCATACGTGGACATACCCCACCCGATCTTTAGCGACCGATACGCAGAACGGGGGCCCCGTGTTCAACGCCGACGTTTCTGCGTTCGAAACTCAGTAGCAGGCTCGCTAGCGCCAGTTTTACTAACACTAGTTGCGTTATTATCACCGCCTTTTTCCTTATCTAAACTAAAACTAATACCGCCCGCGGTTTTACTACATATAATATTATTATTATTATTACTAAAATGACTAGCATTATTATTGCCGTCTACCTCGATCGATCCGCGCAACCGTTCTTCCAGCTGTAGGACCCGCTCGGCCATAGCAGTGTACTTGTCAAATATCGATACACGGCTACTCTCAAGTTCCACCAGCTTGGCTTCTTGGACGGCGAGTTTGACCTCCTGCTCGGATATTCTGGCATTACGGGTCTTGATTTTAAGGATTATTGCTGGTATAAGACTCAATTCATCAAGATCCTGCGCCAGTCTAGCCGTCGCAGAGGTCACTTATTTCGCCATGGTTGAGAGGCCACAAATATACCTTTTAAGCCTGGATATTGTGACCTTGTTGCTATCACCCGTTGCGTTGATAAGCTCCGACTTGTTTGACTCGAAGATGTCATCCGGCCTGCAGATGGACCCGAATACACCGGTGGTACTCTTCCTGCTGATATTGGAAGTGTCCTTGAAGCATGAGGCGTTCCCAATGGCAGTGGCTGCCCTCCCGGCGCTTGTAGTCGCTGGTGTCGATGTTTTTAGCAGAGGTGAATAACTGCGGCTCGGCTGAAGGAGTGATGCTGACTTTCTCACTCTCATTTCTGCCAGCGCGATCTTGATTGGCCATCTCAGGTTCAGGACATAACTCCAATGCCATAGGGCCACCCGACAATGTATGGTTGGTAGTCCTGGCATTTGTTTCCGCAGATAGCCGCGAGTCTCGTTCCTGCGTTGTATTTCGTGACTCCTTTTTGTCCACTGCTTCTTTCTTGGGTGATTTCCTCTCCCTCTTTTGGCTGCTGTTTGTTTTCTGCCGAAGGTTGAAGCAGGAGGAGCTTTCTAAGGATTTTGCTTCGCGTTTTTGAACCGCTTTCATGCACTTTGGATGACACTTCCGAGTGCAAGAACTGCATTTCGACAAGTTTCCAGCTGTGCGCGGAGTCACCTGGCACTCAGCACATCGTTCCTGCTCCAATTTGTTTGTTCCTCTGTTGGCAGCTGTCAACTTCAACATTTTGAATTTTAAATTTTTGCGCCAGTTCAGCGGCCCAGTGGTACCAACCCACACTGATGCTGTTCAACGAGCGAAAGTGTCGCGCTCTGGGGAAGAGAAATCAAAACTCACGGGTGACGTGAGCCACCACTAGCCGTGCTGACGTCGGCCGTTTCGCGCGCAAAAGTAAAGAGATAGAGAATGCATATCATAGATCTCTAACCTCAAAAGTGGACGTCAATTCGAGCTCTTTATGAGCTCCTGATGGGTTTAGTAAGCGCCCAAGTTTCGCACCCGTACAGGATTACCGGCATTATTATAGTCCTATATATCCTTACTTTTACATTTCTAGACAGCAGTTTTGATTTTAGTAATCTATTCACGGCGTAGTAGCAAGCATTACCCGAATGAAGTCTCTTGTTAATTTCGGCTTTAATTTCGTTTCGATCATTTATGGTTGTGCCTAAATATCTGAATTCGCTAACCTTTTCAAAAGTATAATTTCCGACTCTAAGATCACCCTCACCTTCGCAAATGCCCAATTTATCCATGATCATATATTTCGTTTTCGATTCGCTCACCTCTAAACCCGTGTCCTCAGCCGCCTTTATGAGAATTTCCGCGTTTCTCGCTACCGCTGCACCGTTATCCCCTAGTATGTCCAAGTCATCCGCATACCCTAGAATTTGTGTTTTTCCGTTAAGGGTTGCACCTAGCCCGCTAGTCTGCATTTTTCTAACAACATATTCTAGCGTTAAGTTAAAGAGTACTGTAGAGAGACCGTCACCTTGTTTCAAACCGTCGCGTATCATGAATGATTCGGATACGTTACCGCCTACTCGGACCTTTCCCGTGCTTCCGTTCAGACATATTTGAATTAATTTCACGAGTTTTTTTGGTACTCCGAGGAGCACCAGGATTTGATACATTTTGCTTCGTTTGATAGAGTCATACGCTTTTTTAAAGTCTATAAATAGTTGGTGTATTGTTTCGCAATGTTCCCATTTTTTCTCTAACAACTGTCTTATAGTAAACATTTGATCGCACGTCGACCTGTTACGCCGGAATCCACACTGATAGTCTCCTATTATATCTTCCGCGAAGGGCGTGAGTCTGGCCTGTATTACGTTTGATAGAACTTTGTAGCAGGTAGCTAAAAGTGAGATTCCCCGGTAGTTATTGCAATCTGTCTTATCTCCCTTTTTGAAAATCGGTATAATGATAGATTCTTTCCAGTTTTCCGGTATCGTTTCATTTTTCCAAATAGCACATACTAGTTCAAAAATTTTGAATGTAAGCGCGGTGCCCCCGTATTTAAGTAGTTCAGCTGGTATATAATCGTTTCCCGCGGCCTTATTGTTTTTTAGTTTTGTGATCGCGGCTTCTACTTCTTTGTAGGTCGGTTCTTCCATATGGAATTCCGCAGTGTGGATTTCGTCTCCCGTTTCCTCGCAGTTTTCATGTACGTTTAGTAACTTATCAAAATATCCTTTCCACAGCTTTAGCAGTTCATTTTCGCTTGTAACGAGATTCCCGCCTTCATCTTTCATTAATTGTGATCTACTCTGGAAACCTTTCCTAATAGCGTTAATTCCTTTGTACATCTCGCGCGGGTTATTTTCCTTACTATTAGTTTCTATTTTTCTAATCTGATTCTTTTCATACTCGCGTTTTTTGTTCCTGTAAATCGTCCCCACTTGCCTTCTTATTTCGTGGTACTCTTCTACGACCCTATCGCCTCCATTGTGTACGCTGTCTAATTTGGCCTTTTTGCGCCTTTCAAACCAGAGTTCGCACTCTTCGTCAAACCATGGTTTGCTCTTTGGCATTTTCTTTCTACCTAGCACTTTATTCGCGGCCTCTTTTATCGCTTTTTCGATATCCCCCCAAAGACTGTTCGGGTCGTCATCTACCTCCGTCGGTGCATCCGTTTCTTCGAGTACCTGAAACCGATTCCTTATTTCTACTTGATACTTAATTCGTTCTATCCCGTTCCGTAGCTTTTCAATATCGAACGTTTCTACTTTGCTACATTTCGTCTTTCCCTATTTTAGCGTTGAAATCCCCCACTACTATTTTGGTGTCGTAAGACGCGAACTGGTGGATTAATTGCTCCAAGGCTTCATAATAAAGATCCTTCACCTCTTCCTCTTTGTCCTCCGTAGGACAATGCACGTTAATAACCACGTAATTGTACCACGCCTCCTTCGATGACGATATACGAGAGTCTGTCGTTTACCAATTTGAAACTTTTAACGCGTGTATAATTCTTTTGTTAATCAGGAATCCGGTACCTAGGGAATGTCCCTCGCGCCCCCGTCATAAAGGTGAAGTTTTCGTTTCCTAACATACTGCTATCTTGCCACCGAGTTTCTTGTATAGCTACTAAAGTCTAGATTGTACCCGTCAGCTTCTTTAAGATTTCCCGGTACGCACCTGCTCTGTATAAACTGCGCACATTCCACGTTCCTACCTTTAAGTCCCTATTGATTTTGGTTTGGTTTTGGTTTTTTTGAGCCATGATAGTAAGTGAAACCCACGCGTTTTGGATCTGTTTCCGATCGCAGGTGAATCATCCGTTCTAGAGGTGATAACTCCCATACCTCTCTAGAACTAAGTATGAGAGCTTTCCGACTTTGATAAGGACGGATTCAGCTCAATCGTCGACACACTACGGAATCACGCTCGTATCCTAACGCCCCCCTGCAAGGCAGCGCGCCTTCGCTGGCTTCGTTGCCGTGTATGACCAGGTGATGAATCATTCTACACATCCCCTTTCGGGGCAGTTGTCATCGCTCCCGCATTCTCCACGGCAGCAGGATTTTTGTAATGTGTGCTAAGAGAGATAGATTATAGACATAGTTAGGTATGAAGAGAGAGTGAAATAAGAAATATTGTTGAGTGTTCGTTGTTGTGGTGCTTGCGTAGTGTTTCTAGATGAATGCGTTCGATCGTCAGTGCGGGCTCATCACACCCACGCCCGGGCCTATCCTGAGGACGCGCTGTGTAGTGGTGATAGGCACCCACCCGTCCGTTCTGGACGCACAGATATTTGATCTATAAAAGAAAAAAAAAATTGTAATAATATTATAGACTGCTATGTTGATGCAGATTGGGCTGGTGATATTATTGATAGGAAATCTACGACAGGTTATGTTATAAGAATGTTCGAAAATGTAATTGACTGGAAGTCAAGAAAACAAAAAAATATTACTAAAGCGTCAACATACGCAGTATGTAGCATTATCAGAAGTTGTAAGCGAATTAGAATATGTCAGAGAGTTGGTAAGAAAATTCGGAATAATTATAAAAGAACCGATAAAAATTTATGAGGATAATTCAGGTGCGATGAATATTGCAAAAAATGGAAACATGACAAAGCATTCAAAATACATTGCAATACAGTATCATACTGTACATGAGAGCGTAAAAGAATATTTGATTGAAGTTTGTAAAATTGATGTAGGGACCCGTAGTTCCCCACTACGCCGCTAGTGTTCGGTCTTACCGACCACCCTATGCGTCTAAGGCAGGGTTACCATCACAGCCTTACTGATGAGTCCAGATGGTAGCCCGGGACGAAACGCACCATCTTTCCTCTCCCCTCTTTCAGTCGGGTCTCTACTACGCCTCTGAACGACCCAGTGAACACTCGTCTGGCGCACCCTGTCAACTACACAGGCTCTGCACAGTCCAGACCCTATCCTTCCTTCCTCGCTACCGTTCCATCGCATCCGTTTACAAGACAGCGCTCTGCACGGCAAGCGCTCCCGGGCTGTTGTCCAACATGGACCCCCGGTTGAGCAATTCTTTCTCCGCGTGTTTCTCCCGAGTTATCATCCTCATCATTCGCCCTACGGACTCACTCAATTCAGGGGGGAGTACTGTAGGGACCCGTAGTTCCCCACTACGCCACTAGGGTTCGGTCCTCTCCCGCAAGACGTCTCGCCGATCATTATATAAGTCCACTGCGGTGCTTCTCCAGCGGCCGGACTTACCGACCACCCTATGCGTCTAAGGCAGGGTTACCATCACAGCCTTACTGATGAGTCCAGATGGTAACCCGGGACGAAACGCACCATCTTTCCTCTCCCCTCTTTCAGTCGGGTCTCGTCGCCCGACATTGATACTAATGAAAATGTTGCGGACATTTTTACAAAAGCTCTTTGCATAGAAAAGTTTGTAAAATTTGAAAATTGTTAAACGTAAAATTATAATGTACAGTACAAATGTAAGGAGGCGTATTGAGAATATAGTACATTTGACTGTATGTATAGTATAGAGCGCGCTAGAATAAGTGAGCGCGCTGACGAGTGTGTAAGGGGACATACACATGCAAGTATCCCCTCTCGCGGTATGCGTGTAGGTCACATGACTACTAGCGGTGCCGAGACTATACGAGTCTCGGACATCCCTCTCTTGGGTTCGAGCCGTCGCCGATTACACATGGTGTGCGCGACGCATAGCTGTACATATACTTGAAGTCTAATAAATCCACATTTATATTTAAACATTAATTCTCTGCTTTACTTCATTTATATAACAATTATTTAGCACAGATTACCTTTTCAGCGGAAGCATGATGTGATTCCGGATCCCGTCTAAGTCAGCGTCAGTGTATATTCTGCTCATAGACATGGATCTTGGAGTTTTATATTCCCAAGTACGTTTTGTCTGGGGCTTTAAAATTTCTGGGTCAAAGATATTTGAGGGCGCAGGCAGGAACTGCAACTAATATGCCCCGATTTCAAACATAGGTGGCATAGCCCCGCTGCAGCTGATCTGTGTGCCTGCCCGAGTCAGTATTCTTGTGCGCGGTAAGAGGAAGAATGGCTTTTTTCCTTTATAAACTGGTAGCTGGTGGTAGCACTCGGTGGTGTCTTTTCTGCATACTTCGACTTGTAGACATTTGACCAGATGTACTACTTCTCCTGATACAACTGTCATGTATCCCGGCTCTTTCATTAAGCGGTACACGAATTCATCGGGAGACTGCGTAGCGATGGAAAGTGCGTTTATTAGCACCTGTCTCTCCAGTTCATATTATTGTTTAAGGAAACTATAATACATCTGGCTTATTTGCGTTTTGAAATGTCTTTCAACGTATTCAAATTTTGAATTAACGTATGTGAATATGTCTAGATTTTCTATGGGTGCGTTCTTCTTAGAAACGAATGATTTCTCTTTGAAATTCTCTATTATGAATAGTTTGGGATGTTCGGTACGTATTAGTGTATATCCGCATAATTTTAGCTCACTGATGCTGGCTAGAACAAATGTAATGTCGCGCTTCTACAGAATGTACGTAACGCGTTTCGATTTAGATTCCTGTATTTTGTTTACATATCTCTTATATAGTACTAAATGTTTTAGGTGGCCGCATGAGTCCTCTAGCCACGGTTCCCAGAACGCGTACCCTTCTTGCGTGTCTCTACATCGCGTATCGATGAGCTAGCACGTTGTGCCCAAACGGAGTTGTATTTTGTTAGTATTAAGAGAATAATAGTGGCGTTATAGTTAGAAACGTAATTTTCACGTATCCTTGTACCAAGACGTGCCAGCGCCCATAAGGATCAGCATAAGAAGTACCGGTGCATTTCCCGTCGGTAACTAAACTACCAGCAAAAACTATAGGTGTCGAAAGGGTGCTATTCTTTAGTAAATTTATGACTGTGCCGTCGATATTAGTGTGGCCCCCCTTGAACATTCTCATGCAGTCATCTTGCTCTACTTCGCGATAATAGCTTATCTCACCGTCGAGTACACTCGATGAATGGGAGTGCATTCCACAATGAGTGATATGCCTTGTAATTTTGATTGAACATTGTATAACTTGAATCTTCATGAATTCGTTGGCCTGTAACAATTTTATACATTTTTGTGTTATTTATATTTAGGTCAGGCTCTGGTATATCGTTCTTTCTGACTTCCAGCAATGAGATGGTTGCAAGAATTGTAAGTTGGTCTCCACAATCGAATCCGGCCGGCTGTAGTCCTTAGGTGTTCAAAGGATTAGTCATATGATTGGTAGCATCCGAAACATCCTCCTACACCGTCTGAAACGTTAAAGAAGACCTTCCTCTACTCTGTTTCCCCCTGTTAAGTAGTTGTTGGGTTTATTGTTGTTTGTGTGTGGTACTGTATCGTGTATTAATCATACTGATGTGGATTGAACAGGAAATATAGGATAATCATAAACGTGAGAGGGTGGGGGCACGATTGGGAGCGGCAGTCGGTGATTTAGCTAAAATCTTTCGAAGATTTCGTCCATTGGCACATGTGAGGAGGCAGGCCGCTGGCGTTGTGCTCTATTGAGGCGTTCTCTTCGCGCTGCAACTTTTCTCCTTATGGCACGGATGCAGGATATGATAATCATTATTCTTAATACGGTCAGCATTGTTTTCTCCTGCTATGCTGGCGATCCAGGAAGTTGATTTATGCTGTCTGTGTTTTTGTTGTTCCCTCCTCGCTAGTATTCTTGTAGTCTCGTATTCTAATTGCTAAACCGATTGTTCCTCGTTGTCATTTAGCATCCGAGAGGTCATCATTCCCAGGTACATGTCAAAATATTTACACTCTGGGTGCATGTTTTTATTTGTGGATGGGAAGTTTAAACTGACTTTTACTTTTTGTGTCCCTGGGGTTGCGGCAAACACATGATTGCCCGCTGTTGCGGTGCATGCTTATTGAGTCTCAATACACCTGTTGCGTTTTATTGTACATAGCGCGGATGTCCTCTTCTGCATGTTATACCCATAGATACAGGCATTCTAAATGTATAAACCCAAGCTATAGAATCCTGTATCCAATATGGCCCCGTAACCTTGATGTATCTTAGATCGAAATAGCGGTAGTTGATTACCTTTGGATCGCTTAATAGCGTATAGTCGCAACTGTCGTTTGATTCTTCTCCACGGATAGGTTGCTTTTGTGTGTAGATAAAACGTTATATTGTCTGTTTACATTTCTTGCATTGTTTGCTTGTCAATCCAAAAGATTTAACAACACTCACCACTAGGTAGTCCGCTCGTGGTCTTACATAAATTGCCGCTAAGGCAGTGTTATTAATGTACACTGGGATTGGCAGAGGGTATGGTTTGTACAGGGCAAACATATCTTCCGTCAGCAAAGTAATTGTCACTGAAATGAGTAAGCGACCGTCTATGAATCGATATTTAATTGTTGATACGGCCCCTAAACCATCTATTGTTGTGGCGTATCTAGTTAAGGGAAACGAGTGAAATGCACTAAGTGATCGGTGTGTTTTGCCACTTCTGCTAGCTCCTCAGCTTTAAGTAATCCTAGATATAGTTGATTTACCCTGAGTGATCGTACGACTTCCATCCACCTTGATTAGAGAGGTCTAAGTAGATGTTGGAATGATGTTCCAAGGTATTTATTAGGGCTGCTGACGCGTTGATGAGGCTGGCAATTTCTTTGGGGTCGGTCATGTTCACGCCCTTGACGCTATGTTGGCTGGGATCAAAGCCGTCAAGACTGCGTTGAATCAGATGGGTCCTTTCAACACTGGTTAGTGTGAAATAGGTGTCAATTCCAAGGAAACCAAGGATACGCCGATTCCAGTCTAATCTTGTATTGTTATCTATCTCATTTGGCATTTCTTGTGTGTATAATGAAAGGTTATGTCGATTTTCGAGGTTAGGGAATGTCATGATTTTTGGTCAGTGATTTTATAAAGTATATCTATGATTTTTTTCAGTAAAAGTGATGTATATTATGTATAGTTTTATTAATAATGAGTGAGGTAGACGGGAGGATTGTTAAGAATAATGTGGTTTTATTATTACTGACATATACAAAGCATGCCGAGCATGCGTGTGCTCTCTTCGAGCGTACAGCAACGAGTGGACTCAGACGTAGTCGCGCATTGACTATATGTCGTACGACTCACATACATAGTACTGGTGGGGAGTCGCACATGTGTGTCTATCCTATACTCTATGCTACCTACGCACAGTGGGGCCAAATGCCTTAAAATGGTACAAATTCGTGATTAGATAGGCTATGCACGGAAAATAATGTTTTTTTTGTGAAAATGATCCCTGTGTAATTTACTTGAAGATAGGATACCGCTTTTTTACCCCCGAGGGCAGGGAAAAATAACGTATATTACGCGAAGTTGAAGAATATTGCAATAATCATTTTAAACTTTTTGAAAATCATTCAGACTTGGTTTATTCTTTAGAAAAATAACTTAAAATACACTATGCTATAGTTTTTCGATGCTTTCATCGATTCTTTATATGTTTTCAGACTTTTTAACACAGAGACATATGACTGTATGAACAATTCTCTATAAATTCAGAAAAAAATTATTTTCCATCATAAGCTCTAGTTAATATGTTCTCATAGTGCTCCTTTGTGTACCTCGTATTTTTGATATTTTTAAATTACTGTATGTCAAAGTTTTTAGGTAGCCAAAGATGAAAAAATGGTCAATTTTTATGTTTTTTATGTTTTTGCACGAAGAAATTGAACTTTTTCACCTTTGACAGCTTTTGATTGATTTTTTGAAAACACTTTAATTTATATTTATATAAATTAAAGTGTTTTATATATGTTTTATATATGTTATATATATATATATATATAATATAATTTTTGTATTTTTTTCTTCGTATTATTTATTTTATCAAAACAAAATAATTATTATATCGCCATAAAATCCAAGTCTGAATGATTTTCAAAAAGTTTAAAATGATTATTGCAATATTCTTTAAATTCGCGTAATATCATTTTTTTCCCTGCCCTCGGGGGTAAAAAAGCGGTATCCTATCTTGAAGTAAATTTCACAGGGATCATTGTCACCGAAAAAAAAATTATTTTCCGTACACAGCCTATCTAATCACGAATTTGTACAGCGCTTCTGCGCATCCTATCTCCAGATGCTATGATATAGTGTACAGACAAATGTACTATGCATATTTGTACTGTACATTATGATTTGTAACGAGCGCTTGAATTTCCCGCGTGTTCGTTAGTCGCGCGAGGCGGAGCTGTCGGCGCGTATGCTAGCAGACGACGTCGGCGGCCGACGTCTACAGGGTTAGGTACGCGCGCGCGAGAAAGCGAAGTAGAGACTCGAGTTCGCTTCGGCCGGATCAACATCGGCGAAATACCGCTAATAGTCCGCGTATCCTCTACCGCACCTGGCGCACACCGGGACTCACCGAATACGTCATCACCTGGAGGGACGCCTCCAGACCTGAGTACGAGCGGCCCGGAATCCCGTGGAGTGCCGTAAGGAACGCGAGGGCGAGTTAGCCAACGGCGAACCGGCGACCGAGTAAGTTGCGTTTTGTATTAGCTTCCGCGCGAAGCTGCCGCAGGTCTGGACTCGCTGCCACCGAGTCCTCGACCCGGCTTCGTGCGTGACATTGTGCGCGATACTCTCGCCATCGCGCGTGCGAACTTTGTACACCGATTTGTATCATCAGTAGAGTCACAATATATCCTTCTTTTAACGTTATCCTCAGTGTATTCATTTGTATTTTCCCGAGTACCCTCCCGCTGGTAGACTCACGGTTACGCGGATAAGCGTGGTACCCCGGGCGTACCACGCATTTAACGGAAGTTGGCAGGCAATGCACTGGTGATAGTGATTGCACTACGCGGCTAACGTCCGCGCACTATCATCACGCCGATCACCGAGGGACCAGCCAGACGCTATACGACGTCACTGTTTATTGACGTGCGGCATTTCCGCGGCCCCACGATATTGTCAAGTCCACCCCGTTACATGGCGCCCAACGCGTACAGCGGCGACGGAAAATCGAGAAAATTACGTAGAGTCAGTAGCGAAAAACCATCGGAAAATTTCAAACCCACGGATTACAGCCAGCGCGGCTGATTTTAAGTTAGCAACAGCGCATCAAAACAACAGCGGGCGAGAGGACGCAGCGAGCGAGCGGCGCGAGTGTAAACAAAGCGTGTTTGCGCCGCGCGAACTGTCGTCGAGCAGCGCGAAGCTCGAAGACAGATACAGTGTTAGTGCGAGTGAGAGAGAAAAACTCCGGAACGGAAAGTGGCTCGGCTGTAAGTTTTCGTGAGCCTAGTGGCAGGCTCACGCGAATATAGAGTATAGAGTGCGATACAGCACACACCAGTAGAGCAGACAGCCGTGCCGCGTCGCACCGGAGTTAGGTCTGAGGCGAGCGCGGAGAGGGAGAGCCGCGCAGCATACGGCGCTGCGTGGAGAGAGCCGGACTCGCGCACGGGAGAGCGCGCAGGCGAAAGACTGCGCGATCACGGACCGCGCTATAGAGTGTGGAACGACTGACCCATCGTGTGTACCGACACACAGAGATACGAATGCGGACGAATTGCTACGTCCGTAAACCAGGCCTCTCACACTCGCACGATCGAAAGTGTCGTGCGCGCAGCGTTTAGATAAGGTTTTCGCGAACATTTCCGTGATTTAGCAGCAGGAAAAAATAACTTCTGTAAATAAGAACAGGAGTGGCAGTACCGCCGCGTACAATTTTAATTTTACTTAGCAAAGCACTGCAACAAGGGTTCAGAGAAGGTGGAATTGCTTGATTTTTTAAATTTTTTTTATCGTTTTAGCTTTTGTTGATTAAAAATTCCAACCAAACCCGAGAACCCTTGCAGGACAAATTTCGGTTCTTTGTTTAATCGGAAAAATTTTGCAGAGGTGAAATTTTTCTTTCCATCGTTTACATTTCGAGTATTGTTTTATTTTATTTTCGGGATATTTTAATTGAATGACACCGGCGGCACACGTAGTAAATAATAAGCGAGCGAACAGGCGGAAGCGAAAAAGAGTCTCGTAGAAGAGGGACTGCGAGATACGCAAGCACACGACACGCGTAAAGATATCTGTACCGAGCGTGCGAAGATGAATAGTACGAGAAGAGATGACGACAGGATCCTCGTAGGGAAAGAAGAAAAGATCGGCGACTGGGTGGTAGATTTAGGGGAGGAAGGAGTGCACGCAGCACTAAATGAATTAGATCTACGGCAAAATGGGGATGCCGGCGATAAGGTGGAGAGAATCCACAAGTGGATCACGGGGGAGTATAACCCCCGAGACTTTGTGCCATCTATGTACCTTGACCCGATGGATGTCAAGGCCGAACGAGTGTCAATGAGACGGAACTTCATAAGGTCCGTGTGCGAGCAACACCGACAGCGGGCGGGCGGCAGCCACACCGCTCCGCACCCACTTGAAGGCACCCTACAAGACCCGGCCATATGCGATCGGCTACACCAGACCCTACAAAGGCATGAAGACGAGGACGAAACAGAGCGCCCTCGAGAAACACAAGCGCCGGTGACTAAAGCTGAGTCCGAACCGAGAGCGGAGACGGTAACAGGCACCGACGGCCGAGAGTACGTCATACCACCGGACATGCTGCAGTATGTGGGAGACCTGCAACGCTCGATATGCAAACTACAAGAACAGGTGCAGAACTCGCAAGCGGAGGCCAGAGCGTCGAGCACGCAGATAGGAAACACGGCGGGGCAGCCGCCGATAAGAGTGACATTCGCAGAGGACACATCGACCGGCACACCCTCGACACCTAAGAGCAGTCGGGGAGGGCTTGCGAGGAAGCGAAGACCGAGCACGCCAGAAACTCCTGAAAACAGCGGCAGAACACGTGACATCGTGGGCACCGTACTAAAATGGGGCCTACGTTTCGCAGGGACGGACGCGGAACGAGCAGAGAGATTCCTCACGCAATTAGAGAAGAACATGAGAGCAGCAAAAATGTCGGATAAAGAGAAGATGGACGCGATACCAAACGTGCTGACTGGATTAGCCCTTGAATGGTACTACAGCAGCAACGCGGAGTGGGAGACGTGGGAGGATTTCCGCACCGCACTACTGCGCTGGTACGGCACCAACAGACAGTTGCAACAGCGCCTAGCTGCCGACATTGAAAAGAGGTTTCAGGGCGGACAGGAGTCCGTGCGAGACTATATGACCTGCCTGCGAGGGATGATGGACGAACAGAAACCGCCTCCACCGTTAGAACAAGCCTTAGATATCCTCCACCGGAACTTAAGACCGGAATTGCAAGTGCTGACACCCCGCAGAAATTGCTACGACTGGAACAGTTTCCGAGAAATGGCAACAGAAGCAGAAACCGTAGTAGCAACGCGAAAGAACTATCGCGACCCTCCAACCCCAGCAGAGACATTACTTTCCAACTTGGCGTACAAGGCGCCCACCCAGCCGCAAGCAAGAGAAACAAAAGCAACAAAAGTGGCAACGGTAGCAGTGGAAACAACGGACCATAACGCCCAGATGACGGCCATGTTCAGCAAAATGCTGGACGAACGATTGCAGAAATGGGGAAAGAGAAACAACAGGCCACACCACGATAAACACCACGGCGAAAAGAAGGGCGAGAAAGGAGAAGGTCCGACTTGCTACAGATGTAAGAAGAAGGGTCACATCGCGAGAAATTGCGAAGAGGACCTCACGAAAATCCGCAAAGAGGGAAACGAGGCGGCGAGCGCCTAGCGGAGGCCGACAGACGCTCGCAGAATTTCGGCACGGCCTCTAACCCGAACATCAAGGAGGCGAGGGGCGGAAAATACCCCAAGCCCAAGGCCGGTAGAATGCGTGCCAAACGACACGCGACAAGCATAGCTTCACCAAGAATGAGTGAGGAGCTTGGCGCCGCGACGGCGGCGGGTCTCGATAAGGAGACGGATGCGCAGACGGGCGCAAGCGCGCAAAAGCCCACTGCGCTCTCATCCCTGTTGACAACTGATGTCGACGGAAAAGGGGATGAGGCAGGCACGTGCGGGACGCAGCACGAGGAGCCTGGCAGGGCCAAACCGAAACCCGAAAGGGCGACGAAGGAGACCCTGAACGGTCGAGCGGAGGACGTCGGGCCCGACGAGACTCCGCGCGACGAGGATAACCCCCAAGAGAAACGATGGTGGTTACAAGCGAGAGTCGGAGATTTTCGATTCCGCGCGTTATACGATAGCGGCGCATCGCGAGTATGTATGGGCCCCATAGGCCTACAGCTAGCGAGCGCGCTAGGGAGGCAGGTAATGCCGAACAACGGCCGCGGCGCCAAACTCGCCGACGGCAGTTACACAAGAATTGCGGGATACGTATGGTTACCTTTCGAGGTGGGCAGCCTAAGTAAGGAAGTACGTGTTGCTATAGTCCCGGATCTTCCAACGGACTGCATTGTCGGGGTAAATTTCACACTGACCTTTAAGGCGGTGTTGGACCCGACAATTTCGAAGATCCACCTCAAAGAAAGCGATGAGTACGTAGACCTGGAATTAGCCGCAGTAGACGGCGGATCAACAGCACTGGCATCGCTGGGCTTAGCCCCGGTGCAGGAACAACAGAGAAAAGTGCTCAACGCGCTGCTAGATCGGATCATTGGACAAGATAGCGGAGAAATTGGATGCACGAGTTGGATCGAGCATACGATAGAAATGCAGTCAACAAGACCGATAAAGCAGAAATATTTCCCAGTCTCAAGAAAACTGGAAGAGGAAATGTACGAGCAAGTACGAACCATGCTCGCGGCAGGAATTATAGAGCCGTCCAATAGCGCATTCTCGAGCCCAGTGGTGATGGTGAAGAAGGCCAACGGAAAATATAGATTCTGTGTGGACTTCCGGAAAATCAACGCAGTCACGCGCTGCGACGCGTACCCACTTCCACAGATGAATGCAATATTACGCAAGTTACAGCGAGCGCGCTACATATCGACAATCGACCTTAGTAGCGCGTACCACCAGATACCACTGAGCGAAGAAAGTAAACAATACACAGCATTTACAGTCCCCGGGCTGGGATTGTTTCAATTTACACGACTCCCGTTCGGCTTGTCAGAAGCCGGAGCCACGTTCCAACGGCTAATGGACAAAATTATCACACCAGAACTGCAACCACACGCTTTTGTTTACCTCGATGACGCGATAATCGCTACGGAAACGTTCGAGGAACACCTCAGAATTCTCGAGTATGTATTGAAGAGATTGAAAGACGCAGGTTTAACGGTAAACCGAGAGAAAAGCGTTTTCTGTCGGAACGAGGTAAAGTACCTCGGCGTGCTGGTGAATCGGAATGGCTTCAGGCCAGATCTCGAGAAGATTGCGCCGATTATCAATTACC
>CM053168.1:27326849-27356950 GCA_012977825.3 Pteromalus puparum | reverse complement strand
GCAGAAAGAAATTACACAGTAAGCGAGAGAGAGTGCTTAGCTGTGATATATGCCGTAAGAAAATTCCGTCAATACATCGAGGGCTATCACTTCCGACTGATAACGGACCACAGCAGCCTTCGCTGGCTCTGCAATTTGAAGAACCCCACGGGCAGGCTGGCCCGCTGGGCACTGGAATTACAAGGGCATAAATATACGATCGAGCATCGAAAAGGCGCAGACCATCACGTGCCAGACGCCCTGTCCCGGATGTTTGAGGAGACAGAACCAAAAATAGCGGCGATAAGTCAGGATCCACCGTCGCTGGACAAATGGTACAACGCGAGATATAAAGAAGTCAGCGACGAGCCTACAAATTTTCCGGGATGGAAAATTGTGGGGGGGCGGATGTATAAATACAAAGTGGATCCCGACATAGAAGACACGCTAGGAGAAGACGAAGAAGCGTGGAAGCTGGTCGTGCCCGAAGAACAACGGGAAAGAGTACTAAAAGAGTGCCACGACCAACCAACAGCAGGCCACTTTGGCCGCGAGAAAACATACAAGAGAGTGGCCGAGCTATACCACTGGCCACGGATGTACAGGGACGTCTCAACTTACGTGCAACGCTGCCAGGCGTGCCAGAAGAGCAAGGTCGAGCAGAGACCGCGGCCCGGACTTATGGGGAAGCGAGCAGTGCAGAGGCCATGGCAGGTAGTGGCAGGGGACATCATGGGTCCCATGCCAAGAACAGCACGAGGGTACGAGTACGCCCTGATCTTTCAAGATCTTTTTACACGCTGGATCGAGTGCGTACCCCTGAAGAAAGCTAACGGGAAAGCCGTCTTAGCCGCACTCAAAGAACGAGTGATATTGCGCTTCGGAGCACCTGAAGTATTTCACTCCGATAACGGCACGGAATTTAAGAATAAGCTTATAGACGAGTATCTAGCGGCTCAAGGTATCAAGCGCTCCTTCAATCCACCGTACCATCCACAAGCCAACCCTGTGGAGAGGGTCAACCGGACGGTGAAAAGAGAAATAGCCACTTACGCCGAGGGCAACCACAGGACGTGGGACGAACATCTAAACGAGATAGCGTTCTCGTACAATACGGCAGTCCACGCGGCGACCGGAGTGTCGCCAGCCGTACTAAACTTCGGCAGACAGCTGAACGCGCCCGCATCATTGAGGCGAGCGGAAGACCAACAAGCGATAGAGCGAGAAGGGATCGAGGAGTGGCGAAAACGACTGGCCAATCTCCCGGCCCTGCACGAACAGGCGAAACAGGCGTCGCGGACCGAGCAAGACCGCCAAGCAGTACACTTCGATAAGCGACGTCGCCCTGTAGAGTTTAAGGTCGGCGAATTGGTGTGGAAGCGGTGTCATACACTCTCGTCTGCAGCGGGAGGCGTGGCGGCAAAGCTCGCCCTACCCTTCGCCGGTCCATACACTATTATCGCGCAGGTCGGCTCGAACACGTTCAAGCTGCAAAGTAACGAAGGAAAGGTAGAAGACTTGGTAACCGCAGAAGAGCTGAAGAAATACTACGGCCCCGAAGATGACGAGGAAGACGACGACGCAACCCGACCACCGAGGGAGAACGAAAGCGTGAGGGCGACGCGCGACCCGCCCGAAGCGAGCGCACTCGAGCAAGAGCTTGAGTCTAGTGATGTAGCGGCGGAAGGGGACCGCGAGCGTAGTTCAGGGCCTGGCCGATTTGTAACGGCCCCGGCGGCCGAGGCGCAGGCCGAAAGCGAGCGAATTAGAGTAGAAGTCCCCCGCCGCCCGCGCGGGCGGCCACCGAAGAGCAAAAACGCGCGAGCGAAGGGCATGGCGCGCGCCGATGAGACTAAGACCGACGCGGCGACGGAGGCTGCGAAGCCCTCGAAGCGGAGACCAGGGCGGCCGCGAGGCGCCAAGAACCGCTCGCCGCAAGGCGTGCTCAATGTGTCGCCGCGGCGGACTCGCGCTCAACGTCGCGTCACGAATCATCCATCGCCCTCATAGACATAGCCATTTTATCGTTTCATGTAAAATTATCATCATTACCCAATCATTGACATTTTCTCCTTCCCACCTGCCCCACAGCTGTTAGGAAGAAGATGAACCTAACTGGCGCGGCGCGCGGGCGCCGCTTGTCAGCCCCGTGGGACCCTTGGACCGTCGGCCTAAAGTCCGAGTATCTGGAGGACTACGCCGACGCTGTCCGCCTGGGCGGCGCGCCCGGCGAGGCCGACTCCGAGGACGAGTTGAACTCGTCCTTCAAGACGGTGATCGAGGCGGTCACCGCTCATGCTGGAGACGCGCGGGGCGAGCAAGAGAGCCCCACGCCCACCGTGGACGAGCCGCAGCTAGGCGAGAAGGCGCGGGGCGAGCAGAAGAGCCCCACGCCCGCAGCAACAACATCGCCGGAGGACGACGAAGCCCGAGGAGGGGCGGATGGCCCTGTCCCGGCCAGCGAGACCAGCGGCGAGGAGCCGAAACCCGGGTCGTGGGAGGCCATAGAGCGGGAGCTCTGCGAGTTGCGCGACGCCATCCACGGCCTGGAGGTGTGGGAGGTTGGAGCCTTCCGGCGCTTCGACGAATATCTGCGCCGGAGTGGCGAGAATGCACACCCCGACGCCGCCGAGTGGGCCGTGGGCGTCCAAGCTCGCCGAGAAGAGCAGGCAGCGATCACCGCGACTCGCAGAGCTCGGTCGCTCCGACGCCGCGAAGAGGAGCAACACGCCGAAGAAACCCGCAAGCGGCTGGAGGGCCTGCGCCTCGAGCGGGAGAAGCTGGAGGCAGAGGCACGGGAGGAGAACGCGCGCCGGGCTGAGGCGGCGCAACGAGCCAAGCGGCTGGAGCAGCAACTGCACCGCGCCCGCATGGCCGAAGAGCACGCTCTGAGCCAGGCGCGCCAACAAGAGGCCTACCGTGAAAAGAAGAGGACGGAGGGGCGCAGGTGCTTCGTGTGCGGCCACGCAGGGGTCCGCAACTCAGCGATGTGCCCAAGCAAGGCCGAGCACGAGGCGATCAGAAGGGAGTACCCTTGGAAGTTCGGGAGGAAGTAGGAGGAAGGTGTAAGCTACGGTGAATACAAGTAACCGAATTCCCCCGAAACCCCGTGTTGTCATTCTGCGATGGTCCTGCAACCCTACCATCCTAACATCACCCATTTTCATTTCATTTCAGCATAGCCCGTATCGCGCGACGAGTTACAGAGCCGCTTCACCAGGTTACGCGGCGTCTGGAAGGGGGGTGTAACGAGCGCTTCAATTTCCCGCGCGTTCGTTAGTCGCGCGAGGCGGAGCTGTCGGCGCGTATGCTAGCAGACGACGTCGGCGGCCGACGTCTACAGGGTTAGGTACGCGCGCGCGAGAAAGCGAAAGAGAGACTCGAGTTCGCTTCGGNAGTACGCGCGCGCGAGAAAGCGAAGTAGAGACTCGAGTTCGCTTTGGCCGGATCAACATCGGCGAAATACCGCTAATAGTCCGCGTATCCTCTACCGCACCTGGCGCACACTGGGACTCACCGAATACGTCATCACCTGGAGGGACGCCTCCAGACCTGAGTACGAGCGGCCCGGAATCCCGTGGAGTGCCGTAAGAAACGCGAGGGCGAGTTAGCCAACGGCGAACCGGCGACCGAGTAAGTTGCGTTTTGTATTAGCTTCCGCGCGAAGCTGCCGCAGGTCTGGACTCGCTGCCACCGAGTCCTCGACCCGGCTTCGTGCGTGACATCGTGCGCGATTCTCTCGCCATCGCGCGTGCGAACTTTGTACACCAATTTGTATCATCAGTAGAGTCAATATATCTTTATTTTAACGTTATCCTCAGTGTATTCATTTGTATTCTCCCGAGTACCCTCCCGCTGGTAGACTCACGGTTACGCGGATAAGCGTGTTACCCCGGGCGTACCACGCATTTAACGGAAGTTGGCAGGCAATGCACTGGTGATAGTGATTGCACTACGCGGCTAACGTCCGCGCACTATCATCACGCCGATCACCGAGGGACCAGCCAGACGCTATACGACGTTCACTGTTTATTGACGTGCGGCATTTCCGCGGCCGCACGACATTGTCAAGTCCACCCCGTTACAGATTTTACATTTAACAATTTTCTAAATTTTACAAACTTTTCTTTACATAGTGCTTTAGTAAATAGGTCCGCGACATTTTCATTCGAATCGACTTTACAAACTTCGATCAATTTTTCTCTTACATTTTCATGAACAGTATGATAATGTATTTCAATGTTCTTAGAATTTTTTGTCATGTTGCCTTTATTCGCAATATTTATCGCACCCGAATGGTCTTCGTAGATCTTTATCGGTTTTCAATATTTATGTCGAATATTTTTACTAATTCTCGAATATATTCTATTTCGGTTACAACTTCGGATAAAGCAACATACTCTGCGTACGTCGACGCTTTAGCGATACATTTCATTTCTGTTTCCTAGATTTCCAGTCAATTATATTGCCAAACATTTGTATTACATACCCTGTCGTGGATTTTCGATCTATGATATCTCCAGCCCAGTCGGCATCAACATAACATTCTATAATACTACAATTTTCATACTTTTTATAATGTAAGATCATATCTTTCGTTAAATACAAATATTTTAATACTCGTAAAGCATACTTCCAGTGGGTTTCATTGTAGCTATTCTGAAATCTACTAAGGTAATTTACACTAAAGCTAATATCCGGTCTCGTATTCGAACTTATGTATAATAAAGCACCTATCAAGTTTTTGTACTTTATGTTTGACTCGCAATTTTCAGCCTTTTCGAGTTTTAGATTAGTCTCCATAGGAGTACTGTACAATCTACTATCTATTATTTTATATTTATCAGCTAGTGACTCAATGTACTTTGTTTGACTTAGTTTAATTTCACGATTGTTGCAGTCATATTCAATATTTATTCCAAGATACTCTTTAATTTTTCCTGAATCTTTCATTTTAAATTTATCTGATAAGAGATCCTTAATTCTTTTTATCTTTTCTTTGCTTTTACTACAAATTAATAAATCATCTACGTAAATCAAAATATAAATTTCATCGTTTCCTTTTCCTTTTTTGTATAAACAGAGATCTGCATTACTTCTCTTAAATCCTAATTTTATAATGCACTCATCAAAGCATTCATACCAGTCTCTAGGACTTTCTCTTAATCGATACAACGCTTTTGACAATTTGTATACTTTGTTTGTTCCATCTTCGTAACCTTTTGGTTGATAGACATATACCTCTGAATTTATTTTGCCATTTAAAAATGCGGTTTCTACATCCATTTGCTCAATCTTCAAACCGTCTTGGCAACAATAAGAAAACAAAATTTTTAATGTCTGATTCTTTGCAACTGGAGCGTATATGTCATCAATTACATCAGTTTGTTGAAATCCTCGCACAACTAACCTAGCCTTATATCTATTATCTGGCTTTCTCGTATAAACCCATATAACGTCCAAGACTTTTTTATCTTTTATTTTATCTACTAATTTCCGAATTTTATTTTTATTTATACACTCTATTTCTTGATTCATAGCTTTTTGCCAATTTTCACTATCATTACTATTCAACGCCTCCTCAAACGTACAAGGTGCATCTACTCTACAATTATGTACTGAAATATTTTTATTACTGTTATTTATAAACTTTTCCGAACATTGATTTATAAATGAAGGCGTAGCAGTATTTGGATACCTTATCGGACTCTTTCTTAAACGCGTAGATCTACGTGGAGTGCTTGACTTCAAATTTACATTCTCATTTTTCTTTGTAATATTTTGTGCTTTATCACTCTCATCTGCACTTTCAAAAACATTATCTTCGAGATCACTTTCAATATCGGTTTCTTTTCCCCTACTTGAATATTCAGATTCACTATCATGAAAACCTATACATTTTTCATATTTCTCGACAACATCAACATGTCTCGCCATAGTTATTTTATTATTTATTAGTACTCTATAGCCGACTTCGCTGTATCCTAACAGAATTCCCATATCCGCTTTCTCATCCCATTTAGATATTCTTTTCTGTTCCGGTTTTCTAACAAAGACTCTACTACCGTACAATTTTAAGTGTTCTACATTTGGCCTTTTTTTAAAGAATATTTCATAAGGAGTTTTTCTTTCAATTGTGTTTGTTAACGTGCGATTTTTTAAATACGTTGCTGCGCATATGATTTCAGGCCAATATTTTTTATCTACTTGCGCTTCTTCTAACAAACAACGTGCCATGTCCATTATTGTTCTATTAAATCTTTCCGCTGTACCGTTAAGTTCGTGTACATACGCTGGACAATTATTTATAAAAATACCCTTTTCTTTAGCATATTTATAAAATCGATTATTTAAATATTCCTTACCATTATCGCATCGAATTTTCTTTACTCTTTTTCCCGTTAAATTTTCAGTTTCATTAATATACTGAACCATGCAATCAAAAACTTCATCTTTAGTTTTAATACAGTAAACTCTAGCTATTTTACTATAATCGTCAATAAATGAAACGAAATATTTTTCTCCATTTAAACCAGCGGTTTTAAAACTACCGCACACATCCGTGTGTATAATTTCTAATATATCATTTGCCTTTGTTCTATTATTGTTGAACGACAGATTGTGCATTTTATTTTCAATACAAGTTTTGCACTTCATACATTCTGATTCAAGTTCATTTGGAATACCAACTAACAACTGTTGTTTACACAGTGTATTCAAATAGCTAAAGTTTACATGACATAACATTCTATGCCATCTCTCCTTCAAACTCATGTTATTATTGCTACTTCTATCTGCTTTGTTTACAATCTTTTCTTTGAAATTTAACTTACTAGTCATCTTGTAAGTTCAATTATCTTTATAGGCAACAGTTATTAAATTATTATCTTTATCTATGATTTTTGCAATGTTATATTTCGAAATAATTGTATTATTATCAGTTAGTTTACCGAAACTAATCAAATTCATATTCATTTCTTTAGCATAATAAACGTTACTCATATTTACTTTACTCTTTTTGCCAAATGCATCAAAATAACTTACAACATTGCCAATTTTTGTTGCTTTTACCGGACTATTATCACCGAGATAAATATTTACAGGTTTCTTTAATTCTATACAATTTTCAAAATACCTCTCATCATTGATAATGTGATCGGAGCACCCGCTATCTAGTAGCCACTGAATTTCATTACCTAACCTCGCTTCATCGTTCTTCGCCGCGTGTACCGTTGCTATCCAGGCGTTGGCTCCTGAGCTGCTCTGCTCGTGTGTAGTGCTGGCCCCCTGCTGTTGGTGATGGTGATGGCGGAAGTTACCGCGCCCTCTGGTGTAGTTGCCTCTTTTTCCTCTGCTGCCGTGGCCTCTGCCACGTGTTGAACCTCGCCATGTAGCGCTGCTTTGTCCCGCTTGGCCGCCATCTTGGCACTCTCTTGCAAAATGCCCGGTTTTTCCGCACTTGAAGCATTTTTCCTTTCTTGTGACGAAGGCGTTTGACTTTCTTTCTGAGTCTTCGTTTCCGTTTTTCATTTCAGCTATTTGAATTTTATTTTTCACGTATTCTGCTGTTTGATCTTCTTNAATTTTTTATGTATTCTGCTGTTTGATCTTCTTCTTTGAGTGTATCTATTAAGTCTCCGATATAACTGTATTGTAATGGCAACGTGTTCAACATATAATTTAGTTTTTCCTTTTCGCTGATTTTGGCTCCAGCGTTTTTCAACTCATTCACTGCTTTCTCAAAATCGCTGAAGAATGTAGCAGTATCACCGTATTTTTCCAATTTTAACTTTTCTAATTTGTTTCTGCACACAATTTGCAACGCCGTCGATTCCTTCTAGTAAATGCCGTCTAATTTATTCATTATACCATAGGCTGTCGTTTCTTCACACACAAATTCTAATTGCCTATTTGAGATCGAATTGTAAATTATATCGATGGCCTTTAAATCATTTTCGTCCCAGGGATCCTTATCCTTTGACTCATCTTTCATTCTTGATATAACTTCTTGACATTTCTTTAATTTCAAAAATAATTCTATTCTTTTTTTCCACATGCTATAATCCTCTCCGTCGAACACCGGTATAAACAAATCTTTTTTCTCCATTTCGTCTACTTGTACTTCAGTCTTCGTTTCAACTTCACAATTTTCTTCAACTTCTCGGTAATTCTTGAACTTTCCTTCGTGTTCGAAATCTTCCTTTTCAATTTTCACAACTATCTTCATTTCCGGTGTCTTTCCGTTATTCATAAACCAACCATGCTCTGCTACCATATTAATAATGAGTGAGGTAGACGGGAGGATTGTTAAGAATAATGCGTGAAAGAATAATACGTGAAAAGCACTGGAGCGCGCAAGACCCGTCTGTACGAACAGGAGGGCAGACGCACAGTGTTGTCAATATGACCAGCGCGTCGCTTCCAACAACGCCAACGGGCCCGATGATAGACATCCGGCCGCATCAACGATAATTCGTCGGTGCAGGCCGCCTCGGCCTATCAGCGTTGTTTTCCGCCGTAGCGCCCTCTTTTCGCTGCGCGCAGCGGAAATCGCCGAGTTTGCTGCTCGTGGTAACATGTGCTTACGTATGATATTGAGCGAGACGGTACGCTACTCCCCTCCCGGGCGGCGACTCTCTCTCTCTCTCTCTCTCTCTCTCTCTCTAGTAGTCTAGTCTCTCTCGAGTAGTAGTCTAACCTCCAGGTAGCACTGACGTGTGTCGGATCGCTCAAACTTTGAGCAAAGTGTTCGTCTTTATTCTGACTGACTCCGTACGAGTCTGAGTGTCTCTAGTGAATCTGGCCTCCCACGTATCCACGCATTGGAGTGTTGCTGCATGGCTCTGTAAAAAAGAGCCGTGGAGGCCGTTATAAATCCGAAGCTTCCTGGAGAGGTTAGGAGGGGCAGCGAAGCATCTCGGCGGGATTCAGCCATCTTTTTCTCCCAGTCGTTGGCTGCCCTGCTTTCTAGTGGTGACATCTGGTCGGTGCGCGAAAATTCAAACGTCGCAATGGCACCAGTTTGCTCAGTCTGCAATGACGCCTCGACACCACC
Organism: Pteromalus puparum; assembly: GCA_012977825.3. NCBI lineage: Eukaryota > Metazoa > Arthropoda > Insecta > Hymenoptera > Pteromalidae > Pteromalus > Pteromalus puparum. The sequence continues at coordinate 27,347,916 of CM053168.1, read as the reverse complement.
AACGAGTACGTGCCCGTCTTGCAGTCTTCCCTGCCACACTCGCTGTTCAGGCAGAAAGAAGAACGCAGTGTGTAACAAGTGCCGAACGTCATCTGGCGGCAAGGTGAAACCGCTATCTTCCACTCCTGTCGCGGCGACGCACGCAACAAAGCCGGCCCAGCAGAGCAACAGGTCGACGCCAGGGAAGTCTTCCCCGCCTGCCATAACACCTCAGGTGAGTGCTCGTACCGGGTACAAGCTCGTGTCCCGAAAGACAACAACGGTGCCCCGTGTTTCTCCTCTCCATCTGACACGACGAGCCGCGTCAACACCGCATGCGAAGGCACAGCTGCGTAACCAAGACCAAAACAGCACGCTGAACCGTTCCCCTCTCTGCACCAACGAGACGAAGCAGCGACAGGAGAATCACCGCCTGAGCCCACAACACCTCTGTCGAGCGGGTTACTGACTCCCAGGCGCCGGCCTCGTCGGAGTTGCGGGAGAGTGGTCGTCTGAGCCTGAATCAATCTGTCAGGCGGGTCACGGACTCCCAGGCGCTCGTCNGAGGCGGGTCACGGACTCCCAAGCACTCGTCCCACTGGATTCGCACGAGAGGAGTCAACAAAATCGGAAGGAAGGAAGGAAGGAGGAATTGAATACCCGTATCTCCGCTCTCGAGGGCCAGCTCGTGGATAGCATTAGCGTGTCTAATAGACTACTTGATGCTAACAGACTGCTCCTGGAGGAAAATAATACTCTTAAGGACGACTTGCTGCAAACGCAGCTACTACTTGGGGACCTCCAGCGTGCTCATCGGGATCACGACGCGGGCTCGCCATCGATCTCGGACGGTGGTGTGCTTGTCTCGGGTCCGTGTATATCTCAACCGGGAGTGCCGGCGGTGGCAAGTTCGCGGAAAAGCTCTCCGCCACTGATGGCACCCGCAGGCAGCGGTCCGGGGTTCGGGGGGGACGCTGCTGAGGGGTGTGAAGTTATTATTCATGGACTGCTGAAAGACAGCGATATTTTAAATGAGGAATTCTCGGACGCAGCTGCCTTCGCACTTCTCAGCACCGTCCTTCCCGCCCTGGAGAAAAAAGACATCGTCGGTACTCGCATGTTGCGCCAGCGCAAACAAAAAGGGCCTCAGAGCGGCGATGCAGTCGTGACAAATTCGGCGTCGCCTCGGGGCGCTTTACCATCTCTCGTGGCCAGACTTGCCAGCTCGGATTTAGTCAGGGCCATCATGCGCGCGAAAAGCAAACTGGCAAACAACTACCTGACCACGTGCGATATCAAGCCCGGTGTACTGACCAGGAGCTCTGCCCGCTTGACGGACTAAGTTTATAATCAACTGAATGTTGTCCAAAAAATTTGTGACGTTCTAAAATCTGAGGCCCATTGCACGGGAGAACGAGCTGGATGGCGAGGACTGGGCTTCAAATCATGTGGGCTGCACGCGGTGGCAGGTTCCTGGCCAGACGCCGGCGCGAGGCGTGCCGGACACGTGTTTACATCTCTGCCGATTTGCAGACATACTCACAGCGTTCAGGGCCGGCTCGACAACAGCTGATAACCTTCTGTTAAGGACACAAAATACGGGACATGAGTCGGACAACGATACATAGACGATAATCAAAATAGGACTGAACACACACACAAAGTCCGACGACTGTGTCATCTGCATCTTAATCACAGTCGTCTAATCTACCATACACATTCATACACTATTCAGCCCTCCCGCCATCTACATCAGCCTCTCAAAAATCACTGACATGGCAAACTGATCAACGGCCGGGAGAGGAAGTTATGAAGAAGAATAATAGTAAATAATTAACTCCGCTCAGAGCTCGCATCGAACGTTCCGCGAACATGAGCTTGCCTGGAGTTCCGACAAAGAGACACGGGTGATCGCCTTAGCGAACGGTCCGTGCAGTAAGACAGACACATGTAGTAAACAAAACATATACAAAAAGAAGTAGATTCAATCACAAAAAAAGTAAATAATAGCCATATAACACTATCAGACAGATATAAGGGGCGCCCACCACCGAGACTCTCCGTAGGAGGCTGGTCGAGACCCTTATTCAACCACACTTGGACTACTGTACTGTGACTGTCCTCGACGCATCGAATGAACAGCGCATTCGATTGCAACGACTGAGCAATTCGTGTGTGAGATATATTTTTGGAGTGAGAAGGGATGAGCACATCACCCCCTACAGGAGGCGATTGGAGTGGCTTCGCACGGACTCTCGTAGGCTCTACTTCGAGGCCATTCTTCTGTACAAGGCAGTTCGAATCGGTGAGCCTGAGTACCTGGCCTCACTTTTCACGAAGTATAAGCCACGTGCCTCCAGTAGGGGAGATCCATCGGAACTCAACATTTCCGTAGCGAGCAGCGAGGCCGCAGCTAGGGCCTTTCAAGTTCATGGTGCTCGTTTTTGGAATTCTCTCCCTTTCACCCTGCGCAATCTTCCATCTCTTGCATCATTTAAAAGAGCGCTGCGACTGCATCTGCTTGCTCTCGATCTCTGACTGCCCCAATTCGACCAGCGTTGCTAATTATATTCTAGTCTGACTCAGTTTATTGGCTGTATATAGTATTTTATTCTGTATTTTATATATAATGTATTTATCTGTATCTTATCTATAATGTTACAGCGTATAATTTTAATGTCGTGCAATATGGATAGCTCTATGACAAAAATGTCGAAAAGTACTGATTTACTGTGATATGCGATGGTGTTTTCACCTTATATATTTTATAATGCACTACTATCTGAAAATATTTTATTTGTGCCGCACGTAAATTATATAACTGCGTGCGTAAACTAACTGTACCATGGTTACCATGTATGTAAGCTACTTTAGCAACCTAGTTGCTTCATTATTGTATTTTTGCTATTTAGCGAATAAAAGAGCATCTATCTATCTCTCTCTCTCTCGCACTCGTGGTTGCTCGTCGCGTCGTCTGCTACATGACTTCGGCCGGTGATACGCCGTGATCTCCGTTTTTCCTCCTCGTTGAACAAATAATGAGAAAAATCCCTCCACGATAAGTAATAATTAATTACGGTCACGCGCGTCAGTTTCAGTGGTTTAGTTCACCTCGTTTTTGTTTGTCAGAAATAAACATATAATGCTCAACTATGTTGCGTAGAAAATTAAATCAATAGTGACAATTATTTTTATGCGAAATATAAAATAGTATGAAAAGATTGCAAGTTCGATGAGAATAATGACGCAGAAAAAACAATAAAGCAACGATAATATTAATCGATTTCAAAAAAGATCCAAGTACAATATCTCATGAATAATAAGAGCGTCGAAGAAAATATCAATCAAATAAATTTATTCACATTATTTGAAATATCATTGTTGTAATCTGTGGAGAAAATTAGGTTGCATAAATAAGAATATTATTATAACAATTGTAAGGTTATGAAATGTAGGTTCGGATATGAAATAAGTAAACTGTAATGAAAGAGTGATAAAAATATCAGAATAAATGATAATTGACAAAGTGAAAGATTTGACTGAATAAAATATTACAAAATGAAAATTGTAGTAGCAGAATTTACTTGAATGATAATGAAGATTTGCATCTGGCTTCCAAACATATCTTCTAGGCTGAACAAGCTGAGAAAGATATAATTTTATTTGAATTGTAGAAATAAACAAAAAATAGTTATCGTTATACATAAACGTGCGTAATGAGAGAAGAGAAAAGCGTGTTACAGTGTTATACGTACAAGATATTATAATTCAATAATTAGCAGAAACATAAACGTAGCACGTCCATGAGAAAACCGACTAGGATCTGACGTCGCCATTTCCGCCGGGCGGCATACAGCAGCTCTTTTACGACTCGTCGGAGACAAGTTAGTGTATTATTTGTGTGCAGAATTTTTTCCAGAATTAGAAAAAACTTCCTGAATCAGTTTGTTACGAATGTCCCCAGGTGCACAATTTTGATAAAAGTGGGTTAGAAAAATTAATAAAATATTACAAGCATCTAGACTCCTCTCCATATTTTAAACAAATAATTTTTGAAGGACAAATGTGAGAAAAAAACCCTTTTTATTTTTTTGCTTCCTCCTCAAGAGGAAGCTTTGTAGTAGTAAAATTTTCAGTTTTGCTAATACTTCGTGGAAACGCATTTAGAGGTGTTTGGAGTATGAATCATACGTTTTTAGAAAATGTCCGTGCGAATGGCTGTGTGTGTGTGTGTGTGTGTGTGTGTGTGTGTGTGTGTGTGTGTGTGTGATTTGTCTACTTTTTCCCGCAAGATTTTCTAGATTGACTGATCTGTTCATTTTTTATGATATAAAAGGTAATTTTTCGATAAACATAAATAACTCAAAAAATAAATAGTTAAATGTTTTGAAAAAATTCATGACAATAAAAAACAACGATATCTACTAGTTGTAAAAATTTTAAGCAATTTTGGCGACTAGTTTTTGAGATAAAAATCAAAAACTAGAAAAAATGGTTTTTTTATGTCGTACGATTACGGGAGTAAAAAGGTTTAAATTGAGTTGAAATTTTAGGAAAAGATTGATCTTTTGATCACTTCGGCTAGGTTCTTTTTGTAGCTTATGAAACCTTTTAGTTTAAAAGATATTAAGATTCAAATTCTTCAACTCTCACCCTGTATACTCTGTGTGACTGAACATTATTATTTTTGTTAAACCATATAATTTGATAATTAAAGCTTAGTATATTTTGAGAGTTTTCATGGTTTTCAAGGAGTTCACGGAGCTCTATCCTTTTGATATCCATCTTAACCCCCAGTCCCCTGATACCCCTCCCCTACAAGTGTCTTCCTAACCTATCCTTTTAGTATCGAATAGTAGCGAATATTTAAATCAAAGAATGAGTTGATTGTCCCATGTAATTATCTTCCACTAGAAGAATAGGAGGAAGCTAAGTGCCAATGACTTGGCAGCGGTTTTTAAATTAAAACAACAATCCACAATGTATATCGGCGACGTTTCGTCCCGGGTGAGGACCTCTTCAAGCCTTTATTAAACACAAGAAATAAATACATTTACATATAAAAACATCTCTATACAAAACATAAGATCAAACAAAATTTTGTTCTTGACATAGTACACAAAAGAATATGGTTATACCTGAATTTTACAAAAAGTTAATATTACTATCACAGCCGAGACATATGTGTCTCTTTAGTCACCTGTTATCTAGTCATTGAAATTTTATACAAGCAAGTATGTACTGAGACTGCGCAACGAAAACAAGAGTATATACTCCGGGCTCACTTATTCACCTACACATACATGGAGTATACCAAGAGCTCACTTATGCACCACTCGTCTGGATGCTTGTAGTAGATGCTTCGTCTAGAAGGATGAATTGTGAACTAGTTAGTTAACGCAGGAGCTCTCGTGCTGCCTGCAAACCACGAAGAACGTGAGGAAAGAGTGAGATAGCTACATGCGCAGAGACGAAATTGCATCTCACTACGTAGACCTAGCGCGTCGCTGAAGCGTTTACGCACTGCCGTAGACTAACCTATTCTCTCCCGCAGCATCAGATTTACGAGCGAAAGAGAGATGGATAGAGTTCAGGGACGCGTGAATTCCTGCTGAGGCCCCTGACTTGTAGCAACCTCGTGTTTAGCTGCTCTAAAGCCCTGATATACATCCAGCCTCTGGATATAGACGTTGCAACTTTTAGAATTTAAAATTATATTTTTGGTGTTATCATTCAGTTGATAACATTGACATAGGTATTCATTATTTTAATTGTTATTTTCAATGATATTTTAAAATCTTTTGCAGAAATTTTTGTAGAAAATTTTGCCAAAATGTATGCACATATTTTTGTTAAAAATACATCGTTTACTCAAATAAAGTTTTGAAAATTTTAAGTTGATTTTCATTGTAATCGATAGCGACAATGTTTATTATTTTCACAAAATGATAAGATCGTAATAGTAAATAATTTAAACGAATAATTTGTCAATAAATAGACACAAAAATCGAATATTTAAAAATCTTTTATTTAATTTATTCAAAATGTGATTGTATTTTTAATACGGCAACGTATAAAATATATGTTTTGCATATCAGCAGGTAAATTGGATAATATTATTTTCTGAATGTATGAATTATATTATTAATTAGGTATTTATAGCAATATAAAGTGTCACGTGTGAATATTCACACGTATATATCATAGCTAGTTATAACGCACTCGAGTACAAATCGCCAATCACGTACATGGCAACAACTCGGACGCACCCCGAGGCCCGATTCTTCCGACTCAGCGCGACTTCCCTTCCACGATTTCGGATGACCGCGCGGGTAGGATCACACCACCCAGGAAGGCTATAAAATAATGTGCATACAGGCGCTCGGCCTCTACTCCACCACGCGATCCAGCACTATACAGGTAGTTTTGACTCGGAGACGACAGATAGGATCGCATAATTATAGAGACGCGAATTCTCCGAGGTCACTTTAAACACGCGTATATCTTTCACACGAATCATTCATTGTGAATTACGATTAATAAACAAACACATTCACCAATAATCTCTCGTGTTCATTTATCGCCCCGGTATTTTCGCAGCAATCGTGAGCTTAACACCTCACGGAGAACAAAACATCGACCCTCACACGTAACATTTTCTGGTGCTAAGTGTGGGGTTTTGTTCGCAAAATATACGGGAATATTTTGACATCGCGATAGTGATAGATTACTCGGTTGTTATTTCAATCCAATAGACAGGAAGGAAGGATGAACTTTGCCTGTCTACTCGTCATCGCAGCCACCTTAAGGTAAATCACACAAGTTATTATAAACTAACAAATATACCCTGGGACTAACATCAGTGAGAACTTTTTCGGTTGGGAAAGCTAACTAAACTAACTCAAAATTATTCCAAAAATTATATTTCGTGGTCTTAACTACCGTAATAAATTGCAAAAAATGGCAAGGGCAAATGTATCAGATAACCAAATATTCAACTTTAATGAACGGTCTGAAATGGGATCGCAAAATATATTCGCGCACGAGGCCGACGATCCCGAATCTTTTCATAGACGGTTGCAAGAATTTGAGCCGTCAACGGAGCCATCGTTAGTTTTACACACACAATTGACGATAACGTTGCAACTCGCGGACGTAGCAGTAGCACATCCATCGAAAGGAACGATAGACACCGCGAGAAATCACATACAGAACGTATTCCGACGAGAAAAATTAATTCCAATGGATAAACTGCAACTATTAAAAGTCGCGAAGGAATACTTACTGAACGTCTGAGACGAACTGGTACGGTCGGAAACAGACGACAAAACGTGGCAACGAGACGGCCTTCCCATCATACAGAATACCGGAACCATCCCTAAATTATTTAACGAAGACGATACATTTGGGTTAAGAATCAAAAAGGACAATATGGACGAATACGTCACAGAAAAGAAGCCCATTATTCGTGACAACGCGCATAGAGGGTTAAATTACAGTACTCCAAATAGGGTTAAACACCCCTATGACATAAAGCCAGACATTCCATCAACTTTTATCAAACAGCCACCCGCCGATAGATGCCTTAAACGATCAATGATAGACGAAATACCTGATTTAAAAAACTACGGTTTACCTCCTATCGAAAATTATTTTGATAAGCTAGACACAGCGCAACAGCAGGGAGAGCATTTGGGAGACTTCGAATTTGTAGAGCAATACGAACAGTTCAAAAAATGTATTCAGGATAAGGTACACGACGACTTCAGTTTAAAATCATACACAGATCTAGACCCTGCCCCGATAATTAAACGCACGCAAGGCGTGCAACAGCATAGAGATCGCTCTCGGGATGGGGGCTGGATGTTTTCACTGCATCAAGCATTAAATACGATCCCACCTTATGACGGAAATCCAGGCATGCTTGCATTATTTTGCCGCACAGTTCGTGACGTGATTCACGAATTCGGCTCGGAGTCCGAATACTGGGTGCTTAACTCGTTGGCATCTAAGTTTCGGGGACGTGCTGCTGACGGCTATACTTCGCGCTTGACGCAATGCGACATCGTGGAGCGGTTGCTAGCCGATTTAACTACGCAGTATAGTGGCGTCGGTGGAGCGGATAAAGTTCTAGCCGATCTTAAGGTTATTCGTCAATATGCTGGAGAAAGTGCCGGAGACTATGGGCTGCGCGTTCAGACATTGCACAATCGTTTGTTAAACGTTTACGACGCGAGCCGCGACATGCGCGATTGGGAAAGAGCCACATATAAGAACAATGCTGATAAAGAGGCCCTTGAACAATTTTTATTTGGTCTAAACGGAGAACTGCAACACCAAGTTCGTTCTAAAAATCCATTATGGCTCAGAGAAGCCATTACAGAGGCCGTAGCATTCGAACATCGCACAAGCGCGCGCCGCGCATATCGTCAGCAACCGGATCCTATTCGCCAAGACACTTCTAAAATTCCATCGTGGGCAGCCAAACTCATGAGTATTGCAAAGGCAGCATATGAGCCGAAGGCCACGCCAGTAGCTAGCGAAGCCGTCAGATATACTACGGGTATGAGCGTATGTAATTATAGTCGACAACAGGGACACTTAGAAAAAGATTGCAAGGTAAAGATATGCCAATATTGTAATATCGGGGGCCACACCTACGTTGAATGCTTCTCGTAACAAAACGCGATAAATAACGGAAAACTTAACAAGGAGAAACTTGAAAAGCTCGCGTCAGCACCTGCTGCCAGTCCCCCACCAGTAGTGCAAGCAAATAATGCGACGCAAAATAATAGCGCTCCACAAGAAAATAGTAGAAGACAGAACGGCGGTTATCGAAAGAACAACGTACGCAGATATTCGGGAGAACGCAATGGTGGATACAAAAATCGAGATGGTGATAGAAATTACAACAACAATGGATATGATAATAACCGAAATAATAATCGGAATTATAATAACCGACGTGACGACGGTGGATACGATAACAGGCGCAATGACCGCAGGTTCGAAAATCGCAGAAACGACCGAGATTTTGATAACCGGCGAAATGATAGTGGTTATGATAACAGGCGCAACGAAGGTAGAAGCAACAACTACTACAGCAATAACAACAATAATAATAACCGCTATATTGCTCAGAATAATAACAATAACAATGTTCGTAATAGACAAAGGCAAGATAATGGAAATTATAGAAACCAGTCTGGAAATTCTTTAAACTACCAGGATGCTCGTTACCAGTCGGGGGTATCGGGCAATCAATAGATAATAATCCAACAAAACCGGAACCGACATTAGAAGAGGCGAAGAAAATAGAGGGGCAAGTCAGTAAGAAGCAGGATAAAATTGAAGATTCAAAGAAGCAAATAAAGGAGATAGCAGTGCAGTTTAATAAATTAAAAGAACATTCGAGACTAGAGAAGGAGACCTATGTGCAGGAGAAAATAAACAATAGGAAGTACTTAATAAGATTTGCGACAGCAGGGCGTAAACTACCGATAGTAGAACTTACAAGCGAGAATTTAGAAGGGAGAAAAGCACGTTTTTATGCGGATAGTGGAGCTGATGTTACGTTGATTAAAGCGAGTATTGTCACTAGTAGGACGATAATTGATAAACAATATGTGATTGCAATTAATAGAGTCACGCCTGGAGAATGTTTAAGCTCAGGAGTAGGTTAAGTAGGCCGGTTCTGGCGCAGTTGGCGCTACGCCATCTTCCAACTGCGCTACGCCATCTTCCAACTGCGCTACGCCATCCTCCAACTGCGCTACGCTATCCTCCAACTGCGCTACGCTATCCTCCAACTGCGCTACCCCAATTTTCCTTTTACCCCCGATTTCCTTCTAACCTCGATTTCCTTCTACCCCTGATTTTCCTGATACACCGATTTCCTGATACCTCGATTTCCTGCTACGCCCAATTTCTAACTGTGCTACCTCCAACTAGCCCATGCTACCCAGTTAAATGCTGCGGTCCCCAGGCCCCTGCCAGCTGCCCCAGCTAACCGTCCTGCATCAATCTCCTCTGCTTTATGCAGATCTGTTTTATCAATAATAAGGTATATATAGAATTTTTGATGCTGGATCTGTTAATTGCGGGATCTCTGCCGACGTAAGCAGTACAAAATTCTTGCATGCGATTGGCTTAAAATTCAATATGGCTGATTTGTTCAGGAGCCAGCATCTGGACGCTGGCTGAGTAACGAGCATCTAGCNAGGGATGGGTAGGAATGTAAATAATAAGTCAAATATTGTTCATTTCAATTCTTTATAAGAAAAAATCCTTATTATATGAGTATATAGATACATTGGATTATTTATATCAAACACATAAATTCCTTGCATATACATACAACTCTAACCTTTCTGAAGAAATATAGAATACCATGAATATATTTATACTAAAACCAATTATAATCATCTATGTAATGCAACTATAAGAATTTACATATTTACTTAGCCTATACAGCGACGCGACTACTACTAATACAATGCGATCATCTGAATGGAGTATATAAATATGTACCTCAAGCAGGGAACAGTACTTATCCATGAAAAACATTATTCGAATTCAATAATATTATTGCCTCATTATTTAAGCTAGACATAACTAATTTATATTCCTGCTTCAACTTCGTAGAAACACACAAAAACTCTTAATTATAATAACTAAACAATACAAAACTGTTTTTAAACGGTTATTTTTCATAAATGAATAATTATTATTAAAATAAATTTGACGTTAACATATTACCATACTCATATAAGATGTATGTATCTTACAAACTAATGCATTCAAAACTTCTTATAAACTCATACCTTATATAAATAATCTATTTAGGAAAACAAATATTTGCAACTTTAACATTATTATTTTATGATAATTAGCGCATGATAAATTTTTAATAAACTCTTTATTATTATTTTCAGAAGAAATATAGTTAAATAATTTATACTAAAACTAATCTTTTATGCAACAATTATTTCAAAATGTATCTTTATTTTTGCAAAACGAAAAAATATTTACATTAACACAACAATGACGAAAAAAATTATTATAACTATAATTATCAGTGTTAAGAAACACTTGCTTAAGTCAAGCTAGGCTCTACTCTTGGTTTTTTTACCATGGGTTCTTCCTCATTCGCTTCAACCCTCTTAGAGGCCTCAATAAGCTGATACTCCTCTATCATGCAATGACCCCAGGATAGCGTGGCTGTCTGATCAAAAATCAGGTACCGCTTATCTTTATGTAAATTCAAGACAACCTTCTGCTCCTTCTCAGTCCGAATGACATGAAGACGACTGCGAATATATTTTTGCTCATGACTAATACATGCATTCTCTCGGAGGCAATGGATATAATCATCAAACTCAATAGTTGATTTGACAACTGATGATTACACTCCGTTTATCTTTTTAATAGGTATTTGACCTTGTACTTTGACTGACTATATTTTGCCACGGAGGCCAACAAACTCAATCATGATGTTACCATTGCACTCATCCTTCATAAGTCCAACCGTTTTCTTGTTGACAAGAGGGATATTAAACTGATTATTCGCAGCATAATCAGAAGTGTCGAACTCATGAAGATCAGTTTTCATCAAAGCATACATATCCACATTACTAACTTCATAGATGAGACTGTCTGTATCTGTGTAGAGGAGTTTAGCCCTATCTCCCACTCGCTCTTGCATGTATTCATAGTGAAAGCGGTAAACAAGCGTTTTCGATAAATCTAGTACTGCCAATCCAATGTAAACTGGCTTACGGATTGAGATTTCTGTGCGAGAAAGCTGAACAGCAACAAGATTCTCGTCGAAAATTTCACAGCTGTGAAAGTTGTGCTGAGCAATATACGCTTCACAACCATAGCGACCTTCCCATTTATTTACTAGCTTCACATCAACTCTCTTACGCTCATTCTCCATGGTTTTCCATACACTGCATTATTGAAGAGCTTGAAAAGCATTTTCTCAAATTCATTTTTCGCGTTTTTCCTCAGCTCGCTGTTAAGATCGATGTATGGTTTCAACCATGGCTTCTGATCAAATTCGATGGCTCGATGAATCTTCTTTAATCGAAGGCCATATTTGAGAGCTTGTTTAAGCGCTCTATAATGTAGGATATACCGCTCCTTGTTGTTCAATGTTGTAAGTAACTTTTTCTGCCTCAAGCCTGGAGGTGCAACATGCTCCGGACATAACGGTAGATCCTTGTGAGTATCATGTAGTGTTTCCGGATACTCAAGATCGAACTCCAGAATATAACCGATTGGAGCATCATCAAACATGTTAAAGAAGTCATTACTGAGGTCTTCTACCCACTTGAAACCATTGTAAGACAAGGATTGAGCCATTGCCCTGGAAATAAATGATTTATCAGTATATTATTATTAATCTATAAATTTATTCGAATAAAAAGGTGTTCTTACCACCCGTACAAGTTGTTGACGTCATAGTACATCAGATACTTTGACTCTTCATCCTGGTTGTATCCTGATTCCATATAGCGATTGTTGGCTTTGGCATATCTGTTGCAGCACTGACTTATACCACCACGGATGCTTCGCTCGACAAAAAGCAGCATGTCTATGTCGGTCAAAAGCTGAAGCTCGATACCAGTAAATTTTAACATAGCATCCCAAGTGAGACCTGGAGTAGTATAATAGTGTGCCGGATCTAGCTGATAGGTATCAATGCACATGGTTCTAAAGTCTTCGAATACATTGGCAAGGAGAAGTACATCTGTTTTAAGGTAGAGGTCCGAGTACTCGCCGAGACTTTTGATGTTGAAAACATTCCAAACAGTTTGCGCATGGTTATAGTCCTCATCTGATATATGACTATCATGCAGACTGCTGTAGAAACTCTCTTTGTCTGGGAGTGAAGTTTCATTCAAGACATCAAAGGATTTGATGTGATCATAAGGAAATACACCTTTCCTTCTAAGCAGTTGTATTTGATGATCATTAAACTCCTTTTTGAACTCTTCGTCAACAATTTCGATCTTCCCCAAATATGAGGCGAGTTTATCAAGCGAAGATTGCATAAAGCAGAATGAATCAATGAATCTAAAGTTAATATCACTTCCATCGATATACTTTATGAATGAGATGTATTTTTCTTTGTTTTGTGGAATAATTGAGACTCGGCCTTTGAAGCTATTAGCAAGCTGTTTGATAAACAAATGTGAATCATAACCGCTTAAGTTGTAGAAGACGACGGGAATACTTCTTGAATCCTTATACTGAAGATTACAGTTGTTGTGAGCCGCGCCACGATATCTAAAATATGAAAGGTATAAAAGGTATAAAGAAAGATAAGAAGCATGCGCATATAAATATATAAGAATAATATCAAACTTACACTCAATCTTTTTCATTGAAAGAGCCACCACAAATGTTACAGGTTGTAGCCAAATCAAATAATTTTTTATCTTCATTCTTCATAAATATCGGATTCTTATACATACTGTCAAGTTCTTCAGCTAGCTTATGAAGCTGTGAGACAAACCATTTTGTAGGGTTTTCGTCATGTTCTACTTCTCTTCTATAAATCATATACTGATTCTTGGTTTCATCATGTCTGTATTTTACATAGAATCCAACACTGAATGGTTCATGTTCTTGGAGAACTTGATCATTATCTTATACAGGTTTTAGTATACATTCAAAGTCTGCATATACAACTATTGGAACTCTCTCCTTGTTCTTAAAGTTTTTAAATTTCAATAAACTGTCTTCAGTATTTTTAGGCAACAAAACTTTACACTTGTTCCCATGCATAGAATCTATTTCATGAACTCTTAATTTGTCTTCGTTAGGAAAATAGTGAAGGCAACGATCACATATATGTTTTTTATGAAATTTCTTCGATAATTGTGAAGAGACAAGACGAGATAAATCTTTAATCCACATATAATGAAATCGTGGAACTTGCAAGTATTCTTGTTGTTTATCGTCAGTTTCATCTATATAAGTATCTTGCACAAGCAGTAGATTTACATGTTTAACTTTCTTTAAAGTTGTCAAGTGACACGGAGACACATCAAATGTATTACCTTTCTTTTTGAGCATGAATAGATTTACAGATACATCATTCTGTTTCTCAAACTTTGGTATTTGTGCGATAGATACAGGAAAATCAATATCATTGAAGTTCAATTCGTTCGCATAAGCTTCATATTTTGAAACTCGCTGGGCATCCTTATCTACAGGATGTAAAGCTGATAGAATGGCCCATTTAAAGCATTCATTATCTTGATTTTGAACGTTGACACACGCTTTCCTGTTTCGCAGGAGCTTTGGCAGTTCAATGTACGAAGCAGCTTTCATAGGACTTAATTTATTCATATTTACATTCAAGTTGAGAATAGCTTTCAAAGTTCAACCAGAGTCTCGTTCTTGAAACTCTTCCATGTCACGCTCAATTGGTTGCTTAACGTTTTTCCCGAACCACTCTGTCAAGTCTATAGTCATATAGATTGAAGCACTCTTTGTATTAAAATATTTCACTTCCACTATTTCTTTATCATCTTTCGCAATTGCATATTCTGCGGCGAGAATACAGTCCACCGTCAATGATTTATGCATTAGCAAATTAGATTTAATTTTTGTTACAAGTATGGCGCATGCATCTTTCATGAAAGTACTTATGTCAAGATGTTTTAGATTAGTAATAATACTAGTTTTAAGATTGTTTTTAAATGCAGATTTCGCATCATCCCACGTAACTCGTGAAACATTCTCTTGGAGACCAGCACCAACTTTCGGTAGAGAATCATTTAACAATTGCCGTATACTGTATAATTGTCCGCATGAGGTTTGACAAGTCTTTTTGTTATAAATATTCAAGCTTGAGGAATCAATCAATTCATTCAGTTCAATAATAGTTTTAGAGGCTAAATCAATCCACCACTGCAAGTCGGTAGAGTCCGCAACCCCAGTACGTGCATTTTTTACACAATGCCACAACTCTTTTACAATGTCCACAAAATACATTGTTTGATCCATACTAAGTCAAAAATTATTTTCAATGTGCTGTAATAAGTATACACAGCATAAGCACTAAATTTTTGGAGGAGTTTGACATTCTCTACCTGTAATTGGTTAAAGAATCCGTATTCTGGATAACTGACACTCACACAATAGGGAACCAGCAATACACAGGAATTACTGAAAACTGTAAATAGGTATTATGTGTATTATTATTACAATTATTCGAATAAAATAATTATAATACGCATAGAGTTTTTACTAAATCAAAATGCAAATTGATTGTTAAACTTTTCTAAGTTACTAATTCTTGTATGAATAACATATATATTAAAAGTAATAAAACATTTAAAAATATGGAATAAAAGCCTTAGTGCATGAAGATGTGTGTGTGTGTGTGTGTGTGCGCGTGTGCGTGTGTGTGTGTGTGTGTGTTAGTGCGTGTGCACATCAGTTTCTACTTTACCCTGCTTATATATAAACTTATAATTTTCAATATTCTGACTTTTATAAAAAGAACTTCTAATATACTTATCCGTAAAAGAAAGAGAGAGAATTAGTTAATATAAATGCATGTAAAAGTTTTATGAATTATCAATTTTTTTATTTTAGTTATACATAAATTATTTACGAACAAAAAAAAAAAAAAAAAAAAAATTAATTTTACAAACTATAAACGTTCTTGTCTGTGCGTCCAGAACGGACGGGTGGGTGCCTATCACCACTACACAGCGCGTCCTCAGGTTGCGGATAGAGGAACGGCCCCTGAGAAAGAGGTTAGCTGCGAATAAATCGAATAAGCAGCCGCGGACAGCCGATAGGCCCGGGCGTGGGCGTGATGAGCCCGCACTGGCGATCGAACGCATTCATCTAGAAACACTACGCAAGCACCACAACAACGAACACTCAACAATATTTCTTATTTCACTTTCTCTTCCTACCTAACTATGTCTATAATCTATCTCTTTTAGCACACATTACAAAAATCCTGCTGTCGTGGGGAATGCGGGAGCGATGACAACTGCCCCGAAAGGGGATGTGTAGAATGATTCGCCACCTGGTCTTACACGGCAACGAAGCCAGCGTAGGCGCGCTGCCTTGCAGGGGGGCGTTAGGATACGAGCGTGATTCCGTAGTGTGTCCGATTGTGTGAACGATGAGCTCACTCCGTCCTCATTCATAATTCGGGGGAAGCTCTCATACTAGTCTTAGAGATGGTATTGTTGGAGTTATCATCTGCTAGAACGGAATGATTCATCCGTGCGATCGGAACAGGTCCAAACGCGTGGGTTTACATATATCATGCGGCTCAAAAAAACCAAATACCAAACAAATCAATAGGGACTAAGGTGGACGGTGGAATGCTTGCGCAGTTTATACAGAGCAGAGCGCGTACCGGGGAATCTCAAGAGGCTACGGGTACTCATCTTAGACTTATATTGTATACAAGAAACTCGGTGGCAAGAAGGATAGCGGTATTGGTAGCAAACGAAACTTCACCTTTAGTGTACGGGGGCGCGAGCGACATTCCCTAGTAATTCGCGATTCCTGCGATTAACAAATGATGTATACATGCGGTTAAAAAGTTTCAAATTCGAAACACCAGACTCTCGCTACATACGTCAAAGTGAAGGGCAGTGTCCGAGTACAATTACGTGGTTATTAACCGTGCATTCTGTCCTGAACGGGAGGACAAGAAGGAAGAAGTGCAAGGAAGTCTTTATACGTAAGCCTGCTCTTGTTGGTAGCATATTAATCGTCACCAATTCGCGTGTGCTCTCCAGAAACCACCAAAATAAGTAGTTCGGGGGCCGAATGTACTAACTCAAGATGCTTAAACTTAGGGGATATAGATGTAATTGATTTACAGTGAGCCCGACTGATAGGCATTCAGAAAAGTCGTGCACGAACCAGGACAACGGTACAGGTATTAGAGTCATAGCGATTTTTCGCGATTCGTCCAACCAGAAGATCTCTACTAGATAAAAGAAGTGATTCGAATAGCTTATGCCACAAGGATGATTATAACACACAAAGATAGTAGCCATGGAGACCACTAGCCAGCTGGATCGTGAGTAGGCGCCGCGTCACAGCATGTCAAAATCGATTCCTTTCTTTATCGATAAGGTAAAGGCGCCAACTTTAGCTCGACACGATTCCTTTGTTAAGAACTATTCAGGGTGCAGGCGGACGTGGTATTACTTGCGGTACGATTGTGACCGTTCTTCTTGGCCGGTTAATGTATATGCTTTTCCTAGTATGGCAAATTAAGAGCAGAGAAATTAGAAGCTGGTGACAAGATAGGTAAACGGGTCGGAACAATATTTTGTTTTTAGAAAACGTGTGCCTGATCATTTGAACAACTGCTACCGACTCTGCGAGATTTGAACAGATGATATGACAGTGTACTCAAGTAGTCACGAAATTAACGACATTATCTTGTCTTATTTCATCGGCGTCCTAGTCGTGTAATAGTTATAAAGCGACGAGGCTCTGAGTGTTCTTGCTATTTCATGAGCGCACGACGGATTGAGATTCGATCTGACGATTTTCTTCCCGCACAACACAATTGGTCGTCTTTGTGTGATCTGGGATCTCGAAATTCACCGACTTGAAAATCAAGAAGGCCGACGACTTATACTAATGTAACCGTGATTTAAACATCGACATTTATTAGAATTTAAGTGACCCGACAAGTAAAAAAGCCTTTAGTGATGCTTTAGAGCGAAAACCATAGCGAGACGAAGTTTGCAATTAGAATTCGCAAAAGATCTAGACTCCAAGGCGTTGGATTGAAACGGCGCAAAGGAAAGCGATATTCTAGTACAGCCGAGAGTAAACTATCCCGAATAGTCGAGCGAATATAAAGACCATGATGTTCATCTCCCAGAGAATTTCTGCCTCTACAAGTGTCCCCTCCTACCTGATCTCTCTTTCGCCGTTTGTTGTCGCGAAGCGATAAATTTCCTACGCGTACACAGATCGAATCACGTGGAGAACGCAAAATATGGCGTTGAGAGAAGGATGCAAGAAACGATAAGTCCTCCGACATTGTAGACATCGCCAGCGCTATGAATTCTCAAATATTGTGCCGTCTTTTTGCCCTCGTATTCCTTACGATACGTCGATTCGCCTCTTTCGTCAAAACGTGCATGTATGTAAGTACTCCATTTTTGCTTTTTCTTTCTGACCTAGCACTTCTTTCATTCGCGCCTCTTTATCGTTTTTTTCGAGATCCCCCGAAAACTGTTCGGGTCGTCATCACTCGCGTCGTTGCATCGTTCCTCGAATACCTGACAACCGATTTCTTGATTCTGTACTTTGTATTAATTCAGTTTCTATTCTTCCGTTCCGTAGCTTTTCAATATCGAACGTTGCTACTTTGTCACCCGTATACTTATTATGTGCCAGCTGGGACTAAGTTTGGCTCTTAATTTGGCCACTTACCTAGAGAATGGATCCGAGTCGCAATCAGCCGCCCTGTGTAGAGTTCTACGAGCACTGTCGTGTGGCGCCTGCTTATCGATAAGAAAGTGATCGATGTTGATTTTTCGCGGCTCGTCCGCTATGGTCCACTTGACTTGGTGTAATATCCTTTTGCTGTAAAGTGCATTACTTCTTATACTTAAGACTCTTTTGCGCCGAAATTCTATGACGTGAATTACTGGTATACGTATGCTGGGTTTCGTGCCAACTTTCCTTGCCTATACGTGGGACTCTAACATATTCTCTATTCGCTATTTAGCATTGAAATCCCACCACTCACTATTTTGGTGTGTAGGCGCGAACTTAGTCCGATCTAATATGCTCCAAGGCCTTCGTGATAATAAAGATCCTATCATTCCTTCCTCCTTTGTCCTCCGTCAGGACAAAGCACGATATACACGTCAATTGTACCACGCCCTTCAATGACGATTGCGAGCAGTCTGTCGTTTACGAATTTTGAAACTTTAACCGCATGTAAATTCGTTTGGTTAATCAGGAATCCGGCGCTACCTAGCGGAATGTCCGCTCGCGCCCCTCATAAAGTGAAGTTTTCGCTTTGCTAATTTCATATCCGCTCTATTTTGCCCACCGAGTTTCTTAGTATAGCTACTAAGTTAGATTGTACACCGTCGCCTCTCTGAGATTTTCCCGGTACGCGCCTGCTCCTGTGATAACTGCGCACATATCCACGTATCATACCTTTAAGTGCTATTGATTTTGGTTTGGTTTTGTCCGTTTTTTTTTTTGGCCATGATGTTATGTTAACCAGGCGCGTTTTTTTGGATCCTGTTTCCGATCGCAGAGTGAATTCATCCGTTCTAGTAGAGCATGATAATCACCATACGCTCTCTAAAACTAAGTATGAGAGCTTTCCGACTCTTGATTGAGGACGGAGGTCAGCTCATCGTCTGCCGACTACGGAATCACGCTCGGTGATCCTAACGCCCCCTGCCAGAGCGGCAGACCGTGACCTACGGCTGGGCTTCTGTGCCGCTTTGTAAAGACCAGGTGAGCCGAATCATTCACATATCCCCATTTCGGTCTGCAGTGTGTTGCATCCATCGCCCATTCCCGACGACAGCAGGATTTTTGTAATGTGTTGGGCGTAAAAGAGAAGATTTATAGACGATACGGTTAGTGTAGGAAGAGAAGAGGTGAAATAAGAAAGTATTGTTTGGATGGTTCGTTGTTGGGTGGTTGGCTTGGTCGAGTGTTTGCTAAGATGAATGCGCTTCGATCGCCAGTGGCGGGCTACATCAGCGCCCAACGCCCGGGCCTATCGGCTGTCCCGCGCTTATGTGATACCAAACCTCTTCTCTGTTCCATCCGAATCAATACTGCTGTGTGTGGTGTAGGCACCTCATCCGCGTCCCCCCCCTCTTCTACCAACAAAACTTTAGAGTATAATATTTTTGGTTGTGTTTTTTTGTCGGTAAATAATTTATTAGACTATAAATGAGAAATATTGAATCATAAAATATATATTAACTTCTTCTTCTTTACGGTATAGTTATGTAGAAGTGTCGTGGTTTATGAATATCCTATGAATATTAAAGTGGTTTAAGTTATATATAAGGCGAGGGGGTAAAGTGTAGTTTGATGTGCACACGCAGCTAACAGCACACACAGCACCACACGGCATAGCGCACACTTCAGTCTCCAGCTGAGCAGCGAGACATCTTCATGTCACTAGAGTATCGCAGTATTTATTAGAATTTATTGTATGTACTTTTAATATTATATGTATATCATGACAAGAATTACATTAACTTAGAAAAGTTTAGACAGATCAATTCTGCGATGTTTATTTGTAGTTGAAAAAACTCTATGCGTATTATCTTATTTATATTCGAATATGTAATGAATAATACACCACTTTATACTCTATCTTTCCAAGTTTTTCCAGTAATGCCTGTGTAGTTGCTGTGTCCCTATTTGTAGTGGATTGAGTGTCCGTCAGTTCATCCAGAGATACGGGGATCTGTTAACCAAATTAACAGTAGAGTTTATTGTGTCAAACTCCTCCGAATAAATTTAGTCTTATGCTGTGTATACTTACTATGGACAGCAGCGATTGAAAATAATTATTGACTTAGTATGGATCAAACAATGTATGTTTGGGGACAATTTGTAAAAGAGTTGTTGGCATTGGTGGTGAAGAAAATGCACGTACTGGGGCTTGCGCTCTACCGACTTGCCGAGGGTGATTGATTAGCCTGCGTAATACCTATTATTGAACCCTGAATGAATTGATGATTTCCTCCCAAGCTTGAAATATTATATAACAAAAGTTTTAGCTTTGTCAGAACCCTTGCGGACAATTAATTTTACAGTATGACCGGCCAATGAGTTAAATGGATCTCTCTACCGAAAGTGGTGTGTCTCCAGAGAATGTTTTCCGAGTTACGTGGAATGATGCGAATCTGCATTAAAAAAATCTTAAAACTAGTATTATTACTAATCTAAACAGTTTATGCATAAATACTTTTCGATGAACGATGCATGCGCCATACTTGTAACAAAAATAAATCTATTTTGCTAATGCATAAATCATTGACGGTGGACTGTATTCTCGGCCGCAGAATATGCAATTTGCGAA
>CM053168.1:27284650-27326824 GCA_012977825.3 Pteromalus puparum | reverse complement strand
CAATTCGCGTCTTACGACACCAAAATAGTAGTGGGGGATTTCAACGCTAAAATAGGGAAAGAGGAAATGTTTAGGCCCACTATAGGCAAGGAAAGTCTGCACGAAACCAGCAACGATAACGGTATTAGAGTCATAAATTTCGCGGCGGCAAAAGATCTTATAGTAAAGAGTACATGCTTTAAGCACAAGGATATACACAAAGTACCGTGGACATCGCCGGACGGAGCCGCGAAAAATCAAATCGATCACTTTCTTATCGATAAGAGGCGCCACACGAACGTGCTTGTAAGAACCTACAGGGGGGCGGATTGCGACTCGGATCATTTTCTAGTAGTGGCCAAATTAAGAGCCAAATTAGTAGCTGGGCAAAATAGTAAACGGGTGAACAAAGTAGAAACGTTCGATATTGAAAAGCTACGGAACGGGATAGAACGAATTAAGTATCAAGTAGAAATAAGAAATCGGTTTCAGGTACTCGAGGAAACGGATGCACCGACGGAGGTAGATGACGACCCGAACAGTCTTTGGGGGGATATCGAAAAAACGATAAAAGAGGCCGCGAATAAAGTGCTAGGTAGAAAGAAAAAGCCAAAGAGCAAACCATGGTTTGACGAAGAGTGCGAACTCTGGTTTGAAAGGCGCAAAAAGGCCAAATTAGACAGCGTACACAATGGGGGCGATAGGGCCGTAGAAGAGTACCACGAAATAAGAAGGCAAGTGGGGGCGATTTACAGGAACAAAAAACGCGAGTATCAAAAGAATCAGATTAGAAAAATAGAAACTAATAGTAAGGAAAATAACCCGCGCGAGATGTACAAAGGAATTAACGCTATTAGGAAGGGTTTCCAGAGTAGATCACAATTAATGAAAGATGAGGGCGGGAATCTCGTCACAAGCGAAGGTGAACTGTTAAAGCTGTGGAAGGGCTATTTTGATAAGCTGCTAAACGTACATGAAAACTGCGAGGAAACGGGAGACGAAATCCACACTGCTGAACTCCATTTGGAAGAACCGACCTACAAAGAAGTAGAAGCCGCGATCAAAAAACTAAAAAACAATAAGGCCGCGGGAAACGATTCTATACCAGCTGAACTACTTAAATATGGGGGCACCGCGCTTACATCGAAAATTTTTGAACTAGTACGCTCTATTTGGAAAAATGAAACAATGCCGGAAAACTGGAAAGAATCCATCATCATACCGATTTTTAAAAAGGGAGATAAGACAGACTGCAATAACTATCGGGGAATCTCACTTTTAGCTACCTGCTACAAAGTTCTGTCAAACGTAATACAGGCCAGACTCACACCCTTCGCGGAAGATATAATAGGAGATTATCAGTGTGGATTCCGGCGTAACAGGTCGACGAGCGATCAAATGTTTACTATAAGACAGCTGTTAGAGAAAAAATGGGAATATTGCGAAACAATACACCAGTTATTCATAGATTTTAAAAAAGCGTATGATTCTATCAAGCGAAGCAAAATGTATCAAATCCTTGTGCTCCTCGGCGTGCCAAAAAAACTTGTGAAATTAATACAAATATGTCTGAACGGAAGCACGGGAAAAGTACGAGTAGGCGGTAATGTATCTGAATCGTTCATGATACACGACGGTTTGAAACAAGGGGACGGGCTCTCCACGGTACTCTTTAACTTAACGCTAGAGTATGTTGTTAGACAAATGCAGACTAGCGGGCTGGGCGCAACACTCAACGGAAAAACGCAGATTCTAGGATATGCAGATGATTTGGACATAGTGGGGGATAATGGCGAAACGGTAGCGAGAAACGCGGAAATACTCATAAATGCGGCCGAGGAAACGGGGTTAGAGGTGAGCGAATCGAAAACGAAATATATGATTATGGATAAACTGGGCATTTGCGAAGGAGAGGGGGATCTTAGAGTCGGAAATTTTACTTTCGAAAAGGTTAGCGAATTCAGATATTTAGGCACAACTATAAATGATCGAAACGAAATCAAAGCCGAGATTAATAAGAGACTACATTCGGGTAATGCCTGCTTCTACGCCGTGAACAAACTACTAAAATCAAAACTGCTGTCTAAAAATGTAAAAATTAGGATATATAGGACTATAATAATGCCGGTAATCTTGTACGGATGCGAAACTTGGGCGCTCACTAAAGCAGAGGAAAACCGTTTTAGGGTGTTCGAAAATAAAGTTCTGCGAAAAATATACGGGCCAAAGAAAGATGAGGAAACCGGGGAGTGGAGGAAACTGCACAACGACGAGCTACATAACTTATACGCGTCACCGAATATAAACAGAATAATTAAATCGCGAAGACTAAGATGGGCAGGGCACGTTGCAAGAATGGGAAATGATCGCACGGCAGCGCGTATAATGAAAGGAAAGCCAAATACGTCGCGACCTCTAGGTAGACCTAGACGCAGGTGGGAGGACAATGTAAAAGCGGACTTAACTGAAATCGGGCAGGACGGCGCGAAATGGATAGGGTTAGCACAAAATAGGGATACGTGGAAGGCTTGCGTAGATGAGGCGATGAACTTTCAAGTTCGAAATGCCACTTAAAAAAAAAAAAATAATAAATAAACGTTCTTGTTTTCCAAGAACTTAACAAAAATAACAGAAAAATTTTGAAATGGTAGTTAACTATGATGATAAAAAATAAGCGAGCTACATGTCATATACCAGTAGTGCTGAGAGATTTCAAAAATTGCAAATAGAATTTTTTAAAAAGTAATAGAATTTTTTTATTGAATGTAATCATTTTAGTGTATGTTTATGTGTATATGTATATATTGTTGGTACGTGTGTGCGTGCGAGTTAAAAGAAAATAATAGTTACTTTTTATGTTGTTAACAGTCGCGTACAAACACTATTGTTGGAATAAAGTTTCACGTTGAAAATACGAAGCATTTATATAGAGTATAGTCAAGCTATGGATGGGGAGAGAGTTCCACAGATGAGCCGGAAAGCGCGATGATGGTGGAGGTGTATGCTTAGAGTTAACAAAAGTGTAAAAATCGAGGCAGAAGCCATTATGGAAAATTCCGTAGTCGGAACAGGAGTGGGGGCAATGAAAACTTATGTAAAAGTACGAGAGAGGGGGTAACATTTTACGTCTAAGGAAAACGTCTAGCTATAATATCACGAAAATCGGCGCGGTTTGAACGAAAATTCGCTTCCAGACGCCAGAGTGGGGACTATGGGAAACGTATTTAAAAGTACGAGAGTGAGGGTAGTCAAAAAATCCGAGGATCTAGCTGCCCTGCACGCGCTGTAGAGAATCGATGCAATACGCTAGAGTGGGGACTATGGGAAACGCATTTAAAAGTACGAGAGAGGGTAGTCGAAACATTCAAAGATCTAGCTGCCCTGCACGCGCTGTAGAGAATTGATGCAATGCGTCAGAGTGAAGACTATGAAAACTTGAATCTAAAAGTGTATGAGAGAGGATACCTAACGATACACTTACAAGTTTGTGTGTGAACGAATCGAGTTCGAAAAGCTTAGTATGAAAAGAAAGTCGGCAATATTTAGTATATTTAAGTAGTGTGCTTAGATTTTTTCATGCATTAGTCGTTGATTTCATATATTTTCATGTTTGTTGGCGTTAGAATAACCGCTGTCCTTTTTTAATAAATATCTTTTTTTTTAATTTATAAAGAAATTATTAATTGGTGTCAACATAACGAGGTCTCACAAATTTTAGCGACGTGTCTTAGCTTGAAATATGAAAATAGAGCTAAAGTTATTATAAAAGTGTTCACTGTTTTGTTACTCGTCTAGTTGTAGAACAAGACAGTCCTATACGCTTCAAAACTAGAGGAACGCGATTTTTCAATATAAAAACTTTGTGCTCCGTTGCATTTATAAGTGTTAAAAACAAAATGAGTATCGTGAAATATATTCTATTGAGAGAACAAGGACATAAGGCAAAAGAAGATGTACCGTTTATAACACGTCCGTTGTTGTTACGTGAATTCGCGAGTTTGTATGATAAATATATCATGTAGGACTATATGAATAACAACAATCTGATTAAAGCATATATTACTTTAATTGAAGTGACAGATTCTGTTCGAGACAGTCGCGACGCGTGGGCGCGGGATACGCGGTACGAGTGGCGGCAGAGACGAGCGCCCCAGAAGCCGTTGAGGAGCGTGCGTGCGAGCGAACTGGGGACGGGGATTAGCGCTTGGTCAAGCAGGCGGCATGACGGATTAAGCAATCCATCGTTTTACATAGAGCGCAGCCGAAGCGGGCCAGCAATAAAATAATCGACCGGAAAAGTAGCCGAAAGACGGGCTTGGGCATTGTTGGTCCCCGCGTTCCGAGCGCGTCCCGGGGGGCGACAATAAAACAATCGGCCGGGTGGTTGGTCGAGAAACGGGCATGGGGATTTCCGCTCCACATGTTCCGAGTACACCCCGGGGGGCCGGGCACCCACGCCGGTGCAATTAGCGCGACGCGAGCTCGGGAAATTCCCGCCACGTTGTAAACAGGCGAGCGGTTGTAATCGCCTGTGCGAGCGCCTATAGCTATAAGAAAATTCGGAGCGTCGTACGCAGGCGGAGGAATGTAACCGCCTGCGCGAGGACAACGACGCTCGATCGGACGCGGGCGCGAGGGGAGGGGCCGCCAGTATCTCGAGACCCCAACGCTGGAAGAAGGAAAGGATAAGGCGGAAAAGAAAGATGGAAGGCGGAAAGAAAGGAGGCGGAAGGAAAGAAGGTGGAAGGAAGGAAGGTGGAGAGAAGGAAGGCGGAAATGAGGAAAGGAGGCGGAAAGAGAGAAGGAAGGCGGAAGGAAGCGGGGGTCCTGAGATAGCGGCGGCACGGGCGCGACGAGACGAAGGACGCGATCGGATCGGAAGGTGGGAAGCCCGGGCGGTCAGAAACACGGGCGGAGAAGCGGGGGCGCGGCGGGCGAAAGCGGAGGAGGGAAGTCTGTACCGTCGGGCAACGGAGGTACCAGAGTGGGACCGCGGTAGACAGGGAAGGGAGCCTTTGGGCCGGAGGAAGGGGAAGGATCGGCAGGAAAGGATCGGTGGATCGAGGGACAAGCGGGCAGATTGAGTCAGGAGCTCCTCGAGAGCGGACCAGACCAACTTGTGCCGAAACTTAGTGGCTAAGCGCATATCTTAAGCGAGATTTGTATTTTCAACGACTGCGACTTGTGCTGTAATTTGTACTTCGAGACTCCGGGTTCACACTCTGGAAGCATCTATCTCCTTGTCACCAAGGGCGAGTCAAAATAATAATAAAAGTGTATTTTATTATATGTAATATAATAAAACCCTCCTTAACCCGTTCAGATTCAATAAAATATATGGCTTGGGCAACAAAAAATATGATCAGTAATTTGATGATTTTTAATAAAGCTCTCACATTTGCGAACATTAATCATGAGATACGACTGGACCTTGAAATGAAAATGTCAAAGATCCTTGGAATATTTCAAGACATGAGCGATGTTACATTTCTTTACATAGTCAACGAAAACGATCATTGTATCAGAAAAAATGTGATGCAAAAAGATTTTAAATTTCATTATTTGTCAAACAGAGACAAATTATTAGAATTGAAAAAACAACATGAGCCGTTCAATTTCGCCAATAATATAAGAAAATTGATAAAAAATAGGCTGCAAAGAATAGAAGCATCGAATCTTGCAATCAGTCACGGAAATATTGCCTTACAGTGGGATATGGAAATCAAGATAAGAAAAGAAATAATTAAAGATTTAGAAGATGAATTAAAGACTAGTTTGAGTAAAATTTTAAATTAAACATTTTTTTTGGAGAACTGCATGTGTGACATAAGATAAGCAATATAAAATACTCAAGAGAAAAAATTGTTCGTAGCCGGACCTCTGGCAGCCTGTCGAGACTTGTATTATTGAAATGGTCAAAGAAATCTACATAATGCCGTTGTATTGACTATTTATATATTTTGCAAAAAATATAATTGTAAAGAGTAGATGGTTACGAGTAAAAGTGCAATGAAAAAGTGACGGACTTCGGGCTTGAACCGAGATCCTCTGGCTTGCAAGGCAGACGCTCAGTCGTTGCGCTAAAGCTGCCACCCACATTGCACTCTTCTACTCGCTCTCTCATAGTAATTAGACCCCTGTGACGTGTCCACACGTAACAACATTACAGTAAGAAAATAATGCAATGAATAGTATCCAAGTGTATGTATGCATGTGTAAGAACGAGAGAATAATTGCAAGATAGTAGTATTGATAATAAAAGAGAAAAATGTAGTTGCAAAGAAATAGTGAAGAGTCTTGTAGAATTCAATTTACCAGTATGGCTAATTATGTTTTCACAATTATGAGTAATAAATAGTGTAACTTTGAATAGTTAAACAGTCTCTGAGCGCATTATTTTAAATTTATTATTTCAAAGTTATGAAACAGACTCACATTATGTTGATTTGAAGCATATTAAACAGTTAATTTTTCAAAGACTTACCTCATATGCATTCTTAGTTTTTCCAACTATATTTTTAAAAACTTTAGTGTTTTATGAGTCGATTGACATAAGATAGATTAAAAATTACAAGCGTTTTGTTGTCAATGTGATTTATATATGTGTCCCAGATAAGTTGCAAAAATAATACATGCATATTCACCTTTATACATAAGAATTTTTGATAATAAAAAATATAATGAAATCCGTAAAATGATAGGTTTGATATCAGCTCTAAAAAACCGCTGCCAAGTCATAGGCACTTAGCTTCCTCCTATTCTGCTAGTGGAAGATAATTACATGGGACAATCGATCGATCGATCACGTAGTTCCAGAATTATAACAGTATACGTACGCACGCACACAGACAAAACCATCTGCACGAACATTTTATAAAACCATGAAATCTCTCAAAATATACTAAGCTTTAATTATCAAATTATATGGTTTAACAAAAATAATACTGTTCAGTCACACAGAGTATACAGGGTGAGAGTTGAAGAATTTGAATCTTAATATCTTTTAAACTAAAAGGTTTCATAAGCTACAAAAAGAACCTAGCCGAAGTGATCAAAAGATCAATCTTTTCCTAAAATTTAAACTCAATTTAAACCTTTTTACTCCCGTAATCGTACGACATAAAAAAAACATTTTTTTTAGTTTTTGATTTTTATCTCAAAAACTAGTCGCCAAAATTGCTTAAAATTTTTACAACTAGTAGATATCGTTGTTTTTTATTGTCATGAATTTTTTCAAAACATTTAACTATTTATTTTTTGAGTTATATATGTTTATCGAAAAATTACCTTTTATATCATAAAAAATGAACAGATCAGTCAATCTAGAAAATCTTGCGGGAAAAAGTAGACAAATTTATGTTCTTTTAGATACACTATTGTTGAATATATTGTATAAATCATATCATTATAAAAAAGCAAAAATATTTTTTCAAAAATAGAAAAATGGCTATAATATGGCCATAAAATGGTCAGAATCATAAAACAAAAAATGACCTAAATTCAGAATTAGAAAAAATATATGCATGTCAAATTTTATTACGATCCGTCGCATGGTTCCAAAATTATGGCGGTATACGTACATACACACACACACACACACACACACACACACACACACACACACACACACACACACACACACACACACACAGCCATCCGCACGGACATTTTCTAAAAACGTATGATTCGTACTCCAAACACCTCCAAATGCGTTTCCACGAAGTATTAGCAAAACTGAAAATTTTACTATTACAAAGCTTCCTCTTGAGGAGGAAGCAATTAATTTTTAAAAAATCATGGAAAATGGCCGTATATGTATTGCCTGAGATAGTCTAAAACTTTACTTGGTTGCAAATTAAACATTATACTATTCAATTGACATTACTCATTATACTATCAAATCTGGAAGATTCTTATACTGAAGAGGACTATTCAAGGAAAAGCTTGATATAGAAAGCGTTTGTTGACTAAAAAAATATTTACTATAAAAAATAATGTTTACATTTTTTATATTTTTTGTCGAAGTTTGACTTGCGTCAAATTTTTTTTTAGCTATTACATTTTCCTGCTTATTTTAATATGTAGATATTTTATGCATTTTTGTACATTATTTAACATTAATAAATTCATAAATTATTTTTGAATCATTCAATTCATTGGGTATTATAAGTTAATTCTCATCATCGTCTTCTACTGTTTTACATTGTGAAGTTGAAGAGAGGAGGCGCGACGACTCCGTACTCAAGGGTTTCGTTAATATAGACCTTTGGATGACGGCGGCAGGTTTCCTGACGACTGATGACGGCGGCGACGACTCAGGGCTTAACGGTTTCGCTGGCGCAGATCTTCGAATAACTACGTCTGGTGATGACCAGTACGTTGGCGGCGGTGACTCTGGGCTTGTCGTTTCCACTGGCGCGGGTCTCCGAATAACTACGACTGGTGGTGGTGTCGCAGCTTTTGGCAGTGGAGGTCTATATGGTGTCGGAAGGTCATCGATATCGATAAATTTAGGCTCTTCTTCTATTGGCACCCAGTAATTATATTGAGGTCGCATAGCCGGTCGTGCTTCTAGCGATACAGGCTGGTCCTCTAAAGGCCAACCGTCCTCATCCATTGATATTTCCGTGGTGCTGTATTTCATCCAGGATATTAACGAATCTCTGTTAAGCAGCATATTGTAAAGCTCAGTCGTTAGCATTGTCTGAAACAGATACAATGGTACAAGTTGTAAAATAATTATAAGTTATAATTTTTCTATCATTATTTTTATTGAAGATGACATCATCAAATAATCTCCAAAATTGATTTTTAATATAGACTTTTTAAAGTTCTAATCTTTGTAATACATTTTATTTTAGTCAAAATTTTTTAGTCAAAATTTCTATGATAATTTAAAATATCAAGTTATCAATAAAATATTTAATACAATGCTAAATAAATGCTGTTTTTTGCATGTATTTTTATAATGGATTTATTATTAAATTTGTATTCGTGCGTACGTTTATTTATTTATTTATTTATTTATTTATTTATTTAGAGAGAGAGAGAGAGAGAGAGAGAGAGAGAGAGAGAGAGAGAGAGAGAGAGAGAGACAGAGAGAGATTTAACTTACTTGGTGGCTCATGTTGATGATGATTTGCTGCTTATGATTTGCACTCATAAAATGTATGTTACACTCAATATTTTTTCCTATCACAAGTTCTCTTTGAAAATTCTGTACACTTGATGTTAATGCACTAACAGTTGTTATGCTACATGCGATGTTACTGCACTGACGGTCGTGGTTCGAATGGCATCGCTTTGCAGGACTACCTGAAAAGATTCCTTGTGTAGGACGCTTCAGTTTGAACTAATTATCTTTCGACAGTCTTATCTTCTTCTAAGGATTAAGAAAGAAACGCATAATATTGAAGCATTTCATTTAAAATATACGATGATATACTTAGTAAATTTTAAGAAAAATAATATAATTTATGCCTGTATATTATCAATATTAATAATAATAATAATAATAATAGTTCACACAACAACTATCAAAATTCTACTATAAACACGTCTAATCCTTTAGCAGACTAAACCCAATCTGACAATGCACTGACTTAAAGACTTTAAAAATAGAGGGTGGTGATATAATTTTCACTCATATGCGAAAAATGTATGAATTTTGTCCGTATAGCGGGGGTAACGAAAATGTATAGAAACATGTAGGAGAATGGGAAATCTTCGCTGTGAAGGACGTCATGCTACCCCTACAGAGAATATCGAGAGTAAACAGTCGTTAATGGGACCCAGCGCTCGAGGAAACAGAGGAACAGTGGCGACATTTCGCTTCGCTATTATGATGCGTGGGGGTGTGGGAAACCTATGTAAAGGTGCGAGAGTGGTGTTATTGCAGCGTTCTTCTAGACTGTGCTGATGCGCTATCTTTGCTGAGGGTATGCAACACCCAGACGTTTGAGTGGGGACTATGAGAATCTAGCTAGATAAGCTTTTTTAGTGGAAGGAGTGCAAATTTCGAGTATATTTAAGCGAGCCTCTGCTCTGTATTTCTACACATTTTCGAGCGTACTCAAGCAGTATACTGTGCTCTACATTAGTTGAGAAAGCTTGCCGTAGCATTTGTAAGTATATTTTAAATATTTTATTATTTTACATATAAATTTATTCTTAATAATAAGTAATATTTTCAGAGATAAAATGGATTTAATTGTTGATATCCAGGGATTCAAGGGACAAAACGGAGAATTTATAATCAAGGAGTTGGCCTTCATTGATTCCAATGAGGCAGCAGCAGTAGCTCAACTACCAACGTTTCAACCACCTCACTCATGGTACGACTTGTCAAGCAATATCCAGTGTGCCAATCTGTGGCTTAATTATTCTTTCCACGGGTTAAAGTGGAGCGATGGTGACCTTCCATATGACAAAGTAGCTGAAGTTTGCTCCAACCTTCTCGACTTATCACCGACAAGAAACGTGATTGTTTGGGTAAAAGGTGCGCAGAAAATCGAGTGGCTGCAACCATATTTCCCTGACGTTCGTAACCTAGAATAACTCGGCTGTCCACCCTTAAAGACATCAGGATTTCGAACTCCGGTGGTGTGTGCACATCACCTTGCTGACTGGAAGGAGAATTGTGCAGTTCAAAACGTTTACGCAATAAACAAGTGACTTCGTGCAATACGACAAGATTTTATCTGCCCACTGTATTTCTTTGAGGAATATTATTCTTCATCTGATTCTGATACAACAACGTCAACCTTGGAAGAATAATTTATTATGTGAGTATAATAATATATTCTTATAACTAATACATAAATAAATATAATAAGCTTATATATTGTTTCATTATTTTTACAGAATGGAGTCGCTAAACGCTGTGGCAAAAACTTCACCATTCCTGCCTACGAAACAAATTAAGGATTTGGAGATCAGCAAGAAGTATAAAATACCCAAATGTAAGAAAGTTCAGACAAGATTTGGTGCGAAGATTGTGCAAGTTTGGATGTTTTCCTACTCACGAAAGTGAACGCCGCCCTCATGGAAAACAACACCGACGGACGAGGAGAAGTTGAAGCAGGAAATAAATACTAGAGATGTTTATTTCATACATCATGGTATTGAATTTGTTTAACCATTTATCTCCATCGCATATAATATTAAGGTTTGTTCTCAATCATTATAGTATTTATGCTAAATTATTTTACAGTGCAAAGGGGATTATTGCGACGCTTAGTAAGTTTTTTCTTCTTCTAATATTAAGGATATTTGTAACATCTTACATAGACAGTATTATTCAATTTATAAATCACAATTTATTCACATAATTTTATAATGTACTCGAACGGTTCACACTATTATATATATATATATATATTACCTATATATATATATATATATATAGGTGATAACTTTTAGCTTAAGACTATGTATTAACTTTAATGATTTTTGATATGATAGATATAATTACAAAAAATGTATTTACATAGAAAATTTAACAACAATGGATCGATGGATGAGTGTTTTCTAGTCGATAAATCATGGTACACATTTATACTTTGTTTAGCTACTTTGATTGTATTGTAATAGCCACATCAACGTATAGGTTAAGTAACTATATATATATATATTGTAACGAGCGCTTGAATTTCCCGCGCGTTCGTTAGTCGCGCGAGGCGGAGCTGTCGGCGCGTATGCTAGCAGACGACGTCGGCGGCCGACGTCGACAGGGTTAGGTACGCGCGCGCGAGAAAGCGAACGAGAGACTCGAGTTCGCTTCGGCCGGATCAACATCGGCAAAATACCGCTAATAGTCCGCGGATCCTCTACCGCACCTGGCGTACACCGGGACTCACCGATCACGTCATCACCTGGAGGGACGCCTCCAGACCTGAGTACGAGCGGCCCGGATTCCCGTGGAGTGCCGTAAGGAACGCGAGGGCGAGTTAGCCATCGGCGAACCAGCGACCGAGTAAGTTGCGTTTTGTATTAGCTTCCGCGCGAAGCTGCCGCAGGTCTGGACTCGCTGCCACCGAGTCCTCGACCCGGCTTCGTGCGTGACATTGTGCGCGATCCTCTCGCCATCGCGCGTGCGAACTTTGTACACCAATTTGTATCATTAGTAGAGTCAATATATCTTTCTTTTAACGTTATCCTCAGTGTATTCATTGGTGTTTTCCCGAGTACCCTCCCGCTGGTAGACTCACGGTTACGCGGATAAGCGTGGTACCCCGGGCGTACCACGCATTTAACGGAAATTGGCAGGCAATGCACGGATGATAGTGATTGCACTACGCGGCTAACGTCCGCGCACTATCATCACGCCGATCATCGAGGGACCAGCCAGACGCTATACAACGTTCACTGTGTGTTGACGTGCGGCATTTCCGCGACCGCACGGCATTGTCAAGTCCACCCCGTTACAATATATATATATATATATCTTCAGACAGGAGTTGTATGTGTATGTGATAAATTTATTTTAAGGTTTTTTTTTCATACATATATTTTTAGTAATAAGAATATATATTCATGCGATAAATGTTTTTAGATGCGTTTTAGTTATAATAAAAGTTTTTATATATCGTCGGTCCCTACGAAGACCAGCACAGCCCAGATTCTTATCGAAGAGTAGCACGGTTCATTCTCGCCGCGAAGAGTAGCACAAAACCGATTCGCTCCGCGAAGAGTTGCACAATTCAGCTTCTCTCCGCGAAGAGTAGCACAGATCAACTTATGCCGCGAAGAGAAGCACTGATACCGCGAACTATTTATTCCTTAGAATGTCATTAACAAGAGCTAGTTAATATAAACATCTACAATATCAGGATTAAAGTAACAATAATAAAAAATAATTTATATTAATAAACAAAATATTTATTTATTTTTATATATTTACAATCGAGTTATAAAACTCGTGGTATTTTGATGGTACAAGGCGTTTAGTTACCATCGCCTCAAGGTCAGCTTTTTTCTTTTCACTTAGTGCTATTTTTGCAGTGTAAGCTTTTGGAAATTTATATTTTTTATATTTTTCCATTTAAACTTTTTTTTTAACAACCATGGTTATTACTGAGTGGCAACAATCTCAAGTGACTAAACAACCGATTAAACAAGAACTTAGCTTCCTCCTATTCTGCTAGTGGAAGATAATTACATGGGACAATCAACTCATTCTTTGATTTAAATATTCGCTACTATTCGATACTAAAAGGATAGGTTGGGAAGACACTTGTTGGGGAGGGGTATCAGGGGGAGTGGGGGTTAAGGTGGATATTAAAAGGATAGAGCTCCGTGAACTCCTAAAATAACTTACATATATCGTAATAAAAAAAATACCAGTAATTGCGGAATCGTTAATAACATTTGAATAATGAAATGAACAATAACCACTGCAAATTACAAAATTGCGGGTGGCTTCATTTTTTTGATTAATTATTTTTCACGATTTCTACATACCCACAGCCGCTCTTCAGACCCTTGACGTTGTTTTCTATACTCCCATAATCGCCTTTTAAAATTTTAAAGCTCATTTCAGCACTCCCACAGTCGCATTTTAGACCATCGTAATCGTTTTCTGTATTCCCACAGTCGCCTTTTTGACCTTTGCAATAGATTTCTACATACCCACAGCCGCCTTTCAGACCCTTGACGTTGTTTTCTATATTCCCATAATCGCCTATTAAAATTTAAAAGCTCATTTCAGTACTCCCGCAGTCGCCTTTTAGACCCTCGTAATAGTTTTCTGTATTCCACAGCTCCTGGGAGAGAGGTCTCACCGGAGATCCGCTCGGGACTGAAGCCCCGAGCTCTCTTAAGACGAGAGAGCGCGGGCGTCGGAGAAGGGGGAAAATATTCCAACCTTGTGGGTAGCAGTCTTTTAGGTACACTATTGTTGAATATATTGTATAAATCATATCATAATAAAAAGCAAAAATATTTTTTCAAAAATCGAAAAATGGCCATGAAATGGTCATAAATTAGTCTAAATCTTAAAAGAAAATTTACTCGAATTCAGAATCAGAAAACATATATGCACGTCCAATCTTATTACAATCGATCACGTAAGTTACCAGAATTTAACGATATACTACGCCACGCATGCACGGCATGCACGCACACCACACAGACACACACACAGACCAAAACCATCTGCGACGGGCTTTTATAAAAACCACTGAAACTTCTCAAAACATATAAGCTTTAATTAATCAAATGATTATGGTTTAACAAAAATAATAATGGTCAGTCATACAGATGGATACCCAGGGTGAGAGTTGAAGAATTTGAATTTAATTCTTGTATAACTAAGCTTTCATAAAGCTACAAAAGAACTCTAGCCGAAGTGATCAAAAGTATCTATCTTTTTCCTAAAATTTAAACTCAATTTAACCTTTTTACTCCGTCATCGTACGACATAAAAAAACATTTTATTTTAGTTTTATGACTTTTATCCAAAATAGTCGCTCAAAATTGCTTTAAAATTTTTCTACAACTAGTAGATATCATTGTTTTTTATATTGTCATTGAATTTTTTTTTAAACAGTTAAATATTTATCTTTTTTCGAGTCATATATATGTTTTCAGAAAAATTACTTTTTTCATAAAAATGAACAGATTCAGTCAATCAGATAAATCTTGCGGGAAAAAAGTAGACAATTTAGTTCTTTTGAGTATACCTATTGTTGAATAATATTGTTCTAAATCAATTATCGATTATAAAAAAACGCAAAACACTATTTTTTTTCAAAAAATAGAAAATGGCTATAATTATTGGCCATAAAATGCGTCAGAATCATAAAACCAAAATGACCTAATTCAGAATTAGAAAAAATATCGACGATGTCAAATTTTTATTCGATCCGTCGCCATGAGTTCCAAATGTATTGGCGGTATACGTACATACACACAACCACACCACACACAACACACACACAGCACACACAACAGACACACACACACCACACACACACACACCAGCCATCCGCACGGACATTCTGCCAAAAAGCTATGATCGTTACTCCAAACACTCCGAACAATGGCGTTTCCAAGACAGTCTTGAGCAAAACTGAAATTATTACTATTACAAAGCTTCCTCTTGACGGAGAGCATACTACACTATAATTATGTATATATTCGTAATGTCTAGATACAATTATATCCACTGTAAAATTTTGGAAAAATGATAACAAAATACTAAATTTTCCCAAAGCTACACCTGCAAAAATAGCACTAAGTCAAAAGAAAAAAAGCTGACCTTGAGGCGATGGTAACTAAACGCCTTGTACCATCAAAATACCACGAGTTTTATAACTCGATTGTAAATATATAAAAATAAATAAATATTTTGTTTATTAATATAAATTATTTTTTATTATTGCTACTTTAATCCTGATATTGTAGATGTTTATATTAACTAGCTCTTGTTAATGACATTTTAAGGAATAAATAGTTCGCGGTATCAGTGCTACTCTTCGCGGCATAAGTTGATCTGTGCTACTCTTCGCGGAGAGAAGCTGAACTGTGTAACTCTTCGCGGAGGGAATCGGTTCTGTGCTACTCTTCGCGGCGAGAATGAACCGTGCTACTCTTCGATAAGAATCTAGGCTGTGCTGGTCTTCGTAGGGACCGACGATATGTTTTAGTTATAATATAATATGTATACTCATATAATAAATAAGGATTTATATGAATAAAAAAAAAATATATATAATGGATACTGAGGAAGAACGAACCTTTTAAGTGCAAGGAAGAGAATCAGCAAGCCTTTGACAAGTTGCGAACAGCACTGTGCAAATAACCAGTAATGAAAACACCAGATTTAACTATGCCCTTCCTAGTAATAACCGACGCATCTGATTACGCCATAGGAGCCATCCTGAGTCAAGGACGTCTAGGCAGCGACCAACCCTGCGCTGCGCCTACGCGTCACGAGTTCTCAAGGGACCGGAGTTCAGATACTCCACCTACGATAGGGAGTTACTAGCTGTAGTGTATGCAAAAGATCAATTTAGACACTACCTCGCAGGACGCAAGTTTACAGTAGTAATGGATCACGAGCCCTTAAATCATTTCTTCACGACCAAGAAACCCGATCTAAGGTTCAACAGGCTAAAGGCTGAACTCAGAGGCTACGAGTTCGACATTGTATACAGGCCCGGAACTCGAAATGGATACGCAGACGCACTCTCAAGAAATCCTATCCTCGAAGAAGGAGAAGATAACCCAGAGAGACCCAAGACAGAATTATACGAGTTAGCAGACAAACAGGAAAAAGAAGCAACAGTACTACGATTTAGAACAACAAAAAAGCGAGGGAAGTCTAAAACGCTCCCAGACACAGCTGACACCGCGGATAAAGAGAGAATATCGACCGAATCTGAAACCTCTGGAAATCCAAGGGAAAGAAAATGCCGAGTCGTGGTATACACCGAGAGTACGAGCCTTGATTATTCTTCGGATGAGGAATGGCGACCGAGGATGGCAGCTCGGACTGGAAAGAAGAGAGTCTACAAGAAAGAAAACGGAAAAAATACCCCATATACAACAAGCTGCCAGGTTCAGGGGAAACATCCGAGCCTATTCTTAGTCAGGCGGACCCGAATAAAGATTTAGGGAAACTATGCAAAGAAGAAAACATGAAACTCGGAGTACAAGCAGCAAGTATACCGCAACATCAGGGAATGAAGTGCAATAATGACCCTAAAAGGCCTATACGAAAGCACACCCTCAATAGAAGTCCACCAAAGTTTCACCGAGACGACATGGAGATCAGCGAGGAGAGCGATAGCAGTCTAGGCAACGTCGCCGAGAATGAATTGCTGAACAAACAACCCTCTCTGAGACACCATAACTTGTCACCACCAGAAACATCGAAAAATATGCCCAGCAACGAAACTAGTCCACAAGGGAGTTCACGAGGGAGTACACTTCCAAACAGACAACCGCAATAAATACTGGCACTTCAACCTAGACAAAGGGAAAGAATTTATACATCTACATCTAGCCGGCAATCACTTTACGCCATATATACAGACAGCAGACGAATCTGACGAAGATTCAGAATCCGAGTCAGAATCAGAACCAGGAGTACAACCTTCAAATAAGCAACGAAACCCGCACGTTAGAGAAGCAATGGCGCGCTATTTAATAGCTGAGGCGTGGATAGAATAAGGTGTACCGGCATGGGAGAGAGGTCCCGACGACAGTGGTCTTTTTACCCGAGTACAAGGTTTAAACGATCATCCGTTTTCGCATAAATGCAATCTCATTTACGTATTAGCAGAGTACTTAGTCCTCGACACAGAGGTGCTGAATGCCTTGATAGAAAGACGTTATATACACGTAGAAGATCTACTAGGAACGCAACGATCAGTCGGCGAGATACTAGTAATAAAACATAGAGATAGATAGAGATGTATATGTTCGGCATAGACTTGAAAAAACAGTGGTAAAACAGAAAACAGAAAAAACAGGGTGTATAAAGACACTAATTACTTATCAAAAAATACGGAATAACGACGTTTGGTTTTATCAGAGACTTAGGGATAATTACACTCGCAGATTGGGAACACGTAATTGAACAGTGTAATACAATTTTCAAAGGGAAAGCAATATTGATTGTTCTATTAAAAAAAAAAAAAACCTGCCAGTACCAAAAGTCGAGGATAGATACAGGCTTATCAAACAATATCACGAGTCATCAATCGGCGGCCATAAGGGAACGAATAAAACATACAACCGGATAGCCGGCAAGTACTATTGGCGAATCATGCAAGCAGACGTTAGGCAATTTGTTCGAGGATGCGCGGGATGCCAGGAGAAGAAACTAGTTCGAGTAAAAACTAAATTGCCAATGCTCATAACAGACACCCCGTCCCATCCCTTCGACAAGATATCGATCGACTTCTGTGGACCAATGCCTCAGACTGTGAGAGGAAACCGCTTCCAGAGATTAGTAGAGAGATTGCCGATGAGCATGGGACAAAGCGTGCCAGGCAATATGCAGTCGTAAACTACCGCCGCCTCACGGTTCTTCGCACGAACTATACGCATCTAGCGGTAGCGGCGGAGAGGGGGTAGTACGCATGTCCCGGCGGAGCGAGCAGCGGAGCTTCCGTGGTGCCGGCGGTATTGTATGCGTTAAAGCAAACGCACAACTAGAAATTGAATAATAACAATTATTTAATAACCGTATTATCATGAATAACCCTAAGCCCCCAAGTGGGGCCGATGATTATATGCAAATTTTTATTTTTCATCTGGCATGTTGACGATGGCTGTGCTGGTTAGGAGCACGTACCATTTTGCCAGGGTTCAAATTCACTACAAATTTTTTTTTTTTTAGTCTTATTTATTGTTGTAATTTTTCTTATTATTAAATAAAAATGAAAAAATTACAACAATTAAGTACACTATGATATATCATTTTGTTCCAATGTTCATGCAAATAAAAACCCAAAGTATAATTTATATTTGGCTAATTTTTTAATGTTTGGTTATAAATTATTAAAATTATTAAAAGTTTACGATTTATTTTTCGTTAGGCTTGGAGCTCAGCTGCACGTTTGACATTATAAATTGATTTTTATTTTGTTTTGCTAATGCATATAATTGTTAAGATAATAAATCAATTTGCAGGTAAGTATCATTTATCTTTTTTATAAAATTATTACTGTTATATGCCGAGTACAATAATAGTGGGAAAAATTCTATACTTAACAACGTTGTGCCGAACAGTTTTTAATAATTCAATAATTCTGAAATAATATTCGCCGAAAAGCGAATTCGCGGAATAGGGTCGCCTGCAGCGAGTTCGCGCGCGAGATGAGGAGCATTTGTTTTCAACTGTCAGTCGTGTTGATATCGTCATGGCGAGATTCCACGATCGATGCGTTTTCTCATGATTTTGCCGAATATTTGTGTATCTTTTCTTGTGCTCTTTCATGCATATTATTAGGTGCAGTGATATTTCACAATGGCCAGGCAAGTGACAGTGTACGACGTATGTAAATACGTTAACTGCAACAATGGAAAACTCACTGGCCATCGCTTATTTCGCTTTCCAATGGATGCACAAAGACAACAAGCTTGGATTGAGAACTCTGGTAAGTGAATCGTTGCATTTGCTGTTGGACAATATTTATGAGAATTGCAGTATTATCTTAATGGTCAAATTGAAATATGTCTATGCACGTGTATTCGCTGATATGTATGCAGATACGTATGATTCCCGATATTGACTTGATTTTATGACATCGCGACTTTGTTTATCTATTGCAGTACATCGTCGCTTGTCGCGTAGCGCCACTAGTACTTTTTATTAGAAGCCCCAAACACTTTAAAATCTTTGCGACACAAACAATTGTGACATTACGTATAGTTATACTGTGTCACAGTAAGTGCAAAATATATTATTTTTTGCTGTAAAATGAGACTTATTGGATTAAAATCCAGTGAGTAAAAGCTAAGCGACATGCGATACGAACGAAAACACACACACACACACACACACACACACACACACACACACACACTCACACACACACACACATACATCCATACCTAAATTTTCTAAAAACACTATTTTTCGACTTAAAATGCATCAAAACATATTTCCTACATGTTTTTACACAAACTCCGAAAATTACTAATAGAAGGCTTCCTTAGAAAGGAAGCAAAAATTCTCTCATTCAAAGGGTTGTGGCTTCTTAGATTGATGCTGTTCGATTAATTACGTTTAACGTAATCGAAGAAATATTGCTCTTCCCAAAGAATAATACATTTCGACACGTTTTAACTTTCATCACGAAGACTAGTACATTTATATTTTCACCGCGAAGATTGGCACATTTTCTTTGTTTTCACTAGCACATAGCGATATAACAGTCGGTTTTTACATTTTATGAACCCGTTTTTTTGCTGCAATTTTTTACTTTTGAGATATCAGTTTTTCCTAATAAAGTTATTGGAAAAAATTAAGAAAGTACATTGCTTAATATGTACCTGAAAACGAATCAAATTATCTTTCTTTTTATTATTTGTTTTAATACGTCTGTACATCGAAGGAAGCCAAGCGAATGCAAGTATTTCATAAAAGAATATATAAATTTAAGCCATGCACGCACGACGAGTTTCATGAGAAAATATGCATTTGAAATACCCCACATGCACTTTATAACGAGTTGCCTTGTGTCACTCGTTACGTCTCTCTCTCCCCTATACTATATCACCATATTATAATAAACATTCTATCTGTAAATATTCTTGTGTATAACATCCCTTTCAGCAGCAAGTAAGTGATAGGAGCAGACACCCGTAACACAGAGAGAGAGAGAGAGAGAGAGAGAGAGATTTAGATTTAGATTTAGATTTTATGTGTTTATTGCTGTACATTATGTTGTACAAATAATATTATAGAAAATATTTACAGATTAATTATAGGTTTGAGCGATAGATGATATGAAGTATGTTAAATAATGGTGGTGAGATGAGATAGCGAAAAGTTATGCATGAGGTGTTTGTGTGATAGTTACTATTGTTTGTGAAAGTGTGTGAGAGAATGTTGCGAGCTCAGTTGTTTCCATTCGGTTCTTCTTGAGCGAAAAAGTATTGTCTAGCCTGCGCCTTGAAACAAGAAATTGAGCTATTGTTACGTAAGTGAGATGGTAGGGAATTCCAGAGATATGAGGCGCTGATGTGGAATGATTTCCTCAGCGTCTCTGTGGCGAAGGGGGGGATGTCTAGAGGACTCACTTCACCCCTCACTGGGCGGAGGGCGACGTGGAAGTTAAAATAGGCTAAGATGTAGGATGGTACAGCAGTATTAAATAGTTTTCTTAGAAAACAAGCCATGAAGTACTTCCTACGTCCGGCGGTGGTGAGCCAGCCGAGCTCACGCCTGTAAGGAGTGATGTGCTCATCCCTTCTTACACCATAGATGTAACGAATTCCTGTATTTACCAGTCTCTGTAGTTTGAGGTCTAGTTCTTTAGTCAAGTCGCAGTATACCAGTGAGCAATAGTCAATGATGGGAAACAGGAGAGCCTGCACAAGATGTTTGCGCAGTCTAAGGTTAGTGCTTTTTCGAAAGAAGTTTAGACGATACATTAAAGAGTGAGCACGTTTACATATTTGCTTGACATGCTCTTTCCAGGTTAGCTTCGAATCTAGCAATAACCCGAGACTGCGCACGGATGATTGATACTCGACCCGGACTCCTCCTATGTTTATGTAGGTGTTAGCTACAGTTGGTAAAGCGTTTATGTAGTATGGGGAGCCCAGGACGATCGCCTGAGTTTTGCTGGCGTTTAACTTCAGGAAATTTTGTGCTGCCCAGCCTGAAATCCTCTCGGCATTAGCTGTCATCCTAACGGAACAGGAGTCCAGCTCCTCGAGGGGGCATTGACAGTAGATCTGGAGGTCATCCGCATAAATGAGGTGATAGGTGTCTGAGTCAAGGCAGAAGCCGATGTCATTGATGTATAACGAGAATAGCAGGGGGCCCAGGACGGACCCCTGTGGGACTCCCGTGTTGAGAGGGCGAAAGGTGGAGAGCTCGCCCTTATCACCAATGACAGCCTGCTCTCTGCCCGTAAGGTATGAAGCAAGCCAGCGGATGACCTGTTTCGAGAAACCGAAGGAGGTTAGTTTAGAGAGAAGTTTGACGTGACACACAGTATCAAACGCCTTACTGAAATCGAAGAGGAGGAGAAGTGTAACCATCTTTTTGTTTATCCCTAGCCTGATATCGTCGGTCAACTTTATCAGGCCTGACTGAGTACTGTGTCCGGAGCGAAAACCGGTTTGTAGATCATCAAGGCAGAGCCTCGATTCCAGATATTCAGATATTTGTTTGTGTACCAGCCATTCCAGTGCCTTTGACAGAAAACATAAAAGGGAGATCGGACGATAGTCAGTAAGAGATGTTGGGGAACTGACTTTGTTTAGCGCATGCACTAGAGACTTTTTCCAGACAGAGGGGAAGCATGACTCGCTCAGGGACAGGTTGAAAATTCTACAGAGAAAGGGAGCGAGTACTGGCAATGCCTTCTGAATTATGCCCTGTGGAATGCCATCGCTGCCTCTTGCCTGGGAGTCAAAGTGCATTATCGCAGCTAAAACGTCCGATTCCGTTATCTCCCTGAAGTTAAAGTGTGCGGGGGTGTTCAGACTCTCGAGCCCTAGCAGATAGTCCGCAACGTCAGGGGCCAGCGGATCGGTGGAAATTCCGCTAAAGTGCCTGTTGAGGTCTTCAGTAGAGAAACGAGAGGGAGGTGATTCCCTGGAGGTGGTGATTCCAAGTCTCTGTAGCTCTCTCCAGATCTCACCGGCGTCAGTCAGAGACGCCAAGCGTGAATAGTAATAATTCAGCCTGGCATCCTCGACCTGCCGATGAGCGTCATCCCTAACTAATCTATAGATTAGTAGGTCTGAGGGGAGACGCGATCTGTAAAAACGTCGATAGAGTCTGTCCCGCTCTTTCACTAGGTCACGAAGAGCCGTGGTGAACCACGGGTGACGTTTCTTTCGTGGGGTCACTGTTCGTAATGGGGCGAGATGATTTATGGCGTTAGTCAAGTTAGCGTTCAACAGTGTGATGTAGTCGTCAAGTGATGATGTAGCGAGCAATGACCAGTCGCACGCACCCAAGAAGTCCCTTAGCTTCTCGGCGCAGATGCCTTTGTAGTTTCTGTAAGAGTAAGTTTGAGGTACGTGAAGTGGCATCTGTACGTCGAGTGTGGCCGTTATAAGATCATGTCCGTTAATAAATGG
The DNA here is from genome assembly GCA_012977825.3 of Pteromalus puparum. Classification (NCBI taxonomy): domain Eukaryota; kingdom Metazoa; phylum Arthropoda; class Insecta; order Hymenoptera; family Pteromalidae; genus Pteromalus; species Pteromalus puparum. Next base: position 27,304,069 of record CM053168.1, on the reverse strand, counting down.
AGTGTCGGTCTTCCAGTGTGCGAGAAGGCGATCCTGCTCGTCAATTAAGCAGAGGTCAAGCCAGGTGTCGGAGTCCTGTTTGTGGTGCGTTGCACCATAGGGAACCGACAGAAGTGAGTTCTCATCTATGAATGACCTGATGAAATTGGCATCCTCAGAAGAGGAGAGCTGATCAGCGTTGAAATCACCCATGACAAGTTTAGTAGAGTAACAGTGCATGTGCGTGGTTAGTTTTTCCATAAAGTCACTGCCCTGGATGAAAGGGGCATGGGGTGGTCGATAAACAACGCCGACAAAGATAGGGTTAACTCCCCTCGCTGAGACCTCACAGAAGAGATACTCAGGCTTCCCTGGCCTGCCCAACCAAGTGCCGTCGGATGAAGTGATGATTTTAGCTGTGAGAGAGTTGTGTATGTAGAGGGCCACACCTCCACCATTCCGGTTTCTGTCTCGTCTGAGTAGAATGTAGTTGTCCAGTAAAGGGATGGTTTTGATTTTGTCGTCTAACCAGGTCTCAGTTACAGCAATTACGTGAAAGAAGGGACGAGTAGACAAAAAGAGCCTTACCATCTCAATGTGACCCGTGAGAGAGTTAGCATTGAAATGGCAGGCCCTTAGTCCCTCGGACAGAGTTACCTTGGATGATGTTGATGTTGATTTAGATGACGATGATGGTGGCGAAGGACGAATGATGTGAGTGTGTGAGAGCGTCGTCTTCAGTGGATGATGGTGCTGTTGTTGTTGTTGTTGCTGCTGCTGTTGGTGCTGGCTGGAGGGATCCTGGCTAAAAAAGCGTCCAGGTCTTCCTCACTGCTGACGATGGTGGCCCTGTCCGAGTTGTTGGGGGACCGGACGAAGATTGTACCGTCCCTGACGTAGGACCTCCATCCGGGCCTACTCTTGACCTCCTGTCTGGTCCTGACGCGCAGTTTATGTATCTCTGGAGGAAGCAGCTCGTTGACGTTGATTAGCCCCTGATGGTTTGGGGCCTTTGCCTCCTCCAGGATACCTACGTCGAGCTCCGCCGTGTGCAGCTTGCCCTTCTTTATCTTCGCTCTGATGGTTGAGCGAGCGAGAGCATGAGAAGAGAGGGTGACAGCAATCGGTGGAAGTCTGCTGTCAGTAGCCTGGGTGTCAGCGGCCTCATTCACTCTTCCCATGATCCTTGCCCCGGCTATGTCCCTTTTGAGGACCGTGGGGTCAAGGGCAGACACCACAGCGAAGGCCAGCAGGTCAATGGATGTTTCCCTCGTGTAGCGCAGCCCTGTCAGAACAACGACGTTGTTGTTGTTGTTCCCCTGCTGCTGCTTGATCTTCAGCAGCTCCCTTCGGAGACTGGCAATTTCCGAGGGGACATTGTTAGAAGGGGAAACGTTGTCGGACGAGATGTGATGAGGGGTCTGCGCAGGAGGGGGCCTGGACGACAGATCTTCAACTTGTGCCCTTAGCTCCAGGATCGTCTGCTCTGCATTTGCTATGCGAGTTTGGAGCAAGGGCAGGTCGTCCAGGGCGATGAGTCGGTGCTCCAGTAGGCCCAACCTCGTCTCTAACCCCGAGAGTTTGGTGGAATTATCTCTCAAAGACATCGCCGCTTCATCTTGCCTCGCGCGGACGTCCTTTATTGCTGCAAGGATCTCCTGCAGAGTGACGTCCTTCCTTGCAGAGGAAGTTGCTGATGGACGCACCGGCGATTGGTTGCGCGAGGTGCTAGTCGAAGAGGGCGCTGATGTTGCTTTGGCCCTCTTGCCAGTCCTCTGCAACGTGCTGGCGTTGAGTGAAGCGTCTAGCTTGGCTCTGGTGTTTAAGTCAGCACACGTTGCACACGCGAGCGTCGGGACGCCTTTCAACACCACAGATCGAAAGGTTACGCAACGTGTGTGGAAGGAGTTGCGACAAACCTCGCACTGCTTCGGGTCCTTGGTTTGTATAGGCCTGTTGCAGTGTTCGCAGATGGTTTGGTACGCCTCCGTAACCTTCTCTCCTGTTACACTCATTCTTGCCGGCAACTTACTGGCAGTCGATAATGTAGAGCGTTGGAGTAGATCGTAGTTGGAAGTTACCGACAGAGAGATGAATGCTGAGCTCCTCACCAAATGGCAGTTGGAGGAGAATATGAGGAGAAAGAAGAGACAGAGAAACGCACCGACCCGTGTAGATGTTGACCGACGTAGATCTTCCCCGTCGTCTCGTGAGATGTCGCCTCGTGTGCTGATTGGAGAGTAGAGATGCAGGAAGAGCAAGAGAAAAGCGAAGCCAAGCCAAGCGAAACAATTTGAGGTTAGAGTTGAGTGCGAAAGTTGCAGTTGAGTTAACAGCGTGTGGTGAGTGCAGCCTCCAGCGAAAATTATGACAGGCTGAAGGTTGCAATAAGGAGCGTGCAACGAACTGTAAAAAAACACGCCCGAAGGCAGAAAGCAGCAGAATAGCAGTTCGAAAGAGGAGTGTCGAGTGAAGGCGTTTAGTACTTACGGAGAGCAGACGACCAGAGAGAGAGAGAGAGAGGGAGAAAGATTGCACTGACCACGCGGTCGCGTCTCGCGCCGTACTTGGGAGTATAGCGCCGAGCTGTAAAGTCGTGCCGATACTGCTGCTTTTGTTCCGCGACTACGCGTACTATAATAGATATCCGTGCGTGCGTGCGTTCGTCTTCTGGAGGACTGTAGCTGCAGCCGTGACCAGGTACTTCGTATGTCGCTGGAATCGTCCTGGTGCTGTTCAGCACCGCGTGTTCGGCTCGAGCAGTGCATTTGCCTGCCGCTCGACTTCTCGCTGCACCCGGCCACACACGAGGCTTTGAGGCGTCCGTCCTGCTGTCCAGCGTCGGGCCCTGGTCACCTGTCCTGCGCCGCTCCGATCGAAGCCACGAGGCGTTTACCAAATTCTACGAAGCACTTCTGTAAGTCCCTGCCCGATCGCAATACTCTCTCTCTCGGCATTATTCGCTCTGCTCCGTCTCTCTTACTCCGCGCTGCTTTTGTACTGATTTCGAGTCTTTACATAAAGAGAAACTTTGCTACTACTCGGCTTGTGTCACTTTGCTCCTGACTCTATCCATTCTTATGCGATTCAGTCTTAATTTATCTCGCGAACTAGCTACGTAGCCAAATTACTACGAGGACGCGCACGTACAGCAAACTGCGCTACGGGCCAGGTTTCGCATAGCCTTCAAGAAGCCTGCAACTAGCTGCTACATACTTTTCCTCTCGCTTATTCATCGATCAGTGGATGCACCACTGATCGCTTATATACGGATGCGGACCCCATCGTTTTCTAACATCCCGGTCTACAACCCCGTTATATATGGCGCCCTAACGTTTCGGGTTTATTAAACTGTAAAACATTTTGTTCAGCTATAAATTGCTGCGTAGTTTTTCGCGAGCGCGAGAGGAATTTTCCGAGCGAACACGTGTGTTTACAAGGTCCGAAGTTTAGTATAGACGTGTGCGCGCGACCGACCGTATTTACCCTTGGAAGAGTCAGGTAGCGGCGAAACATAAACAAAGTGCACACTTTCTAGCGCTCTGAAATTTTATCATTGAGACGATTTACACGTTTAAATTCTAGAATATTTCGACTCGAATTTTCGATGCTTATTACGTCACGGAATATTCTGCGAGAGACTATATACTATATTGCCGTCGTATGCGATATACTTCTAAGTCAAACGAAGCGTGCTACAGAGCATACATGCTCTGCTATTATAATATTTTTTCACGCCCATTTAATTGATCGTAATAACTTATTTCGCATATTTATTCGACTGTAATTTTATTTCTTCTCGAATTTGGAAATTTTTTTTGTGCGTTGCGTTCTTGAATACGTCAAGTGTACGTTCGACAAATCAATTCAGTCTTGTTTTTTTTTTGACATTATAAAATAAATTAAAACTATTCAAAAATGGCAACCAACTGGTCTGTAGCCGATCTTACAATTTTTAAAGAAGGCGTAAATGCTAGATTGAGGGGCTGGATTAAAAATTTGTCGAGCGTAGAAGTCAACGATGCGTTAAACCAATTAGAACTACAAACGAACGGTACTGTATTCGAGCGAGCGAACAGATTACTGCGAAGATTACATGGCAACTATACAGCCGAAGACTTCGTACCAGACAGTAACACGGAGAAAGATATTGAAAGGCGAGACGAATTGTGCTTGACTTTTGTGCAGTCACCCGCTTTTCCAGCAGAATTGAAGAATGATGTCCTCACGATAATTGAAGCAGAAGAAGCGCTTAAGGACGGTATGCACGCTGACGTGAAGCTACCGTCCAGCTCGCCACACGATCATCAAAAACTGGAAGATATGTCACTCACAATGCCAGTGGACTCGAGACAAGAAATAATTGACTCTCACAATAGCGTAAATTTTAACGCACCACGACACCCGTCGCTCCATACAACGAGCACGAACAGCCTCGCGGCACCGCTTGTTGCTACTGTAGTAGTAACGACTACAACAGTCTCACCACCGACTTGCGCACACCTCAGCAGATCATTGAGCGCGAAAATCACAGTAACACCAGCAACGCTGCAAAGCATACCAGCAATAAATCAGAGGTGAAATATACCTATGGTGCGCACGGTTCTGTCAAGTGGAGAAGTTGTGGTTATCCCGGTATCAGTGGCTACAGAATTACAAAGAGGCTGGACAGCGATGCGTGACTTACATAAAAAGGAAGCCGAAATAAATGGGTACATCGCAGGAAAAACAGAAGAAATCCAGAATCTATCGTCGAAAATCGCCGAATTAGAACATTTAATTAGAGATCTCCGAGTACAACTGCACAATGTAATATCCTACGCGCAACAACAAGACACTGAAGACGCATTACGTCAGAAAATTAACCGCAGCACAAAAAGTGTTCAATTCCAGGATACCTTCGACTTAAATTATTACGAAATGTCGAATCAGCACAATAATCTGTATTCGAACGAAAAAAAAAGTTTTAAATGCACAAGCTCCGATATTCTACTTCACGACTAAAGCTAGTCAGCCGAACGTTTTTACAGGAACACCGGCTACAGCGCCGAGTTCTTTGCGTGCAGATGCCCCGCAGCATCCTAACCTCTGCTGGTCGGCCGTGACCGTCTACAATCAGCCCGTATGCTCGAGCTGCGACGGGGGAATTTGGTCTCAAACAGCTATGAATTCGCTCTCGCAACTGAGTCCTCAAGTGACAAATCAAATCGCAGGAGTTGCGCCAAGCAGCACCTGGAACACTCTGGACAACTCCCGTCCGAAAACAAAGAATCTCGGGAGGACAGTTAGAGAGTGGAAATTAAAATTCTCTGGCGACAAGGGCATCAGCATTGACGAATCCTTAGCGCAAGTCGAGGCAAATCAGCGATTAGAGAATATATCCGACGATGAACTCCTAGACTCCTTGTTCCCCGTGCTAGAGAAATCTGCGCTGTTTTGGTATCGTGCCTCGAGGCCCTCGTGGCAAACGTACCAAGACTTCAAGAGGGCAGCTATCAATAATTACAGCAAGTCTAGAAGAAATAAGCGGAGTCTAATAGTCGAGGCTCATCTACGCACGCAAGGAGCCGACGAGCCTGTGATAGACTACATTGTCTCCCTCCTCATGATCTTAAATCGGTTTGAAAATCCATGGAGCCAGCAAGAACAATTTAATCTGATCATCGATAACATGCTTCCGAAGCTCAAAAAGAGGATGAAGAAATACTATGGGAATCTAACGAATACTCAAGAGCTCCTCGATAGAGCCCAAGAAGTGGAAGACGATGAAGATGGTCAATGGAGGCCGCCGCCTCCAGTAGATTAAACGGTGCTACCGGAAACGGCATATAGGCCTGGCAAAAAACCCAAGAACAAGCAGATTAGCATCTCCTCGGTGAACTCGAATACGCCGTCCATGTCAGAGGCAGAATTGGAGAGGTACTTCGAGAAGTTCCTTAAGAAGAGGTCTATAGACCTCGACTCTCCCAATCGCACGAAGTCTGGTTCAGAAAAGAACTCCTCAGCGAAAAAGACCTCTTCCAAAGAAGCGGAATATCGCCGAAAAAGGAGAAGTCCGACGACGACCAGACGCCGACTCGCAGTAGCAAACGCGGTCGAGGAGATAAAAGAGGCAAAGGAGGCTGGCGTCGTAGAGGGGATCGTGCAGACGAAATTACACCCAAGTAGGACAAAAGCAAGGATAAACCGGCAGGTCCGGACGGTGAGAACGTTCTGTGCTGGAATTGCAGCTGGCTTGGTTATACTAAGCTCACCTGCCCGGAATGTGCCCAAGATCAGTCAAAAAACGGGAAAGAGAGCGAGTAGATAAGGTCCTACCGCTCTAAAGCAACCGCGGACCTTCGACGCTGAAAGCGTAACAGGGGTAGCGCAAACACTTCACGGCACGACGAACGACTCACCGCTAGCAACTATTAGCTTGACCGATGTGTAGACGTTCTGCGATGGAGGTACTGTTGCCAGCGCTTTAGTTGAGAAGTTTCCACGTCGGTGGCTGGCCGTGGAGGTCGGTCAATTTAAATTAAGAGGACTCTACGACACTGGAGCTTCACGCACCGTCCTTGGCCCCATCGGCATATCTCTCGCTGCCTCATTAAATAGGCGCGTGAGACCACATGTGGGCCCAGGGGCTAGAGCAGTCGATGGTCATTTAGTGCCTATAATGGGTAGCGTTAAATTGCCCTTCACCATCGGTGGAGTAACTCATTTGATTGACGTTCTTATCTTGAATGAAGCCGACACTGAGTGCACTTTAGGTGCCGACTTCGTTCGCGCATTTTCGGCGATGCTTGATCCTGCAGCAAATAAGCTACTGCTCAAAGGCACAGATGTTGAGGTTCCGGCCGTCCTCTCATCTATGCATGCTGAGGAGCTTTTATTGAAGCAATTACCGATGAGCAGCGCCTAGAAATTGACAATCTGATGAAAGAACCGCAACCTGATCCTGCCTGTGAACAGTTGGGCTGCACAGGATGTATACACCACGATATCGACGTTGGCAGTGCTCGCCCTATCAAACAGCAGTATTACCCTGTTTCGAAAATTTTAGAGGACGAAATGCACGAGCAAGTGCATAAGATGCTCCGTGCCGGCATAATTAGAAGATCCAAAAGTAATTGGTCTAGTCCAGTAGTTATGGTGCGAAAATCTGACGGCAGTTTCCGTTTCTGCGTTGATTACCGAAAGGTTGAAACGGTCACGACTTTTCTTGGTCCTGGGTGCTTCTATTGAAATAAAAGTTATTGATTTTAATTTATAAAAGTCGTGCACATTTACTGCTCTGCGTCGTAATTGTGACGGCAGGCCAAATAAAGTGATTTTATTATGATTTTAAATATCATTAATAATTAAATAAATATAATAATAAGTATATTACAGGTCCGGGATACCAGGTAGTGGAGTGTATTTATCACAATAATAAACTTTAGTTCTTTTTAACAAAAATAAATATATTCAATAAGATATTAAATGCGAAAATATTGCGTGTAATGTTGCATATATTTTCTATCACAAAATTAAATAAATATCTCTCTTTTTGATTTTTACAAACGTATATATATATATATATATATATATATCGGTGATCGAAGTCTTATTTTGACATAGGATAGTTTACGCAGATACGCTTAACTTTGCGTTATCTGTTTATTTCGAAAGTTACAAGTGTATGATAATAAACGAATTTTTAATTAGAGTCTAAAGCAGATACGCTTAAATTGCGATATCTTTGCTTGACTAGACGCGCGGGTCCTTATAAAGGCTGCGGAGAGAACGGGGATCGCACCGCCGAAAAAACGCTTACATAAAAATATCACACTCACATTCACACCTATGTACAAAACCCATTCACACAAGCGTACGGAGCTGCGCGCGCCGCGCCGCTGCTGCGTCGTAGCTCCCACTCTCACACTGTGCACGCCGCACCGCTCGCTACGCTGTATATATAGATATACGTGCTCGCTGCTGCCGCTGAGTATAGCTATATCGTGTTTGCTGCTGCTGCCGCGTGGTGACTTCCGCTGCCGCCGCTACTGCCTGATGGTGCTGCTGTTGTTGTTGGCTGGCTGCTCAGCTGTGGCCCGTAGATCTTGCAAGAGTGGGAGAGTACGCTTATTTTTGCGTGCTTTTTCTAAAAAACAAGTCGCGAGACTTTAGTTTTTTGTAGTGTTTTTTTTATTGATGACTCTGCGGAGCGTTGTGGGGTGTTACAAAGTGAACGCTGTGTCAAAAATAGCTGCTTACCCGCTACCCTACATGGATATGATATTGCGGAAGATACAGCATGCTAGATATATATATCGGCGCTGGATTGCTCAGAAGTGTTTTTGCAAATACCCCTTACAGAGCGATCCATCCCTATCACAGCCTTCACTGTACCTGGACTCGGATTATTTGAATTCGTCAGGATGCCATACGGTCTCGCAGGTGGGCCAGCGATATTCCAGATGCTCGCTGACCAGCTGATCACGCCAGAAATGGAACCGTATGCCTTTGCGTACCTAGACGACATCATAATCGCAACCGATACGTTCTCAGACCATGTCAAATAGCTAACGTTAATCTTGAAACGGATAAACGAAGCTGGACTTACCATAAACAGGAAGAAGTCGAAAATATGCATGTCTGAAGTGTGTTACCTAGGCGTACTTATGAATCATGAGGGCTGTCACCGCGATCCTGAACGAGTTCGGCCTATAGTCGAGTACCCAGCTCCCAAGAACTTAAAGCAACTGCGCAGATTCCTTGGGATGGCTTCGTGGTACCGGAAATTTCTAGAAGACTTCGCTACACTATGCGAACCGCTCACTGCACTCACTCGTAAAAATGTATAATACGAGTGGAAGGACGAACGACAGGCAGCTTTTGAGCAAGTAAAAGCTCTGATTGCAACCGCTCCAGTTTTAGCAAGGCCTGCCTTCAGCGCTCCATTCATAGTAGAATGTGATGCCAGCGATACAGGACTGGCAAGCGTCCTTCTGCAACGCATTGAGGGAGAAGACCGCGTGCTCTGCTTTGCGAGCCGCGTCTTATCTGCTACGGAGCGCAGGCTGTCGGTGACAGAGAAGGAATGCCTCAGTGTTATTTGGTCGATAGAAAAATTTAGACCTCACATCGAAGGCTACCACTTCACTGTAGTAACGGACCACCACAGTCTTGTGTGGCTACAGAACTTGAAACATCCAAACGGAAAATTGGGCCGTTGGTCTCTGCGTCTCCAGTCCTACGACTTTGAGATCGTTCACCGTAAAGGTAAAGACAACGTCGTGCCCGATGCGCTCTCTCGTATGTACGAGACCGACGAAGACGAAACAGCTGTAATAGCCTCGCTTTCAGTGGACGAGTCGATCAAGGATCCTTGGTACCAGAAAAAGTCGAAGCAAGTCGTCGAAGATCCGAAGGCACATCCCTTCTGGAAGGTCGTGGGTGGCCGACTCTATCATTACCGCCCAGATCCGACGGTGAATGATCTACTCGGACAAGATGACGACGCTTGGAAGCTGGTAGTACCCTACGAACAGCGAGAACGGATTCTCGCCGAATGTCATGACGAGCCATTCTCTGGACATCAAGGAAGGTTCAAGACCCACCAGAGAATAACGCTCCGGTACTACTGGCCAAATATGTATAAGGATACTGCCCACTTCGTAAGAAATTGCCACATTTGTCAGCAAGTCAAAGCGGAGCAACTCGCTCCCGCAGGGCTTATGGGTTAACACGTGGTTACACGACCCTTTCCATGGGTCCCTTTCTATGGGACCTTTTCCGAGGTCAACCCAGGGACACGAACATCTACTAATTTTTATCGACTTGTAATGTCCCACGTACGTTTATACACATAAAATAAGTATATGTATAACGCCTGTGCGATGGCATTCATGCTCACGCACAGATGACGTCTACCGAAACCGACTGCGACATTACGAAACCGATCGCCGAAAATCGGAGCAGTGATTGACCTGTGAGTCAGCACTGCTCGCGCGCGGTTAATTACAACACCTGTATGCGTGTATCCTCGTAGTGGCAGATGCTGATTGGTCGCGTAGTGACTTCCCAATAAAATCATGTCAATTGCGTGTATCGACACCGAGGCTTTATAAGCTCCGGGATCGATCCACGCAGCGCCTTTCACGTATACTCTTCCAACCGACAACTGGACCTGGTGATTGAATACGAGTGCTGTATTCCTGCTCGCATCGCTTATTGAGTGCCTAGAACCCACTCAAACTCTGTGGGTAGAATATAGTATAACTCTTCGTTGCTAGACGTGAGTTGAACGTAGTACAGTAATAGCGAAGGACCGCCGAGCGGCATCTCCGGCGAAAGCAAGTGAAGTAACCTTCATCTGTGCAGTAGGCCAACCTTACTCTTTATTGCCACGAGTAATCGTGTAGATTAAAAACAAATAGCACCTGCCACGAACGAGTGATTAGAGCCATTTCTAGTGCGCAGAGCAACCATAATTGTAAGTCCTCAATTGTATAATTATTAGATTAAACATCGACCTATATAGTACTAAATCTACCTAAGTTACGAACGATTAAACTATCAAACATCCTGTATTAAATTGTGTAACATCAGCTGAGTTCTGGGTTGTCTCCAATAAAGAAACTATAACAATTAATCAGATTCTATAATAATAATTATTATTATTATAAGAGTATCCTTAAAACAACCTAAACACCTAAGAATAAAGGAACAAAGTAAGCTTGCCAGCATCATCAAGACCGAAGGTAAGAGCGAGCAATTTACTTGCGGACATTCCATCGTCCGAGCATCTGCAGCGAGATATACTATTGTCCGTGATTCACTTCACCGCGACTGCGGACACACCAACAGCGTCCGCCTGAAAGAACCGGTCCGCATAAGCATAGTGAGTGGACAGACTACTGTCCACACACGAGCGTCCGCGTAGCAGTCCCACCGCCGCGATAGTCACGTGCCACTTGTCCACGTAGATTGTAGATTCAAACACCTCTAGTAACAATAAGGCTCAAGAGCCTATGCTAGTTTCCGCGAATAAAATAATTATTTGTACGACTCGCGCAGCCCGTATTCATACCAAATACGGTCTTTACAAAATGGCATCCCTTGTGGGGAACTAGTCATTGTTACTGAGCAACAATATCTAGAATTTTGTTTGGTTTTAGGAGTATAATTAGACTAGATTTAGAAGTTTTAGCAGAGATAAGCTTAGAAGCTTTGAAACTTTAGACGTTTTAGAAATTTAGAAGTATAAATATCTATTTAAAAATCACTTTAAATTTTGTAATTAGAAGCATAGCCCAGAAATTCAAAATGTCGCAAGATTTAATTCAAACTCGGGAGGAGATCCTGGCTATTCCAGACGTTAGCCAGAGGTTAGCAGCCCTCGTTAAATTCTACCGTGTCCAGCAAGCGGAACGTGACCGACAAATGCTGGACGTGTCACGTAGTGTGTTAGAGGCTAGTCAGGCACAAAATATCTCCAGAGCGGTAATGCATATACCGGAGTATGATGGCACTAACATGAATTTAAAGGAGTTCATTCAAGATGTGGACAACGGCTTCACATTGCTTCCACCGGATCAAGAACCTCAGTTTTTAAGCTTCGTGATATCGCGGTTAAAGGGCAAAGCGAGGCAATCACTGGAGGGTAATACTTTTCGAACATTAGCCGAATTCAAGAACGATCTTAGAGATTGCTTTGCCCCATCAAGATCCTACGGTTACTACTTGAATGAAATTCAAGCAGCATCAATGAGGAAAGGTGAGAATGTCCGTCAATACTATGGACGGCTAAACGCCTTGATAAACAACGCCATCGCTGCCGTAAAAGAAGGACTGACACCAACACAAGCAGCAGTAGACCAAAGGCCACACCTGGAGTTGCTTGCGCTTGAATCTTTTGTCAATGGACTACCGGACGGTTGGCGAACGGGTATCACGGACACAGCCCCTCAAACATTAACTGCAGCATTTAACACAGCCCTAAAGTACGAGAAGGCCAGAATCAAGATGTGCGGTGAAGGTTATGTATATCCTAAGGTACATTACGTGTATTGTAAACCAGATCAAGTTCCTAACGGACGAGAGGACACGAGGAACTACCAGCAGTCCGAGCCGTACCGAAACCACGACGACTCGGAAAGTAACATATCGAAGAAGGTCAATTTTAATGATCCAGAGCCGAAGAGAAACGAAGTAAATTATACGTATGACCCGAATGATACACACTTTCCCAGGACTACAATAGAGAATGGAAGGATAAACGCACCTCCACAATTAAGTTATGCAAATGCACCCGAACCCACGGGCCCAGTAAGCATATTAAAGCGGACTCCTGGACCGTCCAGAAGCCGTTCGGTGTCTCCCGTGTCGAGGTATCCACCAGAAATGTCGCAGCAAGGACACTACGGACATCCGTATCCACCAATGATGGGACCGTATCCTTACATGCCACCTAACCCTTATTGCTATTATCCACCGGGAAATCCAGCATTTCCGTACTTGTACATGAATTCTTATATGCCTTACCCTATGCAACCTCCTATGCTCGGTATGGATCGTGAGGGCTATCATCAACCTCCTTCAAGATCAGATAACCGGTTGTATGATCATAAAACGGACAGACCCAGAGCAAGCTCGCCATACCGCGGTGACAAGAATCATTTAAACTGGGAAGCGGCTCATCGGAAGGACGCGGCGATGAGCTCATCATCACAACAGCGCCCAATGAGCCCAAGAACGACAACCCCAGAGGATACCCAACACAAGTAATTAGAATCATGTCTGCAGACCGGACAACACCGTCTGTAAAACTACAGGTAAAACAACTAGTACCTGCCTAGGCCATGTGTATAATAGACACTGGGTCACAGATAAATGCCGTAAAACACAGTTCACTAAAACCGGACACTGTGATAGAACATAATGACTTCATGCATATTATGGGAATCTCACCTAAGGGCATAGTAACCCAAGGTACAGTAAAGCTATCAATAATTGGGAAAGAACACCTTTTTCACGTTTTACCTGCCGAGACTCCGATAGAAGAAGATTTAATTCTTGGAAACCCGTTCTTGTATAATGAAAAAGTGAACATCATGTTTGGGGATGAAGTGTTGATTACCGAAAGCCAACCTATAACCCCAGTTCCTTTTGTGCATAAAATATTTCCGGAAAACGAGATTAATCCGGACGAAAAGTATGGACCTACGAGACGCAAAAAGTCATCAGTTACAAGTGCTACTTCTTACTATATGAAGTACGAATTTCCGTATGAAAATGACGAAATTGAACCAGAAATGTTGGAATTACCGCAAAAACCGTTTAGTTATAAAGGTTTCAAGTCGCACGGAAAAACTGTTTTCAAACTGCCAGCCAGAGCAAAGGTGCCTATACGAATTCCAGCTACAAAAGACTCAGTAGTTGGAGAAGCGTACCTGCGGCGAATAACCACTGTCCCAGGAGTATATGTCGGAGAGGCAGCAGTCACTAATGAGAACGGATACTGTTATGCTATGGCAATAAATACGAGAGAAGATCCAGTGGAGGTTGAAATCACTCCTCAATATCTAGAACCTTTCGATCTGAGCGAAGATGACGACTTCTTCGAGTTTCCTCTGGAGGGAGATCCTATTACGAACCCAGAAGATAGACTAAAATTTATCATGGATAAAGTCCAGCAATCGTACCATACACGCCAAGGATTAAGGCAAATACAGCGAATAGTGAGAAATTACTCTCATTTGTTTTACTTGCCTGGAGACCCAGCCCCAAGAACGAACCGCGTGATACATAAAATCCGGACAACTGACGATGAACCTGTCCGAGTTAAGTATAAGAGAGGACCGACAGGACGAGATGAGGAGTTATTTAACCAACTACAGAAACTTCTGGACGCCAATGTCATACGGCGATCTAACAGTCCGTTTTGCAGTCCTTGTCGAATTGTCCCCAAGAAACGGGACCAGATAGTAAGAGAAAATATCGCTTAGTTATTGATTATCGAAAACAGAACGCCAAGACCATTAAAGATTCCTACCCTCTACCTAATATCTTAGAGATACTCGGTAGTGCACAGTATTTTTCAGTTTTTGATCTAGCAATGGGTTTTCACCAAATCGAGCTGGAACCTGAGGATATACAAAAGACCGCTTTTAATACTAAATACGGCCATTTTGAGTACTTATGTATGCCATTTGGCCTTACCAACGCACCCCCGACTTTTCAGCGGCTGATGGACTGTGTTTTATCAGGTTTACAGGGGGTGGAAATGTATGTTTTCCTCGATGACATAGTGATTTACGCGAATACGTTGAAAGAACACGAAGAAAAGATAAACAAGGTGTTTGAGCGCTTTTCAGAAGCAGGACTTCGACTAAAAATCAATAAGTGTCAATTCCTAACGCCTGAAATTATATATTTAGGCCACATACTCGATAAAAATGGGGTGAGACCAGATCCATCTAAAATTTCAGCAGTTAAGGAATTCCCAGCACCTCCGAACCAAACGGAAATCCGCCAATTTCTTGGATTGGCAGGCTATTACAGACGATTTATTCTAAATTTTGCAGAGAAGGCTCAACCACTCAATTCCCTGCTTCAGAAAAATAAGAAGTGGGAATGGACAGAAGCACAAAAGCAAAGTTTCGCAATCTTGAATCAGGCTCTCTGTGAAGCACCGGTTCTGGCTTCGGTAGATCTCGATAAACCATTTATTTTGACTACGGACGCTAGCGACGGAGCTATTGGAGCAGTCCTCAGCCAAGGAGAACCGGGAGACGATCACCCGGTAGCGTATATGTCCAGGTCCCTTAACAAAGCGGAAAAGAACTACTCAACTACTGAAAAGGAATGTCTCGCGGTGATAGACGCAGTGGATTACTTTAGACATTACCTGTATGGTCGACATTTCACCATTTACGGAGATCACGAACCATTAACGTGGATCGATTCCCTGAAGGACCCCATGAGCAGATTGAACCGCTGGAGACTAAGACTGAGAGGATATTACTATACATTCCGGTATAAACCCGGTAAATTGAATACAAACGCGGACGCGTTGTCCCGCAACCCGATAGACAAGAGGACTTCGGAGGAACCAGAAGTCCAGAATAAGCCTGTCCCGAGTGAAGTCACGGGAGGGGAGGCTAGAGTTCTACCTATAGTCCCAAAGCCAACTAAAACTTCCTTAGCTAGACAAAATCTTAGCAACAAAACGAGCACTCCGGATGGTCAGAAGAAGAAACCGGAAAGAAAACTGAGTTCAAGGAAGGCCGTGCCACCCATTCCCAAAGGAATGGAGGGAGGACAGGCCGACTTAGATGGAAGTACGATAGCAAAGAGGTTAAGACAGCGTAAAGCGGACACCGTGAAGACTGTGGCCTTTTCTGAGCCGGAGGCAACTGTGACAGAGTTCTCGTCTGCCAGTGAAGAGCAGTCCACAGATGTGACGCTAACGGAAAACAACAGCAACGATACATCGGATGCACCGCCTATACCGCTAAGTAACAGGTCTATTCTTCCAAGCTTGATCAGGGATGGTTTAGAATCAGAAAGCAACGTCGATTCTGAGGAAATAGTTGATTCTGGTTCAAGCCTGGGTGAAAGTGAAGTTGAGGAGGTTATCCAGAATAAACCTGTAAGAAAAAATTGCGTCGTCCCTGTACAAACAAAGCCAATGAAAAGTAGCCAATAAAGACACCTATGAGGGACTCGTCATCTTCCAGCAGTGAGGATGAAATACTGAACCCTCAGTTGCATTCAACCATGAGAAGGTCCGTACCGGGACAAGCATGTAATGTAGACGAGTTAGTGGAGTTGTCACGTATCGAGAAAAACAGTACTATACGGACCAGAGAAGTAAGCGCAGAGGAGTTGGGTTCGGTCGACGAGCAAGCCGAGGAAAGAACGCTCAACCAAAAGTCGTCGCTTTGCTGGGACAATTATATGGAACAGCATCCGGAGACCATAGTACAGGATGACTCCGGTGGTGACGATTTCACAGATGAAGAATGGAACATCGAGAATGTATCCAGTTTCGTACCTGAGCGAAAAGCTAAGTCTCTATCAGAAGACCTACAGAATCCTGATAAGAATAGGTCATTACCAAGTAGTACCTTGAGGGAATGGATTCTGGAATATGCAGAGAAGCATGCTTGTCCAATCCGTTCTAAATCACCTTTGAAAAATGCTAAAGCCTGCTCTACTGCTTGGCATGGGGAAATGACGGAAGCCCCTTCATGGAAAAATTTATAAACGATAGAACAAGAGGACAGCGAAGAAGAGTCCGAGGAGGAACAACTAGTCTTCCAGAGAAGTCCAACTAAAGCAGCAGAAGAAAAAGATCCGAGACCTACGCACACCAACGCTGAAGAAGAAGTAAAGTCAGCAGTAGACAGCGATCGTTCCGCGATTAAACAGGATATAGTGCCAACTTTACACAATAAAGACAAACGATTTCCAGCTACAGCGCCGCTACCCTGTATAGTAGAACCAACCGCAGTCCAGCCAAGATTGAGATTATTGAGTACAAGGGAATGTGTGACTTATTTGAAAGACAACATAGTCCATTTCGTGTCCAAAGATCTAAATCTGTCCACTGGAACTAATAGACTACTTGCGGACATAGAAGCCATTTATCCAGATGATTTGAAGAAAGCTAAAGCCGAAGTAGGAGATGTGATAATAACCATCAACCGCAAGCGGTATGTTTTTAGCCTGGTCGTAACTGAAAGGGTCGGAGACGAAGTAAAACCTAGTGATTTAAACAAGTGTTTAGCCACATTAAAAGAACTTATATCAGAGAAGAAACTACGTTCCTTCAGAATAGCTAGAACAGGTGAACTTACGGACTCACTGCCAAAAAGAGCTTTAATACAGAAATTTAAAGGCGTTTTTAATAACGTTAATATAGCGATAACATTCTGCTATGGTATGTGCAGAGTACTAGCTCCAGAATACCGCCTAGCTGTTCTAGAGGATTACCATAATAGTTTATTTGGAGGACATAGAGGAATGGTTAAGACGTACAAACGTATCCGTGAGCGGTATCAATGGAAAGGAATGAAGACGGACATACATGACTATATCCGTAAATGTGAAAAATGTCAAGAACAAAAATTAGTTAGAATAAAAACCCGAGAACCCATGGTGATCACAGATACGCCTTCGGAGGTTTTCCATAAGGTAGCCATTGATACGGTGGGACCGCTGTGTAAAACAACTACAGGAAATATGCACATCCTCACTATGAAGTGTCAATTTTCGAAATTCTGCATAGCCGTACCAATTCCAAAGATAAAAGCTATCACCATCGCTGATGCTTTAACTAGGCACTTGTTTGCCCAACACGGAGTACCTCGTATCATATTAAGCGATAGAGGTAGGAGTTTCCAAAATAAATTATTAATAGAGTTATCGGAAATTTATCAGTTCAAGCTAAATACTACAACTGCGTACCATCCGCAATCAAACGGATCGTTAGAGCGGAGTCACGCTGTCCTAGCGGATTTTTTACGGAATAAAGCTTCCTGCAAACAAGATTGGGACATAGTGATTCCATTTGCTATGCATGAGTATAACACCTCCATCCATGCATCAACAGGCTATACTCCGTTCGAACTAGTATACGGGCGCCCAGCAAGAGCACCACACCGATTGCCAGACGAATTTGAACTTGAAACCTATAACGACTACGTACAGGAACTAACAGAATGTCTAAGAGAAATGCAAAGCAAAGCCAGAAACAACTTAATAAATTCTAAATATAAAAATAAAGAGTACTATGATAAAAAGTCCAGACCTCTTAATATAGAGGTAGGCGAAGAAGTAAGGGTTTTAAAAGAACCAAGATATGGAAAATTGGACAAATATTATAACGGACAGTTTACAGTAAAAGAGATTAGAGAAAACAATAATGTAGTAGTAGAATCATCAAACGGAAAATTAATAGTGAAACATAAAGATAAATTAGAAAAATTCTATAGATAATATAGATAATACAATTGGTAAAGAAAATAAACTTATCTTTTCAGTACGCCTAAAAAGATGTGGAGGATGCTGCTTCTGATACTGTTCTGGCTGCCGTGTTACTCGGGATTAGAGGAGGACAATCTACTCTACTTCAAGCAAACACCACTAATGCAGAATCCAGGAATATACTACGAATATATGGGAGAGGTGAAGATCGAGAGAGTAAAATGGAGAATAGTGGTAACGTTAGATTTCAGCAAATGGAAAGACCCAATAACTTGGAAAAGGGGAAAAACAGATATTCCAAATGGTTACCACCTGCCACAGCCAACTGAGCAAACAGGAATGCAACGAATTTATCCCAGTGGATAAGTTCGAATTAGCTATCAAATCGTTGAAGTCGTTGCAAGACGACCTGCATATATACTTTGCACCGTCCACAGTCGTCCCGGACAACAGCTTTACTCCATACACACACGCTTTGACTAAGCGTTGGGCTCCGTTTGAGTTTATTGGTTGGAAAAGCAGACAGCTCTTCGGTACTATGGACGCGGGGAACAGAGAGCAGCTGAATCAGGACGTGGACAGATTATATGAGAGAACGGCCAACATATCAACCTTAGTAGCCAGTCAGACTCATATAGTAAGATCAAACCTTGAGTCGTTGCATGAAAAACTTGATGACGTTCAGAGAACCCTACACGAGCAGCACATACAGTTTTTAAGGTTAGCCAATAGGACAAACCAACTTGATTCCTTTGCTAATCGGACAGTAACTGTACAAACTTTGCTAATATGAGTGTACCAGTTCAACCAATCACTGGAGCACAGCATCAATTCCTATAAAACACTCGTAAACACCATAGAAACAGCTACGCAAGGTCACTTACACCCACTGCTATTTACACACGAGCAACTTCAATCCATACTTAAGACGATAAATGGACACACTTTACCGTGGGAGCATAGCACTGTGACAGTAGAGATGTTACACGCAATGTCAAAAATTAGTGTAAGCACAGTCGGAGGAAAACTGGTGTTGACCTTGGAATTCCCACTCTCGGACAAAGTAAGATATTCACAATATAAAATACATCCACTACCAATTCCTCAAGAAATAATGGCTAACCTGACGACCTATGTCACGTTAGTCCCACAATATTCACACTTAATAGTGTCCCACGACATGCAAAATTATGTTGTTAGAAAAATGAGGTAAGGCAGAGGATTAATATTTAATAATAATGTGGATTTATTGTTCTCCTTCTATATACAGCTATGCGTCGCACACACCTTGTGTATTCGGCGACGGCTCGTTCCCAAGAGAGCCATGTGCGAGACTCGTTTAGTCTCGACACCGCAAGTAGTCATGTGACTCACACTCATACGCGAGAGGGGATACTTGCATGTGTGCGTTCCCTCACACACTCGTTAACGCGCTCACTCATTCTAGCACGAACTATACTGTACATACAGTCAAATGTA
>CM053168.1:27266755-27279632 GCA_012977825.3 Pteromalus puparum | reverse complement strand
TTCTATGTACAGCTATGCGTCGCACACACCTTGTGTATTCGGCGACGGCTCGTTCCCAAGAGAGCGATGTGCGAGACTCGTTTAGTCTCGACACCGCAAGTAGTCATGTGACTCACACTCATACGCGAGAGGGGATACTTGCATGTGTGCGTTCCCTCACACACTCGTTAACGCGCTCACTCATTCTAGCACGAACTATACTGTACATACAGTCACATGTACTATATTCTCAATATATGTATTAGCCTCAAAGGAATATATTGACACATGCAAAATGTATCGAAAGGTATCTATCTCCTATCTCCTATGTCCACCATCCTTGCCGTTCAACATCGACAATGAGAATAGCCCGTGCGAGTTCGCACTATTAGCAAGACCAACACCTGCAACACTGAGAACATGTAAGCTAGCTATTTCTGCCAAGCCCACTCCTTACTGGAGCAAGCTCAGTAGTACCGACGAATGGTTGTATTCGGTCATCAAACCAGTCCAAATGCGTATTATGTGTAACGATGAACGCAAGGCGGAAGTAACCGTAAGTGGGACAGGTATACTCACGTTACGCGGACAGTGCTATGGTCACACCAGCCAAAACATACTCTACGGTGTAAACATTTTACAAACAAACGAAACCTACCTGTACAATCCAGGACTTAAATTAAACCTCACATTCACAACTGATAGCATTATGAAAGGCTACGACTCTTTTCAAGATGTCCCAGATATCTCGAACGAAGAAAAACAACAAATCCGCAAGTGGGCGGAAAGCGAGGACGCTATCACACTCCAGCAACTCGAAGACAAGTTTACGGAGATCGCAGCCCAAAAGAGAGAGAAAATCATGTATACATCATACATCTCCTCGGCAGCAATAGCCCCTTTAGTTATAATAGCTTTAATAATAATTGTATACAAGTATTGCTGCCCTATAAGAGGATGCAGCTGCTGTGTCCGGAAAAGTAAGACCAGTCATAAGAAAAAGACCAAGACTGCTGAACATACTAAGGACGAAATCCTCGAACTTCCCGCAGTGAGACCTCTTTTGGCCTATGATTCCAAGAACTCTCCTGGCAAAATTGAAGAGATAACAAAACAATTTAATGGACATCAGTCTCCAGCTGTAGAAACAGTCGTACATATACCACCTACGAGAACACCAAGTTGTACACAGCTGGCAGTCTACCAGTCCCAGGAAGCGTCAGGATCCAACCACCAATTAGGAGAAAGAGGGAGAATTTCCAGCGTCGACTCCTTGAATTACTTCATAAGACCGTTGCCAATCCAAGGCAGTTCTTTGTATTAATGAATGAAATTTTTTTTTCTAATTGTTAAATTTTTGTAAGAATCTAAATTTTGGTAAAAATTGAAAACAACTGTACACTGCATAGAATGTAAGTAATGTAAAATGTGTGCATTATCGAAAAATAGCTGTAAGAATGACTGCAAATTACAAAGTAAAAGAACACACGACAGTGCGGACAGTCTACGTGACTTAGATACAGACGGATACGCGCTCTGGAGCGGACAGTCGACAGTCCTCGCGACTTACCTCGCGGACAAGTGTGACACCTCGGACGTCCGGGCGTGCCCGACCGGACTACTGTCACGCATTGGGTAGTGGAACAAACATTTTTTTTAAAGTAAAATAACTTAAATTAAAAGCAGACTGATTAGTATTTTAAAAAAAATTAATAACAACAACTATTTATTTGTGTAATCATACAATAGATGAGAAAAATGCATAAAAACGAATTTTATAATAACTTCTAACGACATCACAAGTAAACTAGACGGAGAGATGGACGAATTACACGACAGGAATCGCATGGACGTCCTTAACAATTGGCGATCCAAGGGCTGACGATGAACTATGAAGCGACTTATGTATAGAATGAGCAGGTCCTGGAATACTTCGACCTCCACCGTAAACCCTCCGCTAGAGGTAAACGAAAACTCTTCATTCAAAAATAGGCGATCTAAGTGCCAATCATAAAAAGGGATGTCGAAGCATCCCTGCAGCCTCTCGTTCATATATCGATTATCATGCCGTGTCAACCGTAAAATACTGCACTGCGTCCACTACAAATAATTCAAACAAATGGTTACAGACTCTAATAACAGAACAGCGTTTAAAACTAATTAAACTCACGTTTATGCGCTCCCATCTTCGGACAAAACCGTTTGTAACGGCGAACCATGATAATTAAATTATCAGAAAAATTGAATAAACACTCTAAGACAAGTAACTGTCGATACGTTCAGAACGACGCACAAATTACAACTGTGCGCGGAGTGGAAAAATCAGAATTGTGGAAAGAATTTTACTTAGTAGACAACAATCGCGAAAGTCAATTTAGTAATAGGAATCCTTCAGGAGTGTACGAATTAAAACGATAATGCGGGGCAAATACAATTTCAAAATAATATTCCAGCATGGATTATTGAAAACAAAAGTTCATAGCAAATTTTAGTAAAAGGTTTGTGATAAATTGTTTATTATTAACGACGTTACTATAATTTAAACAAATTGGAAATGTTGACACTATATATAGTTAGAGCATACTTAATTAACAAATTAGGAACAAAAATAATAAATTTTACATTGTAAGTTTGTTTGTAACAAGCTTATAAACAATAGTTTGCAACTTTCGTTTTTAAAAGTCTTTTGAGACCCTAAAGTGCGGTAAAGTACTAAAAATCAAAAATCTTTAATAGTTTATAAGTTTTAGCCCATTGTTGCTAAATTGTTAATTAAGCATAATTTTTATCGGAATAATAATCATCGTGATCGATAAAGCTAATAGGTAAAAATATAAAATAGACAAAATCAAGAATTTGTAATTTTTAAATCGACAAACATAAAACACCTATATACGATTAGCGTAAGTACACACTCACACATATAGACAAACATACAAATCACAAGATACATACAGGCAAATCACAGGTCGATAACCCAGTAAGTGCTACCATCGTTCGAATTATATACCAAGTGGAGAGGAAGCTAAGCCGTGAATGGAAAAAGAAGAGCATTGAACTCTAAAATGCAGTGCTCAGCAAAAATTACAAACTCAGCACAAATGCGCTCGCAGTTTTTCGACACGACGAACAGTGTGATACTATATACGGCCACAGTAAGTTACAGTGAAAATATGGAAGCAGTGCAAGTTGCCGAAAAAGTGTTGTTATGAGCCCTCGAACAGCTAAAAAGGGTTCAGCTGCTGGTAGAGCGGGTTGAAGAGCGGTATTGGAAGGAGTGGGCGCAATGTAAATCGACCCATAGCATCGTTAGTAATGATCTACTCGGACAAGATGACGACGCTTGGAAGCTGGTAGTACCCTACGAACAACGAGAACGGATTCTCGCCGAATGTCATGACGAGCCATTCTCTGGACATCAAGGAAGGTTCAAGACCCACCAGAGAATAACGCTCCGGTACTACTGGCCAAATATGTATAAGGATACTGCCCACTTCGTAAGAAATTGCGACATTTGCGAACTAGCTACGTAGCCAAATTACTTACGACGCCTCCGCGGGCTCAAGTGCACGAGGACGCGCACGTACAGCAAACTGCGCTACGGGCCAGGCTTCGCATAGCCTTCAAGAAGCCTGCAACTAGCTGCTACATACTTTTCCTCTCGCTTAATCATCGATCAGTGGATGCGTCACTGATCACTTATATACGGATGCGGACCCCATCGTTTTCTAACATCCCGGTCTAAAACCTCGTTATAACTTAAGTCAAAGATGATTATATTTTTTTTTATTAACGTCGGTACATTGATGGAAGGCGAGAGAAGCGACAGTAATATCTTATAAAAATTAAAATTCGAAACCCTTTTATGAAATAATTTTATGTAATCAGTACGTCAGTATTTAGAGGGAAGGCGAGCGAAATTAAAATATTATGTGAAAGTAAAAATATTTAATTTATTCCCCGCTCCGTCAGTTTCAATAAGAAATCAATAAATGTAGTATTATTTATTGAAAGAATGTGTTATGTCCTAAACTTATGATAGTTGTCACCGGACAGTAACTCTACGGGTTGATTAAGATTTATAAGCACGGACGATGACAAATCTTCAATACACAAAGTCTTAGCGCCGTCGGTGCTTGGCTATCTTAGCGATCTATTCGAGAACAGCCTCCAGTAGCCGCCGGTGAATTACTTTGGACCCGCAATAAGCCGTTATGCATTTTAGTCTGAATTAACACCCTGAACTCTGAGACGAACTAACTTTCCTTTAACTGTCAGTAAAATAGGACGTCACTCCGATCGTTAAGACAGAACCACGGACTAATATCATTTTAGACTTTTGTAAGATAAGATCGACTATTTGTGCAATAGATTATGAAAGAAAGAAAGAGAATATGTATGGAGACATACCGTCTGTTGATATGTATATCACTTACCTCTGATTTATTCGCTTCTGACCTGTTCTGCTACCAGCGCGTCCTCTCAGTGGGTGTTGGCTCGATTTTCAAAGCGGAATGATTATACGAATGCAAACAGTCGCGTCAGGAATTAGGAGTTAAAGGTTAAAATGTGCACTCACGATTTGATTATTTATTATAAGCAAGTTTATTTAAGAATTATTAAAGACAGAATTTGATTAACGCTCGCTTGTAACTAATGGATGTATCTTAGACAATTATTATTTTCCTTAGAACGACAAACGACACAAACGACAATAATATTCTAAGTTTTTGAAAGGAGTTACACATAAAAAGTTTAAGTCCCCAAAAGTCCCAGATGAGATACTGTGTGTGGGGCCCGGCGGACCAGGGCCTTATATACTCGAAATCGCCCTCACCGACACCCTTTACGTACATAGGTAGTAGTGAACATTTGTGAATAGCACATCCAATCGGAGAGCTTAGATGCTGCATATTTCCTTATATGGTTTCTCTAGATTCGGGTCTTGTTGCCGTAGGCATTTTTTAAAAGGGATTCTTTTGTACTTGTAGCGGCGATGGGTTTTTCCCTCGCTCCCCTATGTAGAGTGTCTTTCCTCTTTTGTGGGTAGAGTCGCCGCCGTTGACTTCGAGATCTTATCTCTCGATACACGAGTGCAAGTGGTCTAGGACCCCTTTTATTTATGCTTATTAATATGCCTTCTTCTTGCAACGACGATGAAATTCCCGACTGATTCCGCCTTCTTCTGCACCCATGACCTCGGTGTGGTATTCTCATTGGTATTGGGGGCGCACGTGCACTTGCTGTTCAGACGCGTGCCCTCTCCTTCATGATGTTTACGCAGTTTTAAGACGAAGCCCTCCTGCTGGGGTTACAAGCGTGCAGGCGCTCACAGTTCGGACGCGTGCTTTCTTCTTCGGCAGATTCGGACGAAGCTCTCCTTCTGATGTCATATATACACGTGTACTCGCTGTTTGGATGCGCATCTCCTTCTTCTTGGTACTCTCGCAGTTTCAGACGCAATTCTTCTACTAATGTGTTTGCTAGAAATGTATGTGTATCTATTGTTCACAGTGTTGCTCGTTCGCCCATATGTATGCGGATCAGTCTCGCGTGATTTTAATTTATGATACGTATATAAAGATGAAATATAATCTAGTTATCCGACTTTGGCGATTTTCTCATTATTCGATCTATCGCGTGTCGTCGAGTCTGTTTCCTCTCATTTCCTTAATTTATTCAAGCAGCTGCGCTTCAGAGTTTTCCCTATGACCTATTGTGTGGTCTCGACTACCTGCTCTTAGACCCGGCGCTTGCTCTCTCTTTCGTGTCATCCTATAGGGAAGGGCATTGACCTATATTTTGAATTCGACCCGTTTAAATGTCTTCCTGCTTAGTTTTATGTAAATGCGAAAACTGAGCATTTCACATGAGGAACACTTTTCCAGAATGTATGTTCCTTAGCTATTTTGGGCGTAACCTTTAATTAACTCTATGAAAATTTATATTTCAAAATTCTACGTGTTTTTTAAAAATGATGTGACGTGATAATTTTATCTGCGCTGAAAGTACTCATGTACTGAACAAATATAAAACTTACATTATTTCGTTTCTTAAACAGTTCTTTGTAATACCAAAAATAGTGCTTATTCAATGTCTCGCGCCATGGATAAATCGTATCATACCACAATAATAATAGCATGTGAAAGGTGTAATTTTCAAATTTTTCCGTAGCATAAAATATTCGGCTGATTTAAAATTTTTAATTAATCGTGGGATTATTATGGCAATTTCAATCTTACTCTTCTTTATTTACTTAATTTGTCTTTATAGAAGGCGGTTTTTATAATATTATAAATGAAAAGATGAAATAAGTTCTATTCAACCGTTCTGCGAATAGGCCAAAATTTAATATGGAAAATTGTGTTACTAAATGTTAAGTATGGTACACCATAAATATATAGAAATGTTCTGCTCTTCAGCTTCTGCCAGTAAGCTTTGCTTTAGCTTGAAAGTATTAAAAAATTTTATATTTTGGAAATTTGCGGCGAGTAAGGAAGATGGAGATTTTGTAAATTACCTGAAATTTTATTATTTTTAATTGCATATATATAAAATTTGTGTCGTTTGAGGTGGAATGCGTGGTTTAAAATTAATCATCGCTTTGCTCACCTTTCCCTCATGTGCCCATATATTTTGTACATAATATTTTCTCATATAAACTCACGGCGCGAGATACAGGTGGATAAAGGGTTTTTGATTTTGATTTTTGTGTTCGCTTTTGCTTGCCTTCCTTTGATGTGCCAAGGTTTTTTTTTTTTTTTTTTTTAATAAATTATGATCTTTAAATTAACGGAGTGTAGAGTAGGTAGCTTAAAATGTTTTAGTTTTGGATAATACCCTTGCTTTAGCTCGCCTTCCATCGATGTGCTATAACGTATTTTTTAATAAAATATTTCTTTTTTAAGTAAGCACGGGCGCGTGAGATAGTAATAAAACACATTTTGGAATGTGTAATATTTCATGAAAGAGAGCAAGACTAAAGCAAATTCATTTTGTTTCAGTGTATTGTGTAGGGAATCGTCTGCTCTCTAACTGGTCTTCTTCGTCGATAATAACAGCTGGTCTGTGTAATCGACATTTTCAAGATGAGGATTTTATGGACGGCACTAAAACCAGGATGCGGCGCAATCGAAATCCTCTCCACTGGACTGTATATGAGCAGCNTAGCAACAAGACCAGCAGAATAATGACCCGCAACAGCAGCAGCAGCAAGATGACCACCCGCAACAATAACAGCAGTAGGATGAACAGCAGCAACAATAAACAGCAGCAGGATGAACAGCAGCAACTGGATTACCACCCCCCGCAACAGCAGCAAGAGAACGCACGTGCCCAACAGCAACGGCAGGTACCTCAGCCTCACCACCACCAGGAGATGCAGGCACAGGAGGTACAACAGGAACAACAACGGACCCTTCAGCAGCAAAAGAGAAGTAGATAA
This sequence comes from Pteromalus puparum, assembly GCA_012977825.3. NCBI lineage: Eukaryota > Metazoa > Arthropoda > Insecta > Hymenoptera > Pteromalidae > Pteromalus > Pteromalus puparum. The sequence goes on along the minus strand of CM053168.1, from coordinate 27,272,209 downwards.
GTACAGAAATAAGTACAGAAGTAGATAAGTTCAGCAGATAAGTAGAGAAAGCGATTTTCAGGAGCATTTGGCTGAGCATTGCAGTATGGACGTCAACTGTGACGAGGACGAGCTAATATTTACCCCGTCAATAGTTAAGGTTACTTATCCTTCAGGTCAGCAATCTTTTTGTACAATTGGCGAGAAGGATAGTGATCTCAGCTACTTAAGGAATGATTATAATTTATCTAGTTTAAATACGCCTTTTACACAAGCAAGTGCTTCACTCACAAAAACAAAAACTTCTCGTTGTTGTAAATTGTATGCTCGTTCCAAACAAAAATTAGTAAATTCTTTGACATCAAAAGTGAAGCAGTTGCAGAAACGTTTAAAGGCAGAAAAAATGAAAAATTGTCGTTTGCGTAAGACATTAAAAACAGGAAATAAAAGATTAGTGTCAGTGATTTCTTAGCAAATAAAGAAATCAGTAGTACTTCTCAAACAATGATAAGGTTGCAATTACATAAACCAAAAAGTCCTTACGCAAAAGACGAAAAAGATTTAGCTAAACAGATGTATTATCATTGTGCAGCGTGTTGTGACGGAAGATGAAGGTCACGAGGAGGGAGAAAAGAACTCTGGCTGGTGTATAGAACGTATATTACTGATAGTTGCTCCGTCCTCACTCGTGGTCGCCGGTGATCTGCCCGCTCGCTCGTCGATGCGACTCGTCGACGGCGAGCGGTTCCATGTGCCGAAGTGCAGCGTTGCACTTCTGCACGTGGAGACTTTCGGCCGCGATGTTCCTTCGCTGACGATGCGTCTAGCGCATCGCTCGAAATGCATGCCATCGGAGATGTCGCGGAGAGCCCAAAGCTCATCCGTGACACGTCCGATGTCGCGTGGGCAGACGTCCTCGTCGCCCGAAAAAAAAAAAACAGAACTAATAATAACCGCGATTGGAACACCGCGCCGAGCGGTGCAGGGGTGTGTGTAAATTTTGTGTGAATCTATGTGTGTACGTCCCTTTTTAGATTATTTATAATTGGATGGTGTGAGTGTGTACGTGCGTGTGTTCGTCTTCTTCCGTCGTCTGCGTGCATGAACGCTAGACAAATGTATCTTGTGCATGTATTTATGAGTGTGTGCGTGTGAACGCGGATGTTGTTCCTTAGCAGCCGCCGCTGCTTCACAAATTGTCTGGATCGGAGCTCCTAAATATACAAATATTTCTTAAAACAAAATTGGAATACATACATTTTTTCCCTAGTGCTAAGTATGCGGTCACTGGATAATTCCGCTGGTTATTTTATAAACTTAATGATAATTTGTGAGAGATTGATACAATGAAGATAAAAATTTAAAAGATAAAAAGCCCAAGTATCGGTATAGTGAAAGTTTAAATGCTAATGATGTAAGACCCATATAAAGATATATATAATTGTGAATGTAACATAGTAAATTAGAGTTAATATTACTTAATGTAAATGTAAACACTTAATTTCCTAATTCCTAGTGAAGCTTGATAAGTTCTCCAGCTCGAATGCGTTTCCTTACGGTTCGCGACTTTCACGTGCCTTTTATTTTTTCGCGAAGCGTCGTCGGTTTCTAAGTTTCAAATTTTACTCCGTTGCGAGTCTCGCTCGATTTTTTTGCTTCGAATCTCGATCGGCCGTGTTGCAGGCTTCAATTGCTTTGCCTTCAATTACTTATTTCAGTCAGCCTTGCGGGAGACATTGGAATAGCGACTGTATCAAAAACCGAATGCATTACGGGGGATGTTGCGGAGCGCGGGCCGGTCAGTCGCGCCATGCGCGCGGTGCCAGAGCTGTTGCCGGTTCGCGTATGTGTCTGAGGCACCCGGCGGTAGCTCGAGTACTCCTGTGCGCTTATTTCGGATGCTAATTTGTTCGGCTCGCTGGATTGTTATATAGTGTTTTCCTGTTGTGCGGAGAACTCCAGGCGTTCGTTTTGTGGAGTCTGAGCCATCACCCGTGTTCGCGTAGCTGTTTAATTCGAATATGCCGTGTTCGCGCCTTTCCGTATCGGCGGGAAGTTGCGCCCGGCGAGGGGAACTTGCATTTGCCACGTGTTGGCTTACTGTTCTCGCGGCCTGTAGTACGGCGTCTCTGGTGGCATAATTCGTGGATGAATCCAGGCTTGTGTCGCCGGAAAAGATTGCGTCTGTTAGTGCTTCACGTATCCATATTTAAATTGAAGCGATTGTCTTGCAATCTGCTCCGCGATGCGTATCGCGGACCTCGTGTAACGGATCATTGACTTATGATTAAAATCTTTGTCGTGGCTTCTAGCTTTAATAACTTTCTTTCTAGGTCAGATAGGGCGCGATCAGATGATCTCTGTTGATTCGCCAACAGGGCGGGCTTGTAGTGTTGTATACTCGTCCTGGCCTTATGTCTTAACGGCTCTTGGCTTTCCGGCTCGTCGGCCTCTGTTCGCGTGGCCAAACAGAAATTTATGGATTGTGCCGATTAAATGGACCGATCTTCGGGGCGCGGCGTGGTTCATCTCCGATGTTATGTACGAGTAGTAAATTTAGCACCCTTCCCGCCTGGCGTGCGGCTTCTTTAACTGCCAGTTGCAGCTCCCCGATTTCGCAGTGAGGGCCGCACGCGTGTGCCACCGTCGCGGTGTGCTTCTCTAGCATTTCGCTTGCTCTGAAATACGGCCCTAGGTCCACCTTCTGGATTATCTTCCAGTCTGTACTGGATGTGGCGAGCGGTGCGATTTTTTCGGTGACCAGGCCCACGTTCTCTTCTAATAGGCGAATGAATGGGGCCGCTCCGGGATCAGGGATTGTGTCGAGGTTCTCCTGGCGGCTTCCAGCGGCTACCCTAAAATATTGGTTGGCATTAGTGTTTACTGCCAGTAGCTCGCTGGTGCTTATTAGCAAGGCGCCGGAACCTAACCTATTTTTAGTATGCATGTTACGTTTTTTTTTTTTGCTTCCTCCTCAAGAGGAAGCTTTGTAATAGTAAAATTTTCAGTTTTGCTAATACTTCGTGGAAACGCATTTAGAGGTGTTTGGAGTACGAATCATACGTTTTTAGAAAATGTCCGTGCGGATGGCTGTGTGTGTGTGTGTGTGTGTGTGTGGCTCTGTAGTTACGTATCCGCCCTAATTTTGGAACCATGCCGACGGCATCGTAATAAATTTGACATGCAATATATTTTTTTAATACTTGAATTTAGGTCATTTTTATTTTATGATTCTGACCATTTGTATGGCCATATTATAGCCATTTTTCTATTTTTTGAAAAAATATTTTGTTTTTTATAGATGTTATGATCTATATACATATATCTTCAACAATAAGTGCTACTATTAAAAGAACAGAAATTTGCTCTACTTTTTCCGCAAGATTGTCTAGATTGACTGAATCTGTTCATTTTTTATGATATAAAAGGTTATTTTTCGATAATACATAATATACTCAAAAAAAATAGTAAATGTTTGAAAAAAAGTTTCTACCATGACATAAAAAACAACGATATCTACTAGTTAGTAAAATTTTAAGCAATTTTTGGCAGCTAGTTTTTCAGATAAAAATCAAAAAGCTAGAAAAAATGTTTTTTTGTTATGCTCGCTGACGATTACGCGAGCAGTTAAAAGTCGTTGTAAATTGAGTTGAATTTTTAGGAAAGATTGATCTTCCCTCTTGATCAGCTTTCGGGCTAGGTTCTTTTGTGGTAGCTTATGAAACCTTTTAGTTAAGATATTAGATTCAAATCTTCAACGTCTCACCCTGCTATACTCTTGGATGACATTATTATTTTTGTACCATATAAATTGATAATGTAAAGCTTTAGTATATTTTGAGAGTTTCTGGTTTCAAGGAGTTCAGACGGAGCTCTATTCCTTTTTTGAGATATCATGCATTAACCCCCCAGGTCCCCTGATACCCCTCCCCTACAAGTTTCTTCTACTCTTCCTTTGTATCGAATCGTAGCGAATATGTTAAATCAAAGAATGAGTTGATTGTCCCATGTAATTATCTTCCACGTTAGAATGATAGGGAGGAGCTAAGTGCAATGACTTTGTCAGCTTTTTTTTTTTTGGCGGCACGTCCGGTGCCGCGAAAAAGAAAACAGAATAAAACGTCTATCGTTTCTCTTGACGCGTCCATCTGCGCCTAGCTATTTTCGCTCGCGTCGTTTAATTTATTTACAGTGACGGCTCTAGTTATTTCGTCTGTTGCGTAATTGTCACGTGCTGTGCGTGCTTTCTGTATTTGAAGTCCGGTGATTTCAAACGAGGCCGAGATATTCGATCGCGTCAGCCTCTCTCTCTCTCTCCCTCGCGCTCTCCTCCTACCACAAGAAGACGGATTTCGCCCTTCGGAAGTGTTTCGTGTTGAGCTTTGCGATCGTGAGTGTATTTTTGATCGGGTATCTACTTAGATTCGGACCAAGGATTACTACTAGCTGCGGTTCGTTGTTAGCCTCTCTGGCGTTCTAAATCTGGCTTGTCATTTCGTCTATGTATTGTTGACGGTTCACCGTCATCGGCATGTGTAGGCGTGACAGGCTGCGACGGGAGTACGGGCTCTGTCACCAAACAAGCCAGCTCGTGAGGCGAGTAACGGGTGCTCTCGCTGCTCGTGCAGTTGTACGCATGTGGACAATTGACTGTCCATTCGTCCATCGTGTTGATATCCTTCGCGTATTACGGTGTGCGTAAGTGTCACTGTGTAATGCATGCGTCTAGTGAACCACTTTTGATTGCGGTGTGTAAGCATGCGCTAGGTCAGATTTTGTTTTGATGTGAAAGATTTCGGCGAGCTTTCCAGTACCCGAATTCTGGAAGTGTGAGCCCTGGTCTGCTTCGATTAGCGCCGGGGCCCGAATACGAGATGACCTTTTTCGGTTAGGGTCGCCGCTACTTCGTCGAGCGCTCGCTATGCTTTGTGGGGATTAAAACTGATGTATTTTCGTAACATGTCTTAGGACGGATAAAAATTACTTCATTTCCAGGCGCCTTGCAGTTTCATCCAAGGCCCATAGAATCTAACGCCTATCTGCGCAGGATGGGCTCGTTGATCGGCTGTGTTAGCTGATTAGCATTGGCAACGCGAGATTTTTAGGGGAACTAGTTTTCATTGCTTTGACAGGTGGCACAACGGCGACAATTGCTTAATGTCTGGGCGCATGTTTCGCCTAGTAGAAGGTCGTTTCGCATTTTGCTGTAGCGTCTTCGTCGTATCCGCGGGTGGCCAGCCATCGACGCCTATATGATACTTTGGGATTAATTTTACCGCTCATTACCGGGTACGGCAAGTTGTTTCTTGGTAGAGTTATCGCAGCAATGCGCTTGTTCATTAAGATGTGTTGCTGCAAATAATTCTATTAGTTTGGTCACATTACGGCCGGCGTCAGCATCTCGTGAGGTCTCGAATAGATGTGGTACCCGCTGTTCAAGCCCTAGCTCATTACGTTTTAAACATCTCTCTCTTT
>CM053168.1:27225125-27260615 GCA_012977825.3 Pteromalus puparum | reverse complement strand
TACGGAGAGTCACCATGGGTAAGTAGGTGCTAATATGAATTTACTATGTTAAAAATATAGGTAATATAACCTAAGATTAATATAAAAATTATATAACAATTATAATATATTTTTGTAATTATTTATAAGAAGTTTATTTTTCAGGGTTTAAAAGTGGCTTGTCCCCTTAATGCAGGACATTATGATATCTTAAAAAATGCAAATTCTAATTTTTGGCAAAATTATAAACAAAAATACAATAAAACTCATTATGAACATAATAAATGTTCAATATTACAAAAATTAGTAACAAGAAATATGATCCATTGTTCAAGAAAAAAAAAGAAAATATGATTTAAAGAAAAATTTAAATGATCGTCGATTAATAAAGAAACGAAATAAAGATAAAACTATTAACATGAACGCAGTTAGACTAACAATGAAAAAACAGAAGGATTTAGTAAAAAATATGAACGAAAATGGATTGAAAATAAACAGGAAAAAAGATCTTGTTGAAAATATGAATGAAGAAAGACTGAAAGTTAAAAGAAACAAGGATGTTGTTGGAAACGTGACTAAAGAAAGATTGAAAGTTAAGAGAAACAAGGATGTTGTTGAAAACATGAATAAAGAAAGATTGAAAGTTAAGAGACGTAAAGATAATGTAGGAAATATGAATGAAGTAAGATTGAAAGTTAAGAGAAGCAAAGATCTTGTTCAAAATACGAATGAAGAAAGATTGAAAGTCAAGAGAAGTAAGGATGTTGTTGAAAACATGAATGATGAAAGACTAAAATTTAAGAGAAGCAAGGATGTTGTTAAAAACATGAATAACGAAAGTTTGAAAGTTAAGAGACGTAAAGATAATGTAGAAAATATGAACGAAGAAAGATTGAAAGTTAAGAGAAGCAAAGATCTTGTTCAAAATACGAATGAAGAAAGATTGAAAGTCAAGAGAAGTAAGGATGTTGTCGAAAATATGAACGAAGAGCGGTTAAAAGTTAAGAGAAGCAAGGATGTTGTAGAAAATATGAATAAAGATAGATCAAATAGAAAAAAATTTACAGATTCAGTTAAAAATATGAACAATGATAGATTTCATAAACGTCGTCAAACTCAACAAATTAAAAAAATGTGTGCATGGAAAAATCAATACTCAGATTTTGGCGAAATGGACTATATTTGTCAATATTGTAATGCTTCATTTTGTATTTTGTATTTTTATCATTTTGAGTACTCATAAAAAAAGTTGTTGCCATAATGGTAAAGTAACATTACCCTCTTTGAGTGATTATCCTAACGATTTTAAAACATTATTATATAACGATAAAAAATTCTGAGGAAAAATTGAAAAACTTATACGAGTTAACAAAGTCTCAAAATTTAACTGAATATCATTTATATTTCACGAGAAATATCAATTTGGATAAAAATAGATACAATAAACCTTCTACCGCGCAATGTGCAGCATTAATCGTTGCTTTGGGGAAAGTTGATCGAAAACATTTGATCGACGGAATTTTGATCGAAACCATTTGATCGAACGGAAATTTGATCGAATGGAATTTTGATCGAACGGAATTTTGATCGAACGGAATTTTGATCGAACGGAATTTTGATCGAAAACATTTGATCGAATGGAAAATTGGCCGAACGGAAATTTGATCGAATAGAAATTTGATCGAAACACATTTGATCGAACGGAATTTAGATCGAACAGAATTTAATCGAATTGCAAGTTGTGAATACTCTAAACAAGCAAGCAATCTAAACATATTATATTTATTAAGATGAATTAAATAAATTTTGCAATGACTCGTAGCGATTTTTAAATTTTATAAATTTTTTCGTACTTAAAATTTTTTCTATTTATAACATTTCTTTTAATTTATTTACTTTTGTCGAATTTTAATAATTCAATATACTCTTGAATAGCAATTCATATTATCTTATCATCCTGTTTAATATGTATTTAAATACATCGCTGAATCAATTATTTCTACCATATCTTCGGGATTCATGAACGGCGTTAAAGTGGCTATAAATAGTTTGGCTTCCTCTATTTTTTTCAGGTGGATAGCTTCGTCTATTATTTGCAATTTGTTTCTATACCCAGTAAAGACGAATGGAATCCATCTATTTATTAGACTGTGCAGCGAAGTAGCCATCTGTAGAGTAAAATATGATTGTTGACTCTCCTTTTTCTATATATAATTTACGGGCACGCTCTTTTCAATATAATAATCTCGAACTTATGCTATCTCCTCACAATATGATTTTTATAATGCTGAAGGAATTTCACGGATAAAATTTAAAAGTCTCTGTCTTAGCTATAAGGAAAAAAAAATCTTTGATATGAAAGGGATAATGTATAAGGAATTTTAATCTAAACAAAGAAAATAAGATACCTTTTCGACTATTGGAGATGGTATTAATTCATAAGTGATTTCAGTGAGTAAGATTTCTTTTGATATTAAAATGATTTCGAACAATATTTCTCAATTATAACTCTGTAGGAATGAAAAATCTATCCAGAACTCTATCTAAAAATCTCTCTTAAATCTCTGGTCCGCTCGGCACCTTGACTCGACACGGAGTGGCTGGGTAGTTTGGCTTGTTGCGCTTGTTGCACTCATTAGGCCTTACGAGGCCTGGCAACGGTCGAGCGCCGAAACTGCAAGCGCAGCATCGCACGCGCGCGAGTAGCCGTCGGCGGGGAAGGTGTTTAGCCTAGCGAGATTCTTGGTCACTTGATATTTTAGTGGCCTTGAATGCTCGCTATGCTTTTTGTATGTGGAACTTTCTCGAAACTATATTCGAAATAAAATCTCGGATATAGCGACGTAAAAGTTGTCACATAACAATAATTGAGGGTGATATATTTTTAATGCTTGAATATCGTCTCTATTAAAAAAGCTCTTTTCTAATTCTTCTCGCGCGAGACAGAGTATTAAATACTGTGTTGTGGATTCGGGTAAAGTACGCAGGCTAATGTACCTAGTATAGTAGCCTTGGACGTATAAATGGGCTCCGTACTGTAATAACAAATTCATTTTACTATAATCATTTTTTTCATAAGCTAGAGCGATAGCTCTCACTCCATTATCATTTACTGCATTTATAGGGTAAATTTCGCGTTCTAGTAAAAATCTCCATTGCTTCCAACGTTCCCATTTCAACTGCTCGATGTAATAGATTTGTCCAATTCCACGTGCAATGTCTTAAAAGATTCAAATTATACAATTCATCAAGACAATATTTTACTACGGTCAGGTTCTTGGATAGTATTGCTTGATAGATTATTAACGCCATTTCATTTGGCAGCATTGCTGGCGCTAAATTTTCCAGAATTCGCCTCGTTTCTGCTTTATCGCCATAGGTTATTGACATTCTTGCCATCCGTAATTTTTGTAGGTAGATTGACATCCCGTGCTAATAAAAGAGAGAAATCAATCTGTTTTTAATCGCGACTATACTCTCAATTTCGCCTATATAACTTTAATTAATTGTTAATTCACTTCCTCTTTCTCCTCTATCTCTCACGTATCTCCTTAATATAATCACAATGCTACTATCCCATTTCAAATCTAACTATTATTTCGCGTCATTATTAATTTTGGTTCTCTCTTTTTTAACATGCAATGAATTTGACATAGGGTTTAATGCAATCTTCATTGGATTCTTCACTAATGTTATTTATTTTTTTTTTTTATATACTCAAAATTCTAAGAGATACCATGAAATAGACTTTGCTATAATTATGCTTGATTACTGTTTGACCCAATGATACATCCCTTTTATTTAAATTGAAATATTAGCAATACCCTTTTTTTCCTTCCTCTTTTAAGGCTACTATGTCATCAATGTCATCCTTTAAATTTTCTTCGAGCAGTAATAAATACGTAAAATTCATGAAATTACTCATCTTTTGGTTACTAGAGGTGAGAAGAAAATTACATATACATATAAAAGCAGAATTAAAATTCTCAGTGTTATAATGTACCTTCCAGAAGTACTACTTGATCGAGGTGAATTGAATTAATCTTCTCTAGAGCAGTAACTTTATCTCTTGTTTTTTTGTAATTACTATCAGTATCTTAGTTAGTGGAATTAAAAAGAACTTCTTTTTCTTTTCTACGGGGATAGGATGGAGTCGTCGAATTCAATAATTTAGATAATAAGTTTCTTTTTTTTCTTTTACTTTTATTCTAACTTATTACGATAACATGAACATACATAATTTTTCTTACAACTGTTTTCCTTCGCCTTTTATAATATATAAACAAAATATTTAAACACTATTACTTGTACAATGGACGGATTTAATAGTTATAGTTTTCCAAAACTCCCTTCGGATTACTTGCTACGGAAATTATTCCTCTACCAAATGATATGCGATTTGTTTGTTAACTAAATTTTGTAGAAATCTCCATAAAATACCATCTAGACTTTGGGCGTTGGCCATCCAATTTTTTTGAGCTTCCAATAAAGCCTTCAATGACGTTTTTATGGCCTTTTTGTGGATTGGTAGCTTCTTTATGACTTTGTGAACGCTAAGTGGTTTATAGAATGCCGTTCGAGTTGGAATCAGCAGAGATCTTGTAGGCCTCTCAACTAATTGTGCATACGTCACTCTACCGAGGTCGGAGGTCTCCGTCATCAGTTTCCATTCCTACCTGATATTCTCATAGCGAGAATATAATTCCGGATAGTGATTTTCCAATGCTTTGATGTCCTTATCATTCGCATATCTCCCTTCTGCCTTTTCTTTCGCTAATAGTGGGACGCTTAGCGAAGTTGTGCCAATAATTACTCTATCCGGTTGAATATAACGGAGATCTTCCGTGTACAGTTGCACATTGCATGTAATTAGTCTTTCGGTGGCCCTATAATTATGACCTTCGATGGCCAGTATTAAGGCATTTTTACCAGAATAGACACGGTTGTGGTCTATTAGTCCGGTGTCAAGCAGCATTTCCATCACGCTATGCTGCTTGGTTTTGATGGCGAGTTGCAACAGATCCTTGCCCCCTGGAGTGAGCATATCTAGTCTCGCTCCTCTTTCTAGGAGCATAGCCAAGGCGGTAATGTCGCCGTTTCTAGTTGCCACTTGTACCGCATATTCCCCTTCCTCATTCTAGGAGTTCGGCGAGATTCCATTCGTCAAGAGGAAAACCTTCGTCTTCAAAATCACTTTCCACTGCGTATTCCGCCCGAATCAATTGAGCGAGATAACTCTGATCTTCTCGATTTATGGCCTCTTCCAGAACCTGCTGTTCCCAATTCTCCTCTAGTCTTGCTCCAAGATCCACCAATCTCCTCAATACGTCAATCCTATCTATTGTTATCGCAGTGCTGATGGCCGGTTCTCTTCCATCATTATCCGTGTAATTCACTGAATACCTGAGGAGCACATCCACCATACTTTCTACTGCTGGATCCGGACCCTCTGGGCCTTGCTCGGCTACTCGATATCGATCGAGTACTCCTTGCAACACTCTCGTCAATTTAAATTGACGCATTCGCGGGTATAATGGGAGACACGATTCCGTTGTCCTTAGATCCAGGTTCTCCACTGCTACGCCTATTATTCTCGCCATGGCACCGGGAGTTAGACGATGGCATATCCTCCGAATCTCCACGCGGGCCTTTGCTCCTCGCCCGTCCAGGATATACTGCTTTACGGCCTCCGTTCTTCGTTGAAGCAACACTTTGGCGAACATTACTTCCACTACGTTCTGTCCTTGGAAGTTGTCCATTATTGTTTTCCTGGATACTTGCTCGGTCCTTTAAAATAAATGAATTTTTTTTTTTTGTTTTAATGACATGATTTAATTATAAAGTAATACTCCTACGTCTCTCCCATCACTCTCACACCCTATCCTAATTCTTAGGTTTATTAATTATAATAATATTCACTACTAGCGAGTTACCTTTTTTTTTTGAGGTTTTAGTAAGTAGCGCAACGTTTATGATGCACAGATACTTCTATACTTCCTTGGAGTCGACTGCGTTGTGACTTTCCTCTGCTCTAAACGTTGGCCTTACTCTATCCTCTCTTTTCTTTTGACTTCTAAGCCGTAATACTACCCCTTCCTCCTAAGATCTTTCCGCATATCGTTCAATATGGGCCTGTTGCAGCCAGTGCAGTGGTCACTCTCTCTCTCTCGTCTTACAAAGTCCCTCCCTATTCTTAGTGCAGGGTGAATCTTTACGACTGACGCAGTGGTCATTTTCCCTCTCTTACCTCCTCGGATCTCTCCCACGCGACGCACAGGGTGAGTTTGTTGCGAATAGTGCAGCGGTCATTATCCCTCTGACGTCCTCTAGAACTCCACCTATACATAGCACAGAGTGAAGACTGCGACAAGTTCAATGATCACTCTTTTTCCCTCGTCTTCTTGAACGACTCGATTCTCGTCTTTCCGTTTGCCGAGTAATCGTGCAGTGTCAGTGAGATACTCAGTTCTTTTTCGATCGGGATATATTTGGATTCATCCGAAAGAATCGATGGCTGCTGGAAACTTCTCCTCTTCGACGGATCTCGTCGTGCGTACTTCAATTGCGCCGAGTAACGAACATACTTTGGTTAGTACTTACTACTTTTGCATAATATTTATTTCTTTTGTAACGTCTTTTTCTAAAAAGCTTGCTTACTCTTGTAGGTATGCTATAATCCCCGTATGCAGAAAGCATTCAAAGAGTTTCCTTGCCACGACGTCGATAAAACAGCTCCTCTCGATAGTGCATGCTTTGTTTGTCGGCAATGGCTAGGAGAGGATACTGGCGTATTACTTGTTACTCATCCTAGAGGTGTTGGAGTAAGTACTTCATCAATTCCCAATTATTTCTTTCGATCTTACTCAAACGCAATATTTTACAAAGGAATTTCCTTGCGTTTCACTAGCTATTCTCCAGATGGTTCCCGAGGGAGAGGCAACTCGCCAAGTTCCGGGTGCGTGGGTTTATTGCCACGCTGAGACTTAGAAATCGGAGCTCGCTAAAAAATTTTGCAGTGCCTGTTCGCAACTGTGTTCAGAACGTCCGTCAATGAATCGTTGGCAGAATGAAGGTGTAAGTGTTCATTCCCTTTTCATCAATTTGTGCTTCCCTTTGTTGATCCGACCCTTTTTTTATAATTTAGTTTCTTTACTTTCAGCGCTGGGTGCCTCGCTTCGATCCTAACTTCTCGCTTTCGTCCTTGTTTCTTCCGCACAGACTCTGAGGCTATCATATTTTGTCGGAGACATTCTTGTTATAATATAATGACTGCACTAATAAATTCTCATTATTCTTTCAGTGTGCAATAATAATTTTGTCTTTTTATTCTATATGTTGCTGTTCTAACTACTTCCTCAGATCCCATATCCTTTCTCCCTATTTGCGATGCTTTTCGTACTCTTATCCTTACTAATCACAATTCGTCTTTCCCTTATGTTAAGTAGGAAAAGAAATTTCACGGATTTTAATACATAATTTCCGAACTGCACTTTCTAATATCGAATCTCTATATAATAAGAACAAAAATCTCTTTATATATATTTATATATATATATATATATATACTAGGGGGGGTTCCCCCCTGCTCGCTCCGCTCGCCAACCCCCCAATTTTAAATTTAAAAACAGATTGATGAATAAAATATTACATTTCTTGAAACATGTATAAATTTAAAAAAAATAATAAAATCTTGTGAACATTATATGATTATTATTGAATTATTATATAATTAAGACATTATTTAAATGCATACGAATTATTTTTTATTTGTCTTAGATTTGACGTATATAATATTATTATTATATACTGTTTTTGTGCATTTATTTCGGAAGATCAAAAATAAATCTGGACATAAAAAATGCCTGCTCTCCGAAACTTTGCCCAAACTTTACATTTTCACTATCCCGCTGCTTATGAGTTTGTTAGGCGTAGTTTTTTCAAATGTTCGCCGACTGTTTAAACCTTAAATAGCTGGCTCTGCAGTGAGCAATGTAAGCCAGGTATTTCTTAAGAAACTATAGATACTATATCAGATATAGTCCAAAAGGAAGCTAATAGAAGTGACAAGAAGCTTGTGTTCAATCTCATTTTTGATGAGATGAGCATTAAACAATTAAAAGAATGGATAAGTGGTCAGGTACATGACGTAAATAGTAAAGGTCAATCTAAGATTGCAAGCGAAACGTTATTTCATGCTTGTGTATGTAAATAATATGGCACATAAATCAGTTAAATAAAAGAATGGATAAGTGGCCAGGTACATGAAGTAAATAGTAAAGGTCAATCTAAGATTCAAGCGAAACGTTATTTCATGCTTGTCAAAAATCATGTGCCATATTATTTAATAAACTGATTAAATGATATGTAGCAATATATTTTGATTTGGGATTTACTGCTTTAATTACACGAAAAACATATTAACGCTGTTAGTTGTTTAAAGTTTAAACTATTTGTACATAAAGATCATTATTCCAATTGAATATATTCTATGTAATCACATGGGGGTTCCATACTTATACTTAATAAACAAATAGGACATATATCATCTTCATTGATATTTTCATAAATCACTTCATGACCCAAAGAGAATTTTTCGAAAAATATTGGTTTATTTCAAAATGGATAATTTTAGAATTATAAAAATTCTTGCTGATGGTAACTGTTTGTTTAGATGCTTTTCTTATTTTTTGCATGAGAATCAAAATTTTCATATGGAGATTCGATTGAGTATTGTTCGATATATTGTATCACATTGGAGCAGTTTTAGTTCTTTTATAATTGGGAATAATTATTATACAGATATAGTTAACTTTGTAGATTATGAACGTTATATGTCTCAATCTTCCATTTATGGCAGCGAAGTTGAAATTAGAGCTTTTTCAGAATTATACAATGTATTTATAAAAATATTTTTAAATGATCAAACTAACTTCATCATTGGAAATGATTTTCAAAATTCTAAATTATACTTACGATTAAGTGGTGAACAAGATAATGGTCATTATGATATTTTAATTCCAAATAATACTAATAGATTTCAAGTTCATAATTATAGAAGTAGAAACAATGTTAAAAGAAAAATTTCTACATAATCCTTTGATAAAAGCACTTCATTTAAAAAGTCTAAACTACGTACTATTTCAAGTAGAAACATTAAAATAAATGAATCATCTTTTTTGGAGAAATGAGTTTTACATGTAAATTTTGTTCAGCTGTTTTTTGGAAAGAAGAAAAATGTAAATCTACTTGTTGCTATAATGGAAAAATTGTATTATCTCCTCTGAGTACATATAATGAAGAACTAAAACAGCTCTTATTACATCATAATCATTTTAGATATTTAATTAGGTACTATAATAATTTATTTTGCTTTGCAACATTTAACACTAAAGTAATATATGAAAATAAAAAAGCTATTTATAATTTCAAAATTCAAGGTCAAGTCACTCATATCTCTCCGAATTCATTGATACCCTTAGAAAATGATGAACCTTTATGTGGTCAGTTATATATTTATGATGATATAACTTCTATAGAAAAAAGATTACAAAAAAATGAAAAGTTAACTAAATATCATATAGAATTATTAACTAATATTATGAATGATATGCTAAACATTATAAATATCTGAATCAGCTATCAAATATACAAAATTTACAAAATTACAGATTATATCTTATTCGTAAAAATGATAAATAAAAGCATAGATATAACAAACCACTTACAGCTGAATGTGGTGCCATCATTGTTTATAAATCAGTAATTTCAGATGATTATGATCTCTGTATTTATCCTAAAGCCAAAGACAATTCTGATTACAAAAAAATTTATTTGAGTAAATTATCTCATCATGTAGACCCTATGGTTTTCCCTTTGCTGTTTCCATCTGGAGATTTAGGATGGAGTATTGGGTACAGTAAAAAACCAAATTCTGAATCAAATCAAATTTATGATATAGATATAAATAGTAGTAAGAATAAAAAAAGAAATTTAGAAAATCTCACTCTTTTACAATATTACTCTTATAGACTATCATATAGACCAAAAATAAAATGATTCTCTCCTTTATTATTCGGTGGTAGACTAACTCAACAATATTTTATACATGCACTTGTTATGGTAGAGAGTAATAGAATGAACTTCTTCAGAAATAATCAAAAACAATTAAGAATTGAATGTTATCAAGGTTTATTCGATCATGTTTATAATTCTGCTTCAAATATTTCACAAAATTTTGAACAAAAAGAAAGATTGGGTAATTTGTTTATACTACCAGCTACATACATAGGAAGTCCCCGATATATGCAGCAACATTATCAGGATGCAATGGCAATAACCAGAGCTAAGTCTAGACCAGATTTACTGATTACCATGACTTGTAACCCTAAATGGAAAGAATTAAAAATGGTTCTAAAATATTTTCCTAATGGTACTACTTCAAATGATATTCCAAATATTACTGTTAGATTATTTTATGCAAAATTTAATTCGTTTTTAAACAATATTTTAAAAAATAAAATCTTTGGAGAAGTACTTGCTTACGTGTATACGATAGAATTTCAAAAAAAGAGGCTTACCACATGCTCATATAGTTGTGACATTGCATCCTAATAAAAATATTATGACACCTGAATCAATAAATAAATACATTTCTGCTGAGATTCCAAAAAATTCTAATAAAGATTTACAAAAATTAGTAATCAAACACATGTTACATGGACCACACACAAATACATCTCCTTGTTTAAAAAATAATAAAATTAGTAAAACTAAAACTACTTGTGCTAAAAATTTTCCGAAAGAATTTTGAAGAGAACGGTTATCCATTATATCGTAGACGAGATAATACATCTGAAAAATACACGTATTCGACAAAACAGTATAAAGAAATTATTCCAGTAGATAACCGTATGGTCGTTCCTTACAATAGCTTCCTACTGCAAAAATATAAATGTCATATAAATGTAGAATATTGTGCATCTATTCAAAGTATTAAATATATATTTGATTACATACATAAGGGTGGAGATAGAGCATTATGCAAAATTTAAAAAATGGATGATAAAGAAAATAATGAACCAGGTGCTGTAGTTCATGATGAAATTAGTAATTTCATCGTGAACTACAGCACCTGGTTCATATTTTAGTGCTTATAAAATTTAACAAAGCAGTTCATACAAAAAATCAACAAAACATTATTTTTGAAGAACATAAAGAGTCAGAAGCATTACGCAACACAGAAACCACATTAACAGCATGGTTTAAATTAAATAAAATAGATAATTTTGCAAAAAATATTAAATATGTTGAAATTCCGCAACATTACAAATTTGATCAAAAAACAAAATCTTGGATAAAACGATCGCGAAATTATAAATATGGTGCCATTGGACGATTAAATGTAGTATCTCCAAAAGATAGTGAAAGATTCTTTCTGAAGTTGATACTAAACAGAATAAAAGGTGCTACTTCTTTTGAAGATTTACGAACTTATAAAAGTACACTGTATCAAACTTATAAAGAAGCAGCACTAGCTATGGGTTTAGTAGCTGATGACTCTTGTGTTTATAATATTTTGAGAAGCTTGTTCAAATTAAGTTACCATTTCAATTACGTAAATTTTTCTTTTCAAAATGCGAAAAAATAACGTGAATTTAAACAATTTAACGTTATTAGGTGAGGGGGTGAAGGGAAGTGAGGGCGCTAGAGGGGGGGGGTGGAGGGGATTCAATTTAAAATCACGCTTACAACTATATAATATAGGAAGTTATATATACAGAGATTTTCTTTTTATATATATCAAAACTTTAAGTGAAAAGAATCAAACCTTATTTAATAATATAATATTAATCCTACTTTAATAATTAGATTCTCATAATATCAAGATTCTACTTTGTTCGTTCGGAATAATATTGATTACAATACTTTTTAAATTTCAAAAGATTTTTCTCTTAGACTTTGAAAAAAAAGATTTTAATATTGGATATAAACTGACAGTCACGATTGAATATATGCATCATCATACTTTAATTCCTTTCCGACTCAATGTACGATATTCGCACTCGATTCATGTGTACAACCTTATATTTATTAGGCTTTAATTGTATCTTAACATTGCCATTACGCAATATATCCACGACCAAATAAGGGCCTTCGTATTGATCTTTTAACTTGTGTATTTTCCCTCCTTTGAGTAGCCAAATATGATTGCCGATTTTAAAATCTTGCGGATTCGCACTCTTATCATAATAGTACATCGCACGCCATTTGGCTGCTATTAGCTTCTCGCGTGCTATTTTATTGAATATTGTTCAGCCTCGTTGTTAATTCAACGATATAGTCGGCATATGTTGGAAGTCGATCCTCAGTTTCGAGCGGCTCACTCGATGGGGCACGGGCTAGTCTTCCGAAAACTTACTCGTACGGTATATGTTGCGTGGCTTCATGCACTGACGTGTTATATATAAGAAAAAGCGGCCATTTCTAACCACAGATCCCATTGTTCATCTTGCGTTATGAATTGTTTTAAATATTCACTAAGTACATGGTAACTTCTCTCAAGAGTCCCGTTGGACTGGGGATGAAAAGCTGTTGTCTTGAATTGCGTAATTCGGAATCGCTTGGCTACTCGCTTCATTAAATTACTCAAAAAATTGGTGCCTTGATCGGTCAAGATCGCAATAGGAGCGCCAAAAGTGCAGATGAATCGCTTTATCAGTACGTTGGCAACGGATCGTGCCGTTGCATCCTTAAGTGTGATCGCGAGTGAATACTTTGTTAGTTGTTAGACAACACTGGATAGTTAAAATATTATCATGCCCATCCTCAGTACGCTCAAATGGTCCCACGATATCGAGCGCAATTTTTTCGAAGGGCTGTACAGGGGTATCAGTGATAACCATTCGATTCTTTGTCATTACTCGAACCAATTTTTTTAATTGGCAAGGTAGACATTTTCGGATGTACATTTGTATATCGACCTTCATATTTTCCCAATAAAAATTTTGTTTTATACGTTTGTAGGTTATATTCACCCCTGTATGTTCCCCTATCATAGAACAATGAGCCTCAGTATAAAATGTACTACTACCTTTACAAATGATTATTTTTACTTTTGATCCGCGTAGCGTATTGCGGATTTTGCTAGTTACATCGTTCCACAATACATTTTTAAGAGTGACGCTTTTGGAATACTAATGGATTTTATTTGTTCTCTTACAATAATCACTTTCAATTGTTTTAACCCAGAGACTAAATTTTCGACAATCTCGGAAATGCTTGCAGGTTCAGGCCCTCGTAATACAATAATAAAATGTCGTTTATTGCCCTTTGGCATTACTCTCAATTCTCCGACAGAATCGATGCAATCGTGGCAACTCCTGCCGACTCTCCAAAAGTCGTGCTCCTTGGTCGCATGGTTGGTGCATAGAGGATAAGAAATATAAATAATTATCCTTACGCATAGTCAGTTCTCCGCAAAAATCTTTCCATGACTCTTAGAATTCTTTTGCATGTCAGTTTCCGTCACTGTAGTGTCGAGTGTCGTTTCTAATAAAACATCGACTGCAGCTTGGCTAATTATCAATTCGTTATCAATATGATCATCGTTAACATTTGTTGATCTTGCTGCCTTTTGGCCGTTGATAGGAAACTCGTACGATTTTTCGACTACCTGAGAGTCGGCATCCTCCCCTCCAGAGTTGTTACAGAGTGGCGCAGTGTCTTCTCTCGTCTTCTCCTTCCCCCCTTAACCCTTTTGCTCGTGTTAGGTAGCTTTCTACGAGCGTCTCGATAATCCGGCCTACTTAACTTTTCGGCGCGTGTACGCGTCATTCGGCCCGTCGATTCAATGATTTCTGATTCTGCGGCCTGTTGCTCATCAAGCTCGATTTGATTTTCTGTATTGTCCTGCGTGCTCTCACTAATATGCATTACAGTATCCGTGATTTCTTCGATCGGATTCCGAGAAAGAGCGTCTGCATTCAGATTTATCCTCCCTGGCTTGTAAATAACTTCGAAATCGTGGTCCGTCAACTTGAGTCGCCAACGTGTTGCGCGGGAATCTGGATCCCGCGAGTCCTTCCACCAATATAACGGCAAATGATCCGTGCAGACAACAAATTTTGTACCCAATAAATAATTTCGCAAATGCCGAATTCCAAAAACCATACTAGTGCTTCTCTTGAGTAAGTGTCGTATCGAGTCTCTGCGTCGTTCAGTACGCGAGAGGCATATGCAATAGGACGGTCTTGCCCTATAGTACCTTGAGAAAGCACGGCTCCGATGCAGGTCAGACTAGCGTCGGTAGTCCCTGCACCTCGTTGTCTCGTCCGTTGTACATATCTCGTGCGTCGGCAAGTAATTTTTCCACTTCTTGACATAAGTGTAAATATTGTTCAACGTTCTGTAAATAATCGTTCACTCGATAAGATTCTGCGAGATCGAAATTTCTCACACTTGTTTCCTCTGATACGAGTACTTCGTTTAATGCCTCATTCATGGCGTCAAACGTGTACATGGATTTAGTGTCTATCTCTTGAGATGCTTCAATGTTAACGGTTGGTTTCGCAGGTGTAACTCTCGCTGTTGAATTCTCGTGATTATTGTTAACTTTTGATAATGCACCCTCGTTCGTAGCCACTTGATCGTTATCTCCTTTGTCGTCCTTTGTATTTTCATGCAAATAGTCTTGAGAAAATACTTCTGTTTCTTCGCAATCTTGATTATTTGTTGTCAAAAAGCGGACTTTCTTTCGCTTTCTCGACATTCCGGTGTCATGCAAATATCCTTTGGTGCCGTCTCTCAACATTATTGCGGTCACTTGATGCCTTTTGTTCATAAGCCCGCTCGGTCGGGACTCATTACTCCTCTCCTCGGAGTCCCTCATCTCCATAAATTTCTTACTATCGTCCTTCCCTTTATTAGTTGTATGATGGCGTCTTTCACTTTCACCCTCGACTTCGGGGTCTGAGGTATCTGTGTTGGCATCTAACAATTTCCTTATTTCATTGTTTATTCTCGAAGTCCTTAAGTTTGGCGCCAGTTTTCTCCTTACTTTACGCTGTCGCTGAACGCAAGAATCATTGCTGGATCGTTCGCTATCTGTTGAATTTTCAATAAATTTCTTCTCATTAACAACATATGACATACCCACAGGGGCCTTATTCTTTTAATTTTATCACCCGTTATGGTAATTATAACGGTGACCGATAAAGCGCCATAGAACGATATAGCTGAAAACTACTATCCCGTCCTACATAAGTTGGGGTATTCCTGATTGTCGATCGTTGTCGTGCATAATATTCTTCCAAACGCCTAACAGTTTTACGCAGTCATACTTCTTTCACTTTTTCGAAATAGTTTATTATTAACATTTTTATGGGAGGATGAGAACAACTATGAATATTTTTGTAAAGGTAAGTGTCGTCTATGTAGTATTATTTATGTCTTCACTCTTACAAATATTCTTTTAACACACCCGGTCAACATTAAAATTTTCCTAAAACCTTTCTGCAACCTTCTTGTGCAAGGTTAGAAACGTTTTACGAAATGTTTTAGAAAGCTTACAGAAAGGTAGTTGAAATGTCCTTTGTCTGCATACATATGATTTCAGATATTTATTTATCTTTAACATTTAACTTGGCAAAATTCAAAAATGATATCAGATTTTATCTATTTACAGCCATTTTAGAGACATTTTACAATGAACTTTTCTGAAAAACTAATATGGAAAACTCACCCATGTGTATAAGCGGACATTTGAATTTTTGCAATGCTCTGTAAACTTCCTCCAACGTTTCATGAAATCTATGCATAGAAAGGTTTCTGAAGTATATCTTACCTGTAATGCTTTCTGAAATACTCTGGCTCCAATAAAAAAGGGTTTGAGACGTCCCTGAGATGCCTCTTTATTCGATTTAGCCGACGAATAGCACCTATCCGTTGTTGGGCTTCTTCATCCATCAGCATACCGGCAACAGCTGCAGCTCCTATTTTGCGCTGCTCTCGTTTTTTTATAAGTCTCAATTCCTACACTATAGAATATTTACACAACACTGCGTACACTGGTAAGCACTATGGCAAAGACACTCACGAGCCTAAGTAATTTAGCCGAATACTCCTTTCTCCCTTAAGCCGAATACTCCTTTCTCCCTTAAGCCGAATACTCCTTTCTCAAGCGTACGCAAGAAAACGTAAACAAACGCGCAGCAAGCAGCGTACGTATAGGTATATACACTCATATACGAGTGTGGGGTTGCAACGTTCTCTTCTTCTGTGCATTCCGTTGTGTTGTATGAATTTAGCAGCGAGCAGCGAGTATTTGATTGGCTCATTCTTCTAGGCAAAGCTTGGTGAGAACGGAATGGGCCAATCAAGTACTAATTTCACACAACACAGCAGATCGCACAGTTCGGTGAGCGGCCAGCGCTGACTATAACCTAATGGCAGCCGGAATACAGAGTATATAGACGGAGCGAGCACGACTGCGACCTACGACGATGTTGCCGGTTGCTGACTTTATAAGTGAATTGTACATAGAAGTACTTATTATATATGCTCTCGATATTATTATATGTGCCTACTTGGTATATACCTTGCTATACATTGTGCGTTTATAAGTATACACACGAGAAAGTGTGTATGAACGTTCCGGGTGTAATACTTGTCGACGACGACATGCCGGCACATGTGCGCGCGTGAATATATATATATATATATATGAGACACACCGTATATATATATATATACACACTGCTGCGCGGCTTCACGATAATTTGCGCTGGAACTCGGTGAACGGACGAAAGCTAAGTGATATTTTGGCAGAGTATCTGAACAGCAAGCAGTGGGAATTCTTGTACAGCTGACAAAGTGGAAATTTTACGTGGCACTAGCAATTCTGGGACAATATAGAAAAAATGTTTGCTGCATCAAGCAGATTGAAAGATCATTTCAGAATTCTTAGATTTGGTGTACATTATCAGTCTGACACATATCATATTGCTATACCGGACACAAACACCATTGGTCAGTTGATGTTCATTCTTTGTTTTTCATTATTATCCCTTTTCAAATCATATTTTAAAATTTAATTAAACTCTGTATTTTATGTTTATTCTTTCCAGGAGATTTAAAATTAAAAATATTCCACATTACAAGTGTACCACCGTGTCAGCAAGAATTACATGGTTGGATGGAAGAGCCAAGAGGAGACACAAATACTTTAAGATCTCTTGAATTACCTAAGGAAAATGAGTTATTCATGTCCCCGGCATCAGACACAGGCGACTCATTGGCCCAAAGTGGTATTTGTACTCCTGAACATAAGGTTATTGTTGACAGAATGCCTATACAGAAATAAACAAAAGAGGTTTCGTATAATTTATTTTATTCTCATTAATAAAAATTTACATTGTCTTTATATTTCTATTCCATTTCAGGAAGTTGCTGATTTTGTTGATATCGATAGTTGTGTCAAAGAGCAAGAAGACAAAGAATATTTTGAAGATGAAACTTTTAAAATGGGTGATGATATTTTTATAGATCATGATCAGCCTGCCAAAATTCAACATCTTAGTAAGTTATACTTTAAAAGAAATAAATTTATTTGAAATTTCTTCAAAATTATGTTGATTTGAAGCATTGTCTAATTGTTTACAGTACCAGAAAATGTTGAGGATGCATTTGTCAGACAACCAATAACAAGACGTTCATATCAAGCCCAATTAAATACGATGCTGCAAAACATGGAAAGCCATCCACTATTCGCAAGAAGACAAATCATGAAGCTTGGTCCGCGAGGCCATGAGAAGTATCAAAGTATGTGGAAGGACTTGACAAATGATTTAGACGAAATGGAACCAACAGTGAAAGACATCAAAGGCTGGCAAAATGTAAGTATTTCAAAGAAATATGAAAATGTCACTAAAATGCATTATAAAATGAATTTTTATTTATAATATTATTTTATTTTATTTTACAGTCATGGACAAATTTAAGATTAAACTGAAAAAAGAAAAAAGCCCAATATGTAAGGCAGTGGAAGCGAACAGCGAATGTTGGAATGTCAGCTTAGCCATTGACGGCTTTTGAAAATAGAGTATCAGCCATATTCGGTAAACATGGAGATGGACTAAGTATACTTCCCGAAATGGGTTTACATACAAACCTTGCTGGACACAGTATTTTAAAAAATTACTGTTTCAAAGGCAACCAGGTTAATAAAAGGAATGATATGAAACCTGTTGCGCTACAAGAGGGGTGAGTAATTATTTTTATTATCAAATTATTGTGTGAAAATTAATAATAGATTGGCTTATCATTATAATAATGATATATATGACAGTGGCAAATGTACTTTTCTGATTTTCAACATAGTTTGAATATAATACCAATAATTTTGACGATAAAGATGATAATAATATTTAAATTTTCTTATTTTATTGAATGCAAACATTACATTCTTTATAATTTTCATATAATTATACAGTGCTTATTGATATTTATTCTTATTTTAAACCTTCTTTTGTGTGTTTCTTTAAGCCACGAAATGAATTTAATATTAAGAAAAACCGTTCTTCATTTACATTCAACATTTATAATTGTCTTTTTCGGATCACACTTCTGGGTATGCGCTTTTCACAAACTCTCGTGAAAAGATTTAAGAATTTATCTTCTCCAATTATATTTGGTACAGTTGAAAGATTGTTCTTACGGCAACAGCAAGCCCATTACAATTTTTCTAATAGTGCTTGATTACTTGGTGTTCATCTGTTCAGATGTTCCTTCAAAGAATCTTCCACAGCCTCTACTGAATAAAGTCTCACCAGTAAAAACTGCTGGCGCAGCGCAATCTTTTGACAAAATTCTATTCTCGGGAATCCAATTCCTATTCGGGAATCCTATTCGGGAAATCCAATACCGGATCAATGGAATAGAACACATTGTAGACAAACTCTCGTACGTCTAATTATGTTTGATGATTACATTTATGTCGCGATTACTCTATTAAAAATTATTAAAAAACAATAATCTTGAATAATATCTCAAAATCGCGTAATTCAATTACCATGTAGCAAAATATTTATAAACTTCGAACTTTGGAACTTTTGCGCAAATTTTATATTTCAAAGCAAACATTTTTTACAATTTTTATTTAAAAAATTATTATTTTACACACAAAATTTCAGCACTAAACAAACATTTTTTCATTTTATAACCTCAAATATTCGCATTTTGTATTTAAAATTTTTTTCATTTCATTACATTCTTTCATAACAGAAAAAGAGGAGTTTGTTTTATTATTCCATAGCTTTGTTTCATATATTGCGCCACTTGACGCCATTGTACCGACGCCATATTGTATGTACATTATACATATGTACATATACCTTCGAGAATAATGCCATCTGTTGCGTATTTGCCTTTATGCATTGTTGGTACCACTGAAACCTAGTGTCCAATTTTTATGATCGTTACCGATCTCTCAAATCTTGCTTGTCATTCCGGCCCTTCAACTGTCATTCCGTGCTTACACTTGCTGCAGGACGGTTGCTTGCCTCGTTGTTTGCAGATCTCGGTGTCTTTGTTCGTTTTTGAGTGAAGAATGTCTCAACAAGCGTAAGTTAATAAACTAATTTTTACATTTTGCCCAACACATGGGCATCGATGACTGTCTTGAGGAAGTCTGTCTTTTTCGCGTAAATAATTTTTTTACGTAAAATAACCCAAGCAACTCTAATACCGAACCCCGAACTCGGTTTTTCGTGATTTTCGCCTACGTTGTCGCGTTTTTGCGCAAGTAAAAAAGGACCTTTATAGCCATTCATCAATTCGCGCTCCTCTATATTTCTCATAATTTTTTATTACAGAGAGAAGAAAAAGAGGGACAAGCCTTCTAAGGAGCAGCTACGGGCTCTTATTGACTACTTGGAGAACAATCCAGAAATGATTCCAGGAGTTGTATATCCTGCCATTTCGTATTTATGGAATGAGCTCAGTGCACGGCTAAATTCAATCATCGGAGGAGTTGTGAGAGAAATGACTTTTGATTCTAATCTTTTAATTATCAATCTTGGTTAAATTTCACTTGGAAGGCTTGAACCGGCTTTCTGAATATCATTCCCGACTATATTACTATTGATTAGAAAAAGGAAGCCAGTATGAGCCTTCCAAGTAAAATTCTTACTCTTGATATAATGCCGCATACTTCTAGCTCAAATATATGTTTCTTTTGTAGTACTGGAAAGACATGAAGGCTCGTGTGCTGTAGAGAAGGAGATTGCTCTTAAAATCTTACGTTGAAGATGAAGCAACTCCACTATCTGAGGATAATCCGTCCTGTACCAAGCCTAGAGACCGTTCACCGATTAACAAGAATCTGGACCAGAACAAATTGGTTTATTCACAACCAATGATCAAGTCTTGTCGGCTGCAGGCGCAGGGAGCTTCAGCACAAAAAGATGCAAAAGGGAAAGCTAATTCTATCATAACTTCAGCAGCATCATCATCATCTACTGGAATAACCAAGAAATCAAAGAAAACAAACTTCAGTGGATTCAAGTATCTTCTCGGTGTGACTAATGACCCTTTGCCACCTGCGCCACCCGTAGTCGATCTCACCGATGAGAAGACTGAACAGTCAAGTGAGTGTTATATTTTATATTTTGTTACTTATTTTTGTTAGTGATAATAATTATAATACTATGTTAATGTAATTTTACAGCTATAAGTGTTGGAGCCCAAACAGCGGTCAAGACTGTAAAAGAGCAAAACACTCTGATTAATGACTGCGCACAGCTGCTCATAGAGTGTTTCACACATCAGAATGCAGTTTCGAAGGACGGTTTAACAAGAATTGCAGAAAGCATCTCTAGCTCATGCATGGGCGAAAGAAAAGATGAAGAAAAAGTAGAGATCAAAGAAGAAGTGAAAGAAAATAGTGCATTATTGGATTTAGAAGAAGAAGACACATTGCCTTTCCATCCTCAATTTGAAGCTGATCATGACGAAACCTTGGAAAAGGTGGAAGAGGAAAAAGAGGAAGAAGATGAAGGAGAGAAAGAAGGAGATGACGACTCCTCTGAGGTAAATTTTTAAATAATAAAATTTTTTTAAATTTATAAATTAATTAGTAATTGAATAAAATTGTTTTCAGATGACTTTACGTTTCGAAGATTTCTAGCTATTTTATTTTGTACTTTTTTTGGAACTTTTATATTGTACTTTTTAATTTTAAAAATCAGTGAACCAAAACTACAGTAGTAGAATTTTGCGACGCTGTGCCTCCCAACACAGGTGCGCAACACCTAGCACCTCCGTAGGCACTAGGATTTCTTTATTTCGCGGGATTTTACACGCGATCGCCGACGTATGGGAGTACGCTGGGGAGAGGTGGGAAAACAGGAAAGAAATCAAACACAAACAACACTATATTCACGTTTCTGCACTTGTATTTCGCCCAGCCCTTCCCTACAACGTGGTGGCCTTAGCCGCCCACGCAAGGTAGCCACGCAGGGCCCGCAGACTCCGCACACACACACTCTGCCACGCTATAGTCCTGAGGCTCTCACCTCTGAACACAGCTGACTCTCTCTCTCTCTTTCTCTCACGTACACGCGCTAGTCCCCAAGCCGTAGCCGGTGAACGTCACGCCAATTCTCCGTCTCTCTCGCACACACACAGCGCCAGCCGCCCCGGCCGGCTCTCCTCGTCTCGTTCTCTCTTCTCTCTCCTCTCTTCTCTCTCTTCTCTCTCTCTCTCTCTCTCTTCTCCTCTCTCTCTGGTTCTTCGCTATCCGCGCGCACGGCTATGCGACTGTTGACGGCAAGCCGTCCTGCTGCTACACACGCACAGCGTTCCGCGCTTTTTCGCGTTCGCTCTCTCTCACACACACACACTCGCGAGCACTGGTTCGACGGCTCGCGCAGATGACTACGTTGTGTGTGCGCCCGCCCACCACACACCGACACCTCGTCTCTCTCTCTCTCTCTCTCTCTCGCTCTCTCTCTCTTCTCCTACTTCTCACTCTTCTCTCTCTCTCTCTCTCTCTCTTCTCTCTCTCTCTCTCTTCTCTCTCTCTCTCTCTCTCTCAAATGCAAGGTAGCCTCGCTGGCTCGCGGCCGGGGTTTCCCGCTTCCTCTTGTCCTCTGTCTCTCTTATCTCTCTCTCTCTCGCGAGTAGACTCGACGACGGCGGCCTTCCTCTTCGTTCCGTCGTCCTTCCTCTCGTGCCTGCTCGACGGCGATGGCGACTGGACGGCGAAGACTCTTCCTGCCGACGTCCTTCCTCCCGTTCTGGCTTCCTTCCTCTCCGTGCCTGCTCGACGGAAGATGGCAGCCGGGCGGTGAGGACTCTGGATTGCAGCAGTGGCGGGCGGCTGGATGGTCGTCTCCGGGGATGGACTCCTTCCTCGGGATCGCGGTCCAGGTCGTGATGCTGCTGCTGCTCTCCTCACACACTCTCTCTCTCCACACACTCGCACACTTCACACTCGCGTGCGATTCTCTCTCTCGTCGACGTGTCGCGTCGACGGGATTCAGACGAGAACTGCCGAGTCACGCTGCGTTCGCGCGCTCGGCGACACTCTCCCGGCCGTTAGGGCCCGGCCGATAACGTAGTCCGATTGGCCAAGCGAGGCGCGAGACGGGCTGATTGGCTGCTCGTCTCGCGCCAGCTCGGACCGGCGAACTTCTTCCCAGAGCTCACGACGGCTGGCAATTTCCGCGAATTCCCGGGACATAGCTCACGTCCGAGAAACGCGGGCTTCGCACGCGCCGACTGTCTCTTGCTCGGCCTTATGCGTTAAGGAGAATTTGCCGCGCAAAACAGCAACACACGTTTTGCGTGGCTGCGACGTTTGCAACGTCGCAATTTAATTAGAATAGATTTTATAAATAATCTTATATGTCATAATGATTCAAAGAATCACATTTTTTAAAGTATAATTTGTAAAATTATGTTTTTTTAAAGTATTTTTTGTAAAACTATACAAAATAAAATAAAAGTAAAAATAAATAATTCATAAAATTATTTATACTGTAGAATAAAATCATCGTCTTTCTCGGAAATCCAACTTGCTCAGAAACACTTTATTAGTCGGTATTGTTGTTATTTAACAGACGGTTTGAAAAAACATGAAAAGAAAGTTGCCGCCTGAAACACATAGCTGGGATATCATGAGAGTCGCGCACAAGTGGAGAGGGACAGATAAAGAAGTGTGCTCTCTCTGTGCAGTGGTATAATGTGGCTTATTGCTCATGCTGTCTACCGCTGAGTGACTTGACTAAAGGAACGAAGCAGTTAGACTCTAAAATCGTTTATTTGTTTAATTGCTTTTGAAGAGTGACATATTTTCTTTGCAAGATTCGAGCAGTATAGTCTGACTGACAGCGGTGATAATATGGCTACTGTGGATCTTACTACAATGAAGATTGAAAAAAGGCAGCTCCATGTTCCCACGTTGGAGGAAGTTAAAAATTGTGATTACTCTCTGCTTTACTTTAGTGTAACTGAAAAATTATGCATATGTATAGTAAAATGCCATCTTTATGTTTGCGAACGTAGTTTTCCTCAAGACCTTGAAGGAAAACTTTGAAGAGGCCGAAGTCGAAGTGCACAATCCTCACTTAAAATCAATTTTTCCCAGCGATTGGTTTACTTGGGAAATGATCATGATGGTTATAATGACAGGACTAGTTGGACAGGTATCGGTAGCCAAAGCCTTAAGATTGAAGGTGCTGGAAATGTATGAATGGCCGGATCACTTGATTTAGTACTGGTGTATATTCAAATTTACTGTTCTTAAGATATACCATCGAGTACAAGTATCTTGGGTGCTGTGCTGATTTTCATCAGCGTCTTTTGCATAGCATTTGAAAGAGAAGTTTATGGAATCTGTGATTTTATACCTAAAAAATAAAAACATTTTATATAGATCCAACTTGTTGTATTGCTAGTAATTTAAAGGAGAAAAGATTTGTGCACAAAGTTCATCGAGAGCTTTTATTTATTAAATATCTTTTATTTGTGCTTCCATGTATAAATATCATGAATTTTAAGAAACTTAATTTTATGCACAATCTACTGATTCTACTTTTATTACATAATTCACTGCCTGTGTATATTATTGCACAGCTTAAACTATGGAATTCGTTTTGGAAAAGTAAATTATGACTACAGACTAAAAGATCTTTTATGACATATCTAATAATCATTATTATTCAAAGAAAAATACAACTACGGTTAACAGTGAATTACACCACTATAGCATACACCTATGATTATATGTACAATGTTTTCTCCCTCATCTCTGGCAATGAAATTCATGTTTGGAAGACCTGTCTCATACAACAGTATCCTTAAATATTTATTTTATGTATATCTAAATTACTATATAGTTTAGATTACAACTGAACTGGTACATATAATAGAAGTTTCTTCCTTGGAGCGACTAAAATACTCCAACATATTTGGAGCATGCATATGCTATGCGTGAGACTATATGTATTTCAGTTTATAGTTAGACTTAAGACAATACCACAATTACTTACACATTTATAATTTGCTTTATGAGTTAAATCAATGGCTGAATTATATAGTAATTCTATATCAGTACTATTCTGTTTCCCTTTATGCTTACTACTTTTAGCACGTTCTTTGTTTTGCGTGTAATTACAAATAATAAATCAGAGAGTCATGAAATGATCTCTCCTAAATGAATATTGCTGGACAAATGAGAAAAATTATTGATGAAAATATAAAAGTAACATATTGATCTGACTGAATGAAAAAAGTTGATTTTGAACATGTAAAATTTTAAATAATTAATGTCTCTGAGAATGCGAAAAATTATTGATACAGATGCGAATTTGCTGTGAGTTACACTTTATTTTGTAAATAATGTCAGAAAAGTTCTGCAATGAAATTTACATATAAGAGACTAGATACTAGGTAAACGAGTGCACAATCATAATGAATATGTGAATATATATATTTACAGATAATTTTTCTCATTTGTCCAACAATATTCATTTAGGAGAGATCATTTCATGACTCTGTTTATTATTGCGCCCGACGCATTGTTATATATGCAACGCGTGTTACGCTACGTGACAAACCCATATATTTCTATGCGCCAAAAATTCTGCCTAGAGATATGACCTCGTTAGACCATCTAACGGCATTTAAAACCCCGAGTTGAGTTTTACTGCTGATATAGTTGGCATATCAGACCAAAATATACTAGGCCGTCCTAAAAACATTGGGCAAAGCAAGCTTTTATCAGCCGATATAAGGTTTATCAGGCCTGATAAAATTAGTGAATAAGGCCCCAGGACTACTCAAATCATTAATATTATCTTTACTTACTGTACTTCGTGATTCACTATTACTTTTTGTTTTTTTATTTATTTTTATCACTCCATTCTCATACTTATTCTCAACAGTCGGCGCACGACCTCCGTGGCATAGAGGTTCGACCGCACTAATAGTCAAAACTTGATTTTCGTCGTCGTCACTTGTCTTGTCGTATTCTTTAATCCCACACTCTCCAGTATTTTTCACATTGCTTTTCTCTGGAACCTTGCATCTCCACCAACTAGGCATATAATATTCATCACTCTTATCTATGGCCGTTATCACTTCTTTAATTTTCTTTTTCTTTTCTTCAGTACTAAAATATTGTTCGGCTACTTCTTTTAACAATTCAGCTTTAATATTCAATTTTTTTCGTAACTCATGCCTTTGATCCTCAGACATACTTGTTTCATTATCTCCGTATTTCATTTTATGTTCATAATCTAATGAACGCTTTATATCATTAAACATATCCGTTTTGAGTCTGTTATCGATGGCACATGATCGTTCTAGCGAAAAATTAATGCCTTCTTTACACTCTACTTCTCTCAAATACAATCGTCCCAGTAGCCTTTCATATTTTTCCATTACTTCTAAAACTGTGTCGCTTTCGCATATGTTTTCGAGATCTCTGTCTTCCTCGTAATGCGCTGCAACGTCCTCTTGGCTCTCGTCCGTTTCACTGCCGTTGAACATGATAACTTTCGCGTCAATTGCACTCGTAAATTCACTCCGCGGCGAGACATTCTCGTCAACGTCATACGTCTTCGTAATCGTCTTTGCATTAACTAATATGCCTGTTGCTTCATTCACTTCCTGGGAATTTACAACACGGCTATCCTCAAAATTTTCAGAATCATTAGAACAATCAGCCCTTTTACTCCATAGGGGCCCCGTAATAAAATTTTCCTCCCGGCTCTCCTGGCTCGGTGGACCCTCAATACTAACTACCAATAAATCCTTTACACAAGCACGATTTACAATTTCGCGTCCACGTAGAGTGGTTGTCTCGGTACTCGACACTGAACCATTTGTATCAAAACAATTTTCAACATCATTTAATTTTTCATTTCCCCTCGAAGACGTTGCATTTCCAACATAATTATCTACGGTCTGTTCAGTATGGTCGTCTCGCAAACCTATTGTATTGGTTTCCCGCGAGAGCCTCTCCGATACGACTCTCTCGTCTACATTATTCTCTGCACTCCCTCGATCGTCACCATAATCGTCATTTGAAAGAAATTGTAGATCGTTAATAAAAGGATATTCTGTATTTGCTAGTTCAAATACAGAATATCAGGACAGTTAAAGAACAAGACAGTTCAATTCAATCAGGACAATTATTCAAGACAATTTCTTTCATAGCAGATTTTCGCGTTAGTGTGTTGAAAAAAATCACTGTCTAATATCCTCGCTTCTTTTATAGGAAAGTTATCCGAAACTATGTGAAAAAAAATATTTAATCCGTCGTAATTAACGGTTATTGTCCCCAAAGTTTTGATTGTAGATGTGGTGATTCCTCTTAATAAGATTATTTCGCGTGAATTGATAGGTAAATAAATCGGAACATGGGAAATTTTTAATAAATTCGGCGATGATCCATATCTAACATGAAAATCGCGGGACGTATTAATTCTTTAATATCAATCTCAACATTAGGCGCGCAATTTTTCTGATTCAGATTTACTGTTGTCTTGTAGAGGACGTACTTGCTCTCTGGGCTTCGGGGGTCGGGCGAGCATTCGAAGCGGCAGTCTCTCCGCTCGCATGAGGATTGCCGCGATCGTTCCCCGTAGGCAAATTTCCTTCTTGCGTATCCCTTATAAATTTGAAACAATTCCGTTTGGCATGACCCGGTTTCTGGCAATAATAACAAATGAAATTTGCGGGTAGATTAGACGTGGTATTTCCCGATCCCAAATTATACCGCGTATTATTTGAATTCGTTGCATTATTAGGAATGTAACGATTGTTCGGCTGACTAAAATTATTTGCGCGATTCCCAAAGCGATCATTGTTATTACTGTTGACATTACTCTGACGATTACTATCGCGATAATTATTCCCCTCTCGTGATCTTTCAAATCGATTATTATTAGAGGTGTTAAAACTGGCGTCCCGAGTGAAATTGTTGTAGTGGAAATTTCCCCCAAATCCATTCGGATTATTATCGCGATTATATGATTGCTGCCTATTATCCCGATTATGTGTACTGTTGAATGACGAAAATCGGCTATGATTGGGATTCCAATTCGATTGTTGAGGCCGACTATTATTCAATTGTAGACCAAATTTTAAGCAATTCATCGCAGCGTGCCCAACATCGTTACAAAAATTATACATAATCTCCGGTGTAGATTCGACAATGTTTACTCTCCGTGTTTCCTTCGTTTTTAACCGCAATTCCTCCCGCCTCGAACCATCGTCGCTTTCTCCGGTGTATGCAAAATCCCTCTCAATTTCAATAGCTATTTCCCTTGCTTTCTCGAGTGTCTTTACTTCGCACATACGTGTCTGGACCTCCCATCGAAGCCCTCTGATGAAAAATCTAACACAGTCTTTTTCTAAAGCAAGTTCAAACTCATCTTTATTAGTTGCTCTACCCTCGCGAACCGCGGCTTTCTTGATTTCTTTCTCTATTTCTCGAAGTCGATTTGAATAAACGACAACACTCTCCGTAGATCGCTGCTTAATTTTTGCTAATTCACCGGAAATTTCATGATATGTTTTCGACGACCCAAAATTATTTTCGAAAAATTGAATTATCTGATCTATGGTTTAGAACTGTTGCCCTCGGGCGCATGCTAACGCGTCTCCAAAAAGCCGCATTCGAATAAGACGCGCACAGTCTTCTTCATGGCCCGTCGGCAGGATATCTCGAGCTTCCGCACAGCTATCAATAAACTGTGTTAATGAAATATTCGAACCATTGAATTTAGGAATTAGCTCAAGAGTGTCCTTGAGAGAAATGCCCTTTGTCTGCGGAGCCATGTCGACTTCGTTTCCGCTATCGCTGCTTTCGTTATCAAAATTCAGTTGCGTTTTTGGAGCGACACTCGGCACGACATTTAATATATTTCCCTTCGGTGTGGAGAACTGCTCGTTGTTGTCGTTATCGTTATTTTTGCGCAGACTGGTTTTGAATTCGTCAACTCCCCAAAAATTAGAAATACTTTTGTAGATAAAATCGTAGACGTGAGCGAATTTCTCCCCTTTCCTTAACTTTTCGCTTAACTCGTCAGTGTGTTCGGGACTTTGAAAATAATCGTCGAGCACTTCTTTCTTGATGCAAGGGCTCAATTTGTTTGTCAATTGATTAATTAATTTATTGCGTAATTCTTCGGTTTCTCGCGCTACTTCAGTTGCCGATGGCTCTAATGATTGTTTAAATATTGATGCTAATTGTTCGATAGCCAATGCCTTTCCCGCAGTTACGTTATTTTCGTTCTCCCCTTGAGACGTGAAATTGGCGGTCCCTGCGACAGCAACGGTTGCAACTTCAGTTCTCGAATTTCCGTTAACGACGGCGATTTCCGACTCCGAATTTACTATGGGACTATACGTATTTTGCACACTTTGGTCGTGTAAATCGCCAGACAAATTTAAATTAACAATCGCTTCATTTATCGCCTTTTCCTCTTCCAGTTCTTGGGGATCGTTTTTTGGAAAGGTAATGAGGTTCTCCGGTGAAATAGAATTTGCAAATTGATTATAATCAGTAGGTGGCGCAGTCCCTTTATTACCCGGGTCAACACTCAAATCTACCTGCTCGCTTCTACCCAACTGCAATAGCGATGGTCCAATTCTAATGGATTTCGGATGGGCTTTAGGGTTCGTTATACTTTCGCGCGATGGTTTAGCTAAAATATTGTCCTCGTCGTCTGTTAATTTATTTTCTCTATATGAAAGGAAAGGGCTATTTTCTGTACCAAAATTACTAGATCGGAGTGCTCTCCTCGCTTTGGGACGTTGGTAAGGGTTATCTAAATTATACTTCGAAAGTTGATGATCCAATCGTTTGTAACTACGATTTGCTCTTTTCTCAAATTTTGAATTTATAGTGACGTCGTTTTTCTTTGACTCCGCGTATTGATTCAAGTTTTCTAAATCACTACTCAAAAGGCTATCGTTTATTTCGAACTTGTAATCTCCGCGCGTTTTCGTTACGTTCTCGTCGCGATTAATCACAGTTGTATCTTCGCCGCTGCTACTCGACATACTTGACTTTTTCGCGTGACTTTCATTTTTTAAAATTTTCTCTCTTGAGTTTACTCGATTGAATTTCCCTCTCAGTAAATGCGAATAGTGCGTCAAACTTTTTCCCGATCTCAATTTGAAATTCCGACAATTCAACTCTATTTCTCAATTTCGCGTTTACTTTTTCGTCATTAATTTGGCGTTTTTCGAACGCTGAACTTAATTTTTCTTCCGGCGGTTCTGAATTTTCGCATTTAATGGTCAACACTGCTAATTTCCTTCCGCTCCTTCTGTTTTTTCGCGAGACTTTAGTTGAATTACCCACAGTGCTCATTTATTTAATTCGCGTCAAAAGGATTGAATACAGGTCGCTAATTAAAGCGATACTACTGTTTCGGAAGGATTATTTGCTAAACAGGTCGCTAGTGAAAGCGATACTACTGTTTTCCAAACTTTTTCGGAAGGATTATTTGCAAAATAGGTCGCTAATGAAAGCGATACTACTGTTTTTCAAACTTTTTGGAAGGATTATTTGCAAAACAGGTCGCTAATGAAAGCGATACTACTGTTTTTCAAACTTTTTGGAAGGATTGGAGTAAGGATTACACAAAATAAAATTATTTCACTGATTTGATATGATTCCAATTTTGGACTTTTCACGAGTTTTTCCCAAATAAATGTCTAAATTGTTCGATATTTCTGCGTTTCAAAATAATTTCCCGGTCGATGCACCAAAAATTATAATTAAACAACCTGTTATGTCCTAAACTTATGATAGTGTTCACCGGACGGTAACTCTAAAGGTTGTAAATCTTTATAAGAACGGGCGGAGACAAAGCTCGATACACAAAGCTTAGCGCCGTCGGTACCTGCCTACTTTCGCGATTCCTTTCTGGAAACGGCCTCCAGTAGACGCCGAGAAACTATTTTGATCTTAACGGGGAGAGCATGGCAATTGCTGAGCGAGGGATAGAGAGTATGGAAAGGGGCGATCCGTTAATATAAGCATTAAGTGCAATGCAGAATAGTAAAAGTGCGGTAATTATTGTGAAGTGATATGCGAGAGAGAGAGAGAAAGAGAGAGCCCTATTCTGTATTTTAGATTGTAATTAAATGGACTGACTTTGGTGAATGTAACTGTCGTCAACTAGATGAAGATAGAGTTTTCTTCCTTCCTTCACGTTGGAATTGTTATACGAATATGTGTATGAATATTTTAGAACGTAGTTAGTACTCTTTTTGCTATGAATCCCTTAATATTTGCTTATAGTGGAATTGGGTGGATGGAGTGATGACTTTTCTTTGGAATAACACTGAACACTCGATTTTCTTAAAGCGGTGCAATTTATTCAAATAATAAAATAGAAATTTTATCACGCACTATGACTCGTAATTTCTAACGATGAGAAGCAACTTTGTACATTATATAAAAGAATTGAACGGTGTAACAGAAATTTCAGAGGCTGAGAGGCGACTGTTCCGAGCAACTGTTCGAACCAGACTGAGCTTCGCTCCTTGCGGAGGGATATGGCTCGAGTATTAATTTTTAATATCATTCTTTGTTTGTGCCCTTTCTAAAATTTTGTCGTCTTCTACGCAGATGAGCACGAAAAGGACCGGAGTCGCGACTGCAGTTACCTGACTCTCGATGCCCGACTCTATTGTTCTGACTCGATTATGCAGACTCGACTCTGTCCGTACAGAGAAACTAAATAGTGACTTAACATTTACAAAACTCTAAAATTTATCAAATGTTAATATATATCTATATATATATCGGACTCTAAGTTTTACTAAAATCTGCGGACCTGGACTCTGCTCGGGCAGAGCTTCCGCGTACTTTACCGTAAGTGAATCCTAGCTCGGGCATAGCTTTCGCGTGGCAAACTTGTAAGAGAGACTGTTTTTGGGGCCCGGCGGACCAGGGCCTTATATACTCGAAATCGCCCTCACCGACACCCTTTACGTACATAGGTAGTAGTGAACATTTGTGATTAGCACATCCAATCAGAGAGCTTAGATGCTGCATATTTCCTTATATGGTTTCTCTAGACTCGGGTCTTGTTGCTGTAGGCATTTTTTAAAAGGCATATTATTGTACTTGTAGCGGCGATGGGTTTTTCCCTCGCTCCCCTATGTAGAGTGTCTTTCCTCTTTTGTGGGTAGAGTCGCCGCCGCACAGTGGGGCCAAATGCCTTAAAATGGTACAAATTCGTGATTAGATAGGCTATGCACGGAAAACAATTTTTTTTTGGTGGAAATGATTCCTGTGTAATTTACTTGAAGATAGGATTGACTTGACTTCGAGATCTTATCTCTCGATACATGAGTGCAAGTGGTCTAGGACCCCTTCTATTTATGCTCGTTAATATGCCGTTTTCTTGTAACAACGACGAAATTCACGTATGCTCCCGTCTTCTTCTGCACTCATGACCTCGGTGTAGTATTCTCATTGGTGCTGGGAGCGCACGTGCCCCCTCCTTCATAATGTTCTAGTACATTTTAAGACGAAGCCCTCCTGCTGGGGTTTCAAGTGTGCAGGCGCTCGCAGTTCGGACGCGTGGTTCCTTCTTCGGCAGATTTGCACAAGACTCTCCTTCTGATGGTATATGTATATAGGTGGTTCTCTGACAAATCGTGCGCGACAAAAAAAAATGTTGCCCAAACTTGGGGGATATGTTCTAGAGGTCACTACGATGTCAGCTGTAAATTTTCAGATCGATTTGATCATATCTCTTCGAGTTATAAGGGTTCAAAGTTGGTTATTTAGGCCTTTTTTGCATTTATTGCCTATTTTCAATGATTTATATATATATATATATGATGATCAAACGGCTGTTGAACAGAGATTAAATGCATATAATAGTAACAATTTAATCCAATCACATATTGAGACTTTGACTAGAATTTAAAAAAATTCTACAGCTAAAAATTATAAACACTTGCATCAAGTAGCTAACATTCAAAATCTTCCAAATTATAAAATAATTTTTTCACGAAAAGACGGACAACAAAAACATTTATATAACAAACGTCTAACCCCTGAATTGGTGCTATTATAGTTTCAGACTCAGGTTTACCAGAAAATTTTGATCTTTGCGTATATCCTAAAGAATTACCAGAAAATCAATCACAAGATACATATTTAAATAAATTATCCAAAATAAATTATCCAATATTGAATGATATAATACATGAAAAATATTTTTGGTAAAGTATTAGCTTATGTATATACAGTTGAGTTTCAAAAACAGTCCTCACCACACCACCACACACAGAGGTTTATCACATGCACACATTTTAATACATTACATCTGATAACAAACATAATCACATTGAATATATTGATAAATACTATATCTGCTGAAATAATTTCCAATAACGACAAAACTTAAGAAATTAATTTATTAAAAATATATGCTGCACCGGACCTCAATAATATAAGTCTATGTTTAAATAATAAAAAGCAGAAAATGCACAAAAAATAGCAAATTTTATTTACCAAAAAAAGTCGCTGGGGAATGCGGGGGATGCGGGGGTGGTGCGGGGGGCGGTTGCGGAGGGGTTGCGGGGGGGCATTCAAATTATTACAAATTACATGGAAACGAAAGAATTTTACCTTATTTTGTGGGGGGGGGGGCTGCGGGGGGGAGTATACACAAAGATATTTATATAATATTAGGAAGATCATATATCATATAATAAGCATTCAGGTTGATTCAACGAGGATATTATACTAGGGGGAACTTCTCTCACAGCAACAAACCTGCAACTCGCAGGAAAGGAGAGCGGCAGGGAACTATCACGAGACGCAGGAGAATCTCACACACCCCCTTGTTCCCAATTTCTCAAGACGATTTACACAAACAGATTGATGAATAGAAAATACTTCTTTGCCAAATTTCAAACAAACGATGTATAGAAGTTAACAAATCAAAATTCAACACAGACTCTAGTGTAGAACATCTCAGTAGATTAATTAATTGAAAACTATTATACTAATTAACGGCCAGAGAAATATCGTAGATCGATACTAGTGTGATGCTTAACGGGAGCAGGAGAAAAGGGTCGGAAAATCCTAGGTAGAGAATTGGCACTAAGCGACCCAGTAAAAGCTGAGGACTAAATCACTAGAGCAGTGAGAGTATGGGCGAATTGCGGAAAACGGGCAGCGAATTGGTCCCCGTCCTGATAGTATATACCATAACAGCGGCCACCATTAAGTGCAAGGCAGAACTCATGACGGTATCAGAAATGTTGCGGGCTGTTAGTGTCACATGTAGTGTGAGAGTCGCAAGAAAAATCTGCCTGAAGGAGCAGAGCATGCAGGGAGATAAAGCAAAAGAACGCAGAGAGCCCTTCGAAGAGCGTCAGATAAGCATGAGTATAGTCCCTCAAATTAGGAGTCGTAATTAAATGGACCCTGGACCTTTGAGAGAACGTGCGCGAAGCTACAACTCGCTCTACGAACTTCGAAAAGGAGTACGACGAGCGAAGAAGAGACTCCGGGACGCAATCAAAGAAAGTAAGCGCCCGCTGGCGGTAAGATGCACTATCGATGATGTGAGCAGACGATCGCGTTCGGCCGAGGATACGCGAATCGTCACGGCGAAAAGAATAGGGAGAAATGGGGCGAATGGAAGGACCGATGGCGGAGAGGCGATCGAGAGATATTGACAAGACCCCAGCTGTTTCCCACCCATTCCCACCCACCCGACACTGGATTATATAGAAATGAGCGACGAACACTGACGGATGAGTTCTATTAAGGTGTTAACCCCCGGGGGTTGGTTCTTAGCGAAAGGCGAACTCATCGCGGGCAACCTTCTTCGCCTGCAACGAGGCGGTAAGGCTCCGGGACTGGATGCATTCCGGCGGAAATACTTAAGGCGCCGTTGCCAAACAACGGCCTTGAAGGCTGCCTCCTGGAAATGTAACAATGCAGCTGCTGGTGGCAAGGGCGTGTTCAAGCCTCCGCGGTGGAAAGGGCTAGCTAGTCTAATAAAGAAAAAAGGTACTGCCCTAAAAGGTCAGCGGAGCGAGCGCCATCGTAACAGGCCGGATTGAGCCTGCACGCACACCCTATGGAAAAGACAGGCGAATCGCTAATAGGCGTCGAATATAAGCGCCCGTCGAGGGCAGGCGGGAGCACCTTCTCAGACAAGCAAATCAAACGGCTTCAGAAAGGGACGCTCAAACAATCGCGGCGATCCAGAGAGTACGGGACACCCGTCCAAGAAAACGGATGACGGTATCGCGGCACGAGCCATATCTTAGCTCGTGACACTCAAGACGGAAAAACGCATGTCAACCTTCAGCCTAGATCGGGGTCGAACATTATGCGATTCCTCCCACCTCGCCGATCGTTTGGGGTGCCTGGTAATCCCAATATCGCGAGTCAGTACCGAGAATTATCACTGAGGGAGCGCACGATCCGAATACGAAACCGTGGAGGGGACGTAGAAGCAAGGCCCATAACGGCAGGGGTGCGCGCAGGGTTCTCACATCTTGGGACGCCCGACCAGGACTTACTGGGGCACGTTCTGTACCGATGGGTCTACTCAGCCACAGTAGAGCAGCACCGGAGGCGACGTTACAATCTCGTCGCGGTAACCGCGGACCGAACGTACGCCGGCCGGTTATAATACTAGAAAATGTCGGAGATCGCGCAGCCGGCAAATGAGTGCGACGGTACATGCCGCGTGCTAAACATGGATCGACCCGCACCACGACTACCAGCTAGCACTCGAAAAGAAGCGGAGATAGTTCTCGCTTGACTAGGGACAGCGTGCTCCCGACCCAATCACTACCGGATCGCAGACG
Organism: Pteromalus puparum; assembly: GCA_012977825.3. Lineage (NCBI taxonomy): Eukaryota > Metazoa > Arthropoda > Insecta > Hymenoptera > Pteromalidae > Pteromalus > Pteromalus puparum. The sequence goes on along the minus strand of CM053168.1, from coordinate 27,225,263 downwards.
TCTGGACGACCGTAACAATAACGACCGAAGCCGACAGCCCAGTAACTGGGGGTAACCACTAAGATACGAAGCTGAACTACGCGGGGCCGCATATGATAGATACTGAGTATGCGAAAAGGCGGACGATTAGGGTGCGCA
>CM053168.1:27159615-27223368 GCA_012977825.3 Pteromalus puparum | reverse complement strand
TGGCGCAGCTTAGTCGATTAATGGCCAACGTGCGCAGGCCTAGACCGGCAGTCAGACGACTCTTAATGGCAACCACAAATTCTATCCTTTTATACGGAGCGGAGGTGTGGGCCGATGCCATGCAGAAGAAAAAGTATCGTAAGCAGATAATGGCGGTGCAACGAAGAGGGGCGCTTCGGATCGCGTGCTCGTACCGAACGGTATCCGGGGACGCGTCAATGGTTATTGCGGGGGTGATTCCCGTGGATCTGCTTGCAATTGAACGCAAGCGGATCTACGAGAGTCTTCGGGAATCGGCTAGGGTGGAAATCCGAACCGAGGAACGCGGTAGGACGATGCGGAAATGGCAGGAGCGATGGAGTGAATGCTGCCATGCGAAATGGACGAAATCATTGATTAAGGAGGTAGGCCCGTGGGTAGGCAGAAGATGGGGGGAGGTCAATTTTTATCTCACCCAATTTCTTTCCGGACACGGCTACTTTAGGAGTTACCTGTTCGCGATGAACAAGGTAGCGACACCGGGTTGCAAATACTGCGGTGACGAACGGGACGACGTGAGACACACGTTTTTTGACTGCCCTCGGTGGGCTGATAGGCGTAGAATCTTAGAGGCGACGGTAGGGGCATTTACGCCCGACATGGTAGTGAAAACGATGCTTGCTAGAGAGCAGAATTGGGACGACATAATGGCGTTCGTGGAGACGGTTCTCCGCGCGAAAAATAGTGACGGGTGCTTAGCTGACTAGACGACGATAGATGACCTATAGGTCGTAACAAGACAGGCGACCCCCCGAAGGAATGCGAAAGCGGCTACCGGGGGGATTCTCGCGGCCATATGAGAGGTGGAGTTTTAGTGGGTATGCCTGGCGTCTGTCCCGCGCCAGGAGAGTCCCACACACGGGGAGTCCCGCACGGCTCCTGCCATGGTGCATTAAGCATTTCTCCAACTCTCCGGATAAACAAAAAAAAAATATATAATTAAGACATTATTTAAATGCATATGAATTATTTTTTATTTGTCTTAGATTTGACGTATATAATATTCTTATTATTATATACTGTTTTTGTGCATTTATTTCGGAAGATCAAAAATAAATCTGGACATAAAAAATGCCTGCTCTCCGAAACTTTGCCCAAACTTTACATTTTCACTCTCCCGCTGCTTATGAGTTTGTTAAGCGTTGTTTTTTAAAATGTTCGCCGACTGTTTAAACCTTAAATAGCTGGCTCTGCAGTGAGCAATGTAAGCAAGGTATTTCTTAAGAAACTATAGATACTATATCAGATATAGTCCAAAAGGAAGCTAATAGAAGTGACAAGAAGCTTGTGTTCAATCTCATTTTTGATGAGATGAGCATTAAACAATTAAAAGAATGGATAAGTGGTCAGGTACATGACGTAAATAGTAAAGGTCAATCGATACTATTGGGTACGGGACTGATGGGTAAACCAAAATGAATATAATCAACCGTTCGGCATTTCAAACATATTATATCCCGTATTCTCTCGCATTTTTTCAGTAAATACTAGTACAAATTCACTTCTTAATGAGCCCTTACCTGTTCTGACTAAGAAATAAGAATGGGCGAGCGGAGAATTGTCGCATTGCTCGCATTTTTGTCCAAAATTGACAAAAATGATCACTTTTGAACGGGTAAAATTTTGTCTTGGGTTAGCTGTGGGTTGGAACTAATATGATAGGTTATAGTGTATCGAAAAAAACACGTCTAATGACCTAAGAAAACTTTTATATAGCTTTAATAGCAAAAATCGAAAAAAGAACGGAAATACTGAAAAAAACGAAAAATAACGATTTTCTTTCGGAGGTAGAAACCTTTAAAATTCATCACACAGCGCCCTCCTTGCAGCTACTTAATTTTTTTTATGTATTTAAGCTTTTCAAGGGGTTACAAATTGAAAACTTGAAGTCGGGAAATTTTGAACTACCCTATTGATCAGGTAATTTTTATTGAGCGAGGCATAAGAGGTGGCATAAGTCAATGCTCTAATCGTTACGCCCATGCGAATAATAAGTATATGGCTGAGTATGATCCGGAAAATATATCGAAATATCATGTATTTTGATGCTAATAACCTCTATGGATGGACTCTTCAACAACCATTACCTTATGCAGATTTTCAATGGGTCGATGAAAATACTGATTTTAATGTACCAGATGATTCAGAGTTCGGTTATATCCTTGAAGTTGACTTGGAATATCCACAGCACTTGCATGACCCTTACAAAGATTTACCGTTCTGTCATGAGCACAAGAAACCACCAGGTGCCAAGTTGGAAAAACTCTTAACAACCGTAGATTCGAAATCATGCTATGTACTTTATTATCGAAATTTAAAACAAGCTGGTAGAAATGGATTAAAACTTACAAAAATTGGCAGAATTCTACGATTTAAGCAGAGACCTTGGCTGAAAAAGTACGTTGATTTGAACAACAAAATGAGACAAGAGGCTAAAAACGATTTTTAAAAGAATCTTTATAAACTGATGAATAATGCTGTGTTTGGAAAGACTATGGAAAACGTGTGGAAGAGAGTTAATGCCAAACTTGTGAAAAACTGGAAAGGTAGATATGGTGCAGAGGCTCTCATTTCTCGACCAGAATTCCATAGTCGTATTGTCCTTGACGAGAATCTCGCACTCATCGAACTTAAACGTACTGAAGTACTAATGAACAAGCCAATCTATGTGGGACTCTGTGTTTTAGATTTATCGAAAACCCTAATGTACGATTTTCATTATAATTATATGAAGCAGGAATTCGGTGAAAAGTGTAAACTTCTCTACACGGATACTGACAGTTTTCTATATGAAATTGGGTGCGAAGATATTTATGCATTCATGAAACGAGATATTCAGAATTTCAACACTTCAGATTATCCAGCTGAAAATATTTTTGGAATGCCTCGTGTCAACAAGAAAGTTGTCGGTCTAATGAAAGACGAGTGCTGTGGACAAATTATGACTGAGTTTGTGGGACTACGCAGTAAAATGTGTCCGCGTAAACGGAAAAGATCGTATAAGGAAGATTAAAGGTGCAAAAAACAGTGTAGTTGATTGAACAATTAATTTTGATGATTACGTTGAGTGCTTGAAAAATCATTCTACTCAGTATCGACAACAATGTATTATACAATCCAAGTCACATAGAGTTCATACTGTTAGACAAACAAAATTAGCATTAAGTCCCTACGATGATAAGCGGTATTTGATGGCAGGAAGTACGGACACTCTTCCTTGGGGGCATTATCAAATATTAAGTGAAAATTGATTGTTATGAGATTTTTGTGTGTAAATAAGAGATAATTTTTAGTATGAATAAAAAGTTTTTATGATAACTTTTACAAATCTGATTTATTTATCCAACTATTATGTGAATCATCAAATCCTAACCATTTTGCATACAACTGATTCACTCGCTTTTTCAATACTTTCTCTACAAGGTAAACATCTGGATATTTGGCTTTGAGGAGTTCTTGATTTTGGTAGTCCTTCAGCTTGTACGTCGGCATTGGATGTGTTAACACAACTTGACTTATGGTGAAAATCTCTGTCGACCAGTTGGGTTTATAACCCTTCTCAAATACTTGCTTCATTTTAGTCACTCGCACCTTATCTCCAACCTTAAATTTGGCTTTTTTCTGATTTCTTGATGAGTGAAACGTTTAATGACTTCATTCTGACTTCATTCTCTTTATTGACATCTTTAGGTTTTATTCTGATGGTGCGGTGCTTGCTGTTGTTGTACTCCATCAGTAAATCAGGTAAGATGTTGAGCCATTTATAATTACCCCGTAAACTAAATTGCATCCACTTCTTATTCTTGAGCGTGCGATTAAAGCGCTCGCAGATAGAAGCTCTGAGATTACTGTATGTCGAGTAGAGATTGATGCCATACTGTTTCATGAGGCCTTCAAACGAGGAGTTGTAAAATTATTTACCTCGATCGGTATGCAAGTTCTTTGGCACACGACCCTCTTGCAGACTAGACTTCATTGCTGCTGCAACTTCGTTGTCAGTTTTCTGCTTCAAAAGTGCGGCTCATGCGTACTTTGAGAAGGCATCGATGGCCGTCAGCATGTATTTGTAGCCTTTGTTCTCTTCTTGTGCATAAGGCTGCATCACCACCAGATCAGCTTGCCAGATCTCGTCCAAGCCACGCATTATAAACCGCCGACGCTGATAACTACGCCGAGCTGGTTTATGGAGTTCCTCTACTAGTCTAGCTTTTTGAAGTGTCATTCTGAGAATTTTTAATCAGAATCTCATATAATTCACTAATAGCCAAATCTATTTTTCTCAGTTTTTCAGCATTTTCATCCTTTGCGATTTGTATGGCTAATTCCGCAGCATCAATTGATTGTCTCAGATTACTGTAATTTTGTAAACGCTGCGTATTTCCGAATTAATTGATTGCTGAAGGACTGCTAAATTCACTGCATCATTCAACTTAAGGGATTCTGCTACGTTACACAATCTTCTGCTTCCAATGTTGAAGTGTCCGTCGGCAGTTAGTTTATAGCCAACACCTGGAGGACTACGACGGCCTTTAGAGCGATTCGATTAACGTCCAAGCACATCGACACTCATCTTGCTACTGACTTCAACATGCTCGTGACTACGGTTAATATATGATTTTAGTTTAATATATGTATTTCATTCAGATGGCTATTATTGCCAGCTAATCGTTCAGCCATGAGCAAGCGTAGACGATCAACTAGTTCGTTAGGATCATTCCAGTATACGTAGTCCATGAGAGTTCCTTTTTTTGCCATTTTATATCTTGGTAGAAGCCCACCACCGGTCTTGCTTTTAAAAAGTGTAGCAATGATGTTATTATATTTATTACTGTTCTGTTGACGCATAGGCTGGTTGTAACTGTTATATTTTCTGTGTGCGTTAGTAGCTTCGAGAATCTTTTTATAATTTTGCAAATCATCTGGCTTAATCAATGTCTCATCTGGATGTAGTCGAAAAAGCAGCTCTTGCACTCCTTCAGTTTTTGGATATTTTTTATTCAAAACAATCACATTATTTTTAGTGATTCCTATATGTCAGTCACCAATCTTGAGTATTTGATCCTCTTGACGAATTCCAAACATGTTATCGAGATATTGTTGACGATTTTGCATCAACGCCAACAGATACTTGTTATTCATTTCAGTGTCTTTCTCGTTCTTCTCATGACGACTTTCTTTCAAAGATAGCAAATGCTTACTGTCTTCCTCCTCATCCTCACTATCCTCTTGAGCACTTTCAAAATTGAGGAGGGTATCATCACCTTCTTTCTCCTCATCGAAACTTTTTTCTGTTTTCAATTCTTGTTTAATATCTGGCTTAACCTCTTCCTTCACTTTCACCAGTTTCTCTAGTGGATCTACTATGGGCTTAAAAGTCTCACCCAGAGCTTTTTTCATGCTAGCTTTACCTTGCTTCAATAATCTATGTTTGCGTCTAATTGCTTCTCTAGCTTTAGCAATTTGCTGAAGAACTGCCTTTTCACGTCGAAAGTCTGCCATATTGACTCTTTGACAAATCACAGTCTACTGTATGTACTCACACCTGCTATACGTTATATGTTTGTGTTGGAAAAAGAGGTTTAACACAGAGATGATTAATAATTAAGTATTTATTAATCGTTTCATCTACAGCTACTATCTATATAACGCCGTGTACACCATGTGTACTGTACGAGACTCATAATTGATTTATCAACTTGTTAACTTAAATATTAGAATATATCTTTATTATTATTATTTGCATAAACAAGTCTCTTCAATTAACCTTTCCCCTAACCAAATCCTGGCGTCCGGCCGACTACTCAACTCACGGGGAAAGTCTAACCGTTACAATACAAACCACCGGTCTGCTACCATGTTAGAAATGAGGTAAGGCAGAGAGGATTATTGGTTAAATAATGATTTATTATTTACTATGTACAGCTATCAAACACCGTGTACACCATGTGTACAGTGCGACGGCTCGGAACCAAGAGAGCGATGTGCGAGACTCGTATAGTCTCGGCACCGCAAGTAGTCATGTGACTCACACTCATACGCGAGAGGGGATACTTGCGTGTGTGCGTCCCCTCACACACTCGTTAGGGCGCTCACTTATTCTAGCGCGCTCTATACTATACATACAGTCAAATGTACTATATTCTCAATAGTTTGTCGCGAAGCAATCAAAACCTTTTTTATATCGTCCATCATTGATGCCTCGCTCCTTATCGATAAAAAGAAATCCGTGTTTACCATCTTGCCAGCATGCTGAGAATAAAGCTTCGAAGTTTGTATATACCATATCTGGATTCACATGATCATCGTATATGTGTTTGAGATTTACGTTATCTTGACGAAAAACTACTAGCACATTTACGTTATCGCACACCAAATTTTTCGGTATGTGAGCGTATGACTGACAGAGATAGAAACAGTCTCCGTGTTTGTGTCTTCCCATGTAAAAGAAAGCCCTGACGTTGTCTTGTCTCTCACAGGCGACGTCATCGAAAACCATAACGGAATCAGGGAGTACGTCGTCAGATGACACAACTTTATCATGTTTAAAAAATATATATCTAACACTCGTAAATTTACAAAAAATTTTTTGAAAGTGTACTACGGTAATACGAGTGAAACCCTACAAATTAATCTCAAACAAAAATTATTGTCAGAACTCCTCTTTGCTCCTGGTATGCGAGATTCAAAAGACGAGTTTCTTCTAACAATATTATAAAGCGTTTCGTCCTAGACTGTTGGACTGGACTCCTCAGTAAGGATCCAACAGTCCTCCTTAGACGCTCTGCTGCAAGATGTTACTACAGTCCAATATATGTAGGAGTCCCTCGACTACTTCAGTTGTGGGAAGTAGTCAGCCTCCTACCGGCATTTCTTTCAACCGTATGCCGAATTACAAAATATATATCTAACACTCGTAAATTTACAAAAAAATTTTTTGAAAATGTACTACGGTAATACGAGTAAAACCCTACAAATTAATCTCAAACAAAAATTATTGTCAGAACTCCTCTTTGCTCCTGGTATGCGAGATTCAAAAGACGAGTTTCTTCTAACAATATTATAAAGCGTTTCGTCCTAGACTGTTGGACTGGACTCCTCAGTAAGGATCCAACAGTCCTCCTTAGACGCTCTGCTGCAAGATGTTACTACAGCCCAATATATGTAGGAGTCCCTCGACTACTTCAGTTGTGGGAAGTAGTCAGCCTCAAAATTTTTTGTAATTTACGAGTGTTAGATATTATGTTGTAATTCGGCATACGGTTGAAAGAAATGCCGGTTAGGGGCTGACTACTTCCCACAACTGAGTAGTCGAGGACTCCTACATATATGGGCTGTAGTAACATCTTGCAGCAGAACGTCTAAGGAGGACTGTGGATCCTTACTGAGGAGTCCAGTCACGACGAAACGCTTTATAATATTGTTAGAAGAAACTCGTCTTTTGAATCTCGCATACCAGGAGCAAAGAGGAGTTCTGACAATAATTTTTGTTTGAGATTAATTTGTAGGGTTTCACTCGTATTACCGTAGTACATTTTCAAAAAATTTTTTATCATGTTTACTGTAGGGGAAGTACTGTATACCAGGCAGAGGTCGCAAAAGCTGCTCGAGAAATTTATACTTGGGCTGTTTCGGCGACTTTGAATAGATGTACACGTTCTCAAACTTGAGTCCATTGGGATACGTTATGAGAGCGAGCAGTGTATTGGTTTTACCGCAGTTTGATGGTCCACAAAATGCTGCTTGAATATTGTCAGGCAATAATTCCCCGTGACGTTTACGCATTTTCTGCTGCTCTGCCAGGCTATCGAAATTCGACACTGGCAGCTTGATTTTTTGTTGCTGGGAATCCATGTGAACGCTTCATTAGCTGGAGAGCAACTATCGCTGTAGCTATAAAAAGCGCGTTTATAATGCATCGAGATCAGTCGAGAGTTGTCCTCTCATGCATCATAATCGTACACAAGCAGCAACGACGTAAAGGTCGTGGTTTATTGAATACACTTATCAACAAGCTTCCAGTAGAGCTGCATATTCCAGGATATCAGTACTGTGGCCCTGGCACTAAACTAGCGAAACGACTAGCACGTGGAGATCCTGGAATCAACGCTCTTGATAGAGCCTGCAAAAGCACGATATTGCCTACCGCGCGGGGAGCCTGTAACCCTGTATGCGGCGCGTCCCCTGGGTGGCGGATAGGGAAATAGTGTACCAAACAGGCCACCGTGTTTGCCATACGGTGCGACCCGTGAGCTACCATAGGAAGATCCTGGATGGGGAGGCGATCCGAGGTGGCGCGCCGAAGTGACCATCTTTGGCTTCTGCTGACAGCAAGACGGGAGGCTGGCTACCTAGCTAGTACCAGCCAAACGGCTTGAGCGAGTGTGTGATGTCGTGTGACGTCTGCCAGAAACTCTCCAGAGAGCCAATCACTTTTGTTCGGGGTAGGCAGTTCGAGAGAGTGGAGATGGACTAGTGCGACAGCGCGTGCTATATCCTGGTATGCTGTACCCAGTCTGGCACCGCCTTCAGTCATGTTTTGGGGCCATGTCAGCTGCCTCCATAGACGGGGGGATCCGGGTGGTCGGACACATGCCGGGATGAAGAAAATTGAGTTCAAACATGGATGCTATGAACAAACTAGAACCAGAGGTACAGGGAAACCTGGCAGTTGACACCCTAAAGGTGCCAGTATCGCAAGACGGGGGATACCCAATCCACAAGTCAACCACCTGCACTGGTATAGCGAGCGTGATGAGTGCCGTTGAATACGAAAACAAGACAGTGATGGGGCTGTGGCTAAAAGAACACGCCAGCATGCGAGAAAAGCTACTGGAAATAAGACGAACGTCCAGAGAGATGACCAAAACTCTGGATAAGCAGAAGAACGTGAATACAACGATCAAAGAGGGGTTACCAGTAATAGGAGCTCTCACAACCTAGAGAAGACCATTCGAAGCCTCGCAAGTCGAAGAAGAGGGGACGGACATCATCCGATGGTGGCGGCGGTATCCCCGTTAAAAAAGACAAGAAGGAGGACAGATCTGCACCTTCTACGAGCAAAGCGCCAAAGGAAGCTGTAGATACACAAGGGGCTTGGCAGTTAGCTGCAGGAAGGAAAGCAAAGAAGAAAAAACAGGAGCAAAGCCAGCCTCAACAACTGAGGAAAAACGCAGGAAACGCCTCGCGGCAGAGGGGAGACGCAATCCTCATAAGACCGGAACAGGGTAAGACTTACGCCGAGATTTTTGAGAGAGATCAAGGCAAAGGTTAAGCCAGAAGATTTGAAAACAGAGGTTAAGTATCTCAGCAAAACAAAAGACGGTGACGGTCTGGTCGTTGTGGGTAAGAGTAAAGACAAAATGGAATCCCTCAAAACTGCCATACAAACTTCAATAGGGCATGCAGGTAAAGTTAGGGGCAAGATCTCCAGAACTACACTAGAGATCAGGGACATCGACAGTCTTTCGACGCAGGAAGATGTCCGAAGCGCTATTACAGCTGAGACGGGCAAAGGTGAGGCCAAAGTTCATCTGTTTGAGCCGAACAAGAGAGAACAGAGAGTGGCGGTGGTCGAAATACATCTAACTAAGGCCACCGCTCTACTTAGAAAAGGAAAGATCCGTATCGGGTGGGTAAATTGCCGAGTGAGGATTCGCGCAAATGTTACGCGATGCTATCGCTGTCTAGGATACGGACACGTGAAAGCAAGATGTGAAGGCCCCGACAGGAGCGCTAACTGCTGGAAGTGTGGCGTGGATGGACACAGGGCAGCAGAATGCTCTATGCCGATCCAAAGATGAAATATTTCTTATGTATAGATTCTAAGATACATAAAGAGAAGACGGTGCATGCTCCAGGCACTGGTGCATGCGCGGTCTTCCGGACAGCCCTGAACGCGAGTAAGACCAGAACATAATGGCGCGAATACTTTAAGGCAATCTGCACAGAAGTAGGCTGGCCCACGATCTGCTAAAACAATTCGTAGTCGAGCAGAAATTGGACATCGTTTTAGTCAGCGAACAATACACGTACCGTGACATACGTGGCTGGGTGTCTAACAACGCAGGGACCGCCGCTGCCTGGGTGCCCTGGCGTGGGATCGCGGAAACAGGGATGGGAGACGACTACGTGCGAGTAAAGGTGGGGTGCATCACTTACTTTAGCGTGTATCTCTCACCGAACCTCACCGCGGCGGAGTTTGTAATGAAGCTAGGAGCACTAGAAGACGCGATAAGGGATGTATCCGTGGAACTCGTGATAGGGGGCGACTTCAACGCTAGGGCCACGGAATTGGGCATGCCGACAAGTAACAGCAGAGGTAGGGCCATCCTCGAGATGACAGCTAGATTAAGACTCGTAGTGGCAAACGAGGGAAATACCCCTACTTACCGTAGACCAGGTTTTGGAGAATCCATACCTGATATAACTTTCGCGAGCGAAGCGACGATCGCCCAAGTTAAGGATGCACGTCACGGAGGAATATACTGCGAGCGATCATCAGTATATCCTTTTCAACATCCAGAACGATCGAGGGAATAGGACTACAGCAAGAACAAAGCGGACACCACGCTGGAATACCCGGCGTATGGACACAGAAAGACTTGCAGACGCGATTCAGGAGGCTGAACTCCCATTAAACGGGCTCCCACACCAATTGATAGAACGCGAAAAAGCAGAAGCGTTGGTAGAATGCATTACGCGACTCATAACGGAGCTCTGCGACGCTGCTATGCCACGGGTGTCTTGCAGACATGTAAGACGCCCGGTATACTGGTGGACGGACGAAATTGCGGAGCTTAGAAAGGATAGATTTCGTGCTAGGAGGAAAGCTCAGAAAGCCCTGAAACGACTCCGGCCTGAAGCTCGAGACTTGTGCACGAGATACGACGAGGCATGAAAAAGGTTAAGGGAAGCGATAAAAGATAGTAAGCGTAACTGCTGGGCAAAGATCCTCGACGACGTGGAGAAAGATCCGTTCGGAGACGGATACGCGATCGTAACCCGAAAGATAGGAGAAATGAAACAAACTGAACCCATGGAGGCAGAGGTGATAGAAAATGTAATCGATGGACTATTTCCTACACACCCCATCAGACCTCAAACAGAAACGACGAACGTGCCGTCAGAACAGATACCTTTTTTCACTGATGGCGAACTGATCGCGGCAACTTCATCCCAGAAAAGCGGCAGAGCTCCGGGACTGGATGGCATTCCTGCAGAGGTGCGCAAGGCCGTTGCAATCCAGCGACCGGAGCTGCTCCTAGAAATGTATAGTAAACCATTGTCTAGTGCAGGGCGTATTTAGCTCAAGATGGAAAAGGGCAAGACTAGTGCTTATCGAGAAACCGAAAAGGCAACAAAGAGAGGACCCATCGTACCGACCATTGAGTCTCCTGGATACAATGGGAAAGACAGGAGAGGCCCTAGTCAAACCTCGAATACTGGGAGCCATTCAAAAAGCAGGTGACCATTCTGACAAGCAATACGGCTTCAGAAAGGGGCGGTCAACAATAAGAGCGATTGGAGAGGTTAACACGGTAAAAAGAACGGATTTAGCCTGCCACGCGGCAAGACCAATTGTCGTACTTGTGACATTGGACGTCAAAAACGCGTTCAACTCGGCTAGGTCAGTAGATATACTAGACGCTCTTTGGTCGTTTGAAGTACCACCGTACATCATGCGACTAGTGGAAGATTATCTGAGAAATCGAGTTATCGAATACGAGACGATGGAAGGGAGAAGAAGCAGATGGGGTGGCACAGGGCTCGATCTTGGGACCGGATGTCTGGAGCATTCTGTACGATGGGCTGCTTAGACTAGAAATGCCAGAGGATGCCATACTTGTAGGGTATGCGGATGATGTCGCGGCGGTTATTACAGCGCGAAATCTAGAGACTGCGCAGGCAAAGCTAAACGCGATAATGTGTAGGGTACCAAAGTGAATGACAGACCACGGACTAACCTTAGCACTGAACAAGACGGAAATTGTTCTCCTAACTAGGAAGCGTATACCTTTTGTCATAAACCATTTATGTCTAAACCGGCGGCTAAGTACCTGGATACCTGTTAACGCTGGATACGAAGCTGAATTACGGGGCGCATTTAAGTCGCGTATACGGAAAGGCGGCGATAAGAGTAGCTCAGCTTAGCCGACTAATGGCCAACGTGCGTGCGCCGAGACCAACTGTTAGGCGGCTTCTAATGGCGACCACTAATTCCATTCGACTATATGGAGCGGAGGCGTGGGCCAGGGCTATGGAAGTAAAGAAATACCGCCATTACGAATAGCGTGCTCATACCGAATGGTCTCGGGAGAAGCGGTTATGATAATTGCGAGGGTGATCCCCGTCGATCTGCTTGCTATCGAGCGCAAGCGGATATACGAGGGTCGCCTGATTTCGGACAACATTTTGTTGGCTACCGAAGAACGCGAGAGAACAATGCGAAAATGGCAAGAAAGATGGGCTCAATGCCAGCAGGCGAGATGGACGAGAACACTGATTACGGAGATAAGGCCATGGACAGAGTGGAGGTGGGGGGAGGTGAACTTCTATCTTACCCAGTTCCTCTCCGGGCATGGCTACTTTAGAAGCTACCTGTTCGCGATGAACAGGGTGGCCACACCGGCGTGTAAATACTGCGGGGATGAACGGGACGACGCGAGACACACGTTCTTTGACTGCCCCCGATGGACAGATAGGCGTAGAGTTCTAGAGCTGACGATAGGGGCGTTCACGCCTAAGACACAGTAAGCAGGAATGGAACGAGGTAAAGGCGTACGTGGAGACGGTTCCCCGCGCGAAAAACAACGACGGATGTTTGACAGATTAGGTGACGGATACAATAGCATAAGACAGGCGACCCCCCGAAGGAATGCGAGAGCGGCTGGCGGCGGGATTTTCGCGGCCGCAAGAGAGGTGGAGTTTTAGTGAGTATGCCTGGCGTCCGTCCGTCCCACGCCAGGAGAGTCTCACACACGGAGAGTCTCGCCGCGGCTCTGTCATAGTGCATTAGCATTTCTCACATCCAACTCTGCAGATAGAAAAGAAAAGAAAAAAAAAAAAAAAAAAAAAAAAAAAAATTTGCCTACTCACAAAATCGAGAAAATGTCGAAGCAAGAAACGCTGCAGACAAGATTTTGGCTGCAAAAGCCTGGAAGCGAGTCCGAGCGGCAGACGCAGGAGTTGGCGAAAAGGCAGCTCCTCTCGCCATAGCAGGCACCATGAAAGCAAAATCCAAGTTTGGACTGGGCCTTGAACGGCGAATGAAACCATCTATTTCACTGGCTAAAATAATTAAAGCTGCTTCTACTTCTGCTATTCCAAGCAACAACTCTCACATAGTCATTCGCAGCGCACTCAAGGCTGCTCGCCAAGCTGTGAACAAGGCTGGAGGCAAGAAAAACATACGTATTCCACGTGTGTTGCCAGTCCCATCCAAAATTGGAGGATTCCTGCCATTTCTCATTCCGATATTTGCCGGTTTGAGTGCCACAGGTGCATTAGCAGGTGGTGCTGCTGGTATCGCTAAAGCAGTGAACGATGCTAGCGCCGCTAAACAACAGCTTGACCAAAGCCAAAGACACAACAAAATAATGGAAGCTATTGCGCTCGGTGGTAAGGGTCTCTATCTAAAACCTTACAAAGAGGGCTATGGTATGTATCTGAAATGTGAAGAAGGCTTGAGGAAAACAAACTTCAAATTGCCGCAACGTGCATTAACTGTCGTCGATCTTTTCAAATATGCCCTCATCCTAAAAATTCCATATTTTCGGGGCTTTTACATGCGAAATGTATTACTAGAGAGTGGACCGCACTACCGCGAATCGGCAATCGTCAATCTCGATGATGAAAACGGACCTGGCATACATTGGGTCGACTATCGAAAACGAGGCAACGATGAAGTGTATTTTGACAGTTTTGGAGATTTACAACCACCTCAAGATCTTATGGAATATTGGAACGTGAGCAGAGTCAAGTACAATCAGGAACATTGGCAAGTCTATAACAGCTACAACTGTGGAAGATTCACTGACACTGAGTCTGTCTGGAATTTCATCTGTACTGGAACTTCTGAACTGGACTTCTGAAGTTGTTGACATTCAATTCAATACCCAATATCGATACTGGCAATAACACGTTTTACGTGGGAGGAGAAGTGATAATTTTGCGAACAGGCAGCTACGAAATCGAAGACATCGAGAAGACTCAAACACAAGCCAAATATCAACACCCTTCGTTGCATGATCAAGTGTAATCGATCGATTGATTTCCAGCCAGAAGATTTTATTGGCAAATTGTTGGGTTTCACGAATCGTGTATTGTCGCCAAATACTGATCACGAATCCGACTTGCCAGTAGCCATTCTCAAAGTTAACGCTTTACGCGTCGAGTGTAATATTACTTCTGGGGTATACATAAATGAGCATAAATTGCACACCATATACGAATTCTTTCCAGCTGTCTCGCCAGGCTACAAGATTATCGAAGTTCCATCGCCAATTATTTACCTACCAGTTACTGTCAAGACTATAAATAACTTGCAGTTGCACCACGTCGATCAAGACGGTCATTTAGTTAATTTTCGTGGTGAAGTCATAACATTACACATCAAATCAGTCTGAGAATCATGGGCATAGTGTACAATACTAAAGTAGCCTATAATAGTAACTTGCCATGCCGTCGAGCAGCCAGTCGTCGACGAGTGCTCAGAGCGCTAACACGTCAAAACATACAGTTCCTAAGAAGTCTAGGTCTAAAAGTTGTCCTTGGAAAAATATAAGTTGCGTAATATTTTGCTGCTTTCAGCGAAATGGAAGAGGTGCTAAGCTACAGTCACCTGTCGTATTTGACACTGTTTGAATCTGTTGCGCATTACGAGATTCATGCGCATCAGCCCTATACTTTATCGAATTTCAACAACAGCGATGAAATTCGCATTGGTATACAACATCAAGATCTATGTGTGCTGCCTTCGCGCAGTTCACTACATATATGCGGAAAATTGCAAAAACCAGATGGCACTGCTGTCGAGGGCACGAGATTTGTAAACAACGCCATATGTCATCTATTTGAGGAAATTCGTTACGAGCTCAACGCCATACAGATTGATCGATGCAAGAATGTGGACTTGACAAGTCTTATGAAAGGGTTCGCATCATTCAGCCCTAGCTCAGCAATTGAAAATGCTGGCTGGCTCGACATCGCAGAGACTCAACGGCTAGACAATAATGGCTACTTTGACGTATCGATTCCACTTGGTACAATCCTGGGTTTTGCTGAAGATTATCGCAAAATCGTTGTAAATGCCAAACATGAGCTTATTCTCACAAGATCAAATTCTGATATGAATTCTGTTGTGCAGATGCCAGTAGTCGTAGCTGGTGCAAACGTTTACGAAGATTACCAAGTTGAGATAACCAAAATTGAATGGCTAATGTCATATGTGGTGCTCTCGGATAAATATAAAATTAAACTGCTCAATCATCTGGAAAAAGATAGACCTGCCACCATGAGTTTTCGTAGCTGGGAACTATATGAGTACCCATTGTTGCCCAGTACATCAAAACACGTATGGACTGTCAAAACTGCTAATCAGCTGGAGTAGCCTCGCTTTATTATTCTTGGCTTCCAGGCAAATGGCAAGGGACGAAAAACAGCCAATGCTAGTCGCTTTGATCATTCTAACATAAGCAACTTTACACTGTTTCTCAACTCACAATACTATCCCTATGGAAATCTCAATCTCAATATTACTAATAATCAGTATGCTTCACTCTACGATATGTATGTTAGCTTTCAAAATGCTTACTACAACAAAGACCAATGCTGAAAAAGGCTGACTATCTGGCATATGCCCTTCTCGTTGTCATTGACTGCTCAAAACAAAATGAGTCACTGAAGCAAGCATCAGTTGACGTGCGTCTCGAATTTGAGGCCAGAGCAAATATTCCAGTTGGCACCTCCGCATACTGTCTCATCCTACACGATCGTATTATCAAATACAGCCCTATGAGTGGGGATGTGAAAAAAATCGTTTAAAGGGTGGTGGGAGAAGATAGTATAAATTGAGCAGCAGCTTGTTGTAGGCAGTCAGTCAAAATGGAGTACGTGCTCGATGTGCAAGGATTTAGAAAGCCTGTGAACGAATTTGTCGTCAAGGAACTTTCCACAGTTCCACTCAACGCTCATCTCAAGACATTGGTGTTTTTTTTTCAAGCCACCCACGCCATGGCGCAGGCTCACAGCCAAGTACAAGTCTGAAAATCTCTGGCTGGAACACAATTATCACGGACTATCCTGGAGTTCAGGAGATCTACCCTATGCAGAGCTTGAAAATGTGCTGAAAACTGTTCTAAATGACGCGAGTGTTGTGTATGTGAAAGGAGCCGAGAAGAAACAATGGCTCGAGAAGTTTCACGTAGTAGATATGGGTAAAATGGGCTTTCCCTCACTACAAAGGCTGAAATATGATATTTTGGAGCCTCTCTGTCCACATCATAAATTAGCATTTAAAGCGATCTTTTTATGTTTTCTTTTTATCTTTTAAAAGATCACTCAGACAATTGTATCGCACAGAGCATCTATCGCTTATGACTCCGAAAGATATTGCATTTTTACCGAGAGAATTTCTCATTACATTTGCTGCTAATAGCATTGAGCAAGCTTGGGATAAGCTGCCAAACATTTGAAGCTGGATTCAGAAATTTTAGAGTGTCTACGCTGTAGAGAGTACAATTCCATCGAGAATGGAATCCCACCTTTGAAAAGAGACTGTTCACAGTGTAAACTGAATGCTCAAAATAAATAGCAACATGGAGAAGCAGGTGCGTTTTCAAGAAAAGCCGAAAGTTTATCTACTGTGTCCATGGACTTATGCACACAAAAATGCACGACGTGGAGAGTGGGAGCAAGTAGCCCGAGATCGAGAGCGTTTCAAATTCAGGATCGAAAGAATGAGCAAAATTATTATACCAGTACTTGAAAAAAAACTGAATGAGTTCTGTATAAAGTAATGTTGAATAAATGTATTAATTTGAATTGTGACTATTGCATTTCCCTAATCCTTATACATGCTGTTAAATACCGTTAAGTAGCGCGTTTCATATAATTCTCACTTTGAACGTCAACGAACATAAATAAAAAAAATACCAGTAATATATAAAATCTGTAGACCCTCTGACCTCGAATGGCCTCCTGGAGACAGAACGCTGCCAGGAGTTCATATTGAACAGCACGCTGCCAGGACTTAACCTTGAACAGCACGCTTCCAGAAGTATATCTCAGACTGCTGGGAGTATACCCCAGGAATCACGCTGTCGGGAGTATACACATCCTTGGACCGCGTGAATTTTCCCTTTCCCTATTTCCCTATCTCCTAAAAATCCTAAAGTTTTTAAACTTTGTGTGAAGCTATCATTATAATTTTAGATCATGGATCATTTTAGTGCTATATTTTCTGTAGCTTTATTCTTGAAAATAGCATTTCAAAATGATATTCTTTTTCACATCCCACACTATGCACTATTGATTTCCTCTCAGTTCAAATGTAATCTTATTTTACTCAAATCCACGTTCATCAAGATTCAGAAATCCACAGTTTAAAAAAAAATTACGTTACTTCATTGGCCTTTTCAATATTTAAATTCTTAATTATTTTCCTTTTCATATATGCGATTTCAACTCATTTCAGTATTATCACTTTCTACGATCACTTATGACATTATCACAAACTTTTTATTTAAAATGCAGTATGTATTATAATGCACTTCACAAACGGAGATATTTAGTAATCGAATCAAACGATTAAACACATTTTTACACCGTGAAATTATTGAACTATTTAATCGCGTTATCTAGGCCCATAACCTATTGGAAATGGGTTGTAAATAACACACAAATCATAATCCTTTTAAGTAATCTCGTTTATTCTGAGATGCATAGAAGGAGCGAGCACATCCGAAATCGGTAACGTTCTGTCAGAGACTAAGTGTAGCTAGCGCATATCAAGAGCGCAGAAAGGGAAGGGAAAATCCCTCAAACAATGGCCCTACTCTATAACTTGCAGAAGGACTCCAAATGGCAAGGTTCACCGAGAAGTTCGCAGCCCGCTACAACGTGCCGCAGCACGTCGTGTCGTAGCGCCGCTACCCGAGCTTATAATCATAGAAACATAAACGCATAAGTAGACCCTTCTTAGCTATAAATGTACTAAAGATTTAGTTTTCAAATACGGATATTTGCAACAGTAATAAAAGAAGATAGCCTCTCATTGAAACGATTGCTTGATTATAAGAGGGTGGTCTTGCTTTGGAAAGTGATTTCTGTTTTTAATTTTGAACATATTTTTTTGTATTCTTTGACTTAAGTCTAAACAATTATTATAGGCACCTCCCCAGATAATGATGCCATAGTTGGCTATACTTTGAAAAAATGCATGATATAACATCATTAAAGTTTTGCTTTCGATTTACTTTTTCAGTTTTATAAGAATAAATAATATATTCTGCAACTAGGGGGGGGGGGAAATTGCTTTTTCTTTAAAAGGGAAAAATAGGCCATTTTTTCTGTATATGATGAAAAATAAGGGTCCCAATATAGTTCCGTGTAAAACACCAATAGATATTTCTTTATACTTACTTTCGAAGTCATGAAATTCAACACATTGTTTTCTATCTGAAAAAGAGCTAGTAATTTTATTTAACACCATGCCTCTTATACTGTATCTATCTAATTGGCGTAGTAACATCTTATGATCCAGACTGTCGAACTCATCAACTAAGTCCAAAAATGTGGTGATAATAGGATCACATTTGTCCATAATCTTTAAGATAATATTAGGAATATAGTTCAAAGCGTCAACATTTTCTCTGTTCTTAACAAATCCAAATTGCTTTTCTGATATTATGTTACATTCCATCAGGAACCACTATAGCATTTAATATTTACTGTTCATTGCCTTAATGTTGCATTTCAAGATTCACTAGACTTGACAGTATTGCCGATGGGCAAAATAATATTGCTGCAAGCATTAGGCAATATTGCTTCACACCGAAATGTCCGCTCTTACATTTGCAACGTCAACTAATGACTCCTACAAAACTCAATTTTTTCCGGATATTGCCTCAAGATTGCATTACCAGATTTCGTAATACTGCATTTGGCCATAATAATGTTGCTGCAACAATAAGGCTACCTTTCTACCATTGTGCGATATTTCAGTAACCTTCTAATAATAATAAAACATGGCACATTAATGTAACATTTTTGCTTTACCCTAGTAGCAGCTTTATAATAGTAAAATTTTCAGTTTAGCTAAAACTTCATAGAAACGCATTTGAAGGTGTTTGAAGTTCAAATCATGCGTTTTTAGAAAATGTCCGTGCGGATGGCTGTGTGTGTGTGTGTGTGTGTGTGTGTGTGTGTGTGTGCATACCGTCATGATTCTAGAACCACTAAATTCTGAATTCGGGAAAAATTTTTTTGTATGATTCTGACCATTTTATGGCCATACTATAGACATTTTTCGATTTGTGAAAAAATTGAATTGCTAGTTTCTAATGATATAATTTTTACAATATATTTAAAAATAGTGTATTTAGAACAACATACAATTTTCTACTTTTTTCCGCAAGATTTTCCAGATTGACCGTATAATGGGGTTTTAGACCGGGATAATAGAGAATGACGGGGTCCGCACAGGTGTATAAGCGATCAGTGGCGCATCCACTGATCGACGAATAAGCGAGAGGAAAAGTATGTAGCAGCTAGTTGCAGGCTTCTTGAAGGCTATGCGAAGCCTGGCCCGTAGCGCAGTTTGCTGTACGTGCACGTCCTCGTGCACGTGAGCCCGCGGAGGCGTCGTGAGTGATTTGGCTACGTAGCTAGATCGCGAGATAAACTAAGAGTGAATCGCATGGGAATGGATAGAGTCAGGAGGAAAGTGACACAAGCGATCGGGCAGGTACTTACAGAAATGCTTTGTGGAACTCGATAAATGCCTCGTGGCTTTGACCGGAGCGGCGCAGGACAGATGACCAGGGCCCGACGCTGGACAGCAGGACGGACGCCTCAAAGCCTCGTGTGTGGCCGGGTGCAGCAAGAAGTCGAGCGGCAAACAAATGGACACGCGGTGCTGAACAGCAGCAGGACGATTCCAGCGACACACGAAGTATCTGGTCAAGGACGCAGCAGCAGTTCTCTGGAAGATGAACGCACGCACGCACGGATATCTCTAGCTTAAAGTACACGTAGCCACGGAAACAAAGCGGCAGTATCGGTACGACTGTACAGCTCGGCGCTATACTCCTAAGTGTCGCGGCGCGAGACCTCTCTCTCCCTCTCTCTCTCTCATTCTCGCAGACAGCGCCACACGCGCATACACACTACGCACGGCTCTCTCTCTCTCTCTGTGTTATGGCTGTCTGCTCCTCTCACTTACCTGCTGCTGTAAGGAATGTTATACACAAGAATATTTACAGATAGAATGTTTATTATAGTATGATCATACAGTATAGGGGAGAGAGGAACGAAACGAGTGCACACAAGGCAACTCGTTATATTTCCCACCCCCAGACGCTGGTAGCACGGGGTACCAGCTTGATCAACTGTCTCTCTCGACTATAAGAAAATGAAAGATGAAAATTAGAATGTAATGAAATATTCAAATTCATTCAATGGGAAAGATAATAAACGATTAATAAAAGGAGCATCCGTGGCTCGGTTGGCTGAGGCGCACGCCTTGGCCGGCCGAGACACGCTCGCTCAAGGGGCCGTGGGTTCGATTCCCGGTGAGGTCAGCTCGGATTTTTTCTGAGTTGTTTTCAGCGGGAAAAGTACCCAAGACTCCGGCTGTTTCGAGGTAGGTTTTTCCCCGGAATTTTCCTTCAGAGTAATTCCGGGTTTTCCCTGCCTCACAGGCGTAAGCCTGGGCGAATGCGAAACAGTGGTAGGGACAATAGGTAAAGGCAGGAATTAGGTAGCCAACCCGATGCATTAGGCAGGGAGCGCCGGCCTTACCGGCGTGGAGCTGGTCTAATACGGGGACCTTCTCGGGGGAAAGCTACACTGAGAGACGGACCCGATGCCCTCTCGGGGGCAGAAAGTGCTGGCTTAACCAGCAAGGTGTGTGTCTGAAAATATGGTCCTCACCGGATAAGTCTCTCAGAGTGGAAAAAATAATAGGGATACAGTGAGGTAAAAATCGAGGTATAGGATTGGGCACTACTTCCACACAAAGGTGGTGGAAGGCCCCCGGCAGCTGGGCCTAATTGGCCGCGCCGGTAATGGAGACCAAAGAAGAAAAAAAAAATAAACGATTAATATGAGAGCAATATTAACAACTATCAGCCTCTTCGTCTCTCTTACAATTACATGAGGTAGTATCAAGAATAAACAAAAATCGAGGGCGTTGATGCCAGATACTAAGTTAGATAATACGCTTCTGTACAGCAAAAATAAATTAAATAAAAATGAAAATCGCTTGGTCTCTTCTGATGATCTTGAATGCTGCGAAGCTTGATGAGAGGCGAAGATCTTCGTGTAGATAAGCTTAGTAGCGGTAGCGTGGGAAATCGCCACTCTGGAACTTGCTGTGAAGGTAGTAGATGGGGCAATTCTTAGTCCTCGCAACTCCCGTCAAGTTACAGACCTGGCAGTACCTGACGTACAGCAAATCGGTGCGAGGGCCTTCCAAAGGGCCGCAGGGCTTTTTAGCGTCTTTGTAGGCCATAGCCGTTGGTCCAGGCTCCCTTGGGGGCATCTCGCTGGTTTTTGGGGTGCTAGCTTTGCCTGCGTGAGCCACTTCGAGGTGGTGCAGTTGCTCGCGTATCTCCTCGAGCTCCTGATGCTTTTTCAACTGCTCCAGCTTCAGAGCTTTTCTTTTCTCCTCCTGTTTCTGGTTCTCGTGCCACTGGGCCTCTGCTCGCTCGAGATACTCCTGTAAGTCGACTGCCCTCTGCACTTTACCAACGAAATCCAGCAAGGCCTTACCCCTGATGTCTTCCCGTTCTGCGAAAGGGAGCACCTCTTTGTAGGCTGCTTTTTCCTTGAGGGCGGCGGCCTTGCGATCTCGGAGGCAAGCCCGAGCGTTGGCCTCGATCCGGGTCCACTGTTCCTGCAGTGTTGCGGTGCCTGGTGGAGTGGGCGTAGCGCCTGGAGGCGGAGATGGAGCAGTCTCCTCGTCGAGCGGCTGTGGCTGCAGAGCTTCTATGCCACGGGGCTTTTCGGTCGACGGCCCTGGCAGTGCCATGAGAGGTGCTTCCTCTCGTTCTGGAGCCGGAACTGGCAGAATAGCTGCTCGTGGAGCTGGCGAGGGTTCCGCTGTTGTCCTTGCGGCATCTCCTAAGGACCGCAGGAGGTCCGACAGTGTGGTTGGATCATCGGGTGTCGGTGGTATCTCGCTGGCCTGTCCCATAATCAGCTGACCCACTAGCTGGCTGAGTCTCCGTAGTAGTTTCGGCGAGATCTCAATGACCGTTGCGGGCTCCTTGGGAGGTAGCATGTTTCTAAAATAGAGATCGTAGAGCCGGTTAGATCGGAGCTCCTGGCCATAGGCGACAAAGAAGAGATTAAGCAGAATTAATATCTACAAGATTCAAGAGAGATGCAAGCAGGCAAAAGCGCAGGAAAGAATTTTAATTATTGTCCATTTCTGGGGCGCAAGCGGCGAGGCAAAGTTTCTGCTGGGACCGTCACTGTTTTCTTAGCACCTCGCGGTCTACCCCTGCGCTTCGGTACTGTGGGAGTTATAATTTGCGCCGGAGAATCATCAGTTACTTCAGTCGCTGGTGCGGGAAGCACGATTGGAGAGGGCTCGCTGTTTCTCCTTGGCGGAGTTGGCGGGCCTTGTGTTGTGCTATCCACCCCTTGGTCATCTTGCTCCTCTTCTGGGAACTGTTCTTCATCATAACATGGTTTTAAGTCACATACGGCAACTTTTCCTATGCCGACTCCTTGCTCTGTCTCAAGCTCATAGGAGTTCACGCGAGCCGTGACGGTAAATGGCCCAGCATATTTCGGGCTTGGTTTGGCTGCGATAGCTTGAGCTGCAGAGGAAAGTATACGATTCTTCGCCCATACTTTATCACCCACCTGATATTCGACATCGCGGCGTTTCGCATTATAGTATTTGGCTTGCCGATCTTGAGCGATTTTAGAATTTTCTTCATCAGTTGCTCGGAAGTTGTCTAATTTTTCCATGCGAGCGTGCCAATCTTCTTCCGCGGCTCTTTCTAAGCTTTGCTTGGCAGCTTGCTCTATTTCTCTTCGAGTAGTACCCGGCGGCTCTGGATTTCTTCCATAGTTGAGAAACGCCAGACTAGAGCGTGTTGCTTCATGTATAGCGGTGTTGTATGCG
Source organism: Pteromalus puparum (assembly GCA_012977825.3). Classification (NCBI taxonomy): domain Eukaryota; kingdom Metazoa; phylum Arthropoda; class Insecta; order Hymenoptera; family Pteromalidae; genus Pteromalus; species Pteromalus puparum. The sequence continues at coordinate 27,199,973 of CM053168.1, read as the reverse complement.
AAAGCGAATTCCGGAATGTGCTGATCCCAAGTAGTATGCTTGGTTTCAATGAAAGCAGCAATCATAAGGCGAATAAGGGGCACAGGTGCCGTGATATACTCCATGTGCTTCCAAAAAGTTATCGACAAGTTTATTTTTAAAAGGAGTACCATTATCTGATAAGAGCCGATCAGGGATACCAAATCTTAAGAAGATTCGCAGATTCAGTTCTCGCTTGATGGTTTTTGCATTGGCCTTCCTTATCGGGATGCGTTCGATCCATCTCGTAAATAAGTCGATAAAAATTAGTAGATGTTCGTGTCCCTGGGTTGACCTCGGAAAAGGTCCCATAGTGTCGCCAGCGACTATCTCCCAGGGTCGTGTAACCACGTGTTTGCCCATAAGCCCTGCGGGAGCGAGTTGCTCCGCTTTGACTTGCTGACAAATGTGGCAGTTCCTTAGGAAGTGTGCTGTATCCTTATACATATTTGGCCAGTAGTACCGGAGCACTATTCTCTGATGGGTCTTAAACCTTCCTTGATGTCCAGAGACTGGCTCGTCATGACACTCGGCGAGAATCGGTTCTCGCTGTTCGTAGGGTACTACCAGCTTCCAACCGTTGTCATCTTGTTCGAGTAGATCGTTTACCGTCGGATCTGGGCGGTTATGATAGAGTCGGGCACCCACGACCTTCCAGAAGGGGTATGCCTTCGGATCTTCGACGACTTGCTTCGCCTTTTTCTGGTACCAAGGATCCTTGATCGACTCGTCCACTGAAAGCGAGGCTATTACAGCTGTTTCGTCTTCGTCGGTCTCGTACATACGAGAGAGCGCATCGGGCACGACGTTGTCTTTACCTTTACGGTGAACGATCTCAAAGTCGTAGGACTGGAGACGCAGAGACCAACGGCCCAATTTTCCGTTTGGATGTTTTAAGTTCTGTAGCCACACAAGGCTGTGGTGGTCCGTTGCTACAGTGAAATGGTAGCCTTCGATGTAAGGTCTAAATTTTTCTATTGACCAAATAACACTGAGGCATTCCCTCTCTGTCACCGACAGCCTGCGCTCCGTAGCAGACAAGACGCGGCTCGCGAAGCAGAGCACGCGGTCTTCTCCCTCAATGCGTTGCAGAAGGACGCTTCCAAGTCCTGTATCGCTGGCATCACATTCTACTATGAATGGAGCGCTGAAGTCAGGCCTTGCTAAAACTGGAGCGGTGGCCAACAGAGTTTTTACTTGCTCAATAGCTGCTTCTTGTTCGTCCTTCCACTCGTATTTTACATTTTTACGAGTGAGTGCAGTGAGCGGTTTGCATAGTGTAGCGAAGTCTTCTGGAAATTTCCGGTACCACGAAGCCATCCCAAGGAATCTGCGCAGTTGCTTTAAGTTCACTAGAGCCGGGTACTCGACTATAGGCCGAACTCGTTCTGGATCGGGGCGACAGCTCTCACGATACACAAGTACGCCTAGGTAACGCACTTCAGACATGCATATTTTTGACTTCTTCCGGTTTATGGTGAGTCCAGCTTCGTTTATCCGTTTCAAGATTAACGTTAGTCATTTGACATGGTCTGAGAACGTATCGGTTGCAATTATGATGTCGTCTAGGTACGCAAAGGCATACGGGTTCCTTTCTGCATTACGGCATTTCATTTCTGGCGTGATCAGGTGGTCAGCGAGCATCTGGAACGTCGCTGGCCCTCCTACGAGGCTGACGAATTCAAATAATCCGAGTCCAGGTACAGTGAAGGCTGTGATAGGGATGGATCGCTATGTAAGGGGTATTTGCAAAAACGCTCCTGAGAAATCCAGCGCCGATATATATCTAGCATGCTGTATCTTCCGCAATATCATATCCATGTAGGGTAGCGGGTAAGCAGCTATTTTCGATACAGCGTTCACTTTTCGGTAATCGACGCAGAAACGAAAACTGCCGTCAGATTTTCGCACCATAACTACTGGACTAGACCAATTACTTTTGGATCTTCTAATTATGCCGGCACGGAGCATCTTATGCACTTGCTCGTGCATTTCGTCCTCTAAAATTTTCGAAACAGGGTAATACCGCTGTTTGATAGGGCGAGCACTTCCAACGTCGATATCGTGGTGAATCCCGTGCAGCCCAACTGTTCACAGGCAGGATCGGGTAGCAGTTCTTTCATCAGATTGTCGATTTCTAGGCGCTGCTAATCGGTAATTGCTTCAATTCCGAGAGAGGCGAGCGATAAAAGCTCCTCAGGACGCATAGATGAGAGGACGGCCGGAACCTCAGTATCTGTGCCTTTAAGCAGTAGCTTATTTGCTACAGGATCAAGCATCGCCAAAAATGCGCGAACGAAGTCGGCACCTAAAGTGCACTCAGTGTCGGCTTCATTCAAGATAAGAACGTCAATCGAATGAGTTACTCCACCGATGGTGAAGGGCAATTTAAGGCTACCCATTATAGGCACTAAATGACCATCGACTGCTCTAGCCCCTGGGCCCACATGTGGTCTCACGCGCCTATTTAATCAGGCAGCGAGCGATATGCTGATGGGGCCAAGGACGGTGCGTGAAGCTCCGGTGTCGTAGAGTCCTCTTAATTTAATTTGACCGACCTCCACGGCCAGCCACCAACGTGGAAACTTCTCAACTAAAGCGCTGGCAACAGTACCTCCATCGCAGAACGCCTCCACATCGGTCGAGCTACTCGTTGCTAGCGGTGAGTCGCTCGCCGTGCCGTGAAGTGTTTGCGCTACTCCTGTTACGCTTTCAGCGTCGAAGGTCCGCGGTTGTTCTAGAGCGGTAGGGACCTTATCTACTCGCTCTCTTTCCCGTTTTTTGACTGATCTTGGGCACATTCTGGGCAGGTGAGCTTAGTGTAACCAGGCCAGCTGCAATTCCAGCAAAGAACATTCTCACCGTCCGGATGTAATGTCCCACGTTTATACACAGGAAATAAGTATATGTATAACGCCTGTGCGATGGCATTCATGCACACGCACAGACGACGTCTACCGAAACCGACTGCGACATTACGAAACCGATCGCCGAAAATCGGAGCAGTGATTGACCTGCGAGTCAGCACTGCTCGCGCGCGGTTAATTACAACACCTGCATGCGTGTATCCTCGTAGTGGCAGATGCTGATTGGTCGCGTAGTGCCTTCTCAATAAAATCATGTCAATTGCGTGTATCGACACCGAGGCTTTATAAGCTCCGGGATCGATCCACGCAGTGCCTTTTCACGTATACTCTTCCTACCGACAACTGGACCTGGTGATTGAATACGAGTGCTGTATTCCTGCTCGCATCGCTTATTGAGTGCCTAGAACCCACTCAAACTCTGTGGGTAGAATATAGTATAACTCTTCGTTGCTAGACGTGAGTTGAACGTAGTACAGTAATAGCGAAGGACCGCCGAGTGGCATCTCCGGCGAAAGCAAGTGAAGTAACCTTCATCTGTGCAGTAGGCCAATCTTACTCATTATTGCCACGAGTAATCGTGTAGATTAAGAACAAATAGCACCTGCCACGAACGAGTGATTAGAGCCATTTCTAGTGCGCAGAGCAACAATAATTGTAAGTCCACAATTGTATAATTATTAGATTAAACTATCAAACATCCTGTATTAAATTGTGTAACATCAGCTGAGTTCCGGGTTGTCTCCAATAAAGAAACTATAACAATTAATCAGATTCTATAATAATAATTATTATTATTATAAGCGTATCCTTAAAACAACCTAAACAACTAAGAATAAAGGAACAAAGTAAGCTTGCCAGCATCATCAAGACCGAAGGTAAGAGCGAGCAATTCACCTGCGGACACACCAACAGCGTCCGCCCGAAAGAACCGGTCCGCGCAAGAATAGAAAGTGGACAGACTACCGTCCGCGCACGAGCGTCCGCGTAGCAGACCCATCGCCGCGATAGTCACGTGCCACTTGTCCACGTAGATTGTAGATTCAACACCTCTAGTAACAATAAGGCTCATGAGCCTATGCTAGTTTCCACGAATAAAATAATTATTTGTACGACTCGCGCAGCCCGTATTCATACTAAATACGGTCTTTACACGGACCTGCCGGTTTATCCTTGCTTTTATCCGACTTGGGTGTAATTTCGTCGGCACGATCCCCTCTACGACGCCAGCCTCCTTTGCCTCGTTTATCTCCTCGACCGCGTTTGCCACTGCGAGTCGGCGTCTGGTCGTCGTCGGACTTCTCCTTTTTCGGCGATGTTTCTGCTTCTTTGGAAGAGGTCTTTTTCGCCGAGGAGTTCTTTCCTGAACCTGACTTCGTGCGGTTGGGAGAGTCGAGCTCTATAGACCTCTTCTTGAGGAACTTCTCGAAGTACCTCTCCCATTCTGCCTCCGACATGGACAGCATGTTCGAGTTCACCGAGGTGATGCTGATCTGCTTGTTCTTGGGTCTTTTGCCAGGCCTATATGCCGTTTCCGGTAGCACCGTTTGGTCTACTGGTGGTGGTGGCCTCCACTGACCATCTTCATCGTCTTCCACTTCTTGGGCTCTGTCGAGAAGTTCTTGAGTATTCGTTAAATTCCCATAGTATTTCTTCATCCTCTTTTTAAGCTTTGGAAGCATGTTATCGATGACCAGATTAAATTGTTCCTGCTTGCTCCATGGATTTTCAAAGCGATTTAAGATCATGAGGAGGGAGACAATGTAGTCTATTACAGGCTCGTCAGCTCCTTGCGTGCGTAGATGAGCCTCGACTATCAGACTCCGCTTATTCCTTCTAGACTTGCTGTAATTATTGAGAGCTGCCCTCTTGAAGTCTTGGTACGTTTGCCACGAAGGCCTCAAGGCACGATACCAAAACAGGGCAGGTTTCGCTAGCATGGGGAACAAGGAATCTAGGAGTTCATCGTCGGATATATTCTCTAATCTCTGATTTGCCTCGACTTGCGCTAAGAATTCTTCAATGCTGATGCCCTTGTCGCCAGAGAATTTTAATTTCCACTCTCTAACTGTCCTCCCGAGATTCTTTGTTCTCGGACGGGAGTTGTCCAGAGTGTTCCAGGTGCTGCTTGGCACAACTCCTGCGATTTGATTTGTTACTTGAGGACTCGGTTGCGAGAGGAAACTCATAGCTGTTTGAGGCCAAATCCCCCCGTCGCAGCTCGAGCATATGGGCTGATTGTAGACGGTCACGGCCGGCCAGCAGAGATTAGGATGCTGCGGGGCGTCTGCACGCAAAGAACTCGGCACAGTAGCCGGTGTTCCTGTAAAAGCTTTCGGCTGACTAGCTTTAGTCGTGGAGTGGAATATCGGAGCTTGTGCATTTAAAACTTTTTTCTCGTTCGAATACAGATTATTGTGCTGATTCGACATGTCGTAATAATTTAAGTCGAAGGTATCCTGGAATTGAACACTTTTTGTTGTTTCGTTGCGGTTAATTTTCTGACGTAATGCGTCTTCAGTTGCGCTTGTTGTTGCGCGTTGCATATTACATTGTGCAGTTGTACTCGGAGGTCTCTATTTAAATTTTCTAATTCGGCGATTTTCGACGATAGATTCTGGATTTCTTCTGTTTTTCCTGCGATTTACCCATTTATTTCGGCTTTCTTTTTATGTAAGTCACGCATTGCTGTCCAGCCTCTTTCTAATTCTGCAGCCACTGATGCCGGGACAACCTCTACTTCTCCACTTGGTAGAACCGTGCGCACCATAGGTATATTCCACCTCTGGTTTATTGCTAGTATGCTTTGCAGCGTGGCTGGTGTTACTGTGTCTTGCGCGCTCAATGATCTGCTGAGATGTGCGCAAGTCGGTGGTGAGACTATTGTAGTCGTTACTACTACAGTAGCAACAGGCGGTGCCACGAGGCTGTATGTACTCGTCGTATGGAGCGACGGTTGTCGTGGTGCGTTAAAGTTTACGCTATTTTGAGACTCAAATATTTCTTGTCTCGAGTCTACTGGTATTGTGAGTGACATATCTTCCACTTTTTGATGATCGTGTGGCGAACTGGACGGTAGCTTCACGTCAGCGTGCATGCCGTCCTTAAGCGCTTCTTCTGCCTCAATTAGCGTAAAGACATCATTCTTTAATTCTGCTGGAAAAGCGGGTGACTGCACAAAAGTCAAGCACAATTCGTCTCGCCTTTCAATATCTTCCTCCGTATTACTGTCTTGTACGAAGTCTTCGGCTGTATAGTTGCCATGTAATCTCCGGAGTAATCTGTTCGCTCGCTCGAATAAAGTACCATTCGTTTGTTGTTCGAATTGGTTTAACGCATCGTTGACTTCTACGCTCGACAAATTTTTAATCCAGCCCCTCAATCTAGCATTTACGCCTTCTTTAAAAATTGTAAGATCGGCTACAGACCAGTTGGTTGCCATTTTCGAATAGTTTTAATTTAATTTATAATGTCAAAAAAACAAGACTGAATTAATTTGTCGAATGTACCTTGACGTATTTCAGAACGCAACGCACCAAAAAAAAATTTCAAATTCGAGAAGATATAAAATTACAATCAAATAAATATGCGAAATAAATTATTACGATCAATTAAATGTGCGTGAAAAAATAATATAATAGCAGAGCATGTATGCTCTGTAGCACGCTTCGATTGACTTAGAAGTATATCGCATACCACGGCAATATAGTATATAGTCTCTCGCAGAATATTCCGTGACGTAATCAGCGTCGAAAATTTGAATCAAAACATTCTTGAATTCAAACGTGTAAATCGTCTCAATGAAAAAATTTCAGAGCGCTAGAAAGTGTGCACTTTGTTTACGTTTCGCCGCTGCCTGACGCTTCCAAGGGTAAATACGGTCGGTCCTTGTAAACACACGTGTTCGCTCGCAAAATTCCTCTCGCGCTCGCGAAAAACTACGCAGCAATTTATAGCTGAATAAATTGTTTTACAGTGTAATAATTAACCCGTAACGTTAGGACGCCATATATAACGGGGTTTTAGACCGGGATAATAGAGAATGACGGGGTCCGCACCCGTGTATAAGCGATCAGTGGCGCATCCACTGATCGACGAATAAGCGAGAGGAAAAGTATGTAGCAGCTAGTTGCAGGCTTCTTGAAGGCTATTCGAAGCCTGGCCCGTAGCGCAGTTTGCTTTACGTGCACGTTNTGAGCCCGCGGAGGCGTCGTGAGTAATTTGGCTACGTAGCTAGTTCGCGAGATAAACTAAGAGTGAATCGCATGGGAATGGATAGAGTCAGGAGCAAAGTGACACAAGCCGAGTAATAGCAAAGTTTCTCTTTATGTAAAGACTCGAAATCAGTACAAAATCAGTGCGGAGTAAGAGAGACGGAGCAGAGCGAATAATGCCGAGAGAGAGAGTATTGCGATAGGACAGGTACATACAGAAGTGCTTCCTGGAACTGGATAAACGCCTCGTGGCTTTGACCGGAGCGGCTCAGGACAGATGACCAGGGCCCGACGCTGGACAGCAGGACGGACGCCCCAGAGCCTCGTGTGTGGCCGGGTGCAGCAAGAAGTCGAGCGGCAAACAAATGGACACGCGGTGCTGAACAGCAGCAGGACGATTTCAGCGACACACGAAGTATCTGGTCAAGGACGCAGCAGCAGTCCTCTGGAAGATGAACGCACGCACGCACGGATATCTCTATCTTAAAAGTACGCGTAGCCGCGGAAACAAAGCGGCAGTATCGGCACGACTGTACTGCTCGGCGCTATACTCCTAAGTGTTGCGGCGCGAGACGCGCCCGCGTGGTCAGTGCAATCTCTCTCCCTCTCTCTCCCTCTCTCTCTCATTCTAGCAGACGGCGCCACACGCGCATACACACTACGCGCGGCTCTCTCTCTCTCTCTCTCTCTCTCTCTCTCTGTGTTATGGCTGTCTGCTCCTCTCACTTACCTGCTGCTGAAAAAATATACACAAGAATATTTACAGATAGAATGTTTATTATAGTATGATCATATAGTATAGGGGAGAGAGGGGCGTAACGAGTGCACACAAGGCAACCCGTTATAAACGATCCGTTCAATTTTTATAATAAAAAAGGTGTTTTCTTTAAAGTTTATATCTCTAAAACTAAATAGTCAAACATCCTGAAAAAAATTACGATAATAGAAAACGATAATATCTACTTGCTGTAAAAATTTCAAGCTTTTTTATTATTTCAAGCTAGTTTTTAAGCTAAAAATCGAAAACTAAAAAAAAAAATCGAATTTTGTCTGTCGTACGGTTACGGAAGTAACACGGCTTTAATTAAGTCAAAATTTCGGGAAAATATAGATCTTTGTCTTACTTTGGCTAAGTTCTTTTTGCAGCTTATGAAACCGTTTAGTTTGAGGATGCTTTCTGGTGATTTTGAATTTTTTTAATATGTAATATAAAAATATGGAAAAATCACCTTTAATTCATAATATAAAAAGGGAACTTCTCATATTTTTCATATTTTTTACTGCCTTATACTCCAATATATCTACATATTTATTGAATATTATATTAAAATTAGTGAGTTTTAAAAAGTTGGCTTGCGTCACGATAGCTAGCGAGCAGCTCTACAAAAATTCATGTTCATTAAATACTATAAAAGAAACAAAAGTTGGGATTTATTATACTTTTTAAAATGTTCTGTTCGTTTTTAGAAAATTTAAGATATTTAGATATTTAAGATATTTATTCACCAAAATAAAATACAGAATAATTACATACTCCACATTCCTGCAAAGATCAACACAGTTATCTGGCCCAGGCCTGGCATTTAATTACAATCTAATAAAGATATAAATATTAAAAAAACACTTAAAAACTAAAACTTATACTATATTTACGCATAAAAACTAGTAGTGGCCTCCTCACTACTTAACAGCACTATATGCATATATAAATTATACCATGCTTATACCATGATATAAATTATGACATGATTAACAATTCAACTAAAAGATAGGCATTTGATATATCAACAGTTGGATTTTATCCATTCTTTAATTATCGTCTGATGACTAAATTTGCTAATTTCTAACACTTTTAGGTTATTCGGCAGAGCATTGTACCTTGAGATCGCCTTAATATAACAGTTCTTATTACTAATTCTCTTTTTGTTTATTGGTACAATAATACTTTTATTTCCAGTAATACTAGATGAGTTGAGGTACTGCTCTTTGAGATCATTATAGTATATCTTTAAGGCCTCAAGGATCAACAATTGCTTGAGATTGAGCGGATTATTTTTCGTTACAAAATTATTTTTTATTTATAATTTTTAGAATTTTTTTCTGTATTTTCTGTATTAAATCTCTATTGTTCTTATAGGCTCCACCCCAAGCTATGATACCATAGCTCATAATACTATGGAAGAACGCATAATATATCAACATCAGTCTCAGTTGGCATAGATTTCGCAATTTTGTAAAAAATATACACTAGATATTTAGTTTTCTTGAGAATATATAACATTTGTATATTCCATTTTAGGTTGTAATCTATCACTATGTCCAGATATTTGTAGTTCTCAACCCTATTTAATCTTTTATCTTGTATTTTTACATCTATTTGGTTAGGAACACTGCCGACATAACTACTGAAGGTCATACAAACCGACTTATCAACATTTAATGATGGCTTATTTAATGCAAGTAATTTCTGTATGCGTAACAAATAATTATTCATGTTATCTTGGGCTTTCTCCCAACAATCCCCTGTTGCAATTATAGCAGTATCGACAGCATACGACAGAAGAGCTTCCACAGGTATCTCTTGGAGTAAATCATTTATGTACAAGATAAACAACAGTGGACCAAGTATCGTGCCTTGTGGTACCCCGGTATTTATTAATAGGTTATCACTTATACAACCATCAATCTTAACACTTTGATATCTGTTACTAAGGTAACTAGAGAGCAGAATCAAAGCTTGCCCCCTAATATAATGCAATATAATGTATCCAGTAAGACACTATGATCTACCGTGTCAAAAGCCTTAGCCAGGTCTAGAAATATGACTAAGGTAGGAATAACTTATTGATGTTGTTATACAACGCGTTCATTAAGTAATTCAGAGCATTTTTAGTACCCCTTTTTTTAACAAAACCAAATTGGCGGTCAGATATTATGTTAGTTTCAGTCACAAAATCATAAAGTCTATGTATTATTTTTTCGAAAATTTTTGCTACATTCGATATCAATGAAATAGGCCGATAGTTTGTGATTTTACTTTTTTCACCTGATTTGCAGACAGGGACAAGTTCAGCCTTCTTGAGCGCATTAAGCCATATATCTGTTTCAATGCTTAAGTTTATGATATAAATGATTGGTTCAGCTATATATTCACTTATTAATTTGAAGGTCTTCGAGTTAATATTGTCAACTCCATCACTTCTAATTTTTAATGTATTGATTACAGATATTACCTCACTCGTGTTCGTTGGATTAATGAAAATTGTATTGGGGTTCATAGCCGGTATTTTAAGTTCCGCATTGTCCGGTTTCTCAATGCGTCCACATAACTTTCAACCTATTTCACAGAGAAAACTGTTCATATTATTTGCAATTTCTGTTTTATCCGTTACTTTCCTATCACTAATTTTTACATGATTTATGGTTTCTCTGAATTTCTTATTGCCGATTTTGCTATTAATAATTTCCTATAGCTTTTTTGGATTATTGCTATTGTTTTGAATTTGTTTTTGATCGTATTTAATTTTTGCATCTTTAATAACTTTGTCTAATATTTCAGCATATTTTTTGTACTGCAATTTAAGTTGGTCATTATTTAAATCCAGTTGCCACAAATCATACAAAAACTCCTTATTTTCACATGATTTTATTATTGCACTTGTGATCCAGCTCTTCCTTCCACCTTGTTTTTTCTTTCTTTTTTTAGTAGTTGCTAGGTCTAAGCACTCTTTGATCTCATTTACGAGCACATCCATCGCCAAGTTAGGATCCTCTATCGACAATTATTCACTCCAGTTTTTATTCCTCGCAATGCTTATTAATTATTGTTTTAAATTGTTTAAATAATGCTAATATTTCTGTGTATTTTTGAGGTTAACATTAATACATTCCTATGATAAATTATCAAATTCCTCTTACGAAATCCCGATTTTCAGTTCGATTGATTTAATATGTTAACGCAAGCAAACTTTTGCGTACTGAAAAACGTAAAAACGTACGATAAAAATTAAAAAATGAATCATCATCATTTTTTTTTTTATGTGGCGTAGGCAGAGCAAGCTCTGCACAAGTGGCCCTCCGACACTGTAACCCCACAGGCACCATTGTTAAACAAAATACTTCCGTGGGGCCCGTTAATTAGCCTAGTTAGCTTCTTCTTTAGGGTTTAACATTTCCATACATCCCTTATCCACCAAAGTGATTAGGGGTTCGGGATCAAACTCGTCTTCTTCTTTCTGCATCTTCTAGCCGTCTGCTTCTTACAGCATCGTCCAATCGTATACTTCTTGCAGCATCGTCCGGTCATCCTCTGGATAGACTTAACCCCGAAACCTACGTTCCTCTGCATCGGGTGAGGGAGTCTGGGCTCCAACTCAGTTACCTACGTTCCTCTGCATCGGTCTGACGAGCACTTAAAGGTACTCAACCCTAGCTCCTACGTTCCTCTGCATCGGGCAGGGAAGTGAGAGCTCAACTTTGTGACCTACGTTCTTCTGCATCAGTCCAAGGAGCGTTTCGTCTTTACAGCTCAGTGGTCTTCATATAGCATATTTTACTCGGCTGTTTCGCCTTGTCTTTCCCTTCTCTTTTCTTCGTCAATTCTAACTTTCTTGAGGATGATCCTTACGTTGTTGTTTACTGCGTACCAACCATCCTCCGACGTCAGCATAGCTGTCATCATTGACTCAGGTGTCACTCTGGTCTGAAGGTAGCACTCGAGTACTTCTAGTTGCCTTTCGTATCGCGAACAGTAACATAAGACATGCTCCACATCTTTGCTAGTTTCCAAGCAGACTGGGCAGTTTGGACTGTCGTCAAGATTAAACCGTTGCAGGTACGCCCTGAAGCATCCATGCCCAGTCAGAAACTGCGCGAGGTAGTAGTTAACCTCCCTATATCTTCTTCCAATCCAGTCTTCTATCCTTGGTATAAGGCGATGAGTCCATTACCCCTTGTCACTAGCTTCCCATCTTGTTTGCCATTCAGGCATTGTCTTCTTTCTTGAAGCATGCCAGATCTCATTCTGGCTATTGTCAATCGTTTGTCTCCTAGCTTCGAATAAGTCCTTCCTTTCCAGTGCTAAAAGGTCAGGGGGCGGCATGCCTGCTATAATGCAGACCGCATCGTCCGATACCGTACGGCTCGTGCATACGATTTTACCAGCATCGCCTCTGCCGAAATTGGGGCTCCATATAGCATGATCGACGTGGTCACACTGGCTAGGAGTAACCTTCGCTTCTGAGTTGGCCCTACTACATTTGGCATCAATCGTGATAGAGCAGCGCTAAATTTGCTGCTTTATCACTGACTATCTCCAGGTGTTGTTTAAAACTTAGTCTCGCATCTATGGTGATGCCCAAGTATTTTATGGTTGCTTGAAAGGCGATCTTATGTCCATCCACCGTCAGTGTAATTTCCTCTATCTTCTTCCTACTAGTAATAAGAATAACTTCCGTTTTGTGACTGGCTAGTTCCAGACCCATTTTCGTTAGCCATTCGTGTATTATACGGGTAGCTTCTTCAGCTATGTCAGTCACCTCTTCTTAATGTTTCGCTACTACCACTACTGCTATGTCGTCAGTGAATCCCATGACTATTGCTCCTTTGGATAATTGTAGCCTTAGCACCCCGTCGTACATCATGTTCCATGTCGGTGGGCCAAGTACTGACCCTTGGGGGACGCCTCCTGTAACTTTAAAGGGCTTGGTACCGTCCTCAGTGTCATATAATGGGATTCTGTCCTTCAAGTAGTCGGACATCATCCTTCTTATATATAAGGGCACATCCTGCTTCCGGAGTGCTTCGTGTATTTTGCTTCATTTGGCCGAATTGAATGCGATTTTGACATCCAATGTAACTATGGCGCAGTATTTATTTTTTCCTCCCTCCCATCTTTTCCCCTCTATCGCTGTTTGCGCAGTGTCAATAACTAGGCTAACTGCATCCAGGGTTAAATGATTCTTCCTAAAGCCGTATTGATGTTCTGCTAATCCACCTTTTCTTTCTATAAAATGATCTATTCTGACGCAGATTATGCATTCCAAGACCTTGGCAGATGCTGATTGGTCGCGTAGTGCCTTTTCAATAAAATCATGTCAATTGCATGTATCGACACCGAGGCTTTATAAGCCACGGGATCGATCCACACAGTGCCTTTTCACGTATACTCTTGATGATGAAAAATGAATTGCACCCTCAATTTGCAGAAATTTTTATAAATCAACTCGATGTATTGGCTCGAATGGTATTCGTCCGAGAACTTCCGAATACTTTATATCAGCAGGTATTTAAATCAGCTCCAGAGACGTTGTATGAAGCGTACAAATTAGCTAATTACGTTTATTCTACAATTCGTAACAATTATGGACAATCATATGACGGATATCGAATCATACCTTCAATGAAAACTCAAGAAGAAATTAAACATATTTCTCCAGTAACAAAGTTTGAAAATTTTAGAGGAAAATCAGATGATTACGATGACTATGATACCTATTCTTCAGCAAAGGAATCTGAGTCAAATATTAGTAATCCAGAAAGTGAAAAACCTACAATTTAGAGCAATTTGATACACGCAAAGATGAACAGCAGTCACATTCAATACCAATGCTTTCCTATAAAGCATCAGATCAGTTTTTGAACAGTCAAAAGTATCCTACTGCAGTGCAAATAGGTAAACATATTTTTCCTATAATTAATAGTCATAACATAGTCAATAATAGATTGGAACAATCTCATGTATACCAAGATTACATTCAATCAGAAAGTATATCTGGTTCGGAAAATTTACCTAAGGATTCTTTATACGCAGACTATTTTCAAATTATTAAGAAAGACTATACGTCCTCAACTGAAACGATAGATAGTTTTTCCACTGCAGAAGGAAATGAGTCTAAATCATCTTTAACCAATAGCAATTCAGAATATGAGAAACAATCCGAATTTTTAATCAGTTCAGAAAATACTACAAGTTTCCCGAATAAAGCCCTACAGTCCATAGGGAATAATTACGATTCTAATTATAGTAACACCAATTCAGACTCAGAAGTCATTTCTAATTTTTCTCTGAGTACAGAAGGTTCAGAACGTCTTCTACACGAACCCGATTTTCTAACAAAAAACGACCTTACCGATTCTGATGGGAATAAGGATAACGAAACTAAGGTCCCAGTTTTAAGGCAATATTGTATGAGGGTAATACCTAGGGTAAACGGCGAATCCGACAAATTAAATAAAGGAAGATTAACAGATGGCAGATAAACACAAATCTGAATTGAACTATAAAATGAATAATCTTCAAGTTAGAGGTCTTCGTGATATCACTGGACCCAAACGTACACAGACAGTAAGGGGGGGGGGGCAGTGTCACCGTGTCCCAGCCTTTTGTGTCTTCCAAAAATTGTCTCTGACGGCTTCGAAAATGAGTCTCTTCAGAAACCTCCTTATTTTCGGTTTACACCAATTTTAAGAAAAGGTTATAAAGTCCCTCTAAAGATTAAGAAATTTCTATCAGTATATAGGCATAATCACCACAGCTTCAGCAACTACACTAGATCAGATCGGATTATAGAGGAAGCTAATAGAGAAGACACACAACTAAACAAATCTACACAATTAGATCTCATCTTTTCTCATAATAAGAACATCAACATCAAACCTTATCAATATGGTGAACTGTGTACTTACCATCGTGTGACCGTCCTGTTTGATCCAGATCGGAAGTTAAAAATTATATTTATTGTAAAATCAGAATTCAAAAATGCGGTGGTAAATTAAACCACTGTATTCCTATTTCTCAAGAGTCGTTAAAATCACTTAAAATAATCTGCAGTAACCAGACGTTCTCCGGATTCAATTGGGAAACAGCATCGGATTTGAGAATTGCTAAACCTAGCAATCTAGATAAATTCTTTGAGTCTCAAAAAATTTTTGTTTTTATCGAAGTGACGTTTCGACCAGTAAAATCATTCAAATCAAATTTAAACTCAAACATGTCAAATTTCGAAGTACACGTACTACAGCAAATATTGATTCTAAAGATCCAAGTAGAGACTTATATTGTTTGGATTTGATAAGTAAATAACGGATTGCAGAAATTAATATCTGTATTAAATCTAATATATATCTAATATATATGAGGCCAAGATGGCCGTGGCGAGCGGAGGCTTGCCGCGTGGTGATCCTACCAAATCTTATAAAAATCATCCTAATAAAAAAGTTAAAGTAGTAGTGTGTATTATTTGTGAAGAAGTATACTATACTAGTGATTTTGTGAGAAATGACAAAGCAGTGCTATTGAGTGAAGTTCTAGGAATCTGTCATGAACACGAGGACCTAGACCTAACCTCAAAAGTAGATAATAAATTGCTGAGTAATGATGCGAGGATTGTAATTGCTCAAGTAAAGCACTTTGAAAAACAAGAAATTAGGAAACAGATACTAGAAGACTTTCAAAATGTTCTAACAGAAAGTAATAGTGAATCATTGGATACCAACTTGAAACTTGAAAATGCCTTTTTAAAGGAGATAAATACAGAATTAAGAGATAAAAATCAATTATTAAAGGAGTTATTAGATAAGAATAGAAATGAAATACCGACGATTAAAAGCAAAACTTTTGCTGAAGCTATATCAAGTACCAAAACTATCCTAAAGACAAAACGTGTTCCTAATATTATATTAAAAAAAAAAGATGATGAGAGTATTGATGAATTAAACAAAAAGGTATCTCACTATTTGATAAAGGATAAATCAATACAAACGAAGAAGGTTATCAAGAAAAAAGATGAAATAGTCATAAACTTATTGAATGAGGAAAGTGTCACCAAAGCACATAAATTACTAAAAAGTAAACTTGCTGAGGTATGTGATGTAAATAAAGAACAAGTTATAAATCCTAAAGTTAAAGTTGTAGGATTAAATAACCTAGAAAAAATGGACAATGCTAGTATTGAACTAGACATCAATGAAAGGAACTTTGGTGCTTTCAAAAAAAAATGTGTTGTTTTGAATTCATACGAGAACAGTAAAACTGGATCGCAGTCTGTGATATTGGAAGTTCCTGCTGAGTTATACCAACACATTAGAGAAAACAAGAATAGACTTTTTGTAGGATACCAGAACTGCAGAGTATATGATTATTGTAATGTTAAACCATGCTTTAACTGTAGCAGATTTGGCCACAACGGTAGGAAGTGTACAAATAAAGCTGTTTGCCTAAAGTGTGCTGGTGATCATAAAACAGTAGATTGTCAAGCAAATAAAGTAAAATGTGCAAACTGTGCTTACAGTAATGAAAAATATAAAACAAAGTACAATATAGAACATGTGGCAATGGATAGCCAAGAATGCGGAATTCTGCAATCCAAGATAAGGAAGTATATTGATTATACCGACTATACGATGAAACCTACTTTGCCAAGATATATCGGCAAAGTAGGAACGTCAGCGAAAGGTATGGTAGCTAAAGCTTCTGGTATTTCGGCAATGTTACTTCAGCCATTGAATAATAATATAGCAGACAGACTAAGGAGTAAGACATAACAATGGATCAAGATATCAGCATTGAGGACATAGGCAAGTTTGAATGTGAAGTTGAAAATCTGAAAGAACTCAATAAGTCATTAATGACAAAGAAGAACTTTATTTTATGCGTAAACATAAGAAGCTTAAATGCAAATTTTGTAAAACTAGAAGTGTTTATTGAGTCTCTAGAAAGAAAGCCGTGTATAATTGTATGTACTGAAACTTGGAACTTACAATACACTCAATATTATCAACTGCAAGGCTACAAAACTTGTTATAATGAAAGTAAAATTAATAAGGCTGATGGCGTCTTAGTTTATATAAAAAATAACATATATAGTAATGATAAAATTGAGGTTGTTGATAGATTGAGTATTGTAAGTACTGATATAAAACTTATGACAGGTGAATCCATTAGAATTTCTGCTATGTACAGATGTCATGACATACCAAAGTCTGAATTTGTCAATAGTGTAAAAAAATTCTTGGTAAGACATAGGAATGTTAAAAATCACTGTATATTTGGAGATTTCAATATTGATATACTAGAAAATAATGTAGCAAATCTAGAAACTAGCGACAAATCAATTAGTCAGGAATTTGTAATTAATTATCTTGAACGTGAATATGTACCGTACTTCAGAGGAATTACGCGGCCATCCTTAAATAATGAGAAGGGAACGTGCATTGATAACTGTTTCGCTAGAACTAAGAATATAGAAATTGAATCTTTTAAATTAAATACACCGTTTAACGATCACTACCCGTTATTCATAAATATAGATCAGATTAAGATACACAAAGCAAGTGAAACAGTTAACAAATGCATAAACTATAAAAAGTTAAAAAACATAGCTGAAAATTTTGACTGGCAGATAGTACTGACAAAACAGGATCCAAATGATGCAGTAAATGAACTTATTCAAATGATACATAGTTGTCTTGAGTTAGCTACATATTCCAAAAAATTAAAGAAAAAAAATAAAGAAGCACTGCCAAGAAAAAAGTGGATAACTAAAGCAATCCAAGTCTCGTGTCAAACTAAAGAAAATTTATATAAATTGTGGAAATTGAACCCAACTAATTTGGAATTAAAAAATGAATATAAAAATTACGAAAAAATTTTAAATAGAGTCATTAAAGATGCGAAATACAAATTTGAGAATAATGGAATAAAAAAAATTAGTAATAATCCAAGACAGCTATGGAATACTATTAATACTAAACTTAATAAAAATATGCAACAAAACAAGTCACCTGATTACTTAGTCATAAACAGCCAAAAAATTGAAGACGAATTATCTATAGCTAACCACATGAATGATTATTTTTGCAAAATAGGATTAGACTTGAGTAAACAAATCCCTAATACAGATACAGATCAACCTACATTACCAGATAAAAATAGCAAATCAATCTTTATATATCCTACCAATTGTGTTGAGATTCGAAAAACTATAGATTCATTCAAAAACAAGACTGGAGGTGTTGATAATATCAATGCAAAAACGATCAAATTCCTAGTTAACTATACAGATAAACCATTAGAACATATTTTTAATACGTCTATACAACAAGCCTCCTGGCCATCTGCTCTAAAACAAGCTGACATAGTTCCTATTTACAAAGCTGGTGACAGGTCATGTATGACTAACTATAGGCCGATATCACTAATATCGAACTTAGCAAAGATATTTGAGAAAATCTTGTATAATAGGTTGTATTTATTTCTAATGGAATGCAATATCATATCAGAAAAACAATTTGGTTTTGTTAAAAATAGAGGCACAACGGATGCGTTAAATTATATCTCAGACATAATATATAAAAAAATCGACAAATCGAAGCCAATTATAACTACTTTCTTAGACTTAGCTAAAGCCTTTGATACGGTAGATCACAAAAACCTATTGGATAAACTAGAGAGTTATGGAATAAGAGGCAGTGCCTTAAATTTAATAAACAGCTACCTCTCTGGTAGGAAACAATGCGTTAAAATAAAGAATTTGAAAAGTGAATACAAAGATATACCCATCGGAGTTCCCCAAGGGACCATACTAGGACCGTTATTTTTTATTTTATACGTTAATGACCTACTGAGAGGTATGCAAGATGATACTGTCGTTTCTTATGCTGACGACACCGTTATCATTGCTAGTGATAACACGTGGGAGTCAGCTCAAGAGAAAATGAACAAATATCTTAGGGAAGTCGCAAAGTGGCTTACTGTAAATAAATTATCTTTAAATGTTAATAAAACTGTATATATTGCTTATGGTAGCTACTGCCATAGTGTTCCTGTCTCACTTAATATTGAGATAGGCAATAATACAATAAAAAGAGTAGAAAGTTATAAATATCTAGGTCTAATTTTTGATTATAACATGAAATGGGATAAACATGTAAATTATTTGGTTAAAAAAACAAAATACTTAGTTTTTATCTTTGCCAAAATTAGGAATATAATGGACTATAGAACTTTAACTATGATATACTATGCTTTTTACCAAAGTTTAGTCAATTATGGCATAATTGCTTGGGGTGGAGCGTACAATAATTGTGTTTATCTAATACAGGGTATTCAGAGGAAAATATTGAAAATTATAAACAAAAATAATTTTCAGCGTCAAGACCCTCCACTTACAGTAAAGCAATTATTCCATTTAGAAGCTATATCTTATCATTATGCTACGTTAAGAAATAAATATATAAATAGCAAAAGCAATACTAGAAATAAGAGTCTTCAATTGCCAATAATTGATAAAGCTATAAGCAAAAAAAATAGCTACTTTGTTGCGTTAAATATTTTCAACTTGCTAACAAATGATCTGAAAGCACTTGTGATTAGCAAAGTCGCGATTAAGAAGAGACTAAAAGTATTTATAAGAGAGAAATATTGATTGATCAAAGAGAGATTTATTTTGTACTGTTACTTAACTTTTGCGTAAATATTTAAACTGTTATCAGGAAGATTGGCTCGACATCTTCCTGTACCTACTTATTTAGTTTTTTTTAAGTTTAGATTCTAAGTTTTTTTTTTTTTTTATGTACCATCCCTATGTACAGACAACTAAGTTTGTCTATAGGATGTCTTTTTATAAGACATATGTATATGGTCTAAATAAATAAATAAATAAATCATACGACCGCAGCCGATTCGCAAACAGCAATTTAAAAAAAATCGAAAAAAATCTCAAGAAACTCAAGAGAATGATCAATCTACCGGAATCAAAACTACAAACAACCTTATTGCTATCGAGAAACAACGCAGAGAAGCAGCAAGCGCGAGTTCGTGTTATCATCAAGGTGGACACCCCGGTCACCTGCGTGGACACGGACAGATCTGGAAGCAGCCGTATATTCTCGCAGATACTTTAGTTTGAGCGGACAGTCCACGCAACTTACCTAACCTTAAGCAACTGTCGATACGATTGGGACAACGCACAAACTGCGTCTGTCGCGAGGAGCGAAAATTGGAAAAATCAGAATTGTGGAAAGAATTTTACTTTCCTTTCATTATACGCGCTGCCATGCGATCATTTCCCATTCTTGCAACGTGCCCTGCCCATTTTAGTCTCNTGTTTATATTCGGTGACGCGTATAGGTTATGTAGCTCGTCGTTGTGCAGTTTCCTCCACTCCCCGGTTTCCTCATCTTTCTCTGGCCCGTATATTTTTCGCAGAACCTTATTTTCGAAAACCCTAAAACGGTTATCCTCTGCTTTAGTANTTCGGTGACGCGTATAAGTTATGTAGCTCGTCGTTGTGCAGTTTCCTCCACTCCCCGGTTTCCTCATCTTTCTCTGGCCCGTATATTTTTCGCAGAACCTTATTTTCGAAAACCCTAAAACGGTTTTCCTCTGCTTTAGTGAGCGCCCAAGTTTCGCATCCGTACAAGATTACCAGCATTATTATAGTCCTATATATCCTAATTTTTACATTTTTAGACAGCAGTTTTGATTTTAGTAGCTTGTTCACGGCGTAGAAGCCGGCATTACCCGAATGTAGTCTCTTATTAATCCCGGCTTTGATTTCGTTTCGATCATTTATAGTTGTGCCTAAATATCTGAATTCGCTAACCGTTTCCAAAGTAAAATTTCCACCTCTAAGATCCCCTTCTCCTTCACAAATGCCCAGTTTATCCATAATCATATATTTTGTTTTCGATTCGCTCACCTCTAACCCCGTTTCCTCGGCCGCATTTATGAGTATTTCCGCGTTTCTCGCTACCGTTTCGCCATTATCCCCCACTATGTCTAAATCACCATCACCACCACCACCACCATCACCATTGTTAGAAAGGTGAAGTCAGCACTACTTGAAACACCCAATCAGGTTACATTGATAGCGTGGCGGACGACCAATCGGTTCAAAGATGATGACACTAGCAGGAGTGTCCAATAATAAGCATGTCTTATAGCGCCATCTGTGCTCTGAGTTTCGCTACATAGTGATCTTAAAACCGTACGGGTAACTTTTGTCCAATGTTATAAATCTTCTTTTGTTATAAACAGATTTGCATGTCTTTGTCTCTTTCTGGGTTATTACATCATGAAATACCGTTCTACGTATAGCGGAATTATTCAATACTATTTCCAAATTCGGAGAAGTGATCATCTCTCGAATAGAATCAAAATTGACTAGTTGACTATTTGCGTAATTTAGTCGAATACCTTTTACTTTACACACACACTCCTCCTGTCCATTCGGTTTTCTACACTTGTACGCATAAAACTTTGGACCACCTGACAAAAAGGTCGTTATATAGGTCCCAGGACCCTTGTCGGCTAGCTCAACCGTTAGACTAACCAATGATGTCNCGGCTAGCTCATCCGTTAGACTACCCAATGATGTCCCGATCGGTAGCTCGTACTCTCCGTTTTCACCTTTACAAACATAAAATACCGAATCAGTGTCGTAGTAGAGAAGTCGAGGACCCAAAGCATGCAGGTAGTCAAATAGTTTGAGTCGTGCTTGTGCCGTTGTAAATGCAGCGAGGACCACGTTTGTCATTGATGACGTTACTGAGGATGTCAGAGCCTCGTTTTGATAGCACCAATTGACGTAGAGCGTATCGTCATTGACAGGTAAAATACCATTAACCTCAACCTCTGCACTGGTAAGTAAATTTATCAATGTCTCTCGATTTTTCACAACAAGTGTTCTTGTCAAGTTCTCGCGTTGACCAAACTTTCCCCACAGAGAATTGAGACAGAGTTTGGCTACCGATCGTAGTCCCGCATTTAAACATATATCATGTTTATTCAAATTAATACCCTCGTTGTGTTTCAACTCTTCAACGTAGCGCTCCTTATCCTCTTTAAAATACCACCTGTGCCTTCTTCCTGACTGTACTGTGTCATCTCATACTGCCAGATTTCATAAACAGACTTGGCAACGTAGCCCAATGTAACAGCAACTTTACCTCCTCCGACACCCACGTCCCTCGCAGTACGCGCTCTTCCGGATCCTCATGAGGACAGTTATCTTGTGTCAGTTGTTCACAACACGTTCGACATAAAGGAAATATTAATTTACCGTGCATTTTTACAGGTAATAATGGGTGATATAGATTTTGTGGTGGTAATATATCGCACGAAATTAAGCCATTTATTTGTGAAATGTCGTTGTTGTTGATACCTATCAGTTGTCGGCACTCCTCTTCACCAACAAAAATTTTTGGGTGACCCACGGGATACTTGCCATATTTGCAAATAAACGGATAAAGAGAGCAAGCATCAACATACTTAATCTTCTCCTGCCCCTGACACTCAAACACTTTGACTGTATTTCCAGTGCGACGGACGAAAAACGCATCTCGCGGATCAAGTGGTTTTCTCCTTATATTTCTCTTATTTTCATCAACGAATCGACGTAATTCTTTGTTTTGTGAGATTTCAATATTGAATTGGCATTCCCATTTTTCAATAAGTTGGTAATTTGCTGTAGTTACTCTATCACCGATCGCCAAGGTCTTCTCGTATCTCGCATCCATTGATTCACCACTTGTCAAGTCTATATCTCTGTTTATCGTGTAGCATCGAGGACAACCGTGCCAAAAACAGCCATGAAACTGAAGTACGATACCACGGTGACCCTCATTTTCTTGCGGTACACAGTAACCATCAACTACGATGTCTTCTGTTAGTCTTTTCTCCTGACCGCGTCCCGCATGCTCGATGTAACGGTGAAGAACTCGCTGCTCCATCCAAGCGAGCCAATGTAAAGCAATTTGAGACTGATTGTCAGTCATTCTATACCCATGTGGTGGTAATATACCTATTTTATCTTATTTCAAAAATTTCTTTCTAAACAGTCTCATACAAGAAGAAGCTATGGTTGTGCACTCGACAAAAGGATCCACATTGTATTTCATGAACGTCTTGCGAAAAGCTAAACAAGCCAATCTCAAAATTTTGACATCTTGTTTGCAGTATTTCACGATTTCCGATTGAAAATTAAACGTATATCCGCTTCGCTGCTGATCGGTGTACCATTTTAAAAAATTTTCTCGTTTCTTCACACTCATGGATTCTGCTGCGTATGAATCGAGAAGTGGTAGTGGACCTTCGTAGGACTTATTTTCTTCCGTATCGGATAGATGTGGAAAAATACCTTTCTCCATATCGGGTAATCCGTAGGCTTTGGGCAAACTGACTGAAAACATGTGAAAGTAATTCAAGCTGTCGATACACTTTGTCTGCAGTACTTCCATCAGAATTATTTTTGATCCATTCATCACTACTGATGGTACGACACGACCTTCACTGAACGTCTCCACAATATATTTGAA
This sequence comes from Pteromalus puparum, assembly GCA_012977825.3. Lineage (NCBI taxonomy): Eukaryota > Metazoa > Arthropoda > Insecta > Hymenoptera > Pteromalidae > Pteromalus > Pteromalus puparum. The sequence continues at coordinate 27,176,560 of CM053168.1, read as the reverse complement.
TATAAACTGTGCGTCAAACCCTTGTGAATTATGCGCTATACATATAACTTGTTGAAATTGTTCTCTTGGAGCTATTGCAAGCTCCACGAATTGTTTCACCGGCTCGGCATCAAACACATATTCACGAATTCCACATTTTTCACATCTTATCATATGTCTTCAATCTCTATGCAATATGTGCAGACCTGTTGTACAACACACAAATTTGGAACATGCACCTTTTTCTCTTCATCACCAAGCACAGGTAGCGATTGTTGCGTTTCAAAGTCGTAAAACAAAAATAGGGCTAAATTTGTAGAGTTCGAACTCTTGATCGGTTGTACACGACATAGATGTCTAATGGGTACCCGTGATTTGCACGTTGTACAAAAAGATACACCACACTCGTGTGTGTCTTTTCTATTTACTTGAATTATTTTAAAACAATTTTGACAGAGTTTAACTTTGCTGCATACACTACTGTTTCTATTGTACGTTCCTTTTCTAATATGATTTGCTCGACAATTATCGCCAAAAAATAGTCTCAAACAATCGTTGCATTTTTTAAGCACCTCTGTCTTACTATAGGGAAGCGACGACATACATTTGTAACACTTGTTGGAACATCTATGCTCCTCGGTTCTCCAATAACTTTTATTGCAGGGTATACAGTCACCAGCGCTACCACCGGCTGCAACAAGATTCAATATCGGCTGATAATGATGCGTTCGCTGTAATACATTATGCGTAATACATGTAAAACTGCATTCCCGTAAGTAACGCCAACAGTTCGTGTCCCGTCATAAATTGGCGGGACACTACGTCCAAATGTCGAAAAATTGTAAACAACAATTGCTGTATTACGAGTAGCAAAATAATCTTGAAACTTACGGATTTCTTGTAGACCGCAACCCTGGACAGGTACTCGAACATTTGCCAAATTCACAATTTCCATCGCTGCATTTCTCTGTGTCCTTCCTCTACTGTTTCGAATGAGATTCCAATATCTGTGAAGCTCGCCTGTACGTATTTGTCCTCTGATAGCGTAGGCATAGGCAGCGGCTAAACTTCGAGGTAGACACAAGTTATCACTATTCGCAATAGTCAATATGGACTTTTTATTCACTGATTTTTCAGTTAAACGCACTTGTCCATTACCCACTATATCTTTAACAATAGCACAATTAATTGATAATCTTTCGTTCGCATTAAACTCGTTGGCACTTTGCACAGCACTGTATATTAATCCCCAAAGATCTTCAATTAGGAAATCTCCAATGAGTCTGAACGATAGCCAAAGAGATCCACGATTGAACTGCTCCGAATTTATGGTCACACCGATGAAATCGCTCGGTCCACTTCTCTCGCAAAGTTGTCGATGCAGGTCTCGCACACAACCCTCAAGCCAGGAGAGGAAATCTGCATTCATGGGTGGTTCTGATAGAATACCTCGTATCTCTCTTCCTTTGTAGCCAAAACGTCTGTAGAAACGCGTTGACTCGCTTTCGATGATAAAACGAGGATTTTCCTCTACTCCTCTTCCTTCACTACTCTGTGAATAAATACCTGTAATATTAAGTTTGTTAATTCTTTTTAGATATATATATATGTAATATTTAAAAAAATAACTTTTTTCTCTTACTTTCTTCAGCTGTATCGGTTGTACTACTGTTACTTCTACTGCAACTATCACTACTGCTACTACTGTGACTTGTGGTGTTACTATCACTACTGCTACTGCTACTAGTGCTATTGACACGACTGCGTATCTCTGAAACTAAAGTATTAGGCTTGCCATGTAATGTTAAAAAAAAAAAAAATTCCCATTACAATAACATGTGTAATACTTACGAGAATCCGATGATGATGATGATGATGATGATGATTCTCGATGAATTTCGATTCTTGATGGCCCAGCATCAGTTTCTGAAATTGTAGAGTGAGGCATGTGCCATAATTGTGTAAAATTAAGAAAATCTTTTTTATTATCGCATAAACATCTCTTACGATTGAATATCTCCTCTTGGTGGTGGTGGTGGTGCTGCTGCTGTTGCGCCTCATCATAGCGAGACTGTGTTTCTGAAACTTAAGTATTAAACTTGCATTTTAATGTTCAAAAAATTACCATTAAATTGACAAGTGTACTACTTACCAGAATTTGATAATGGTGATCCTTGATGATTGGTGGCTGTTGATGGTCCAGCTTCTAAAACTAGAGAGTGAGGGGTCAGTGCTATAATTGTGTGAAAAAACTAAAACTTTGATTCATCATATATATTGCACAAACATCACTCTCATCATTACTCGCTTGGTGGTGTTGCTCATCACATGCCAATATCACTGCATCACCCTCAATATCACTACGCATCTCGTTAATGACTTGAAAAAGAAGAAAAACCATGATTAATTATTAAAAATGTTCTAATATAAAAACTAGTATGAAAAAACAAAACTTACGATGACGGTGAAGCATTCTGCGTGCTAACGGATGTGTATGCTCGTGTCGCTGTTGTATTGCTTGCACAGCAATCGCCAGAACATCCGGATTGTGGTAAACATGTAGTATACCGTGGTTATTCCACAATGTAGCAAGAGGAAATGCAGTTTTCTGCATAAAACCTCTGCTGATTGCTGCTGATGATCCGAACTCCACACGCTACCACACATCGTGCGAATGTGTGGGTCACGAACTCTAGCGACATCTAGCGCGGCACGCAAAACCTTGGCTAGATGTGCTACACTTGCCCTAACCATTACGCCGTTGTAGATCTGTTTTGACTGCCCGTAGGAAACTGTGACAAGATGTGCAAGCGCTGCCCTTAAATACAGCCCACAGTGTAGCCAACATGGTGGGAATCAGAAAGTTTCTCACGCCATTTGATCTGCTGATGCAAAAATACAATGCATATCTAAGTTGTGTGTGCATTTTCGAGAAGCAGAGTTCGTGGTAGGCTGACGATAGCGACGTTGACGACGACAATGACATTGACACCGTTGGTTTTTGTATCGCAGTACACGTGCAGAGTGTAACGAGACGCTTTTCACTACTCGTGTTCATACAAACTACGAGTTCAAGATGAAGAGTTCACAGAATGCTGACGACGCAGAAAGCGATGTCAGCAAAATCAACACCGCACGCTTCGTCGACGACGACGACGACGACACTTGATACTCTGTGCGAGAAAGACGCATTCTGTATCGTCAGCTACACGTGCGTCAATGAGTCATCCCGCCTTTTTCTCGAGAATGCTGACTATATAGATAAGGACTGTGGCGATGCNTATAGATAAGGACTGCGGCAATGCAACGACACTGGAGAGAGAGAGAGAGAGAGAGTGAGAGTGAGAGAGATGTCATCCGAACGCACGTGTGCTTCTTTTTGAGAATGCTGACGCTACAGATAACCGTCGGAGTATATTCAGTCCGTCGTCAAGAGTTCAAGAATTGTAAGTCCTAAAAAGTCCATATCCCCGCGAATTGATCTAAGCAGATTTTCCGGAATTTTTTCATTTATCTCGAAAACTATCGGTCCGATCAATTCGCGGGATAAAGCTTTTATGTAGCCCTCACTAAACCCTACAAAAAGTTCTCATCCCGCGAATTGATCGAAACAGATTTTCGGGAATTTTTCCAATTTCCTCGAAAACCATAAATTTGATCAATTCGCGGATAAGCCTGTTGGATCGACCTCACCAAGTCCTGAAAAAAGTTCTTATCCCGTGAATTGATCGAAATAGATTTTCGGGAATTTTTCCAATTTCCTCGAAAACCATAAATTTGATCAATTCGCGGATAAGCCTGTTGGATCGACCTCACCGAGTTCTGAAAAAAGTTCGTATCCCACGAATTGATCCAAATAGATTTTCGAGAATTTTTCCAATTTCCTCGAAAACCATAAATTTGATCAATTCAATGCGAAGTCGCCGTTGATCGACGTCGTGGGGGTAAGTGACGAGAAGACGCAGTTAATTAAACTACTGCCCGAGCCGCTTCCCGATGCAGCGGTTCGGTACGACGACGCTGACGACAACAACGACAACGAAGAAGAAGTCTCCATAGTGTGGGAAGGACCCCCAAAAAAACGGGTGCAGTTCGCCGACGAAGTTAATGTGAATGAGCAGCGCGCTAGCGTAATTGTAACCCGCAAACAACAATTAGAAGAAATATATGGACGCCCCAATTATTCGGTACTGGCAATACCGAAATTGAGGCGGTACCATAAATGTCGTGGGTGTAACCGCGATGTTTATTATTTAAAAAACCGGTCAAACCCATTGCAATTTTTATCATTTGTATAAATTTTGGTTTTGCGCAATATGTGCAAAAGCATACGAATAAAAACCAAGTGTAAAAACCGTTATAATCAGTGAGTGAGTGAATCGGGAAAAACAATTAAATATAATTTGTGTAGTTGCAACCCGAGCGAGGTGTTCGGTTGCAAAGCTTCAGCTCGTTCGCACACTGGCGAATCTCCATCGTCAGCAGCAGTTTCTCTCTCTCTCGCTCTCGCGCCCTTTATCAATTCTTTGAATAGTGCGGCTGCGTGTCGCTCGCAATTAATGATTGCTACTTATGCAGAGCGACAGTCTGATTCGAACCTTCGTGCGAAACAGTGAGTTGTGATTAGCCACAGAGACAATGCGCCGGCTTTTTACAAAATCCTTGGATAAGTGGGGCGTCCAAAAACTACCGCAGTATAGAAGTGGTGATGTGGTAGACTTTTGCTCTTCGTCTTCTTCGTCGTCTTCGTCGTCGACGTTTATCAACGTGTGTAACTCGCCAACAAATACACCTCCGATGGATAGTGGACATACAAGTGTCATTCGCTGGGCTGGCAAAATCCTACCGCTGTCAAATAGTGCGCCCCATATAATAAGTGAGGTGATAAATTTGTGCAGTTCGTCGTTGTTGTCGTCGTCGTCGTCGTCGTTGTCGTTGTCCATACACAGCGCTCAAACTCTCATAGATTGGAGTTGGATTTTCGTAATCGTCAGCAGGTGGATGAGAAACAAAAGGCCCCCGACGACATCAAAATTGAAGAGCCCGCCGACGACATCAAAATTGAACGCGATGAGACGAAACCAGAAAAGCCGACAAAGACCAGGAGAGGCCAAAGACGGGAATTTAAAGTGCATAGGTGTGCAAACAAAAAAAGCTCTACCAACGCTTATCCCGCCAAATCAGCCGCGGATTTCGCGTGGTGAGTTGTGCGTCTACTGCGAGCGTAGATTTTGGCGGCAGGGGCAAAATTGGCTCTACTGCTACGGCTGCTACACCTGGCTGTGTCCCATAAAACCATTGGTATGCTTTTTATACTTAAATTCAAAATTATATATATTATATATGCATTGAGAGAGAGAGAGAGAGAGAGAGAGAGAGAGAGAGAGAGAGAGAGAGAGAGAGAGAGAGATGGCGCCAGCCATCTATACCGCCACTACCTCTGGGCAGGTGGTGGGTGTATTGTTTGTCTTATCCATAGCGAGGGGTATACTACTCTCCCTTTTTGATAATCGGTATAATGATAGATTCTTTCCAGTTTTCCGGTATCGTTTCATTTTTCCAAATAGCACATACTAGTTCAAAAATTTTGAATGTAAGCGCGGTGCCCCCGTATTTAAGCAATTCAGCTGGTATAGAATCGTTTCCCGCGGCCTTATTGTTTTTTTAATTTTTTGATCGCGGCTTCGACTTCTTTGTAGGTCGGTTCTTCCATATGGAGTTCAGCAGTGTGCCGTGCACTTGCTTTCTTATTTCGTGGTACTCTTCTACGGCCCTATCGCCTCCATTGTGTACGCTGTCTAATTTGGCCTTCTTGCTCCTTTCAAACCAGAGTTCGCACTCTTCGTAAAACCATGGTTTGCTCTTTGGCTTTTACTTTCTACCTAGCACTTTATTCGCGGCCTCTTTTATCGTTTTTTCGATATCCCCCCAAAGACTGTTCGGGTCGTCATCTACCTCCGTCGGTGCATCCCTTCTTCGAGTACCTGAAACCGATTTCTTATTTCTACTTGATACTTAATTCGTTCTATCCCGTAGCTTTTCAATATCGAACGTTTCTACTTTGTTCGCCCGTTTATTATTTTGCCCAGCTACTAATTTGGCTCTTAATTTGGCCACTACTAGAAAATTATCCGAGTCGCAATCCGCCCCCCTATAGGTTCTTACGTCAAGTACGTTCGTGCGGCGCCTCTTATCGATAAGAAAGTGATCGATTTGATTTTTCGTGGCTCCGTCCGGCGATGTCCACTTTACTTTGTGTATATACTTGTGCTTAAAGCACGTACTCTTTACTATAAGATCTTTTGCCGCCGCGAAATTTATGACTCTAATACCGTTATCGTTGCTGGTTTCGTGCAGACTTTCCTTGCCTATAGTGGGCCTAAACATTTCCTCTTTCCCTATTTTAGCGTTGAAATCCCCCACTACTATTTTGGTGTCGTAAGACGCGAATTGGTCGATTAATTGTTCCAAGGCTTCGTAATAAAGATCCTTCACCTCTTCCTCTTTGTCTTCCGTAGGACAATGCACGTTAATAACCACGTAATTGTACCACGCTCCTTCTGAAACTTTTAACCGCTTGTATAATTCTTTTGCTAATTATAAATCCGGTACCTAGGGAATGTCCGCTCGCGCCCCCGTACATAAAGGTGAAATTTCGTTTCCTAACATACCGCTATCTTGCCACCGAGTTTCTTGTATAGCTACTAAGTCTAGATTGTACCCGCCAGCTTCTTTTAAGATTTCCCGGTACGCGCCTGCTCTGTATAAACTGCGCACATTCCACGTTCCTACCTTTAAGTCCCTATTGATTTTGGTTTGGTTTTGGTTTTTTTGAGCCATGATAGTAAGTGAAACCCGCGCGCTTTGGATCCTGTTCCGATCGCAGGTGAATCATCATTTCTAGAGGTGATAACCCTTATACCTCTCTAGAACTAAGTATGAGAGCTTTCCGACTTTGATAAGGACGGAGTCAGCTCATCGTCGGACACACTACGGAATCACGCTCGTATCCTAACGCCCCCCTGCAAGGCAGCGCGCCTACGCTGGCTTCGTTGCCGTGTAAGACCAGGTGGCGAATCATTCTACACATCCCCTTTCGGGGCAGTTGTCATCGCTCCCGCAACCTCCACGACAGCAGGATTTTTGTAATGTGTGCTAAAAGAGATAGATTATAGACATAGTTAGGTATGGAGAGAAAGTGAAATAAGAAATATTGTTAAGTGTTCGTTGTTGTGGTGCTTGCGTAGTGTTTCTAGATGAATGCGTTCGATCGCCAGTGTGGGCTCATCACACCCACGCCTGGGCCTATCGGCTGTCCGCGGCTGCTTATTCGATTTATTCGCAGCTAACCTCTTTCTCAGGGGCCGTTCCTCTATCCGCAACCTGAGAATGCGCTGTGTAGTGGTGATAGGCACCCACCCGTCCGCTCTGGACGCACAGGAAAGAATTTTACTTAGTAGATAAAAATCGCGGAAGTCAATTCAGTAATAGAAAACCTTCAGGAGTGTACGAATTGAAACGATAACGCGGGGCAAATAAATTTTCAAAAAAAAAATTCTAGCATAGATAATAATCTATCAATCGAAAACAAAAGTTCATAGCAAATTTTAGTAAAAATTTTTTGATAAATTGTTTATTACTAACAAAGTTACTATAATTTAAACAAATTGGAAATCATGAGACTCTATAAAGTTAGAGCATACTTAATTAACAAATTAGGAAGAAAAATAACAATTTTTACATTGTAAGTTTGCTTGCAACAAGCTTATAAACAATGGTTTGCAACTTTCGTCATAATTTTGATCGGAATAATAATCATCGATATCGAAAGCAAGGCTAATAGGTAAAAATACAAAATAGACAAAACCAAAAATTCATAATTTTAAATTGACAAATATGAAACACCGAATACGATTAGCATAAGAACTATTGAGAATATAGTACATTTGACTGTATGTATAGTATTGTTCGCGCTAGAATGAGTGAGCGCGTTAACGAGTGTGTGAGGGAGCGCACACATGCAGGTATCCCCTCTTGCGTATGAGTGTGAGTCACATGACTACTTGCGGTGTCGAGACTAGACGAGTCTCGCACATCGCTCTCTTGGTTCCGAGCCGTCTTACAGTACACATGGTGTACACGGCGTTATATAGTAGCTATAGAAGAAACGAATAATAAATCATTATTTATTGTAATCCTCTGCTTTACCTCATTTACTCCAACAAGAACACACTCATACATATGGACATACATATATGCAAAGTAACAAGTAGATTAGAAGTCGGTAATCAAGTAAGTGCTGCTATCGTATGAATTATATATCAACTAAAGAAGAAGCTAAGCCTTGAATTCAAAAAATTGCAACGCTGACAAAAATGAAATTAAGAAAGAAGTGCATCGATCGCGAATACTAGCTGTAACCAGTACACCCAAACGAAAAAAACGAGTAACATCAAACCCAAAGTAGTCATGGAATCCACTAAGTTTGAAAGAGAAGCAGTAGTAATTGCAAAAGAAGTACTGAGAACAGCTCTAACTCAGCTCGAAAAAACCCAGGAGTGGGTACTAGAAGCGGAAAAAAATTACTGGCAGGAGGTTTCTACGTTGAGTGAAAAAGGAAAGCAAATACAAGGGCCTATTCATACGAACGCTGAACGTCGTGTGAACAGTGCGGTGATAGTAAAAAATGTTTATCTCGATAATAAAATACCAATAAAAAACAGTTCGACGAAAACAAGCCCGCCAAGCTTGCAGAGTCCGCAGTGTCCGTCAGGTCCGCCGAGTCCGCCGAGTCCGCCGAGCTCGCTGAGTCAGCAGAGTCCACGAGAGAGCGACCGTCCACCGAGTCCGCTGTGTCCGCCGACTCCAGGCGCACTCACCCACGTAGGTGACAGCGTGGAGCAAGAGACAACAGGGGAATAGAGAAGCGAGTCTACTTCACAAATTCAGGAGTACGTCTCTCTTGCAAGAAATACAACGGAGCCCAGCAAACCAAAAACGGCTGCAGAGACGGAAGAATGCTCCGACGTCTCACCGTCCGCAGAGCAGGCGGTGACGGGACAGCAACAGCAAGACCGAATTTTGCGAAGGGAGTAATGAAATTCTAAGACCGCCATCTCCATTTACGGACGTCACTGAAGACCCTATGGAACAAATAGAGCAGGACAATCACTGCCAAAAGAAAACCGAAATAACGCAAAAAGTTGGAGATATATACACAGGGTTGTCATCTCCACTAAAAACCAAGAAAAACAAAAAAAGAAACAATCAACAAAGCGGCAATGAAAATACAAAGTTTAAACTAACAGAAAGTGAGGAAGAAAGATTAGCTAAAAGGAGAGAGAAAGACAGATTAAGAAAGAGAGAACAACGGAAACGAGAAAAACAGGAATCGCCAAAAACGGAGGAAAAGAAAAAACAGAAATTAGAGCTCCAGCCGGATAAATCCTTAAGACTAAAGTTACAAAGACTCGAAACATCACCAACACCTCACTCAACATTCCCTCTACCACCGCTGTTTACATCCTGCACCGAATGCAGAGATGACTGCTGGTACAAGGGTGACGGAATCCACGGACTTCCATGGCAGTCGTGCGTCGTCTGCCACACGAACTGGGCCAATGGTAAGGGCAGCGGAAGAATCCCTTACGAATTCAGGATTTGCCGACTGAAGAAGACGGGCAAAGCAGATTCTGAGTAGCGAAGAACAAAATAGCGAGTAAGAAAATCTGTATATGTTAATATTATTCGGATAATTGTTAATAAACATGGGACAATTCTTTTTTCTGTTTTTGCGCCGGCTCCATTGCCGAGATCAGCAATATTCTGGGGGCGGAGGTGTAATGTCCGACGTTTATATACTCGAAATACGTATATGCGTAACGCCTGTGCGATGGCATTCATGCACACGCACAAACGACGTGTACCAAACCCGACTGCGACATTACGAAACCGATCGCCGAAAATCGGAGCATTGCTTGATCTTCGAGTCAGCACTGCTCGCGCGCGGTTAATTACAACACCTGCATGAGTGTATCCCTCGTAGTGGCAGATGCTGATTGGTCGCATAGTGCCTTTTCAATAAAATCATGTCAATTGCATGTATCGACACCGAGGCTTTATAAGCCCCGGGATCAATCCACGCAGTGCCTTTTCACGTATACCCTTTCTACCGGTAACTGGACCTGGTAATTGAATACGAGTGCTGTATTCCTGCTTGCATCGCTTATTGAGTGCTTAGAACCCACTCAAACTCCGTGGGTAGAGTATAGTATAACTCTTCGTTACTAGACGTGAGTTGAACGTAGATAAGTTATAGTGAAGGACCGCCGAGTGGAATCTTTAGTATTTGCTTTAGTATAATCATCTAAAACTATTCTAACAACATCTTAGCGAATAAACAATAGAATAAGTCAAGTGAATAACAAAACTCTGTAACATCAAACTGCCTGTGAAGTGAAGTGCTCGAGTCCCATGCCAATAATTTAGATGAATCTTCTGTTGATTTATTCCTAAATAATAATAAATGGCTATAGAATATTAAATTCCTAAGAAACCCTTCAGCCAAGGACCTCGAAAAGGTAAGGACACGGACAGCCAACAAAGTCCGTTTAGCCATCACTTTCCGGCCAAGTTCCAGCTCGGACAAACAAGTGTCCGACTGAAAGAGAGAGAGCGGACACAAATCATCGTCCACACGTACGACCGGACACACTGGTGTCCAGAAGTAACTACACGCGTCACGAATATTATCGAGTCACGCGTATTCAGTAACAATAAGGCTCTCGAGCCTATGCTAGTTTCCGCGAATAAAATAATTATTCATCCTAAATACGGTCTTTATAGTATTTTTTTCCTTGCCCGTTGTTCCCGTCTTCTGGTCCGGTGACGATCGCTACGTGCACTCGCAACCTCCTTGTGCCACTAGTACACTGGTAGCCACCAATTGTTTGCCACTCTTCGAGGCATGGCAGCGTCACATGCTCGGGTGATGTTTACCGTCAGCTACTCCATCTCGCTGCTCGCCGATCCAGACAGTTGCATTTCCTCTAGAGCTAACATGAACATCTCTTTATCATAACCCTTTGTTTTCCAGCTTACTCTATCGGTCTTCTACTCGTTCTGGGTACCAGTTTCGACATTACTACCTCCATTATTATGGCCTGGTGATCACTATGTGTGTAGTGCTCACTTACTGTCCATGTGTCAATTGAGCCAATTAGGCTGCTGCTAACAAACATCAAGTCGACAATTGACCCTGCGTCTTCTCTTCTAAAGGTGTGGATACACCCTTGATTGACTAGGACCAAATCCAAAAGGGCGAATGCTTCTAGAAGTACTTGTCCTCTGTGGTTAGTCCTCATGCTGCCCCACTCGACCGCCAACGCATTGAAATCGCCTGCAATTAGTACCGGTTTCTTCCCCACTGCGTCTTATACAAGTCGATCTAGCATTTGTTCGAACTGTTCGATTGGATCATTAGGGAAAACGTAGCAGTTGTAAATAGTGACACCCGCTACCTTAGTTTATGTAAATCTCTCTTCGCGGGTCATTTTTTCACGGAAAGCAACGTTTCCACATGCCTAGATCGCTGCCTTATCCGTAATGTCCATTTCCCACGATGGTTCATCTAGATCCTTATATTTTTCGCACACAATGGCGATATCTAGCTTTTTCTCACGGATATACTGGTTCAGTAGGTTTTGTGCTGTCTCACAGTGGTTTAGATTTAATTGCACTATCTTCATTTTCGTTGTTTCTTTAGTTCTTCCAATACGTACTTCCAATGTAGACTAGGCATGTATAGCTTCCAGCTGCATGGTCATTTTCTCCTTGCGCGCCTCTTTTGCGACAGAGTATACAATTTGGCTCGTTTTGGCAGTCTTTTACTTTGTGTTCACTGCTCCCACACCTGCAGCAGTACTTACTTCGGTCCTATGCTGCTGTGCATTTCTTGGCGATATGACCAAAGCCTAGGCATTTATAGCACCTACATGGCCACGTTCCTCGTTGTACCTCCCGTATTCAACAGACTACCCATCCTATCTTGATTTTTTGTTTTGCTATCATCTGTTCAGCCATTTGTGCTGGCATTTGGATGACCGCGGTCTGCGTATCGCCATATGCCTTTTGATTCAAATCTACTGCCTTCTCATTCACAGCAGTTTCGTTGCTATCTCGGCACTCTCTTTGCAGTGCTTTTATCATGTCCTCTAGGGTGGTTCAAAATTTCGCGACTTTCGAGTTTTCAATTTGTAACCTCTTGAAAAGCTTAAATACATAACAAAATTAAAGTAGCCGCAAGGAGGGCTCTGTCGATGAATTTTAAAGGTCTCTACCTCCGAAAGAAAATCGTTATTTTTCGGTTTTTATTTCAGTATTTCCGTTCTTTTTTCGATTTTTGCTATTAAAGCTATATAAAAGTTTTCTTAGGTCATCAAAAGTGTTTTTTTTTCCGATACACTATAACCTATTATATAAGTTCCGACCCACAGCTAACCCAAGACAAAATTTTACCCGTTTAAGAGTGATCATTTTTGTCAATTTTGGACGAAAAATGCGGGCATTGCGACAATTCTCCGCTCGCCCATTCTTATTTCTTCGTCGGAACCGGTAAGGGCTCTTTTAGAAGAGAATTTGTATTATTATTGACTGAAAAAATGCGAGAGAATGCGGAATATAATATGTTTGAAACGCCGAACGATTGATTATAATTCGGCATACGGTTAAAAGAAATGCCGGTAGGAGGCTGAGTACTTCCCACAACTGAAGTAGTCGAGGGACTCCTACATATATTGGGCTGTAGTAACATCTTGCAGCAGAGCGACTAAGGAGGACTGTTGGATCCTTACTGAGGAGTCCAGTCCAACAGTCTAGGACGAAACGCTTTATAATATTGTTAGAAGAAACTCGTCTTTTAAATCTCGCATACCAGGAGCAAAGAGGAGTTCTGACAATAATTTTTGTTTGAGATTAATTTGTTGGGTTTCACTCGTATTACCGTAGTACACTTTCAAAAAATTTTTTGTAAATTCACGAGTGTTAGATATTATAACGGTGTTTTTAGACCGGGATATCAGAGAATGACGGGGTCCGCATCCGTATATAAACGATCAGTGGCGCATCCACTGATCGATGAACAAGCGAGAGGAAAAGTATGTAGCAGCTAGTTACAGGCTTCTTGAAGGCTGTACGAAGCCTGGCCCGTAGCGCAGTTTGCTGTACGTGCACGTCCTCGTGTACGTGAGCCCGCGGCGGCGTCGTGAGTGATTTGGCTACGTAGCTAGTTCGCGAGATAAATTAACAGTGAATCGCATGGGAATGGACAGAGTCAGAAACACAAAGTGACACAAGCCGAGTAATAGCAAAATTTCTCTTTATGTAAAGACTCAAAAATCAGTACAAATGCAGCGCGGAGTAAGAGAGACGGAGCAGAACGAATAATGCCGAGAGAGAGAGAGTATTGCGATCGGGCAGGTACTTACAGATGTGCTTCGTGGAGCTCGACAAATGCCTCGTGGCTTGGACCGGAACGGCGCAGGACAGATGACCAGGGCCCGACGCTGGACAGCAGGACGGACGCCTCAAAGCCTCGTGTGTGGCCGGGGTGCAGCTAGAAGTCAAGCGGCAAACCAATGGACACGCAATGCTCAATAGCAGCAGGTTGATTCCGCGACAGACGAAGTTCCTGGTCAAGGACGCTGTAGCAGTCCTCTCGAAGTCGAACGCACGCACAGACGGATCTATCTTGCTTAAAAGTAAGCGTAGCCGCGGAGACGAAGAGACAGTATCGGCACGACTGTACTGTACGGCGGTAAACTCCTAAGTGTCGCGGCGCGGGACGCGACAGCGTGAACAGTGCAATCTTTCTCTCTCTCTCTCTCTCACCCTTTCTCAGACAGCGCCACACGCACATACACACTGCTGCTGAAAGGAATGTTATACACCAAAATATTTACGGATATAATATTTATTATAGTGTGATCATATAATATAGGGGAGAGAGGGACGTAACGAGTGCACACAAGGCAACTCGTTATAATATATATTAGGTATAAAAAGACAATGATTAATGCAAATTAATTCGTTCTTGTTATTTTATCGAAACTGAGGTGGCCTGTAGCATCGATACTATTGGCTACGGGACTGATGGGTAAACCAAAATAAATATAATCAATCGTTCGGCGTTTCATACATATTATATCCCGCATTCTCTCGCATTTTTTCAGTCAATAATAATACAAATTCTCTTCTAAAAGAGCCCTTACCGGTTCCGACGAAGAAATAAGAATGGGCGAGCGGAGAATTGTCGCAATGCCCGCATTTTTCGTCCAAAATTGACAAAAATGATCACTCTTAAACGGGTAAAATTTTGTCTTGGGTTAGCTGTGGGTCGGAACTTATATAATAGGTTATAGTGTATCGAAAAAAATACTTTTGATGACCTAAGAAAACTTTTATATAGCTTTAATAGCAAAAATCGGAAAAAGAACGGAAATACTGAAATAAAAACCGAAAAATAACGATTTTCTTTCGAAGGTAGAAACCTTTAAATTTCATCGCACAGAGCCCTCCTTGCAGCTACTTTATTTCTTTTATATATTTCAGCTTTTCAAGGGGTTACAAATTGAAAACTCGAAAGTCGGGAAATTTTGAACCACTCTAATGTCCTCCTTAGTGGTTAATAAATCGAGGTCCATTATTTCAAAGACTTATGTTACTTGCCGTGTTCTTATCGTAGTACCTTCTTTTAGTACTTCTTGCGCCACTTGCCGAAGTTCCGTTGCCTTTATTTCAGCAGTGTGCTGGAGTTCTAGAAGCAGGTCACCAGCCGCCGTCCTGCGTACTCCGTTTACATTGTCTCCCAGCATCTTCAGCCTAGGCTCTGCCTTCATCTTTTTTCAGAATTCTGCATATGAGCTCCCTTGAGCAGCCTTTATGATAAGGGCATCCTGTCGGGTTGGTCTCGTCCGTGGTGGCTTACTTCTGTTTCTTGCCTTTTAACCACTGCCTTCTACTTCTCTCTTTTTTCCTCTCGAACGCCTTGTTTTCACGGTTTGCCAGCCTGCCTGCGTGGTCGGCTTGAGCACTAGTAGTTGTGACTCGCTGGACTTCAACGTTTTCCTCTCCTTTTGGGACGCAAGCTCTGTTCCTCATCCTTCTTCTTTTTTGAGGAAGAATCTTGTTCAGGTGAACGCTCTTTCCTTTTCCTATCTGCGCTAGATGTCTGCGGCTCCTGTGACTTGTCCACAGCCTCGAACTGGGCTTGTTCTGTACCATCAGCTCAAAGCTATCCATAATTTTTTTTCGTGCTTTCTCTTACGCTACTACTATTTATAAGGCATTTCATGCTCCGCTGCACTTGTTGTAGGTCCTTTTTCACGCATTTGTGAAAATTGTGTGCGGTGTACGCAACTTCGTATGCGCTTGCCAAGTACCCTTCGATCGTCTCTAGCAGCTTCTGCTCATAATCTGCTGCTATCTGAATTCTATTTCAGGTCTCAAGCATCCTCTTTTCCTCATTCACATCACCTGGCATATTGCTATTTTCTGCAATCTGCTATTTGCCTTCCGATGTATTGTTCTCATCCTGGTAATCAGCAGCACTTACGGCGCTGCATATACTGATGTTGCTGCTTGTTTTGTGGGTTGCGAATCCACCATCTTGCGATTCTCCCCCCGCACCACCCCGACCTTCCCCCCCCCGCACCTGCATCCCTCACAATGCCCCCCCCCGCAAATTAAGATAAAATTCTTTCGTTGCCATGCAATTGAATATTTGAAAGCCCCCCCCCCCCGCACCCCACCTCGGCAGCCCCCAGCGACTTTTTTTGTAAATATAAATTTGTATTTGTTATTTGATAAATTTATATTTTTTCCACACCACCCAGGAGGTAAATATACAGGTGCGTTTTTTTTTTATATTTGTTGTTTAATTTTTTTTATTGGAAGAAAACAATAATTCTTATAACGTTTTTTCTTTGCTTTTGTATTGTTAACACTTTAATGTGTTTATACTTAGCATTGACGTTTGCTTTTGTATTGCTGACACTTTGATGTGCTTTGTATGTGCGCATAAGCGTAGCATTGTCTTTTGCTTTTGTATTATTCACATATTTATACTTAGCATAATAAAAACTTTATAAGAGTATATATAGATATTCATTATTATTTATAGAATTTTAAACAATACACTTTTTCTAATATAAAAATTTACTTCAATGTACTAATAGACTGGAATTTAATAATGTGACCAAATCAACTGTAAGTATCAACGATTGTAGTATTGTTTATTTTAATTATTTTAATTAGATAATATGTAAATTGTAAACTTCATTTTTTTGATAAATTTATGTGATATATGCTACATAAGCATCAGGATCATTTATCAGAGATTTAGATATAAGATTCTTTTCTTTACGTAATTTTAAAACACGTTGAATATTTAAAGTTATATCAGTAGAAATTTCATCTAAACATGAAAAATATTGAACTATTTCATCATTAAAAATTTCACAAGTTTCAATCTTTGAATTTAATATATTTAATTCATTTTCATCGTATTCTTGTAGCAAAGTAATCAAATACCTTTCATAATTTATCTCATCATACTCATGTTTTGCGATTTGATTATTTACTTCACGTAAATAATCGATATCGTCCACTTGGACCAAATTTTGAACCGGATTCCATTCCATGCTGAAATTATTTTTTATAAAAAAGTGTAGTAACATTGAATATATTAATGTATTACTTATTTACTGTTAATGTAAAAAAATCTCGGTGCTAATGAATTCTATGAATTTTGTATTAGTGAAAAATTTCATTCCAAACAATGTTTTCGATTTCTCAATCGTTATCGTTTTTAATTTGAATAAATAATTGATCAGGATTTTTACATCTAGATAATGCTACATATAATTGTCCATGAGAAAATAATGTTTTTGTTTAATATAATCCTACATTA
>CM053168.1:27128515-27159515 GCA_012977825.3 Pteromalus puparum | reverse complement strand
CAGATAATTGAAGGATTAACCCTTTTCATCGCAACTATGAGAATGCAGCAACATTTTTTGCTAAAATAGTTACAGCCTTGAATCGAGAGACGGAGGAAGAGTTAATTAGAAAGAGGCGAAGATATCAAGAGCAATATGTAGAAATTATAGATTTACAATGATATATTTCATCTTTATTAACACTAATCTTATACTAAAGTTAAAATTAAATGGTATTCAATGGTATAACATAATCTGATTTAATTTGTTGCCGTTTGCGCATTATTATTAATTACCGAATTAAAACCAAAGATGGGGGGTTGGCGAGTTGGCGAGCGAAGCGAGCAGGGGGGCGAAGCCCCACTAGTATGTGTGTGTGTGTATATATATATATATATATATATATATATATACATACATATAAATTTTCTTGATTTTTGGGTAGATAATCACCAGAAAGACACCTTAAAAGATATTAAGATTCAATTTTTTTCTCTCATTCTGTATACACTGTATAACTAAAAATTACTGTTTTTGTTAAACCTGACGTAACTTAATGATTAGGCTACATATCTTTCTAAGTTTAAATATAGAAAATTTATTTAAAAACATTTAAAAAAAACATTAACATGTAAGTAGTATGTTAATGTTTTTTTTACATCAATAAAAACAATATTTTAAACAATATTTTAACAATATTTTGGTTTTAAAACAATATTTTATTTATTGGAACTATAATATAAGTTGGAGGAAGCTACGTACCAATGAATTAGCAGCGGTTTTTTAATTACTACTTAGAAGTTTGTAAATTGAGAAGAATCTATTATGAGTTGTTTTTTTGTTAGTCCCCTTGTCTTTCTATTTTATATAATTACTACAATACGAAACTTGCATGATTTTTAAAACTAATTTTATTGATCCACCCTCGATTCCAACATGGTAGCCGAACGTTGGTTAAGTATTATTATTCTATCCCGCATATGCACTCTCGAGTCATATGAGAGATATTCAAACTAAGTGAGGTTAGAAGAAGATCCACGTGAAAAATGGTTAGATCATTATTTTTAACAAAGCGAATCGCACAGTGAAAAATCAGAAAGTGAAATTAAAGGAGAATATTTCTTGGAAAAATTTACCCTACTGCAAAAAATTAGATGACAATCAACTGATAATCAGCTGATTTTCAGCTGATTATCATGGCAAAACGTCAGCTGATTATGAGGTAATTTCAGTTAATATTTGTGTTAAAGCTGATAGTTATATATATGCGTTTATATGAGAATAAATGTTAATGATAATCAGCTGATAATTAAGTGATAATCACGTGATATTTATCAGAAAATTTGCAAACTTTATTACATTCATTATATGTTGTTTAAAATAAGTAAAATTTATAAATTTTACATAATGAGGGTCAGTACTGGTGTTACCATCTGGATAATAACATGAAAACTCTGGCTGTGAGCATCAAAATTTTTATTTATTAACATTTGAAAAATTTGTAATTTAAATCAAATAAATAAGAAACAACAATTTTGTTGGCAAGTTATACAAATCTATCTAAGCTGTGTTTCCACTAACGCCAGATGTCTTGACGGCCCCCTACGCACTTAATAGGCGAAGCTCATAGATTCACAGCCCTCGCATTCTCTCACCAGGTACAGCTCGTGATAGCAGCTTGTCTCGCTTAAAAAGGCACTGCGTGGATTGGTTCCGGGGTTTCTAATGCCTAGTTGCCGATGCAAGCAGTTGTGAAATTAAGATAGGAAAGATCGTGGTTATCCAATCAGCATTTGCTACACCAAAGATTGACGTGTATGCTTTAATGTCCTGGTTCGCGCGCGAGGAGTGCTGACAATGAGGTCAGAGCACTCGCTTCGATTTTCGGCGCTCGATATATGTTGCAATCTAGTTGCTCGGTCTTTGATGTTAGTTAATGCATTGTCTGCATGTACATCGGATTGCAGTCACGCGGGCATTGGTCATAATCGTTTATTCATGCATGCGTATATATACTCACGTTTACTCGTATCTATATACTCACTAACAAATATATACGCGCATATATGGTATATTTGTATATAATATGGACATGGCACATTACATTGAAATGATAAAAAAATTCGATAAGATGTATCTGTCACAATTTACAGCCCTGCAAATAATATGCAAAAGTAAAGTTGAGAAAATTAAACTGAATAACTATAAATCAGTAAAAGATTTTTTTTGCAGAATTCGAAAAAGTTACAAACGAGTTTGAAACGGCTGGTGTTAAACTAGAAGAAACTAAAAAGTTGAGATAGTTAATCAGATCTTTACCATCAAGCTACAGCTACATCGGAGATTTTATAGATGTTATCCCAGAGGATCAAAGAACAATAGACTACGTCAAATCGAAGATCAAGGAGAACAATATGACTCATCCAGAGTCTGATAATAAAACCAACTCTACTACCTTTGCGGGACAAACCAAAGGAAAATGCTATACATGTGGCGAAATTGGTCACCACAGTAGACAATGCACGAGACCACAGCAGCAGAGGACGAGGTGCTCACTCCAGCCACGGTCAACGAGGTAATCAACGAGGCTACAACAGGGGCTACAACAGAGGCTTCAACAGAGGCAACTACCAAGACCGTCAACGAGGTAGAGGACAAGGTCAACCCAGAGGCGAATCTTCAGGCGACCAACAGGGCGACTACACATCCGAAGCATGGCTGACACAGGCTTGCAATTCTGAGGTAAATCAGGTAACTGCGTTAGATAATAGTAGTAAACTTTTAGGACAAATAAATTGGGTTCTTGATAGTGGTTGTACTGACCACATTGTAAATAACGATAAATTCTTTGATTAATTCATATGTCTGAAAGAGCTTATTGTAGTAAAATTACCAGATAGTAAAAATTTCAAAGCCCGCGCGGGGAGCCTGTAACCCCCAATGCGGCGCGTCCCCTAGGTGTCGGATGAGGGAGTGCTCGCCGAGGCGCCAGCCTCGGAGGGTAAAGCATAAATAAAACATGCTTCGCGGACCAAACAGGCCGCCATGTTTACCGTACGGTGCGACCCGTGAGCTGCCAAAGGGAGATCCTGGATGGGGAGGCAATCCGAGGCTGCGCGCCGAAGTGACCTAAACCATCTTTGGCTTTTTCTGACGGCAAGACGGGAGGCTGGTTACCTAGCTAGTACCGGTCAAACGGTTTGAGCGAGTGTGTAATGTCGCGTGACGTCTGCCAGAAACTCTCCAGAGAGCCAATCACCTTTGTTTGGGGTGGGAGGCTCGAGAGAGTGGAGTTGGACTAGTGCGTCAGCGCGCGCTATATCCTGGTATGATGTACACAGTCTGGCACCGCCTTCAGTCATGTGTTGGGGCTATGTCAGCTGCCTCCATAGACGGGGGGATCCGGGTGGTCAGACACATGCCGAGATGAAGAAAATTGATCTCTAAACATGGATGTTATCAACGAATGGGAAGAAGAGTCACAGGGTCACCAAAGAGTTGACACCCTAAAGGTGCCAGTATGGTAGGACGGTGAATACGTAATCCACAAGACAAACAGCAGCACTAGTATAGCTAGATGCCGAATATGAGAGCTAAACAGGAATTGGGCTATGGCTAGAAAAACACGCCAGTCTGCGAGAAAAGATACTGGAAATAAGACGAATGAACAGAGAGATGACAAAAACTTTGGACAAGCAGAAGAACGTGAATAGCACGATCAAAGAGGGACTACCGTAATAGGAGCCATCATGATTGAAGTTCTTAGGCTTCTCGACAAGATGGAGGATGGCACGAAAAAGCTGTCGTCTCAACAACCCGGAGAAGGCCATTTAACGTCTCGCAAGTCGAAGAAGAGGAGCCCGACATCATCCGACGGAGGTGGCGGTACCCCCGCCAAAAAAGACAAGGAGGACAGATCTGCGCCCTCTACAAGTAAATCACAAGAGGAAACTGCAGATACACAAGGAGCTTGGAAACTAGCTGCAGGAAGAAAAGCAAAGAAGAAAAAACAGGAAAAACAGGAGCAAATCCAGCCTCGAAGAGGAAAAACGAAGAGATGGCCTCGCGGCGGAGGGTGACGCAATCCCCATAAGACCAGAAACGTGTAAGACCTATGCCGAGATCTTGGGAGAGATCAAGGCAAAGGTAAAGCCAGAGGAGCTGAATACGGATATTAAGTATCTCAGCAAAACGAAAGACGGTGGCGGTCTGGTTGTCGTAAGTAAGAGTGAAGACAAAATGGAATCATTCAAAACGGCCATACAAACCGCCATAGGGCATGCAGGTACAGTTAGGGGCAAGATCCCCAGAACTACATTGGAGATCAGGGACATTGACAGCTTTTCGCCGCAGGAAGATGTCCACAGCGCTATTACAGCCGAGACGGGGGAAGGAGAGGCCAACATTTATCTGTTTGAGCCGAACACGAGGGAACAGAGGGTACGGTACGTTACGTAACTACGGACACGTGAAAGCAAGATGTGAAGGCCCCAACAGGAGCGCTAACTGCTAGAAGTGGGGCGTGGATGGGGATAGAGCAGCAGAATGCACTGTGCCGATCCAGGAGATGAGGTATTTCTTATGTAAAGACGCTAAGATACCCGAAAAGAAGACGATGCACGCTTCAGGCACCGGTGCATGCGCGGTCTTGCGGCCTCACACACGGGGAGTCTCGCACGGCTCCTGTCATGGTGCGTTACGCATTTCTCCAACTCTCCGGATAAACAAAAAAACAAAAACAAAAACAAAAACAAAAAATTTTAAAGCAACAAAAATTGGAAACGTAAAGTTATACTTTGAAAATTCTTACAATAAAAAACAAGTAGAAGTAAAAAATGTTTATTATGTCCGAGGTGTAATGTCCCACGTTTATACACATGAAATAAGTATATGTATAACGCCTGTGCGATGGCATTCATGCACACGCACAGACGACGTCTACCGAAACCGACTGCGACATTACGAAACCGATCGCCGAAAATCGGGTTAATTACAACACCTGCATGCGTGTATCCTCGTAGTGGCAGATGCTGATTGGTCGCGTAGTGCCTTCTCAATAAAATCATGTCAATTGCGTGTATCGACACCGAGGCTTTATAAGCTCCGGGATCGATCCACGCAGTGCCTTTTCACGTATACTCTTCCTACCGACAACTGGACCTGGTGATTGAATACGAGTGCTGTATTCCTGCTCGCATCGCTTATTGAGTGCCTAGAACCCACTCAAACTCTGTGGGTAGAATATAGTATAACTCTTCGTTGCTAGACGTGAGTTGAACGTAGTATAGTAATAGCGAAGGACCGCCGAGTGGCATCTCCGGCGAAAGCAAGTGAAGTAACCTTCATCTGTGCAGTAGGCCAACCTTACTCTTTATTGCCACGAGTAATCGTGTAGATTAAGAACAAATAGCACCTGCCACGAACGAGTGATTAGAGCCATTTCTAGTGCGCAGAGCAACCATAATTGTAAGTCCTCAATTGTATAATTATTAGATTAAACATCGACCTAAATAGTACTAAATCTACCTAAGTTACGAACGATTAAACTATCAAACATCATGTATTAAATTGTAACATCAACTGAGTTCTTGGTTGTCTCCAATAAAGAAACTATATCAATTAATCAGATTCTATAATAATAATAATTATTATTTTAAGAGTATCCTTAAAACAACCTAAATACCTAAGAATAAAGGAACAAAGTAAGCTTGCCAGCATCATCAAGACCGAAGGTAAGAGCGAGCAATTTACTTGCGGACATTCCATCGTCCGAGCATCTGCAACGTGACATACTACTGTTCGCGATTCACTTCACCGCGACTGCGGACACACCAACAGCGTCCGCCTGAACGAACCGGTCCGCGTAAGCATAGAGAGCGGACAGACTACTGTCCGCACATGAGCGTCCGCGTAGCAGTCCCACCGCCGCGATAGTCACGTGCCACTTGCCCACGTAGATTGTAGATTCAAACACCTCTAGTAACAATAAGGCTCACGAGCCTATGTTAGTTTCCGCGAATAAAATAATTATTTGTACGACTCGCGCAGCCCGTATTCATACCAAATACGGTCCTTACAGAGGTATCAAACAAAATACATTGAGTTTATCAAAAGTCACTGAAAATTATACAGTAAACGCCAAAAATGATGATGCCAAAATTTACAATAAACATAGAGAATTAATAGCTGTTGCAAATAAACAAGTCTATCTATACTTTATAAAGCTTTGTAGTTAAAAAAGATACTAAATCAAAGTATGTTAATTCGGTCAAACTCACTGATAAAGAGAAATGGCATAGGGCCCTTGACCATGTGAATTTTCAATATTATCTAAATTAGTTAATAACAAATTCGTTGGTTTGCCAAAAAATTGAAAGTACTGAAATAAGATGTGCAAATTGCATTAAAAGCAAAATGGCAAACGTACTGTTTGAAAATAATAGAACAAAAACTATCGAAATCTTAGAGCTCATTCATACTGATCTAAACCGCCCACATAACACAACTGGTTATGTTGGAGAAAAATATTTTGTAACATTTGTTGATGATTACAGTAAATTTACTAGAAGTTTTTTCATTTAAAATCAGAAACTGCCAATTGCCTAAAAGTATTCATAAATCTAGTAGAAAATGAATTCAATAAAAAGGTAAAAAGGTTGTAATCTGATAACGGTCAACGGTAAGGAATATTTAAACCGAAATATTAATGATTTTGTAAAGTCTAAGGGAATAGAACTAGTAACATGTCTACCTTACGTTCATCAAGTAAATGGAGTAGCGTAAATATACAACAGGTCAGCTATGGATGTAGGTAGATGCTTAATGCATGAAGCTAAAATATACAGGCGATATTGCCCAGGAATTATGAAAACTGTTGCTTATCTTAAAAATCGTACGATTGCCAATACAGCGGAGAACAAAACTTATGAAATATTTTTTGGTAACAAATCTAACGTAGAAAATTTGAAAATTTATGAAAGTCGAGTCTTTGTAAGAGTTCCAGAAGTATTACGAAAAAGCATATAGGATAATAAAACCCAATTAGGTGTACAAGTAGGTTATTTAGAAAATTGTTATAAAGTTATTTAGTCAACGGTAGAGCTATTCACGCTAGACATCTCCAAGTAGTTAAGGAAAATATGCAATTAATATGCTTAGAAAAGAACATTGATCAAAAAGACAGAGATTTGATAAGTGAAAGTGGAACCAATACTGATGTAGATTGAAATAAAATAAATCAATCACCTTCTACTTCGACTTTCGATTTAAGTAGAGGTAACGAAATTAATTTCGAACATTGTATAAATAATTATGAAAGCGACAATGATTCGAAAAATGCAGAAAATGAAAATAGAGAAAATTTGATTGTAAAAAGAACGTGAAATAGAAAGAAAAGTCCTGTAAACAGATTTAGAAATCCAGTAACTTATTTTATCTATGTAAATCACACTGATGCAAATGTACATTTGAGGAGGCGTTAAACTCAAATGAATATTGTGAAATGCTCACTTCTTTTGCATTTTTGATATTTTAAAAGTAGTAAAGTTATTTGTTATAAAACAAGTCCCTTCCCATTAGAATGCAGCGTATAATGAGATTTAGGAAATTCAAAACACATAAGTCATAAACGCGCCCGACAACACAAAGTAATACTATACTTGACATCAGAACGCTACCATTTCACAATTGAAAAGATTCTAAATAGAGAACGACAGTAAATACTAATTGAATAAAAGCGAGAAAGGACAACGTGATATGAAGTAAGAGTAACACTATAATTTAATTTAAGAGTTAATAAGTAAAATCATTTCTAATAATTAATAATAATCATAGACTCAAGTATAATAATGACGATTAAACAATACATAAACGTAAACGCGCAGAATAACTAAAAGCATGAAGAAGTATAAAAGTAGAATCAAAGCCAAAAAACATCGATTCATAGAAACAATAGAGCAAGAGATTTAGATTTAGATTTAGAAATTTTTATTCATGTACATTATGTTGTACAAAATTATTGATACAGGTAGTAAGTTGATTAGCTGTTCATTGATGAAGGTCGGTGTATGAGTATGAGAGTAATGGAGGCGAGAAATGGGTGACGGATGCTGCTTGAAGATGTTATGTACTCTCTTGTGCGAGGAAGTAGCGCTTAGCTTGCGTTTTGAACTGAGTGATAGATCTATTGTCACGAAGATGAGATGGTAAGGAGTTCCAGAGGTATGAGGCACTGATATGGAATGAGTTCCTCAGTGTCTCTGTGCCGAAGGGGGGGATGTCCAGGGCAGTCACCTCACCCCTCACAGGACGGAGTGCAACGTGGAAGTCAAAGAAGGCCAAGATGTACGATGGTGTGGCAGTGTTGAAAAGTTTTCTGAGAAAACAGGCCGCAAAGTACTTCCTACGCCCGGCGGTGGTGAGCCATTGCAGTTCACGTCTGTAGGGGGTGATGTGCTCGTCCCTCCTTACACCAAAGATGTAACGTATTCCTGTGTTCACCAGTCTCTGTAGTTTAGTGTCAAGTTCTTGAGTAAGGTCACAGTATACTAGAGAGCAGTAGTCTATTATGGGAAACAGCAGTGCTTGCACGAGATGCTTGCGCAACTCTTGGTTGGTGCTCTTTCTGAAGAAGTATAGCCTATACATTAGTGAATGAGCACGTTTACACAGTTGTGTGACGTGCTCTTTCCAGTTCAATTTAGAATCGAGCACCACTCCCAGACTGCGCACAGACGATTGGTATTCGACCTGGGCTCCCCCTATATTGATAGAGGTGTTAGCGACATTTGGTAAAGCGTTAATGTAGTGGGGGGAGCCCAGGACGATCGCCTGAGTTTTAAGAACGTTTAGCTTTAGATGATTTTGTGCAGCCCAACCTGTAATCCTCTCGGCGTTAGCTGACATCTTCGCGGAACAAGAGTCGAGCTCCTCAAGGTGGCATTGGCTGTAGATTTGCAAGTCATCCGCGTAGATGAGATGTGATACATCGGGGTCGAGGCAGAAACTAATGTCGTTGATGTACAGGGAGAATAGCAGAGGACCCAGGACAGATCCCTGCGGTACTCCCGTGTTGAGAGGACGAAAGGTGGAAAGCTCGCCGTCATCACCAACGACTGCCTGTTTTCTGCCTGTGATATATGAGGCAACCCAGCGGATAACTTGCTTAGAGAAACAGAAGTGTGTTAGCTTTCGGAGAAGCTTGACGTGACATACAGTGTCAAAGGCTTTACTGAAATCGAAGAGAAGAAGAAGAGTTACCTTCTTGTTATTAATGCCACGCCTAACTTCATCCGTTAGCTTGAGTAGGCCGGACTGAGTGCTGTGGCCAGTGCGAAAACCAGTTTGCAAGTCGTCCAGAAATAGCCTGGACTCAAGGTACTCAGAGATTTGCTTATGCACCAGCCACTCCAGTGCCTTTGACAGGAAGCATAGAAGAGAGATCGGACGATAGTCAGTTAAAGATGTAGGAGAGCTGACTTTGTTTAATGCGTGCACTAATGACTTTTTCCAGTCAGAGGGGAAGCACGACTCGCTCAATGACAGGTTAAAAATATGACGAAGAATGGGAGCGAGTACTGGCAGGGCCTTCTGAATAACAACCTGTGGGATGCCGTCGCTACCTCTGGCTTGGGAGTCAAAGTGCGTTATTGCAGCTAAAACGTCCGACTCCGTAATCTCCCTGAAACTGAAGTGTTCAGGGAAATTCAGACTCTCGAGGGTACGCAGATAATCCTCAACAGCAGGAGCTTGCGGGTTGTTGGAAATGCCGCTGAAATGCATATTGAGGTCTTCGTTTGAGAAGCGAGAAGTTGGTTTTAGCTTGGAAGACGTCGAAAGTGAAAGGCCAAGTAAACACTACGGCGCTATAGCAGATGACCACTACTAAGGAGACACACTATACGCACGCACACTACAGCGCTATAGCAGAGTACCACTACTAAGGAGGCACACCTATACGCACGCACACTATAGCGCTATAGCAAAGGACCACTTCTAAGGAGACACACCTATACGCACGCACACTATGGAGCTACGGCAGAGGGATATCACTAGGGAAGCACACCTATACGCACGCACACCACGTCGCTACAACGGTGGCACGTGACCAAAAAGATACACAGATATGCCGCACACATTATGACCGTGGAGTGAAAGGCGAAGCGAAACAGGCACATCGATGCACACACACATGCTAGGAAACAAGCACTGCTCAGCAGCATCGACGAAAGAATAGAAATCACGCATAGCATAACAATGGAAAGCAAGAAGAAGAAAAAGGGAACTAGATCATCATTCGCACATTTTAAAAAAGAAAGGGCCGCCAGTCGAAGGTTGTCTAGAACCAACACGTGCAGAGGTTATTGAAATCTGGAGGAACGCTCGAGCACGGCTATGCGCGATGGCTATTACAGACGAGAAAAATAAAACTCCGAAGCCGGATAAAAGTTGCCGCATGGCAAATAAAACCATTCAAGCCGGCATTAGAAACGACACCGCGCGGCGGATAGTAAGGTGCAGCTCTCCAAATCCATAGGAAAAATTCGAGTGTAGCCCGCCATAAAATGATAATTTACAATGGCTCTGACAGCGAACAAGCGCAAAACGCCTAGAGTGCGTACACGGAATGATTATCCATCGAATTTTCTCATTGGACCACGGAGTCGCGATTGCGTCCTAGAAGATGCTAAATAAGGAGATGTAATGCATTCGAGCCCTCCTGTTAGCCAAAAAGCCATTCTGTAAAAACCAAGCAAGCAACAGATCAGACGAGTCCAAAAGGTATATAAGGACTCAGAAGTCGTGTTGTCGTTTGTCGTTTTTCTTGAAAGAATTATAATCAGCGTGAGATTTTAGCTAGTTGCGAGCGAACGTTATTTGAAATTTGTTTAAAAGCGAATAAATCGAATTAAATTGATATCGCAAGTGTACTTCAAACCCGACAATTCCTGATCCTTGTCGAGCTCAAATCGCCTTCGCATTCACTCCGCTTTCGAAGCTGAGTCCATACCCTTACTGAGAGGACGTGCTGGTAGCAGAGCAGCTCGGTAGCAGAAAAGGAACAAGGTAAGCGATTTATATATATATACACCACTAGGCTATGCGCCTCCATTTGCACTCTCTTTCTCTCTTTCTCTTTCAATAGATCAGGGCATGTAATTAATATTGTTCTACAAGAATTTAAATTCGGATTAGTCCGTGGTTCTCGCATAACGACTAGAGTATCGTCCCCCATTAGTGATTGATAAGAAGTGTTGTTAAAGGGTCGTTTATTAGAGTGTTTATAGCAAATCAGGGAATTCAGTGCAATTTCAAAGTATTATCCGCGGCTACTAGAGGCTGTTTTATTAAGATCGCAAAGGTAGTCAGTTACCGACGGCGCTCAGACTCCATGCGTTGGAGCTTTGTCCTCGTCCGTACTTATGATAGTAACTAACCCGTAGAGTTACTGTCCGTTGACAACTCTCATCAGTTTAGGACATAACAGGATATACACTTATCCTTTTTGGTGCATCGCGGCCAGGAAAATATTTTGAAACGCAAAAAATTCGTGAAAGATGAAAGTTGAAATCGCGTCAAATCAGTGAAAGATTTTATTTTGCGTAATCATTCTTCGAATCCTTCCAAAACCCCGAAAAACAATAGCATCGTTTTAACTAGCGACCTGTTTTACAATAATCCTTCCGAAAGACAAGGAATCGCTCTGCAGCGACTTGAATCTCAATAATAATTCTTCCGAAAGACAAGGAATAGCTCTGTAGCGATTTGAATTTCAACAATAATCCTTCCGAAATACAAGGAATCGCTCTGCAGCGACTTGAATTTCAACAATAATCCTTCCAAAAGACAAGGAATCGCTCTGCAGCGACTTGAATTTCAACCATAATCCTTCCAAAAGGACAAGGGACCGCTGTGCAGCGGCTTGTTTTATCAACAATCCTTTTAAGCAGAAGTATCGCTCAACAGCGACCTGCTTTCCAAACGGAAAATCAAATTAATGAATATCGAAAATAACCCGATCGGAGCTTTACGAAAAAATAGAAGGAGCGGAAGGAAAGTATCTTTCTTTAGTACAACAGTTAAGAGGAAAAATTTAGTAAAATCGGAAGAAAAACTAAGTTCAGCACTAGAGAATTGCCAAATTGACAACGAAAGTAGAGGTAAAATCGAAACCTAGAGCAGAATTGTCCGAATTTAAAATCGAAATAGGGAAAAAGTTCGACGCACTGATTGCAATTGCTGAAAACGAGTTTAGAGCAAACAAATTACGAAAATAAAAGTCGAAAAATGAGGATTGCACTAAGAATTAAGTATATCGAGTAGCGATGATAGCGGTAAAACCACGGCAAATAAAGAGGAAAACATAACTAAAACCCGTGGAAATCTAACATTTGACTCTGACGATAGTATTTTAGAAAGTGCGGATATATCAGTAATAAAAAGATAAGGAATCCTAAAAGAAAGACACTCCAGTAAATCCAATACTAGAAAAGGACGCAAAGCAACGTTATAAAAGAATAGAAAGAAGATTGTCCAAATATCATTTAGATGCCCTTTATGCGCGCCCTAGAGCAAGAAAATCGATTCACGAAGAAGTACAAAGATTAGACAGAAAATTATTCAGTACTTATAGAGAAAACAAAGTCATTGACGACGAAGACGATAGTCCTAACAAGAAAGCTAGCGTAAGTGTCTCGATTTTACAAGCTCAACTGAAACCGCCCCGTCTATGGCCATCCATTTTAAAACCCAGCAAATTAGATTACGCAAACTCCACGGTAGTCGCTCCATAGTCCGTGTGTTCTAAAGCCCTGTCCCTTTCTACATCTGTGCATTCGAACCTCGCTCCTGTGCAGCAAGAGCATTTTCCTGCCACCTTAAGAGGGATTACGCAAGAATCGAACGTAACAGAACCCGAAAAAAGCTTATCAAACGAATTCGCCGTAAATCTGACTTTATCTGAATCTCTAAATACCGAAGATATAATCGATTGGTCCAGTCCCGCAATAAACTCGACCATTAAAAATATAACCAATTCCCAAGCAACAGAAAACGAAACAACGTCACCAAAGGAAATTCACAATAAAACCAGTCCCGTAAATTCGATAGAAACGCGAGAATTGCAAATATACGAACATTTAGAGACATTATCATAGCAATCACTTGCACAATCTGAAGACGAAGTGACGAAAGAAACCGAAGAATTACGGGCTAAATTTGTGACACAATTAAAAAATCAACTAAGTCCGTGTATTAAACAAGAAGTTTTAGACAATTATTTTCAAATTCCCGAGAACGCCGACGAGTTGAGTGCAAAACAAAACTTAGAAGAGGTGAAAAATGTTCGAACGTATACGATTATATTCGCCGACGGATCACGACTTTTTAGGGAGACACCGCGCTTCAAACTAGCATGGTCCATAATCAGACTACACGGTACTTTTTATGATAGGTGCGCGAATAGGCCACTTATCATGCATATGGAAGGAATGGGAAATTCGAGGACTTTTCAAAGTAAAACAAATCTGTATTGAAATTTTAAAAATTTTGAAAAATTTTGAAAATTTTGAAAAACTTTGAAAATTTTGAAAAATTTTGAAAATTTTGAAAGTTTTAAAAACTACTCCTTGGGAGGAAAAAGTCTTTTCCTCCCAAGGGAGTAATTTTTTCCCGCTGCTAAGAAAAACTTGATTTTTCATTCATTTTACATGCATGGAAAGTGGCCTTTTTTCGTGCACGTATGATGAAAAAGGAATTTCTCTCGAAGATACGCACGATTTAATTCTTAATATATCACTAACCCAATTCGTCGATGGCTGTACGGAAGCTCGAGATATCCTTCCGCCAGGGAATGAAGAAGATTTTGCACGTCTCATTCGAATGCGACTTTTCGGAGATGCTCTATCGTGCGCGAGAGGACACAAATTTACAACTCGCACAGGGTCAGATGGGGCATGTTGCAGCGAAGTTATTATTGAATTTATGTATCAAAAAATCGCTTCTAGGAATGTTGTATGTCAAAAAGTGTTAAAAAATATCTCTGCCACAGTAAAAAGTTGTATTTTAAAATTGTTTACAACTTTTATATTTAACATTTTTATGTGAAACGTAAATCCGAAAAGTTTTATGGCAAATAATTGGTTTTTTAGCTGTAAAAAATCGATTTTGGGCTGTTAACTCGAGTTCTAAGCATTTTCATGATTTTATGCAAATGGAAAAAAGTTGTATTTTTCAAAGATCTACAACTTTTCTATTTAACTTTTTTTTGTAGAATGCTTAGAATTCGAGTTAGAGCCAAAAAACCGTTTTTAGCGATTTTTGGAGGTGGCCGCATTCTGCGTACACGTGCGGGATTAAGCTGAAAATAGAACCATCAGGTTCTGGTGGTGAGGGGAGTTTGCACACGAAGTTTTAGCCTGATCGACTAAAGTCTCTCAGAGATAATCGTGTAACACCAAAATTTGTATGTAAAAGTACGCGTAAAAATCGAACAAATTGTGCTCGCATTTCAAAATTACGTAGTGGATCGGGATAAAAAAAAAGTTTTATAGGTTTTACGAGAGGAGACTCCTCCTAAAATTTCAGCCCGATCGGTCGAAAACAGCGTGAGATATCGTATCTCACACATTTTTTGCACACAAAACTATAAGGCACTTCCGTGTCGCGGTCATGCCTAAAAAGCCGCAGATGCTCAGTACACCGTGTGAAATGCTCAGTTTTCGCATTTAAACAAAGTCAAGCAGGAAGACATTTAAATGGGTCAAATTCAAAATATAGGTCAATGCCCTTCCCTATAGGATGACACGAAAGAGAGAGCAAGCGCCGGGCCTAAGAGCAGGTAGTCGTGACCACACAATAGGTCATAAGGAAAATTCTAAAGCGCAGCCGCTTGAATAAATTAAGGAAATAAGAGAAAGAGAGCCGACGACACGAGCAACGAAAACAAATAATATACAAAGGGTATATAACACGTAAATAATTATCACGCGAAAAATCGAATATCAAAATAATAGCGAACGTCTGATAAGCAAATTAAATCCAAACATAAGGAATAGAGTAACGTCGTGAGTTTATCATTAAGAGACTATGGAAAATACGNCATGAGTGCAGAAGAAAACGAGAGCATACGTGAATTTCGTCGTCGTTACAAGAAGACGGCATATTAATGAGCAGAAATAGGAATCCTAGACCACTTGCACTCGTGTATAGATATACAAAGGAATGTCTTTTAAAAAAATGCCTACAACAACAAGTCTAGAGAGACCATAGAAGGAAATATGCAGCGTTTAAGCTCTCTGATTGTATGTACTATTCACGAATATTCACTACTATCTATGTGCGTAAAGGGTATCGGTGAGGGCGATTTCGAGTATATAAGGCCCTCGTCCGCCGAGCTAAAGAAGAGTCTCTCTCACAAGTTCGCCGCGCGGAAGCTCTGCCCGAGCAGAGTCCGGGTCCGCGGATTTTAGTAAAACTTAGAGTGCGATATATTAACATTTGATAAAGTTTAGAGTTTTGTAAATGTTGAGTCATTATACTATAGTTCGCTCTGTACGGACAGAGTCGGGTCTGGATAACGGAATCGGGACAAATAGAGTCGGTGTATAAGAGTCAGGTACTGCAGCCGACTCCGCTCTTTCCGCTCATGTACATAAAGACGACAAAATTTTGGAAAGGGCACAAACAAAGAAAACGAATAATATTAAAAATTAGTACTCGAGCGATATCCCTCTGCAAGGAGCAGAGCTCAGTCTAGTTCGAACAGTTGCTCGGAATAGTCCCTCTCTGCCTCTGAAATTTCAGTTGCATCATCCGATTCTTTTTTTATAGAGTATAAAGTATATTCTCATCGTTAGAAATTACGAGTCATAGTGCGTGATAAAGTTTCTATTTTATTAATTGAATAAATTGCACCGCTTTAAGAAAATCGAGTGTTCAGTGTTATTCAAAAGAAAAGTCATCACTCCATCCACCCAATCCTACTACAAGCGAATACCGAGGGATTCGTAGCAAAAGAGGGAATTAACTGCGTTCTAAAATATTCATACACATATTCATATAACGACTCCGACTTGAACGAAGGAAGGAAGGGAGCTTTATCCTCATCTAGTTGACGGCAGTTGCATTCATCAAAAGGTAAGTTCCTTTAATTACAATCGTAAATACAGAATAGGGCTCTCTCTTTCTCTCTCTCGCATATCTCTTCACAATAATTACCGCACTTTTATTATTCTGCATTGCACTTAATGCTTATATTAACGAGTCGCCCTTTTCATACTTTCTATCCCTCGCTCAGCAATTGCCATGCTCTCCCCGTTAAGATCAGAATAGTTTCTTGGCGTTTACTGGAGGCCGTTTCCAGAAAGGAATCGCGAAAGTAGGCAGGTACCGACGGCGCTAAGCTTTGTGTATCGAGCTTTGTCTCCGCCCGTACTTATAAAGATTTACAACCCGTAGAGTTTACTGTCTGGTGACAACTATCATAGGTTTAGGACATAACAGGTTGTTTACTTATAATTTTTGGTGCATCGGAGCCGGGAAATTATTTTGAAACGCAAAAAATTCGGACAATTTAGACAATTATTTGGGAAAAATTCATGGAAATTGAAAGTTGAAATCGCGTCAAATCAGTGAAAGATTTTATTTTGCGTAATCCTTCTTCCAATCCTTCCAAAAACTTTGAAAAACAGTAGTATCGCTTTCATTAGCGACCTGTTTAGTAAATAATCCTTCCGAAAGACAAGGAATCGCTTTGTAGCGACTTGAATTTTAACAATAATTCTTCCGAAAGACAAGGAATCGCTCTGTAGCGACTTGAATTTCAACAATAATCCTTCCAAAAAGACAAGGGACCGCTGTGCAGCGGCTTGTTTTATCAACAATCCTCCTAAGCAGAAGTATCGCTCAGCAGCGACCTGCTTTTCGAACGCAAAATCAAATTAATGAATACCGAAAATAACCCGATCGGAGTTTTACGAAAAAATAGAAGGAGAGGAAGGAAAGTAACTTTGTGTAGTACAACAGTTAAGAGGGAAAATTTAGAAAAATCAGAAGAAAAACTAAGTTCAACACTAGAGAATTGCCAAATTAACGACGAAAATGTAGAAACAAATTTGAGAAATAACGTTGAGTTGTCGGAATTTCAAATTGAGATCGGAAAAAAGTTTGACGCACTATTCGCATTTCCTGAGAGGGAAATTCAATCGAGTAAACTCAAGAGAGAAAATTTAAAAAAATGAAAGTCACGCGAAAAAGTCAAGTATGTCGAGTAGCAGTGGCGAAGATACAACTGTGATTAATCGCGACGAGAACGTAACGAAAACGCGCGGAGATTACAAGTTCGAAATAAACGATAGCCTTTTGAGTAGCGATTTAGAAAACTTGAATCAATACGCAGAGTCAAAGAAAAACGACGCCACTATAAATTCAAAGTTTGAAAAAAGAGCAAATCGTAGTTATAAACGATTGGATCATCAACTTTCAAAGTATAATTTAGATAACCCTTATCAACGTCCCAAAGCGAGGAGAGCACTCCGATCTAGTAATTTTAGCACAGAAAAGAGCCCTTTCTTTTCATATAGAGAAAATAAATTAACAGACGACGAGGACTATATTTTAGCCGAACCATCACGCGAAAGTATTACGAACCCTAAAGCCCCTCCGAAACCCATTAGAATTCGACCATCATTATTGCAGTTAGGTAGCAGCGAGCAGGTAGATTTGAGTGTTGACCCGGGTAATAAAGGGACTGCGCCACCCGCTGATTCTAATCAATTTGCGGATTATATTGCATCAGAGAATCTCATTACCTTTCCACAAAACCATCCCCAAGAACTGGAAGAGGAAAAGACAATAAATAAATCTATTGTTAACTTAAATTTGTCTGACGATTTACGCGACCAAAGTGTGCAAAATACGTCTAGTCCCATAGTAAATTCGGAGTCGGAAATCGCCGTCATTAACGAAAATTCGAGGATCGAAGTTGCAACCGTTGCCGACACAGAGACCGCCGATTTTACATCTCAAGGGGAGAACGAAAATAACGTAACGACGGGAAAGGCATTAGCTATTGAACAATTAGCGTCGATATTTAAACAATCGTTAGAGCCGTCGGCAACTGAAGTAGCGCGAGAAACCGAAGAATTACGCAATAAATTCATTAATCAATTGACAAACAAATTGAGCCCTTGCATCAAGAAAGAAGTGCTCGACGATTATTTTCAAAGTCCCGAACACACTGACGAGTTAAGCGAAAAGTTAAGGAAAGGGGAGAAATTCGCTCACGTCTACGATTTTATTTACAAACGTATTTCTAATTTTTGGGGAGTTGACGCATTCAAAACCAGTCCGCGCGAAAATAGCGATAGCAACAACAACGAGCAGTTCTCCACACCGACGGGAAATATACTAAATATCGTGCCAAGTGTTGCTCCAAAAACTCGACTGAATTTTGATAACGAAAATAACGATAGCGAAAACGAAGACGACATGGCTCCGCAAATAAAAGGCATTTCTCTCAAGGACACTCTTGAGTTAATTCCTAGATTCAATGGTTCAAATATTTCATTAACACAGTTTATTGATGGCTGTGCGGAAGCCCGAGATATTCTGCCGACGGGACACGAAGAAGACTGTGCGCGCCTCATTCGTATGCGACTTTTTGGAGACGCGTTAGCATGCGCCCGAGGGCAACAGTTCAAAACAATAGATCAAATAATTCAATTTTTTGAAAATAATTTCGGGTCGTCAAAAACCTATCATGAAATTTTCGGTGAACTAGCAAAAATTAAGCAGCGACCTACGGAGAGTGTTGTCATTTATTCCAATCGACTTCGGGAAATAGAGAAAGAAATAAAAAAGGCCGCCGTTCGTGAAGGTAGAGCAACTAATAAAGCTGAGTTTGAACTTGCTTTGGAAAAAGATTGCGTTAGATTTTTCATCAGAGGGCTTCGATGGGAAATCCAGACGCGTATGGGTGAGGTAAGGACACTCGAGAAAGCAAGGGAAAAGGCTATTGAAATTGAGAGGGATTTTGCATACACCGGAGAAAGCGACGATGGTTCAAGGCGGGAGGACTCGCGATTAAAAACGAAGGAAACACGGAGAGTAAACATTGTAGAATCTACACCGGAAATTATGTGTAATTTTTGTAACGAAGTTGGGCACGCTGCGATGAATTGCTTAAAATTTTGCCTACAATTGAATAATAGTCGGCCGCAACAATCGAATTGGAATCCCAATAATGGCCGCTTTTCGTCCTTCAACAGTACAACTAATCGGGATAATAGGCAACAATCATATAATCGCGATAATAATTCGAATGGATTTGGGAAAAATTTCCGTTACAATAATTTCGCTCGGGACGCCAGTTTTAACACCTCTAATAATAATCGATTTGAAAGATCACGAGAGGGGAATAATTATTTCCAAAATCGCGATAGTAATCGTCAGAGTAATGTCAACAGTAGTAACAATGATCGTTTTGGAAATCGCGCAAATAATTTTAATCAGTCGAACAATCGTTACATTCCTAATAATGCAACGGATTCGAATAATACGCGGTATAATTCGGGACCGGGAAATACCACGTCTAATCTACCCGCAAATTTCGTTTGTTATTATTGCCAGAAACCAGGTCATGCCAAACGGAATTGTTTTAAATTTATAAGAGATACGCAAGGAGGAAATTTGCCGACGGGAAACGATCGCGGCAATCCTCGTGCGAGCGGAGAGACTGCCGCGTCGAATGCTCGCCCGACCCCCGAAGCCCAGAGAGCGAGTACGTCCTCTACGAGACAACAGTAAATCTGAATCAGAAAAATTGCGCGCCTAATGTTGAGATTGATATTAAAGAATTAATACGGCCCGCGATTTTCATGTTAGATACGGGATCATCACCGAATTTATTAAAAATTTCCCATGTTCCGATTTATTTACCTATCAATTCACGCGAAATAATTTTATTAAGAGGAATCACCGCATCCACTATCAAAACGTTGGGGACGATAACCGTTAATTACGACGGATTAAATATTTTTTTTCACATAGTTCCGGATAACTTTCCTATAAAAGAAGCGGGGATACTAGGCAGTGATTTTTTTCAACAAACTAACGCGAAAATCTGCTACGAAAGAAATTGTCTTGAACTAGCAAATACAGAATACCCTTTTATTAATGATCTACAATTTCTTTCAAATGACGATTATGGCGACGATCGAGGGAGTGTAGAGAATAATGTAGACGAGAGAGTCGTATCGGAGAGGCTCTCGAGGGAAACCGATACAATAGATTTGCGAGACGATCATACTGAACAGGCCGTAGATAATTATGTCGGAAATGCAACGTCTTCGGGGGGAAATGAAAAGTTAGATGATATTGGAAATTGTTTTGACACAAATGGCTCAGTAGCAAGTACCGTGACAACCACTCTACGTGGATGCGAAATCGTAAATCATGCTTGTGTAAAGGATTTAATGGTAGTTAATATTGAGGGTTCACCGAGCCAGGAGAGCCGGGAGAACAAAGTTATTACGGGGCCCCTATGGAATAAAAGGGCTGATTGTGCTAATGATTCTGAGAATTTTGAGGATAGCCGTGTTGTAAATTTCCAGGAAGTGAATAAAGCAACAGGCATATTAGTTAATGCAAAAACGATTACGAAAATGTATGACGTCGACGAGAATGTCTCGCCGCGGAGTGAAATTACGAGTGTACTTGACACGAAAGTTATCATGTTCAATGACAGTGAAACGAACGAGAGCCAAGAGGACGTTGCAGCCGATTACGAGGAAGACAGAGATTTAGAAAACATACGCGAAAGCGATACAGTTTTAGAAGTAATGGAAAAATATGAAAGGCTTTTGGGACGATTGTACTTGAGAGAAGTTGAGTGTGAAGAAGGCATTAACTTCTCACCAGAACGATCATGTGCGATCGATAACAGACTCAAAACGGATATGTTTCATGATATAAAGCGTTCATTAGCTTATGAACATATAGTGCAATACGGAGATAATGACACGAGTATGTCTGAGGATCAAAGACATGAGTTACGAAAAAAATTAAATATTAAAGCAGAGTTGTTAAGAGAAGTAGCTGAACAATATTTTAGGACGAAAGAAAAAAAGAAGAAAATTAAAGAAGTGATAACGGCCATAGATAAGAGTGATGAAGATTATATGCCTAGTTGATGGAGATGCAAGGTTCCAGAGAAAAGCAATGTGAAAAATACTGGAGAGTGTGGGATTAAAGAATACGATCAGACAAGTGACGACGATGAAAATCAAGTACTTACTATTAGTGCGGACGAACCCCTATGCCACGGAGGTCGAACGCCGATTATTGAGAATAAGTATGAGAATGGAGTGACAAAAATAAATAAAAAAACGAAAAGTAATAGTGAATCACGAAGTACAGTAAGTAAAGATAACATTAATGATTTGAGTAGTCCTATGAATATGTCATATGTTGTTAATGAGAAGAAATTTTTCGAAAATTCAACAGATAGCGAACGGTCTGACAACGATTCTTGCGTTCAGCGACAGCGCAAAATAAAGAGAAAACTGGCGCCAAACTTAAGGACTTCGAGAACAAACAATGAAATAAGAAAATTGTTAGATGCCAACGCAGATACCTCAGACCCCGAAGTCGAGGGTGAAAGTGAAAAGCGCCATTATACAACTAACAACGGGAAGAACGATAGTAAGAAATTTATGGAGATGAGGGACTCCGAGGAGAAGAGTAATGAGTCCCGATCGAGCGGGCTTATAAACAAAAGGGATCAAGTGACCGCACTAGTTTTGAGAAACGACGCCAAAGGATATTTGCATGACACCGGAATGTCAAGAAAGCGAAAGAAAGTCCGCTTTTTGACAACAAATAATCAAGATTGCGAAGAAGCAGAAGTATTTTCTCCAGACTATTTACACGAAAATACAAAGGACGACAAAGAAGATAACGATCAAGTGGCTACGAACGAAGGTGCATTATCAAAAATTAACAATAATCACGAGAATTCAACAGCAAGAGGGACACCTGCGATCACCAATAAGGGGAGGTTAAGAGTCTACGGAAATTTTGTCGGGAAGCCAACCGTGAACATTGAAACCTCGCGAGAGGTAGACATTAAACTTATGTACACGTTTGACGACATGAATGAGGCATTAAACGAAGTACTCGTATCAGAGGAAACGAGTGGGAGGAATTTCGATCTCACAGAATCTTATCAAGAGGACGGTTACTTATAGAACATTGAGAAATATCTGCACGAATGTCAAGAAGTGGACAAGTTACTTGCCGACGCACTAGATATGCACAACGGACGAGACAACGGGGTGCAGGGACTCTGTGTAATTAACAGCACACCAATGTGTCAGGCCATCGATAGGACCGCCCACGGAGTCATGGTTATAAATCCCGTAGAAATCGAGCGGCCCCGCTGTGAGAGAGTCAAGGCATTACTACGCCTCGATCATCTCAAACCAAGAGAACGAGAAGACATCGAGCAACTTGTTGATATGTATCATGAACAATTTCATTTACCTGGCGAAAAACTTACGACTACACACATAATCCAACATCGCATTCCGACTATTGATAATCGTCCTGTCAACGTCAAGACTTACTTACCTCCTAGAGCACACCGAGGTCCAAT
The DNA here is from genome assembly GCA_012977825.3 of Pteromalus puparum. Classification (NCBI taxonomy): domain Eukaryota; kingdom Metazoa; phylum Arthropoda; class Insecta; order Hymenoptera; family Pteromalidae; genus Pteromalus; species Pteromalus puparum. The sequence continues at coordinate 27,136,885 of CM053168.1, read as the reverse complement.
CAAGGAGAAAATAAAAGAATTCCTGGATGGTGGACTTATATCACCCTCGAATTCAGACTATAATGCCCACTATGGTGTCTAAGAAAAAAGGACGATAGTCACGGGAATCCGAGATATCGAATAGTTTTAGACTACCGAAAATTGAATGAAGTAACCGTAACCGACAATTTTCCTCTTCCCAATATTCAAGATATTTTTGATCAGCTCGGCGGATCTACCTATTTTACAGTCCTCGATCTCGCTTCCGGCTATTACCAATTTCCACTACATCCAGACGATCGTCATAAGACTGCGTTTACTGTAATGAACTCCGGATTTTATGAGTGGAATGTTTGTCCGCAAGGCCTAACCTCTATGCCTGCTACCTTTATGAGGTGCATAAATCGCATAATTTATAACACTCCAATGAAAGAGGAAGAGAAGCCTGAAAGTGCTCTCGCTGTGTCGCCCGAAGATGCGAAAGAATTGGACTCCGGACCGCTGGACGTTTGTGTATATCTCGACGACATCATAATTTATGCGAAAACGGTAGAAGAACATAATGATAAATTCGCGAGGCTACTGAGGAGACTAAAAGCCGCCAATTTTAAACTATCGCCGGATAAATGTGATTTTCTCCGCACGGAAGTAAGTTTTCTTGGGCATTTAATAAATAATCAAGGAATCAGCCCGGATCCTAAAAAGGTGGAAGCACTGAGAAAATTTCCACGTCCAAAAACTGTTAAAAATATACGACAATTTCTGGGATTGGCTGGCAATTATTGAAGATTTATTGATGGATTTTCCAAGATTGCTAAACCATTAAGTAATTTACTTAAGCAAAATGTACCTTTTGAGTGGAATGACAAAGCACAAGAAGCTTTCGACATATTGCGAGAAAAATTGTGCAAAGAACCTGTGTTAATTTTTCCTGATTTTTCAAAACCCTTCATACTCACTACTGACGCTAGTTTGACCTGCATTGGAGCCGTACTTTCTCAAGGTACTATAGGGCAAGACCGTCCTATTGCATATGCCTCTCGCGTACTCAACGACGCAGAGACTCGGTACGACACTTACTCAAGAGAAGCACTAGCTATGGGTTTTGGAATCCGGCATTTTCGACATTATTTATTAGGTACGAAATTTGTTGTCTGCACGGATCATTTGCCGTTATGTTGGTGGAAGGACTCACGGGATCCAGATTCCCGCGCAACACGTTGGCGACTCAAGTTGACGGACTACGATTTCGAAGTTATTTATAAGCCAGGGAGGATAAATCTGAATGCAGACGCTCTTTCTCGGAATCCGATCGAAGAAATCACGGATACTGTAATGCATATCAGCGAGAGCAAGGAGGACAATATAGGAAATGAAATCGAGCTTGATGAGCAACAGGCCGCAGAATCAGAAATCATTGAATCGACGGGCCGAATGACGCGTACACGCGCCGGAAAGTTAAGTAGACCGGATTATCGAGACGCTCGTAGAAAGCTTCCCAACACGAGAAAAGGGGCTAAGGAACTTAGGGGGAAGGAGAGGTCGAGAGAAGACATTGTACCACATTATAATAACTCCGGAGGAGAGGCTACCGATTCTCAGGTAGTCGAAAAATCGTACGACTTTCCTATCAACGCGCAAGAGGCAGCAAGATCAACAAATACTAACGATGGCGATATTGATAACGAATCAATAATAAATCAAGCTGCAGCCAACTCTTCATTAGAAGCGACATTCGACACTAGAATGACGGAATCTGACATGCAAAAGAATTCAAAGAGCCATGGCAAGATTTTTGCGGAAACTCGGGAACAACTAACTATGCGCAAAGATAATTATTTATATTTCTTATCCTCTATGCACCAACCATGCGACCAAGGAGCACGACTTTTGGAGAGTCGGCAGGAGTTGCCACGATTACATCGATTAAATGTCGGAGAATTGAGAGTCATGCCAAAGGGAAATAAACGACATTTTATTATTGTATTACGAGGGCCTGAACCTACAAGCATTTCCGAGATTGTCGAAAATTTAGTCTCTGGGTTAAAACAATTGAAAGTGATTATTATAAAAGAACAAATAAAATCCATTAGTATTGCCAAAAGCGTCACTCTTGAAAATGTATTGTGGAACGATGTAACTAACAAGATCCGCAATACATTACGCGGATCGAAAGTCAAAATAATTATTTGCAAAGGTACTATTACGTATCCCTGTCTGAATGAGCGGCCAAAGATAATTGAGGAGGCTCATTGTTCTACGATAGGGGGACATAAAGGGGTGAATAAAACCTACAAACGTATAAAACAAAATTTTTATTGGGAAAATATGAAAGTCGATATACAAATGTACATCCGGAAATGTCTACCTTGTCAATTAAAAAAATTGGTTCGAGTAAAGACAAAGAATCGAATGGTTATCACGGATACCCCTGTACAGCCCTTCGAAAAAATTGCCCTCGATATCGTGGGACCATTTGAACGTACTGAGGATGGGCATGATAATATTTTAACTATCCAGTGTTGTCTAACAAAGTATTCACTTGCAATCGCACTTAAGGATGCAACGGCACGATCCGTTGCTGACGCACTGATAAAGCGATTCATCTGCACTTTTGGCGCTCCTATTGCGATATTGACCGATCAAGGAACCAATTTTTTGAGTAATTTAATGAAGCGAGTAGCCAAGCGATTCCGAATTACGCAATTCAAGACAACAGCTTTCCATCCACAGTCCAACGGGTCTCTCGAAAGGAGTCATCATGTACTTAGCGAGTATTTGAAACAATTCATATCGCAAGATGAACAATGGGATCAATGGTTAGAAATGGCCGCTTTCTCTTATAATACGTCAGTGCATGAAGCCACGCAACATACACCATACGAATTAGTTTTCGGAAGGTTAGCCCGCGCCCCATCGAGTGAGCCGCTCGAAACCGAGGATCGACTTCCAACATATGCCGATTATATTGTTGAACTAACAACAAGGCTGAACAATATTCAAGAAATAGCACGCGAGAAACTAATAGCCGCCAAATGGCGTGCGAAGTACTATTATGATAAAAGTGCGAATCCGCAAGATTTTAAAGTCGGCGATTGTATTTGGCTACTCAAAGGAGGAAAAATACACAAGTTAAAAGATCAATATGAAGGCCCTTATTTAGTCGTGGATATATTACGTAATGGCAATATTAAGATACAATTAAAGCCTAATAAATATAAGGTTGTACACATGAATCGAGTGCGAATATCTTACATTGAGTCAGAAAAGAATTAAAATATCATTACGCCTATAGTCATGATCATCAGTATATATATAATATAAAAAGTTTTTGAGTCTAAAGAGAAGGATCTTTTGGAATTTAAAAAAAAAGAAAAAAAGGTGGTGTAATCAATATTATCCCGAAATTTTGATATTACGAGAATCTAATTATTAAAGTAGAATTAATATTATAACGCAATCAATATATTATTAATTAAGATTAGATTTTTCTTTCTCATTTAAAGTTTTTGATATATAGAGGGATTTGTTTGTTTTTCCTATTATATAGAGATTCGATAGTATAAGATACAGTTAGGAACTTATGTATTAAAATCGGGAAAAATTCTTTTCCTACTTAACATAAGGGAAAACCGAATTATGAGCAGTAAGGATAAGAATACAAAGAGCGTCGCAAATAGGGAGAAAGTATATGGGATCTAAGGAAGGAATAAGAACAGTAACATATAGAATAAAAAGACAAAATTATTATTGCACACTGGAAGAGTAAGGAGAATTTATTGGTACAGTGACATAGCCATGATATCGTAATAAGAATGACTCCGATCAGATATGGTCGCCTCAGAGTCTGTGCGAAAGAAACATGGACGAAAACGAGAAGTTAGGATCAAAGCGAGGCACCCAGCGCTGAAAAAAAAAATAATATAACTATATTATAAAAGAAGAGAGGGTTGGCTCACCAAGGAAAAGCATAATTGATGAAAAAGGGATGAACACTTACACCTTCATTTTGCCAACGAATCATTGACGGACGTTCGGAACACAATTGCGAACAGGCGCTGCAAAAATTTTTAGCGAGCTCTGATTCCCAAGTTTCAGTGTGGCAATAAACCCACGCGCCCGGAACTTGGCAAGTTGCCTCTCCCTCGGGAACCATCTGGAGAACAGAGTAGGATACCTAGTGGAACACAAGGAAATTCATTAGTAGAATATTGTGTTCAAGTAAAATCGAAAGGAATAATTAGGAATTGGCAAAGTACTTACTCCAACACCCCCAGGATGAGTAACAAGCAATACGCCAGTATCCTCTCCTAGCCCTTGCCGACAAACAAAGCATGCACTGTCGAGAGGAGCTGTCTTATCGACATCATGGCAAGGAAACTCTTTGAATCCTTCTTGCATACAGAAATTGTAACATACCTATAAGAGTAAACGAGCTTTTTAGGAAAGGACGTTACAAAAGAATAAATATTATGCAAAAATAGTAAGTACTAACCAAAGTATGTTCGTTACTCGGCGCAATTGAAGTATGCACGACGAGGTCCGTCGAAGAGGAGGAGTTTCCAGCAGCCATCGATTCTTTCGGATGAATCCAGAGATATCCCAATCGGAAAAATAGTGTATTTCACTGACACTGCACAACTACTCGGCAAGCGGAGAGACGAGAATCGAGTCGTTCAAGAGGACGGAAGAAGAGAGTGATCGTTGAACTTGTCGCAGTCTGCACACTGTGCTACGCGTAGGAGGGATTTTGGAAGACGAGAGAGGGAGAATGACCGCTGCAGTGGTTGCGACGGGCCCATATTGACGATATGCGGAAAAGTCTTAGGGGGAAGAGGTAGCACTACGGATTAGAAGCCAACGGAAAAGTGAGAGTAGGGTAAAGCCGACGTTTAGAGCAAAAGAGAGTCACAACATAGTTGACCTCAAGGAAGTACACAAGTATCTGTGCATCATCAATGCTACGCTATTTGCTAAAACTTCAAAGGAAAAAGGTAACACTCTAGTAATTAATATTATTATTATTAATTAAGATAGAGTGCGAGAGTGAAGGGAGGGAAATAGGAATACTCATGTATAATTCAATCATGTGTATAATTAAAAAAAAATTTTTTTTCTCCTCCACTTACTTTAGAGGACCGAGTCAATATCCAGTAGAACAGTAATGGATAAATTCAGAGGACAAAACGCAGCATCATTAATGTCCACCGAAGTATTGCTTCAACGAAGGATGGCGATCATAAGACAGTGTATCCTGGATGGGCGAGGAGCAAAGGCTCGCGTAGAGATCCAAAGGATACGCCATCGACTGACTCCCGGTGCTATGACCGGAATAATAAGTGTAGCCGTGGAAAATCTAGATCAAAGGACAGCAGAATTGTGCCTTCAAGTATACCCGCGCACGCGTCAGTTAAAATTGACGAGAGTGTTGCGAGGGGTACTCAGTCGACCTCGAGCAGCCAATCCAGCAATTGACAGCATAGTGGATGTGCTCCTCAAGTATCCAGTAGACTATACGGATAATGATGGAGGAGAGCCAGCCATCGGTGCTGCAATAACGTTAGGTAGGATTGACGTGCTAAGGAGATTAGTGGATCTGGTAGCCAGAATTGAGGGGCACTGGGAGCAGCAGGTTCTAGAGGAAGCCATGGGCTGGGAAGATCAGAGTTATCTCGCTGAATTAATCCGAGCGGGATATGTCATAAAAGGTGATTTCGAAGACGAAGAATCTCAATATACGGGGCCCATAGTTCGTCAAGACATACCGTCTATATTGGCATTGATGGCAGTCGGATTAAGACTGTGCAAGGGCGACTTAAAAGCGGCATGTAATTCCAGTTTTTACATGCTAAAACTGATTGTGGACTACTTCAGCCGAACTGGCCGACGGTTGATTGACTCCCCAGAGTTATTGATAGTCTCCCAAATGGGAATAACACCAGACAGGATGAGGAATATGGCTTTCCTCCTAGCAAACGGAATCCCGCCAGACTCTCAGAATGAAGAAGGAGAATATGCGGTGCAAGTGGCAACCAGGAACGGCGACGTTACCGCTTTAACTATGCTTATAGAAAGGGGAGCGAGGATAGACGTGCTCACTCCAGGGGGCCAGGATTTATTACAACTCGCTACCCAAAATAAGCAGTATTACGTGATGGAAGTATTGCTCGACACCGGACGGATAAACCACAACCGTGTGCACTCCGGAAAAAATGCCTTAATAATATCCATTGAAGGTTACAATCATAGGACCACCGAGACGCTAATTTCACGTAATGTGCAATTATATACGGAGGATCCAACTCTCCGTTATATTCAACCAGGAAGAGTATTTATTGGTACAACTTCGCTAATTATCCCTCTATTAGCGAAGGAAAAAGCAGAAGGGAGATACGTGAATAACAAGGATATCAAGGCGTTGGAAAAGCATTATCCTGAATTATATTCTCACTATGAGAATTTCTGGCAAGAATGGAAACTGATGACGGAGACCCCCGTCCTCGGTAGAGTGACGTATAGACAATTAATAGAGAGGCCTACAAGATCACTGCTGATTCCAACTCGTAAGGCATTCTATAAACCACTCAAATTTTATCGAGATTTAATGAAGATTTCAATTCACAAAAAGGCTGTAAAAACGGCGTTGAAGGCATTATTGAAAGCTCGGAAAAATTGGATCACCAACGCCCAAAGAATAGATGGTGTTTTATGGAGATTTCTACCAAATCTAGTTAACGAACAAATCGCCTATCATTTGACGGAGGAGTAATTCCCACAGCAAGTAATCCGAAGGGAGTTTTAGAAAAATATAACTATGGATCCGTCCATTATACAAGTAATAGTGTTAGAATATTATTATATAAGTAATAGTGTTAAAATATTATTATATAAGTAATAGTGTTAAAATATTGTTATATAAGTAATAGTGCTGAAATATTATTATATAAGTAATAGTGTTAAAATAGTAATAGAGTTAAAAATATTATTATACAAGTAATAGTGTTAAAAAAATTTTTTTTTGTTATATAAAAGGCGAAAGAAAGCAGTTGTAAAACAAATTATGTATGTCCCTATTATCATAATAAGTTGGAATAAATAGGAAAGAAAAGAAGAAAGTTTACTATCCAAATTGTTGAACTCGACGACTCCCTCCTATCCTCATAAAAGAAAGAAAAAAAAGAGAAAAAAAAGTTCTTTTAATCCCACTAACTAGGAAACAAGAAAGAAAGAAAATAAGATAAAGTCACGGTTCTAGAAACTGTTAATTCAATTCATTTCAATCAAATAGTACTTCTGGAAGATACATAATAACACTAAGAATCCCTAACCTCATGAATTTTATGTATTTATACATGCTATTCTAAGAAAACTTATTCTAAGAAAAAGGATGACATTAATGACATAGTAGCCTAAAAGAGGAAGAAAGAAAAAGGGAGTATTTCTAATATTTCAATTCAAATAAAAGGGGTGTATCATTGAATCAAATAGTAATCAAGCATAATTACAGCAAAATCTATTTCGTAGAATTTTGAGAATATAAAAAAATAACACCAGTGAGAAATCTAACAAAGATTGCATTAAACTCTATGTCAAACTTATTGCACGAGAGAACCGAAATTAGTAGTGCGGCGAAATAACAGTTAGAGTTGAAAGAGAATAGTAACTTGGTGACTATAATAAGGAGATACGCGAGAGACTAGAGTAGAAAGAGGAAGTAAATTAAAAATGATTCAAAGTTATATAGGCGAAATTGAGAGCATAGTCACAATTAAAACCAGATTGATTTTCCTCTTTTATTAGCAAAAGATGTCAATCTACCTACAAAAATTACGGATGGCAAGAATGTCGATAACCTATGGTGATAAAGCAGAAACGAGGCGAATTTTGGAAAATTTAGCGCCAGCAATGCTGCCAAATGAAATGGCGTTAATAATCTATCAAGCAATATTATCCAAGAACTTGACTGTAGTAAGATATTGTCTGGATGAATTATATAATTCGAATCTTTTAAGACATTGTACATGGAATGGGACCAATTTGTTACATTTGGCAGTTGAAATGGGAACGTTGGAGGCAATGGAGATTTTATTAGAACGCGAAGTTTACCCCATAAATGCAGTAAATGCCAATGGAGTGAGAGCCATCGCTCTAGCTTATGAACAAAATAATTATAGCAAAATAAATGTATTATTACAGTACGGAGCCCAGTTATACGTCCGAGGCTATTATACCAGGTACATTAGTCTGTGTATTTTACCCGAATCCACAACACAGTACTTAATACTTTGTCTCGCTCGGGAAGAAGTAGAAAAGAGGTTCGTTAATAGAGACGATATTCAGGCATTAAAAATATATCATCCTCAATTATATCAGATATATTTGCATTGTCGA
>CM053168.1:27070351-27128415 GCA_012977825.3 Pteromalus puparum | reverse complement strand
GCCCAAAAGGGCAAATTCGCGAAAGCGTAGCCTGGCCCGTTCGGATATTATGCCGTTAACGCGAAAAGCACAAGCGTCATCCTCATTCAAAACGATGAGATGAGGCAAACATCCACGTAGACAAAATTAAAAAGCCGGAGCGAACTGGCCAGAGAAGCCGATTCTTCCGGAGAACGCCCGAGAGTAGGCCGATTTTTTTTACTGTTTTTTTGCGCGTCCCCGACGGGACGCGCCTCCCGAAAAAAAAACGCCTCCTACGAGCTTCCAATTTACGTATCGGCGAAGGCCCGACCCTATTCACCGCCTACGAGTGCCTTATCAGCTAACTGTGACACTCGTGCAGCGATCGGGGCACTCTGCCTGCAGCAGTGGTCTCGGCCGAGCAAAGGCGCTCAGCAGCTCCGACCGATTCCTGCACCAGCTTAAATTTGAAAACCCTTGGCGCTCCATCACGGAAAGAATTCGCACCGCTGACAGTACCTCCGCTCCACCTGGAAATCATCGAAACAGTCGATTGGCGCCCGTTATTTTCAGAGCAGGCTCCAGCCTAGTACATAAACATCACGATCGCAGCCCTTGCGTGTTAGACGCGTTGCGACTCACGCAGTCTAATCGGGATGCCGAGTCGCGGGCCGCCAGGGCCGACCGGGTTGAGAGATTTTGATACTCACCCACGTTCAATGGCATAGGGGTCCACAAGAGGTCTCGGCGCGCCATTCTGCCTTTTATCGTGCTTCATAGATGTGGCGTATACGGGACGGTACCGAGCCGATCTAATCGAAGGTCCAGGAGGCATCCCAAGTCTATCGCCGAGGACAACGGTCGCACGGGCCGCACTGTTAGCCAATCAACCGCGAAATAGTTGCCGGAGCACGAGCTTCGGAGTTAGATGACAAAATGCGAAGCGGACGCAAGTGACCGCGCTACAGCAATCAGGACTAGCGAAACGTTATCGGCTGGATAACCTTGATACCGACCTTGAAGATTAGGACCCATCGGCCCAGTTTAGTGGACACGGGATCATTACGGACTGCAGTGTTATTCGCTATCAAAGGTCCTGGGTCCCCCGCAGGATCATGCCTCCCGACAACGATCATTCGCTCGGCAAAAACGGTCGGACACGGGTTCTGCACGTCTGAGATTCCCTCTTCCTTCCGAACGATGTCCAGCGGCGATCCCAATCATGAGAGTTGTCAAAAATCTCGGTTTATTCGCGCGAACGCGTACTCTAGTCTACCACGTAGCTAACCCTTTGAACGATATGGAAGCATCGTGGCTATTTAAGCCTCGCTCCGGCCCGCTTAGTGCAGAATATTTTAAACATTCCGACGTGGCTGTTCGTACATAGGCCCCACATACACATATTATCGCGTTCCTCGAACCGTCTAAGTCGACGTATTCCCTGGTCCCAGCGCTAGGAATGCAAAGTTGCGGAATTTGTTTGGCCGCGCTGATTGCGGTCGATCCCAGAGCCGATGTTGGCCGCTGAGGTACCGAATACGCGGCGGTGGCGATGATAAAATCGCAGGCCGACAGAAATTCTATAGAGGACCCCTCTGGGCGCATGCGAACGCTAAAAATAAGCATTGCGGGACACGTTTTGGCCTCGGCTGCACACAAGCCAACACTTGGCTTGATGCGCGGCGAAGACAGCCACGAGGATATCTTTATCCAGTGTACTCGCGCCGAACAAATCACGGCGCGAATTTCGGGCACAGGTATCTTCGACACTATCGTGCGCTCGCTCAGCCGCACACAGCCTCCGCCTCGCCTTGTCCGCCCATCACACACGTCACTAAAAAGAAGCAAAGTCCTCGCGCCGAAACGCTCACGGCTCTCCGCCTATGTGAGAATTTGCGTCCGGGTCAGGCTTTGCGCGACCTCGCGGGCAAAGCCTCGCGAAATACCACTAAAATAGCAACTATTCTTTCGAAACTACGAAACCTAGCGACTACGCCTGGTCGACCGGCTGTTATCCGGACCCTGATTCCGGCGTAATCAATCGCTCGCATTAAGTCCTGGACCGGTGCCTTCTTGCGGTACCGAGCCGGCAACAGCCCATGCGCGATCTCATCAAGCACCAGCAGGCAAATGATGCAACTGGAGATAGCGCGCAGCTGGGACCAGCAGAGGTGCGTCGAGGCCTAGCCACCACCAGGAAGGCAGCAGCTGTACCAACATCCAGCTGCCGCGGCGCGCAGCCGCACAACAGGGGGCGCTCTTACCAGCCGCGCCCCCGCCCCCGCGTCGGAGGCATCTCCGACACGCGCGGGACCGGACACAAGGCAAATACAATTAACGAGCCAGCAACAACGCTATCCGGCATCCTTGAGAGGCATAGCCAGCGATAGCCCCGCGCTTGCATAATTCCGCACGGAAAGCCGCAACTCTGCACCGAACCGCGCCGACAACAAGCGCCGCACCGCGCGCGTAAAGTTTGAACCCATAAGCACTCCAGCCGCAAGTATGCAGCATTGATAAAGATTTTCGCGAAAGGGCCGGCGCGAGCCGCAACCGCTTATCACATCCTTCGCCAAGCTATCTCTCGCGCGAGAGACGTATGTAGTCCGGCACTTAGCCCGATGACTCATAAGTATTAAGTATCTATTTTTTTTCTTTTTCTCCTATTTCATAGCATAAGCAAGCGCATGTAGCGCATTTTAGACAGCGCTAGACCATCCTGCCATGTATTGTTTTTTTTTTTCATATAGATATATATAGCTATGGAATTATTATATTACATGTTTAAATCAGTTAATAATTTTTTATTCAGCGCAGGCTCCGCCGGTAATTTGTAAGACAGCAGCGGCTGTTAAAGACATCACACCCGCGTGCTTACATTTCACACACACAGTCGCACATTCATCCGTCCGCCACAAACTTTCTGGCCTTCACAGAGCCATGGGGGTGGCTTTATGCCACGAAATCCAATGCACTCAGCGCAATTCGGTGCACTTACGTGCCCCTGGAATCCGGGACAACACACAGATAGCCTTTCTTAATAAGGTTCAACACGAAATTAACACATAAAAACGCTTTACACGAGCACCGAAGGCACGGCTTCGCCTTAAGCAACTGTTTTTTTTTTGGGCGCCGAGGATGACGCCCGCGCGGCTCGGAGCGTGTCACGACGAGCACTTAGCCTCCGGTGGCATCTCCGATGGCTGCTGCTCGACGATGCGCAAGAGCATCGTCAGCAGGAAACGCCGTTGCCTGCGAGTTCTCACGCGCAAGGATGCAGCGTGTGCATTCTTTGCACGTGTGACCGCTCGCCGCCGACGAGTCGCGTCGACGCAGAGCGGGCAGATCACCGGCGACTCACGAGCGAGAGCGAGCTTCTCTCCTGTCTTCCAATAAACTTATCACTTCGCAACTCTGCGTTCTGCCGTGCTCCAGTAGCACGCCCACCTACCCATTCCTTTCTGTGACATACAAATAGCCATTTCCGGGACACACGAACACCTAGTTAAATATTTGATATATCGAGGTGCGGATGTACACGATCATGTTGACAAGGGTGGAGAAAGCAACCTTTTCCTAGCATTGCGAATGCAAAATATATTAGCCTCTATAATGTTATTACAAAACGGTGCTTTCTTACAAGAAGCCAACGGCAAGGGGGACACTATTGTCTATCGAGCCGCATTAGACAATGACGAAAAATTACTAGTGTTGACCTGGAGTTTCGGAGCACCATTATATGGGCCCACAGGTAACCCCATCCTTGACCCAAGAGGCGGGAATGAAAGCCAACGAGCTATAGTAAGGAGAATAGCCTTGATAAATCATTTGAAAGGTGATGTACATCCAGAAGATATGGCTACTATAAACTCAAAAGCAGCACTACTTTCGTACTATCATTACTGCAGACAAGTACTTGAGCAAATGCGAATCGAAGAGAGGCAGAATACCGGAAGAAGAGGAATTTACAGTCTACTCGTCGGACCCCGAAGAGATACTGTTTTCGAGCACGCCGTCAATGAACAATTAGCAGATCTTCAAAAGAAACTACTGGATAAAAACAATCCTTATCGTCTGGAATTAAAGATGAATTTAAGTATAACTTTTGGGGAAGTACAGTTGCGATTACTGGAAGAAAGCAAAAGTCCAGCAAGAATCCTACCTGTACGACAAGAAGATATAGTTCGATTATTATATAAAGATTGTGCCATAAGGCAATGCGTATTCAATTAAAAAAAAAATGTTCAACAAAGAAAAAAAAAATGAGAAAAAAATGTATGCGTTAAATATAAAGAATTAAGAAGAATTAATTATTAATATTGATTAGAATAAATATTTATTAAGAAGAAATTAGATTTAAGTAATACCGAGACTACGAAATTCTTGACTCAAAAACCGGTGTTAATAAAGTAGACTACGTATCAATGCTGAGCGTAGGTGGAGAGTGCTTCAAAAGGGAAAGATGGGTAAACATTAATTCTCGAAGCCATGAAGCTTATTGTAGAAAGTAGTTAATTATTAAATAAGTAATGCTTACTAATCAATTAATGCTGAAGAATGAATTATTAAGTTATGCATATATATATAATAATTTCATAAAGTATTATAAATACTACAAGTAAATTGTAGTAGATTTGAACACCTACACACAATCAACATTACAAACCATTCAAGGGTCGCTTTCCCTTTCAGTACACGGACAATGGACACTGGACTATATTTCTTAATACTGACCTGGAGCAGTCTAGTTTGGAGCCAGAAACCCCCACCGACTGCTATCTCAGACAATGTAGCACATACCGCTGGACTGTATTTCGAACGATTAAATGAATTACGATTCATTAAAGACGAATGGACATATCTAATCTATCTCGATATGTATGAAAATCAATTTAATGATACTGATATAATGGAGATTATCCAGGCAGTGGGGAAAATTTGTTCACCTCGAAAATTTTGCGGAAATCGAGAAAAAGAAGTCGAAAAGTTAATTAGATTACTCAACCGCGTGCAAAGGGGAAAAGTTGATCTTATGAAATATTTAGAAATATTACAAGATGATTTTACGGACGATCAAAAATCTGAGTATGACAACGAAATTACAGACTTAGAATCAGCCGACACGTATTTTAAATACGTACAAGACGAGAGAACTCACGTAATACGTAGTAGTCTTGACGGATTCGAAGCAAAAAAGAACGCGAGTCATGAAGACACTTTTAGTGAATTTGATCGGAAAATTCGACAGTTATATAGGATCCAAGACACGCAAAATACAACCCGAATTGCTAGTGAAATCCTACAAGACATCGAAACCCAATTACACTTATTTCAAGAACTTTTTGACGGTGCGCGGGAAACGGTTCGTAGTTTAAGGACTAAGCAAATATATCCAGGCCTTTTAAATTTTCATGATTTGCAAAATATAATCGATCAGACGATACAATTAAATAAACCTCATAAATTCCCTTTGGAGAAATATCTTTCACATATAGATGTACTCGGATTCATATCATGCATAAAAGTCGGACGCATTAATGATCGACTATTAATTAGTATCAAATTTCCTCTAATATCAGAATCAACTTTTGTTATATATCGGGTCCGAGCCTTACCGATTCCAGTAAGATTAGACACCACTAACGTTGCGACAGTATATGTTGAACCTCGATCACCTTTATTGGGAGTGTCAGAAAATGCCAGTTATGCATTGACAATAGAACAATATGAGCAATGCATAGTTGCCCCAGATGGAGTGTTCTGTCATCCCATTCAGCCTATTCGTTCGGAATTAGAAAACGCAAGTTGCGAATTTACATTACTGTATCGACCAGATGACATCGATTATAGACAATGTAATGTGAGATATAGAGACGATTTTGTGTCATTTTGGAAAACCTCTAATAAAAATCAAGTTTGGATATTTTCTCTTAGTGAACCAAAAGAATTACAAGTCCTATGTAAGAAAAGACGGGAATATTTAACAATTAACGCTACGGGTACATTAAAAATAAAGTCGGGATGCATAGCTATTGCAGGCTGGTATCAATTATCATCCACCATGCAGGTTACAGATCGTCTCGCGACAATAATATTTCCAAAAGTCGACCTAAGTCTTGATAAAAATAATTCTTTAGCTGAAATTTTATCAAAATTAAAATCAGAATATTTAAATGAAACTTATCAAATTGATTGGAATAAGGACCAGTCCTTTTGGGAGTTAGAAACAAGAGTAAATTCAGTAGAATTCTCGGAACAATATGGAGGGGGCGTTAAAATTAGACTTTTAATCATAATTTTCACTGCTTCGGCAATCACAAGTCTTTTGTCGGGTATAATATTAGCAATCATCTGTTTCAAAACTATGGAAACCCTGATTAAAAGAAACGGATCCGAATTACGAGTTTATTACAATAGAAAATCCGCCGAGATACACGTACCTATTGAAGAATTGTTTGATCGATATTATTTGAATCAGCGTTCCGAGTTAAGTGTCACTTGCTCAGTGGAACCACCTACATCAGCAGTATAAGAAATAATAAGTCCTCACACTATATCACATTACCGAACCCAGAGAGAAAACACAGCAACACGAATCACTGACACATAGAAAAAGAGAACCGGATAGTTTTGCTGTTTCAGAAATGGAGATCGTCTACTATCTGATCTTGGCCTCCGGGATAATTGGACAATGCTCAGGGAGTCGTTTAGCAGGGTTCGATTGTGGAGAGCAACTAACAAATTTGACAACTATCTCGCTCCTCAACGTGGGTGAATGTGACCTTGAGATGCCAGAATTAAATATCACTAAGCAATATATTCAATTATTACAAACCACGGAATTTACTAAGACGCACGTAGTACAATGCTCGGTTAAAATCACGAGGCATATAACTCACTGCGGAATGCATTCGCACGCATCCGAAGTATTAGACGGAGAAATTAGTTATTATCAAGAAATTTCACGTGATGAATGCATGAGAATGTTCGACGGACGTTATATTAATATCGCGGGCACTGCCATAAATAATTTACCGAAAAATAGTACTTTTTCAACACCAGTAACTTTTGCAGGAACTGTAAACACAGGAGTAGACTGCACCGGGACAGCTTATTCAGACCCTTACGGACATTGGAATAACGTATTAGTACAGGGATTCGTAGAAATTTCATTGGTCGATTATTACGCTACAGTCAATTTAAATTCAAATAGAATACAGTTGAGATCGGGAACAAATTGTCAATTAACGAATGTACAATGTAGAGATATGTTAGAGGGATATGCCTTTTGGGAGCCGTTACCGGAAGATAATTGTGGAAGTAAAAAGTACACAATACTTTATGAAGGATATGCCAACAAAACTAAAGAAAGTAAATCCGATCGTGTAACATACATTTAGAAACACAAGATATAACGTTCGCGTTGAGCAGTATCGGCGAAATAAAAATTTGCGGGCATAATTTGATTCGTACCGAGCATCCAAAATTATTCGTATTAGAAGATTTTCAGGAGAAGACATTTTTATCAAAAGCAAATTCACCCGTAGAGAATTTGGATATTTTTACATACGTCAATTCAAAATTCGTGTATGTGGAAAGACATTTTAAAAGTCAAATAAATCAAATGTATTACGACCTCTTAAAACATAAGTGCGAATTAGAAAGGCAAATCTTGACAAATGCCCTATCTATAGCAGTTCAATCTCCCGATGATTTCGCGTTTCGCTTAATGAAGGAGCCAGGACATATGGCTGTAGTAGCTGGGGAAGTGATTCATTTAGTTAAATGTTTGCAAGTAGAAGTAAAGCGTCGCGACACAAAAGAATGTTATAATCAATTACCGGTAACTCGTGGAGAAGAAAACTTCTTTCTCTCTCCAAGAACGCGAATTTTAACTCGGGCCGGTACACAAATAAGTTGTAGTGGGGCCATGCCACCAATGTTCAACATGGGCACTCATTGGTTACAATTTTTACCTGCACCGTCAAGTGCAGTACCACCGGAGACACTTCGTCCGCAAACTAAGAGTACTTGGGAGTATGCCGCACCTAGAGCTATAGCAGTAAGCGGAATTTATACTGAATCAGATTTAAATAGTCTACGCGATCATATCATGTTCCCTTTAGAAAAATCATCAGTTTTGAATAACGTAGCCATGGGTATGTCCGGAAAATCTATTACGGGGAAAGGGATATCAATAAATCAATTTCTAGACCCCGAAGTACTAGAATCGCTTGCAAATAACACTTGGGACCATTTATGGGGACGCTTTCTTACATTTGGAACCGCTAGTGCTGGGATACTTGGCATAATTTTAATTACCAGATTAATTAAAATGTTAATTGACACTATTTTGCATGGATACGCTATCTATAGTGTGTACGGTTGGTCTATTCATCTTCTAGGATCGATATGGAATTCAGTGACACAATTATTGTTACATTTGGGCACAAAAAAACCGGACAAACCGTAATTCAGTGCTCATCTGAGGAGGTCGTATATTTAAATAATAGACTCATAATAAAGTGTAAAGATTGTTACGAAGGAGGGCAAAATTTTCAAATCAATAATGTCCGACAATTAACGAATTGGCACCATTATAGAGACGATGATTTTCCTTTGAATTGTAATCAGTGTAATAAAGTATTATTCAATAGACGACCAGTAATGGACTGTCCGGATTGTAGAGACAAGTACATAGACGTATGGTTTGAAATACACGACGGAATTCATGAGGAAATTAGAAGAATCGTAAACTATGTTAACGCGTAACTGGTTTTAACACATATATACACGCAGAGAGAGAAAGAAAAGAAAAAAAAACTTATTACAAATCTAAAGGAAGATTATCTCGTTACAGATCGCGTCTCCACGGCCGATACGAAACATATATAAAATAGAATCTTTTAATCACAAATCTGGACCGAAGATGTGTTCAGACTGTCATAAACTATGGAAAACCTCTAGACATAGGAACCTTAATCACATAATACGCTATTGTATCAAAGTAACGCGACCTGTCTTCTTATGTAAAATCTGTAAAGTTGATTTAATTAAAGAGCAAATTCAAGCGGCTAATCCTATTGAACTGCAAAGAATATACACGGAAATGATGTGGCAGGCAGTACAACCGAAAGATTTCGAAATAAAAATTACGCAAATTCCAGACGAAAAAGCAGGAGATCAAACGTTGATAACGGTTCCTTCTGAACCAACCACGCTTGATCCTCTGTGGTGTGCGAAACGAGCATAGAGAGAGAAGCGAGAAAAATTAATACTAAAAAGGACAATTAATTCCTTTTCTAAGAACTTAAGTACAATCACTTCCAGAATGCCAGAGTCGAAGCAGGAAAATCGACAGATAATAGCAAGTCCGACAAAAGGCCCAAGAAGTTATTCCCGCGGAAATTATATGCAATGAGGAAAGCAGACAAATATATTCCGTCACAAACCATATACACCTTAATACACAATACTTCCACCTTTAAATGCGCGAATGTAGAGCATATATTCAAGCCCGCGTGAAGAAACATTCACGGAATACTGAAGTAAGTAAACCCGTTATTAGATTTGTCGAGTTGCCAAAAATGAAGCATTCACTATTCAATAATATAGAGAAGCAATCAGAGTTAGATTCCTTAATAAACTATGATATCAACTATCAACAATCGGAACGAATACATAAAAATACTTGAGAAGAATGGAGGAACAGTGAGAAAATCCCGATGCCAAAGCATATAAAATAAACAAAAAAGAAGACGAGTAATCCTATACAGTTGACTGTTCAGTAACATCGGAGAAAATGGAAAGAAAACAAAAATCAGCAAGTTTCCACTGATGCCAAAAATCCGGAAACACAACTCAGCATAGAATGGATGACGTCAACTTTAATACTAGATGTAATAATACCGATTAATGAATACCTATGAGTTCCCGTAGGTTCGACGAATTTCACACCATTATAAATTTTGATATAGGCGTTACTTGTCGCGCAATTCCTGCAAGAGAGTTCTCTCGACAATCTTCTTGAGATCGAAGATAATTATGTAAATTTATTCAATCTTCATAATCCCCAGTTCCAATGGGTTCGAATCAAGTATGTTCATGTAGTTACTTTTTTTTTGCAAATATTTATTTTTATTTTCTTTTTTCTTCATTTCTCTAAAACACATTAATATGTCCTTGAAAAGTTTTTTTTTCTTTGTTATCGGTTCTGACTCTTTATATATTGCCATAGAGCATTTCATTATATTAATATACTCTCTCGATATCAAATCCGCTCGATTAAGATTTTTCATGACCAAATATAACATTTAGTAGATTATTGCACTCGTTTTTTTATTTTATATTCGCGTACATAATAGTCTGAGGTATTAAGAACAGAACCTTGAGTCGTTTCACACTTGGCCTCTCTTTTCTTTTTTCCTTCGACCAATGGTTCGTAGCCATCTCCACTGACTTTCGCGAAAATTTTAACTGGCATTTCGCTTCGTTTTTCTTTTTTGGCGTACAAATTTCTCCTCATCTCGCGACCCTCACACCGCTGCGTCACTTTTTCGCTTCTTATCTGAGAGAATCTAGTTACGACCTTTTATGTGAGATTTTCTTCCTGACTGAGCTACTGTGAATCTCCACGCATATGGATATATAGACTCGTGTCACTTCCAGATTTTTTCGCGGGGTTGACTTCCCTACATAGTTTGTTTAGGTTGTAATAGTTATAATTCTTTAAGCCAGTATTATCAAGCCTTCTTTTAGAATGTGTTTTTGTTATTTTGTTTCATCTTTCTGTCTTCTTTTTCTTATATGGGCCGGACATTTCTCGCGTCAATGCTATAATACTTATTATAGTGATATTATTGAGTTACTTCGTGGGGGAATATATGCATACGCTTGGCATGTTCGTAATCGTTTTCACATGAAGTATTATTTACTTTCTGTTCATTCGTACAACTTGAAATGTCAAAAGAATTGTTTTTACGTCCCACTCGGTCAGTTATCCTCGCTAATACCTCTTTCATATCTCACATATATTTTATGCTAGCCGATCGTACTGGATGCTATCTTTGTGCTTCTCTCTTTGGTCTTTTATATTCTCTCAGAAACTCAACTTATTCGCCAAATACTGGCTGATAGTATCCAGAAATAGGCGATAACTCCCCATCGCTGACGCATTTTCATATGAAAGTTTTGCGGGTAGGTTTTTTCGTGCTCGGGAATATAGATAATTTACTGGTTCATTTTAGTTATTTTTTTCCCTATTTATTTCCATTATCTTTTCCGTGGTTGGGTGGGGGTGTCGTCTTGCATATAATATGCCCATTCCCTCGCCAAAAACAGCAAGCCAAGCCCCTACATTTATTTGGTTTTTGTTTTAGCTTTCTCTAATATGTACTCCTCTCACCTTGACTTCGCAGTCTTTCTTACGTTATTTTATTCTTATACATGCACCCATATGGACCCATGCCTTGACTTCCATCTATACCTTTAACGATAAACTTACACGGAAACTCTTAAACTAATAAACCTAGCAGATGATTTCAGCGAGGCGAAACGATTTCGATTCGTTATTATGTTATTTCTAGCTTCGTTTGGTACAAAGATACTAAGCTAGACACACTATATTATATTTTTGCTCTCATCCAAAATATGTGGAAAGCGGCATTGTTATTGGCCCCTCTATGACCGGTACTTCTTCTGTCTTTATATTCGCTGTGGCTGTCATTTTTCTACCTTAACGAAGTCCGTCGATGAAGTGCGTGACTTGTTCTATATGGTTGTCTTTCGCTGCCCTGCGTGTCAATAACTTTTGCTTAGGAATAGTAATGAATTTTCAGTCAACGCAGAAGGATAATCTGGGAGGTTAGCATAAGTATTTCAGATACTCTACTTAACGGCTAAAATGCGCACTCCACACCTCCCCTGCCATATAGCCAGGCGCGGACGACCTGAGGAACGATTCGTCTGTCGTGTTCTTTAGTGTTAGCTCTAGTTTTTTTAATCCTTGTAGCTTCTTAATGCAACAATACCCAATAATATACGCCATTGAAGAATTGGACCCCAAAATTAATCAGCCGCATGCATTCGTCATGTATAGGTATTTCGTATCTACGAATACTCCTCACTTATCCATACGTCTTCGGAGTCCTACATCCTAGAATGAGCTGGAGAAGCATGGGGATGGTATTCATGTTTACGAACTTCTGCTAGGATTAATGAATTATCGCGGATTCTTTGATGATTTAATTATAAATTAGTTTTCCCACGAGACATTGTGTTTGATTAATAGATTGCAAGGCTTTATATAGAGTGTCGTCCTATTAGTTATACGAGCTCTTACTTCATTTGGAGGTGAAGTGTCCCAATAGATAAAGGAATATAGTTTTATCCTCCGGTATATTCGATAAACTACCACGGGTAGCGATGATACCTTGTCGCTTTAATGATCGCGCCCGTAAAGAGTGGCGCACTACGGTGCTTGGGAGAGGAGAAACTGAGAAGGGGAGGGCGCGTGAAACAGTATTAACTTGAATCATTCAATTATATTTCTGGTGAGTGTTGGTCGTCGAACACGAATCAATTAGTCCTCTGCCGGAAATACGAGTGTTATCATCATAGGATCGCAGTAAAGCCACATCGGTGTATTTTAGGATCTGTGAGCGAGAACACGGAGATAGAATGTAATAAGAAATCGGAATGGCAGCTGTGTGTCGCTCTATTTACGTCCGGAAGCCAGAAACCTCTTTATTTTGTTCGTGAGCGAAATTATCGATATGACGTGGAGACATACTTGAAAGACCTCATATGATTCAATAAACATTATTCAATCTTATAGTATAGGTTGGTTTCCAATCATGCTTGAATTGGGTTGGCGGTCAGGTTAGCTGTGGTTATATTTGCCTATGTATACTATATGAACGGTGAACTAAATAAAGTTGTTTCCAGCAAGATCACCATCGGGACAGGAGAACGCACGAGGTCAGCGAGCGGAAGGCGAGGAAGACGACGTGGGCGCCCCGAGGGAGCGCGAGGATTCCAGAGAGTCGAGGAGGCGGCCATCGGTTGTAAGTAGAACTTACCCAGGCGCGGAAGCGACGCGAGGCCGTCGAGCGGGTCAGTTGGAGAGACGGGGAATTCGCGGGGCGATAGTGGCATTCGGGCGAAATCGATTCGGAAAGCAAAAGAGTGTGTGTGACGATATTGCGCGCGGGGGAAGAGAGAAAGAGTGAGAGGGTGCAGGGGAAGAGGGCCAGCCGAAGGCGCGCAAGAGATTCTGGCTCGTCGGGATCGGAAAGAAAGCGACGCTCAGAGCAGTTCTGAGAACTCGGGCCGCTGGTGTCTCGGGAGCGGAGGCGCGGGGAGACGAAGCTGGCCGAGAGCGGCAACGCGGGCGCTGCTTTACCGACTTCACCGGGCGAACGAGCGCGCGGGAGCGAGAGAGCGAGGAAGAGTACAGAGTGTGCGTGTGTGTGATAGAGAGAGAGAGAGAGCGACGGCGGCCTGCGCATTGGCGCGCGCCGGGGTTCGTGCGGCGAGTGAGAGAGACCGAGTGAGCAGCGCTTGGCGCAGGAATCTTTGTACTATTTGAGCGAATAAATGATCTAGATAACTCTACTTGTAGCGAATATAATTCAATCTCCCTGAAACCCGATTCGGGGCTGGTCTAGCGGGATCCCCTCCGAGAGTCCAGGCAAGTTCGGAGAAACCCAGAAAAAAACTATAGTGACGAGGAGTCGGGACTGGGACGGCGACCAAACCGATTCGTCGCTCGGGGTTTTGCCACGTCACAGACTGAAATTGTCCCTAAAGAAAAAAAAAAGGGATTTTATTCTATATAACTTCGCGTATTTTAGTAATAATATTGGTGAAGGGTATTTAAGGAATATTTTAATATCTATTATAAAGAAAAATTATAATCATATTAGGGAGTGAGTATTGCCAATTTAAGTATATTTCATATTGTATTACAAGGAGAGCTGAGAAATAAGAATGTTAAATTGAAATATCAGGTAAACGTATCATGGGAAATACTACCGACAGAATTACCTGCGAAAGTATTGCAAAAGGAAAATCAATGAATGTATAACAATTGTATTAAAATTAAGTTGCACTGTAGAATTAAGAAAAAAAAATCAATGTACACAAACTATGACTCAACAATAGAAGCTAAAATTAAGATATGAACGCATCAAAAGAAATTTGTGAACGTCAGAGGCGTGCCTCAGAACGTTCATCCTAGGGGGAAGGTGTGAAATGCTCAGTTTTCGCATTTAAATAAAGCTAAGCAGGAAGACATTTAAATGGGTCAAATTCAAAATATAGGTCAATGCCCTTCCCTATAGGATGACACGAGAGAGAGAGCAAGCGCCGGGCCTAAGAGCAGGTAGTCGAGACCACACAATAGGTCATAAGGAAAATTCTAAAGCGCAGCCGCTTGAATAAATTAAGGAAATAAGAGAAAGAGAGCCGACGACACGAGCAACGAAAACAAATAATATACAAAGGGTATATAACACGTAAATAATTATCACGCGAAAAATCGAATATCAAAATAATAGTGAACGTCTGATAAGCAAATTAAATCCAGACATAAGGAGTAGAGTAACGTCGTGAGTTTATCATTAAGAGACTATGGAAAATACGTATCATAAAATTAAAATCACGCGAGACTGATCCGCATAAATTCGGGCAAACGAGCTACACTGGTAACAATGAATACACATACATTGCCAATAAGCACACTAGTAGGAGATTTGAAAGAATACCAAAAAGGAAGGAGATGCGCATCCAAACAGTGAGTACACGTGTATATATAACATCAGAAGGAGAGCCTTTTGAAAATTTGCCGAAGAAAGAACCACGCTTCCGAACTGCGAGCGCCGACACATTTACAGCACAGCAGGAGGGCTTCGTCTTATGAAGGAGAAGGCAAGCGCTCGAACAGCAAGCGCACGTGCACTTCCAACACCAATGAGAAGACAACACCGAGGTCGTGAGTGCAGAAGAAGACGAGAGTAGACGTGAATTTCGTCGTCGCTACAAGAAGACGGCATATTAATGAGCAGAAATAGGAATCCTAGACCACTTGCACTCGTGTATAGATATACGAAGTCAACGGCGGCGACTCTATCCACAAAAGAGGAAATACACTCTACAGGGGAGCAAGGAAAAAAAACCCATCGTCGCTACAAGCACAAAGGAATGCCTTTTAAAAAATGCCTACAACAACAAGTCTAGAGAGACCATAGAAGGAAATATGCAGCGTTTAAGCTCTCTGATTGGATGTACTATTCACGAATGTTCACTACTACCTATGTGCGTAAAGGGTATCGGTGAGGGCGATTTCGAGTATATAAGGCCCTCGTCCGCCGGGCTAAAAAACAGTCTCTCTCACAAGTTCGCCACGCGAAAGCTCTGCCCGAGCTAGGATTCACTTACGGTAAAGTGCGCGGAAGCTCTGCCCGAGCAGAGTCCGGGTCCGCGGATTTTAGTAAAACTTAGAGTTCGATATATTAACATTTGATAAAGTTTAGAGTTTTGTAAATGTTGAGTCACTATATAGTTCCTCTGTACGGACAGAGTCGGGTCTGCATAATCGAGTCGGGACAATAGAGTCGGGAATCAAGAGTCAGGTAACTGCAGTCGCGACTCTTTTTTTTTCTTTTCCGCGCTCATTTACATAGAAGACGACAAAATTTTGGAAAGGGCACAAACAAAGAAAACGAATAATATTAAAAATTAGTACTCGAGCCATATCGCTCTGCAAGGAGCAGAGCTCAGTCTAGTTCGAACAGTTGCTCGGAATAGTCGCCTCTCTGCCTCTGAAATTTCAGTGCATCGTCTGATTCTTTTATATATATATATATATATATATATATATATATATATATAGTATAAAGTCTATTCTCATCGTTAGAAATTACGAGTCATAGTGCGTGAAAAAGTTTCTATTTTATTAATTGAATAAATTGCACCGCTTTAAGAAAATCGAGTGTTCAGTGTTATTCAAAAGAAAAGTCATCACTCCATCCACCCAATCCTACTACAAGCGAATACCGAGGGATTCGTAGCAAAAGAGGGAATTAACTGCGTTCTAAAATATTCATACACATATTCATATAACGACTCCGACTTGAAGGAAGGAAGGAAGGGAGCTTTATCCTCATCTAGTTGACGGCAGTTGCATTCATCAAAAGGTAAGTTCCTTTAATTACAATCGTAAATACAGAATAGGGCTCTCTCTTTCTCTCTCTCGCATATCTCTTCACAATAATTACCGCACTTTTATTATTCTGCATTGCACTTAATGCTTATATTAACGAGTCGCCCTTTTCATACTTTCTATCCCTCGCTCAGCAATTGCCATGCTCTCCCCATTAAGATCAGAATAGTTTCTCGGCGTCTACTGGAGGCCGTTTCCAGAAAGGAATCGCGAAAGTAGGCAGGTACCGACGGCGCTAAGCTTTGTGTATCGAGCTTTGTCTCCGCCCGTACTTATAAAGATTTACAACCCGTAGAGTTACTGTCCGGTGACAACTATCATAGTTTTAGGACATAACAACTGATTCTGCAAATAATGTGCGATTATTGTTGGAGGAAGGAATATCTGTGGACTCTTGTTGTCGCGGGGGTAGATATGCGATCGAAACAGCTATATTACAAAACAATGATCATACGTTAGCATTACTCCTTCAGGAGGAGGCCAATATAGACGTACCTACAAGAACTGGGGATAGTCTGTTGCACGTTGTAGCAGACTACGGAACTAATGGAGCCATAAAGTTACTCCTGAAGACTTAGACTTATATCAACAGAGGAGATTACAAAGGTTACACCGCTCTGAGAATCGCATTTTGGGGAAATAATTATATAAAATTTAGAACACTCGCGGAAGCGGGAGCAATGTTATATCCACCAAGAGACTTAATACGATATCTATTTACAGACAAAGTTCCGAAATTATCGACGCCGTATTTTATCACCATGCTAGCTCGAGAATCAGTAGAAGGACGAGTTTTAAACCCAGAAGATATCACTACTCTTGGAAATTTTTACCCAGAACATTATGATGAATTCGTGGGTGCATGCCAAGAATGGCAACGAATGCAAATTACTTACATTATCAAAGGAATATCTTACGCGGATTTATTTGAAGAACCATTAGAGACATTACTTAAGCGCGTAAAATACAGATTATTGACCCGTCATGAAGAAGCATATAAACTTCAAAACAAATTCCCGATTTATGGATTACAAATTTCGAAAATCTTGGTAAAACTATTACAAGAAAGAGCAAGTTGGATAGGCCGCGAGAAAAGACTTCAAAATATCACTTATAACCAAATACCTATTTTAATTGTAGAAAATATTGCCTATTATTTGGAATACGATTAAAATCACTATTCCGACACCAGAAATTTAACTTAAAAGAACGAAGCTATTGATTGATTAATAAAATCCCTTTTCACAGTATACAATGTCAACATATCAACAGAAATTGAGAAAGGTAAGGATGTCCATTCCCTGCAGAGATCGAGCAGAAACACATAAACTGATTCACAGCCCAGCTCCGGTTATGCTGCCCAAGGAAATGGCAATGATAATCTATCTAAATATCCTAGTAGATGACACTGAATTTATAGAATATGGTCTAGACTATCTATATCAACCAAGGCTGTTACGACATTGCTCTTGGGAAGGCACGAATCTTTTACATCTAGCTGTTGAATCAGGCTCCCTTGAGGCAGTTAATCTTGTGTTATCAAGGAATGTCAACGATATAAATGCTGTCGATGGAGACGGACGAAATGCACTTTTAATTGCATATAAAATTAATAGTTATGATAAAATGAGCTTGTTATTAAGATATGGAGCAGAATTCTATCCTAGCGGATACATGCGATATATAAATAATCGACACTTACCAGGGCTGACTTCACAATTTCTAGTCCTCTGTATAGCTAGAGAAAGACTTGAAAAGAGATTCGTAAATCCAGATGACATTCGTGCTTTAAAAACTTATCATCCCGATATGTATAAGCTATTCGTGGACTCGAAAACAGAGTGGCAGAGTTTAAGCCAGACAAAATTTATAAACAATATCACGTACAGAGACTTGATGCGAAACCCGATTCAGAAAGGAGGATGCCCACGGGTATAGATGAAATCGGCCCCCTCGGGGAACGTACGAAATCTACACCATCGTTTAGATCATGAAAAAACGCGCATTTAAAAAAAAATCACTCCCATACTTCAAGGGAAGCTGAGATATTTATCAATTAAGTTTTCACCCCCGAACGTTGTAAAAAATTATACAATACGCAAAATCTGCAGCTTTGCACCATTATTTCTAGACTTTTTGGGGGTTAATGGAAAGGTCTCGATATAGGCTACCTTCTCAGTGAGGTTTCAAATGAGCGACGCACACTTAAACTCGTTTTCAGCGCGATTTTCTCATTTATGCATACCACCCCCTAGCTTTTTCGACTATAAACGGTACTTTGCACCATTATCTTTTGAATTTTCGGGCGTCAATGGAAAGGTCTCGATAGCAGCTACCTTCTCAGTGAGGTTTCAAATGGGCGACGCACCCTTAAACCAGTTTTCAGCGCGATTTTCTCATTTTTGCTTACCACCTCTAAGGTTTTTTGATTGAAAACGGCACTTTGTACCATTATTTTTTTACTTTTCGTGCGTCAATGGAAAGATCTCGATAGCAGCTACCTTTTCAGTGCGGTTTCAAATGGGCGACGCACGCTTAACGTAGGTTTTGAGTAACTGTTGAATCTATTTCAGCGTTGATGAAGCCTTCAGTTTTTACACAATATCTCCGAACTTAGCAATACCCAGAACCAAGACGAGGACGTACCGGAGCTTCAGTTCCAATTTTTTTGTTGTATTTTTTTTGTATTTTTTTTTTTGTATTCTTTTGTATTTTTTTTTATTTTTATTTTGGATTATATTTGTTTCGTTCTTTCTATGAAACGGCTTTCTATTATTATGATGTTTTAATACTCATTATGAAGCTTAATGTTGAAGTTGGAATTGTACGATGACTTTAAATATTGAATGATTGTTGTTTTAGTATCATTTGATCTTTACTCGTAAATATAGCATTCCTTAATTGAATTTTCTTGTTCTGTATTTTTTTGGTAGTTTTTTTGCGAACAGTAATGCAATAGATTTTCTAGCGTCGTTCATATGATCTTCTGTGAAGTTAACACATTCCTCTGCACAAATGTTATATGCCCACGAACAAACGTGAATTCCGCAATTGTTTTCTGAATTTGCATTCTTCGAAAATTGCGTTGGTATATCGCGAGGCGAAAAACATGTCCATTCAGTCCAGTCGATTTTTTCAGTAGAACAAGTTTCAATAATAGCACATAAACTAAAAATCTACTTTTTTTAGGATCTCTGTGCAACGAATCAAAACATACAAAGGATTTTCTCTTTAAACAAAAAACTAATAGTGACCAATGTTTAAATGGTACTTCTTCATTTATAGGCAATAGCCATACATCATAGTTCCAAAGATTAGATTGTAGTACCCACTTATTGTATCCCGGACTTACTTGATTTTTATCAATTATCATAGAAACCAAAAAAGTTTCAAATGGTATTACTTTGACTTTAATGAATTCCTCTATTGAAGAAATAATAATCAAAAAAGCATTGATTATGTAACGATTCGACTTTCCCCGTGAGTTGAGTAGTCGGCCGGACGCCAGGATTTGGTTAGGGGAAAGGTTAATTGAAGAGACTTGTTTATGCAAATAATAATAATAAAGATATATTCTAATATTTAAGTTAACAAGTTGATAAATCAATTATGAGTCTCCATCTGTAACAGAAATCGAAATCGCGGTGATTTAGAATATTTCGCCTTCACAAGCAGTTTAGCTTAATCTATAGCGGTTTACGGTATATTAATACGTCGTTGCCGGAATTACGTAGTTTCGGTGCGGTTATCGGTTTTACGGATGCGGTATCGGAGTTCCGTACGGTGAAACGGGTTCGGGTTAAATGACGGGTCTTTGGAGGTTAGGTTTCCCTCAACTCCATGGAGTCGTGTGCGCNGCGCACGGCTACACGGATCGAGGTCGCTCGTCTCGTTCTTCTCCTGATCCTGTGTGCTCACAGTGACCAGGTGAATCTCAAGAGGTCGGCGGTATTGAACGGACAGGAGTTGGCCGGTGCTTCACCAGGACGTGTGCTCACGACCTGGGGAATCGTCGGCAGGGCTTTAGTTATTCTCTCAACCCCGTGTGCGCACGGTGGCCGAGAAAATAACCAATCCCTTGGGACGGATAATCGGGAGCAGGTGGCAACGTCGAGTATCAACTACGTGTGCTCACGTAGAGGAGACTCGGCGTTGTTCGGCTATTCCTAGTTGTCTCGTGTGCGCACGACGGCAACTCGGAGTTTCGGGTTCGTCAACAGTGTCGTCACGTGTGCTCACGAGCCGACGTTGTTGGCGTCGATCCTCTCTAGCTGTTCCTCTCGGTAACGTGTGCGCACGATGCCGACAGGAGTTCAACTCGAGTAGAACTGCCCGCTATGCCGCGCGGGCCGCTTTATATAGGCGTGTTCGCGGCGCGCCGCTCGCGCTGCCTGGCGCGTCTCCGCTAAGTTGCTAGTAGAGTCTCGCGCTCGTGCGGACTGGCCTTTCGGTTGGTGCGCGCGCGCGCTCACTTCGCTTCGTGCGGACTCGCCTTTGTTCGCTGCGCGCGCGCTTGCTGGCGTCNCTCGGCGCTGTGTTTGCTGATTCATGTGCGAGACTTATGTCTCGTTACAATTATATTATCATCAATTGGTTCTTTAGGTAAAAGTGTTGTAAAACTCGCATGCGTCAATTCAATCCCTGCAACGTATTTTTAATAGAAGGAAAGTTCGGCGGATAGCTAACATTCTTATTGAAAAAGTTTTGTAAATAATATGTCATGTTATCTAAATTGAGATTTATGCTTGTATTGTTGCTTCTTTTGAGTTCACATATTGCATCTGTTGTATCCGTAGAATCAATTAAATCATTTTTAGAATAATTAGCATTTGTTTGCATTAATCAGTGCACCAGGTAAATCCGTGACATCAATAAACTCTGTAGGTGTAACTTCCTTGAAGTTATTATCTACGTTTACGTTTTCTACGTTATGTTCAGCGTTTTTTGTATCTAGTATAGACAAGTCTGATTCTTGAATTAACTCGTCAGCTAGCATGGTTGGAGTCACTATTTTTACCTTACTCTCTTTTGAATCAGTATATTCTAATAATGAACTTATTTTATTGTGCGTTTCTTTTTCAATTTGAATTTCTATATTAACATTATTTTTTTCCTTGGACTCATTTTGCTTCCTTCCTAAGGAAGCCTTGTAATAGTAATTTTTGGAGTTTGGAGTTTGTGTAAAAATATGTGGGAAGTGTGTTTTGATGAATTTTTAGTCGAAAAATGGTGTTTTTGGAAAATGTCCGTACGGATGTATGTGTGTGTGTGTGTGTGTGTGTGTGTGTGTGTGCGTGTGTGTGTGCGTATGTATACGCCTGTTTCTCAGCTTCTACTTGGTGGATTTTAACCCACCAAGTCTCATTTTCTTTGTTTTTGCTAGAAGATAGTGGGACGAAAGTCCATTTTTACAATTTATATACGCGTTTTTTTTTATAGTGATTTTTTAGTTTTGAGATTTCAGTTTTTGCCAACAAAGTTATCGGAAAAGTTAATAAAAGTAAATTGCTTAATATGTGCCTGAAAGAAAATAAAATTGCCTATGTTTTTACCGTGAAAAATTTATATTATCGTTCGTCGTTCTTTTATTATACACCATACAGTGCAATTTTTTTAAATCGTTATAACTCAAAAACTAAATAGCGAATCATTCTAAAAAAATATATGATTATTGAAGGTAATTAGAACTATATACCACTTAAATTTTAAGTCATTTCATGGGGCAGATCCTGAGAAAAACATCAAAAACTGAAAAAAATCGTTTTTCTACGTGACGCGATAACTGGAGTAAAAAGGCAATAATCAAGTTCAAATTTTGGATTTAGTTAGCATTATATAGCACAATGATCCCTTTCTTTGGGATTTTTATAAAACCAGTTAGTTTCAAAGATATTGAGCTTCAAACTTTTGTTTTTTCACCCTGTATACTATGAGTCGTTTTTTCCACGTGATGCGATAACTGAAGTAAAAAGGCAATAATCAATTTAAAATGTTGGATTTAGTTAGCATTATATAGCACCTTTATCTCTTTCTTTGGGTTGTTTATGATACCAGTTAGTTTTAAAGATATTAAGCTTCAAAATTTTGTTTTCTTACCCTGTATACTCTATATAACTGAAAACTGTATCGCTTCGATCTCAGTTTCCATTAATGGATTTTAATCTATACTTAGACTCGTTTTTTGCTGTTTTTGTTTTATTAATTCGTTAAAAATAAGATTTTCAGTTACGCATGTGCGTATATTCATGGCGATTTTTCGATCACTGGTGATTTTAGATACGTTCCGCGAACTATATCCTTATCATTATATCTCGGAAACTAAATTTTGAACTTTTGGTTAAAACATCATGATTATCAAATGTTATTCTATAGACTACTTTAATTTTAAGTAGTCTACGGCAATTAAAAATTTGGAAATTTTTCAAAAATATGCATACAGTTAGTTGCATGCAATCAGATGGAGATTCAACTCGTTTTTTTAAAGCTTTTGGCGATAGTTTAGACAGTTTGGTGGTTCTAATAATAAAAGTTGGAGATCAAGAAACGTTCTATGAACTTTTTAACCTTGGTCAACCGTTTTTCTCTTTCAAAAGTTATGTATATATATGTCGATGATGTATATAGATATACAGTGTGCTGCCTGCAACACCCCGATTATGCCAAGAAGGCGGCGCTGTCGGCGGTCCTTACCTAGCGTATAGCACCTTAATCCCCTTCTTTGGGCTGTATATGAAACCAAATGGTTTCAAAGATATTAAGCTTCAAAATTTCGTTTTCTCACCCTGTATATTGTATACTCTATATAACTGAAAACTGCATCTCTTAGATCTTAGCTTCTATTTGATGGATTTTAATCTATACCTTGGCTAGTTTTTTTCTGTTTTTTGTTTTATTAAATCGTTAAAAACAATATTTTCAGTTACGCATTGATTATGTAATATAATTATTTCGAAATAATTTTATCCATCAAACGAAAAAGCATAAAAACTTATAGAATTATATATGAAGTAAAAACAATTTAGATATTAAAGCGATACATAAGGTTGAAGGAAGCTACGTGCCAAAGAATTGGCAGCGGTTTTAATATTATTGTTCAGTTGCTCCGCAACTTTTGATTCACGTAATTTTAAATAATGATCGTGAACAGCTTTTTTCTTTAATCTGTAATTATCATAACACTTGGTAGCATATTTTTTTAATGTCTTGCGGTGCAACGTTCTCTTTTTAAGTATGTACTTACAAATATCTATTCATATAGAATCATTTGATTTGTATATAAGTGGAGCTTGAGATTTTCCAAAAAGTTCAATATCTTTGTTTCGAAGATTACTATCTAGATTGTTATTAAATAAGGCATCTGCAATACTTTCTACAGTAAATAACTTCCTGTAGCTTAGTTTTGAGAAGCTCATTTTTTTTGTTTACACCAAGGTTGAATATTAATATAATTGTAGTTGCGAAAGCAAGATCTCGTAAATTGATGCTCTCGGTTCACAGTTCTTTTTTTAAGTTTGGAACTTTAAGCGGTGCTGTCTAACAAAAATTCGTATGCTTTTTCAAAACTTGAATAATGGCTGAAATACCTGATAGCTTGGACTTACAAGATAATGCAGGTGATTCTGATTCGACAATGTCACCACAAGATGTAGATGATTTACTTTTAGAAAGTTTGATTGATGATAAATCTTGTGAAGAGGAA
Source organism: Pteromalus puparum (assembly GCA_012977825.3). Taxonomy (NCBI): domain Eukaryota; kingdom Metazoa; phylum Arthropoda; class Insecta; order Hymenoptera; family Pteromalidae; genus Pteromalus; species Pteromalus puparum. The sequence goes on along the minus strand of CM053168.1, from coordinate 27,104,533 downwards.
TTATTCCATTTCCAAAATAATGATGCAACAGTAGATCAATCAGAATCAGAACTATTTTGTGAATATCCAAGTGATATTTCAACTGATTGCAAGCCTTCAAAACAAAAAAAATTATGTACCGTTTGCGATAGAGGTATGGAAAAAACAGCTAGATCGGACTATGTTATTAGTAATTCTGACGTCTACTGCAGAAAATGTTATAGAACAGTTAAAAAATTGAATAATAGTTTTGAAGCGTCCAATTTAGCAAATTATGAACAAGAAACGGAAAATGTATCTAACTTGAATGTAACCGTCGAAGCCGAATCATCTGACAACATAAACCTTACCATAAAAGACGTACCAGAAAATGTTTTTTTAATTGATAAAAGTGCAAGTATTAAAAGCAATGTATCAGGTTCAGTGAAACTTAATTTTCCTACTACTTTAACATCACATAAATCTTGTATATTTAGGTGTTATAATTACTCAAGATTACAGACTGTTTCGGATCTCGTACGTATCAAAATTTTTAATGTAGTAGGCTTTTACGTGCCAAAGAATTCACGTTGCTGTAAATCACATTTTACAATTCCAAATAAAGACATTAATACCTGAAAAAAATTATTGTGAAATGGATACTTTAGAGGTTAGTTTCTATTTACAATCACTGCGATGCACAGAAAATAAATCTCTAAATGATGACTATTTTGATATTATACTAGAAAATCAACTTACCAGTCAAACTGGTTTAAGCAAGAAAAATTTTGATGAATTGTTAAACTTTGTTGACGGCATAAAAATTACAAAAAGAAAATCATTTGCTTTAGGGATTTTTCTGTGGAAGTTAAAGCATGGACACGGGGATGAAATGTTTTCAGCTATTTTTAATGTGCCAAGATCAACAATAGAAAGATACATCAAGCTAGTCAGAAATGAATTGACCATATATTTTGTACCTTTACATTTAGGAGTGGTTAACTTTGATAGAGAAAAATCAAACTCCGATTTCAAAAAGACTTTTCACTGCAGATGCTCCGGATTCATTAGTAACCATTTGGGATGGAACTTATATTTATTTACAAGTGCAAACTATCAATTTCAAAAATTATCTTACAGCAGTCATAAGTATCGACCTTTAATTAAACCTATGATCGCAGTTACAAGTAATGGATTTATTATGGATGTTAATGGACCATATTCCGCTAACTATTCAGATGCAAAAATTTTGAATGATATCGTAGACACAGAAAATTTTCAGAACTTTTTCAAAGCTGGAGACGTTTTTGTTTTAGACAGGGGATTCCGAGACGTTATTGAGAAGCTCGAAAAAAAAGGTTATCAGGTTAAAATACCATCATACATTGACAAAAATAAAAACCAGCTTACTACAACACAAGCTAATTGTACTAGACTCATAACCAAAGTAAGATTTGTAGTGGAAATTGTCAATGGAATTTTGAAAACACGCTTTCGTTACTTTGACAAAAATTGGGCAAATAAAAGTGTCCCACATTCGATGGATGATTTTCGCATAACGTGTGCTATACACAACGCCTATTTTAACCGCATTGAATCTGACAGAGAAGACTGGCAAATGATATCAACGTCAATGCTGCAAAATATTGAGAAACAAAACAAATTGTTTGACTTGCTAAATGAATAGGGGTTGATAAGAAAAAAGAAAATGTTTAAAACTATGAATGTAGAAGTATTACCTCAGTTTCCCAGGTTCACGATAAAAGATCTTTATTTCATTGCTGCAGGAACCTATCAAATTAAACAAGCTGTGTCATATTACGGCGAACACATCAATGAAACGGGAAAGTACGAATTTCAAATACATAATGACAGTGACGTTTTGGATTATGCAAAACATAGCATTACTGTAATAAATCCACTATTAGTAAGAGTAAACTTGCTTTCTAGGCATTCAAAAATAACTCGCTACATGGCATTTCTTTTAATTGATTTGTCAAAAAGTGGTAGAGAAGCGATACTAGAGTATTATTGCCAGTGCAAGAATGGAACTAGTACTGTTGGTTGTTGCGCTCATGTGATGTCAGTGATTTGGTACCTGAGTTATGGGCGACACTTAGAAAAAATTAAAAAGCCAGCTGAATTTTTGGATAAATATTTTCTCAATAATTGTATAGTCATCGATTCAGACGAAGAAACTCAAGTTCAAAATTGAGGAAGCTTAAAAACCAAAACTACATTCACAATTAGAAACAAAAAATAAGTAAATAAAAAAAATACAAAAATACAAAAAAATACGAAAAAAATTTAAAAAAATTACAAAAAAAAAATACCAAAAAAAAAATGGAACCAAAGCTCCGGCACGTCCTCGTCGTGGTTCTGGGTATTGCTAAGTTCGGAGATATTGTTTAAAAACTGAAGGCTTCATCAACGCTTAAATAGATTCAACAGTTACTCAAAACCTACGTTAAGCGTGCGTCGCCCATTCAAAAACTCACTGAGAAGGTAGCTGCTATCGAGACCTTTCAATTGACGCCCGCAAAGACAAAAAATAATGGTGCAAAGTACCGTTTATAGTCGAAAAAGCTAGGGGGTGGTATGCAAAAATGAGAAAATCGCGCTGAAAACTGGTTTAAGGGTGCGTCGCCCATTTGAAACCTTACTGAGAAGGTAGCCTACATCGAGACCTTTCCATTGACCCCCAAAAAGTCTGAAATAATGGTGCAAAGCTGCAGATTTTGCGTATTTTATAATTTTTTACAACGTTCGGGGGTGAAAACTTCATTGCTAAATATCTCAGCTTCTCTTGAAGTATGGGGGTTGATTTTTTTTTAAAATGCGCGTTTTTTCATGATCTAAACGATGGTGTAGATTTCGTACGTTCCCCGAGGGGGCCAATTTCATCTATACCCGTGGGCATCCTCCTTTCACTATCATACAAGCTGCTGTAAAATTTATCTTTGGATGGAATTTCTGTAATCGAAAGCTTTTTCTCACTATCCAAATAATCGTAGGGAAAAACTCCTTTTCTTTGTAATAATTGTAATTTTTCACCAGTAAAAGGTGAATACTGTTGATCTCGATCAAATTCATTCTTGAGTATATTCATTTCTTTGCGGTATGAAGATAGCTTATCAAAAGATGATGCCATAAAACGAAAAGAGTCGATAAATCTAAGTTTGATATCACAGCCATCAATATGTTTGGTGAAAGAAATAAAGCGTTCTTTATTCAATGGCAAAAGATCTATTGTTCCAGGAAAGCCATTAGCAATATCTCTAATAAGGAAATGTTAGTCATATCCGGTGAAATTGTGAAAAATAATTGGAATGATGTCTGAATCTTGATAATTTAAGTTGCATTTTTCACGTGCTGGACCTCGGTATCTGAAATAGTCAGGTATATGAGTATTTTTATAATAACAAATAGTATCTTTGTAGCGAGATATTACCTGCCCGTTAAATGGCAATTATCTTTTACACGATTTTCATTGAGTAATTTTTCATAAATGTGGCATAATGTTGCTGCTTAAAAAGCTTGCTCTTGAGCCCATGCCAATGCTTGCATTAGTATGACTTTTTTTTTAATTTCTTCGACTTGCTTCGCTATAGTCTCAAGTTTATTCATAAACCATTTCGCAGGCTCATTTCCTCTATAGCTATAATAACTAGATAATGAGTCATCATAACTACATTTCATGCAGTAGCCAATGCTAAAGGCTTCATGTTGTTGATACGCAGGACTATTATCCTCAAGAGGTTTCAAAAAAATTTTAAAGTCTGCATAAATGACAAATGGGACTTTTTCTTTGAAACTGAAATTTTCAAATTCTAGAAATTGTTGTCTTAGTGGTAGTTTTATGCAGCACTAGTTAATTTGAATACAATCTTGTTCGTGTAGGGTTAATTTATCTTGATTAGCAAAATAATGCAGGCAGCGATGACAAATATATTTACGATGATTTTTTTTTTATATTTGGTTTGATACTAAACGGGATAAATCCTTGATACAAACGTAATGGTATCTGAGTGGTTCATTGTTTATAGCCTCCTGTTCATCAGTATCATTTGTATAATAATTTTGTATCAGTAAAAGGTTGATATGTGGATTTTTCTCGTGCTTAGTGAGATAAACTGATATAACTGTAAATTTCTCATTATGCTTTTTCAAAATATAAATATTGTGTGACGAGACGCAAGTCTCGCACAGAAAGCAAGCAGACGCGGCCCCGAGTCAATCAGCTGACGCCAGTGAGCGCGGGCGCGCAGCAAACAAAGGCGAGTCCGCGCGACGCGAAGTGTGCGCGCGCGCGCACCAACCGAAAGGCCAGTCCGCATGACCGCGGAGCGCGCAACTCAGCGGCGACGCGCCAGGCAGCGCGAGCGGCGCACCGCGGGCACACCTATATAAAGCGGGCCGCGCAGCGCAGTGGCAGTTCTACTTGAGCTGAACTCCTGGCGGCATCGTGCGCACACGTAACCGAGAGAAACAGCTAGAGATAGACCGACGCCAACGACGTCGTCTCGTGAGCACACGTGACGACACTGTTAGCGAACCCGAAACTCCGAGTTGTCGTTGTGCGCACACGAGACAACCAGGAGTAGCCGAACAGCGCCGAGTCTCGTCTACGTGAGCACACGTAGCCGATACTCGACGTTGCCACCTGCTCCTGAAAACCCGTCCCAAGGGACTGGTTGTTTTCCCGGCCACCGTGAGCACACGGGGCTGAGAAAATAACTAAAGCCCCGCCGACGATTCCCCAGGTCGTACGCACACGTCCGGGTGAAACACCCCCTATAGCACCCGATAATTTGGCAACATTGCCTCAACATTGCATTGCAAGACTGGCTAGATTCGGCAATATTGCTAGCGCGTAAAATAACATTGCTGCAACCATTGCACAATCTGCAATATTGTACAATCTGGTAGGGCAATCTTTAGGCAATGTTCCCAAAATATTGGGATTTCTGTGGGAGATAACCAGCCTCGCAATGAAAAAGCGGACATTTTGGTGCGTGACAACATTGCCTAATGGTTGCAGCAATGTTGTTTTACGCGCTAGCGATATTGCCGAATCTAGCCAGTCTTGCAATGCAATGTTGAGGCAATGTTGCCAAATTATCGGGTGCTATAGGGGTTGCCTGGTCACTGTAAGCACACAGGACTAGGAGAAGAACGAGATGAGCGACCTCGATCAGTAGAGCCGTGCGCTCACGAATTCATGGACTCGAGGGAAACCTAACCTCCGAAAACCCGTCGTTAACCCGAACCCGTTTCACCGTCCGAAACTCCGATACCGCGTCCGTAAAACCGATAACCGCACCGAAACCACGTAACTCCGGCAACGTCGTGTTAATGTATCGTTAACCGCGCTAGTTTAAGCCAGACCGATTGTAAAGGCGAAATATTCTAAACAAACCGCGATCTCGATTTCCGTTACAAATGGAGACTAATAATTGAACGATCAACTTGTTATCTTAATTACTAAAATATATCTATTTTGTTATTAATTACATAAACAGTCTCTTCAATTAACCTTTCCCCTAACCAAATCCTGGCGTCCGGCCGACTACTCGACACGGGGAAAGTCGAATCGTTACAATTGATGGAAATATTATTTTGTTTTTCAAATTTAGGTACTTGTTTTGGCATAACTGGGAACTCTATTCTATCAAAATTCAGCTCATTTTCATATTTTATATATTCTGATACACGATTTGAATTATGAGCTATATGCAGTGCTGATAGTATAGCCCATTTGAAATATGCGTCATCGAAATTCTCTACATTAACACATGCTTTTATCCGTTTAATAAATTCAGGCAAATCTATGAAAGAGCCGGCACGCATTGAATTATATCTATTTATGTGTACTTTTAAATTCAAAATATCACGCAGTGTCCATCCAGAGTCTCGTTCCTGAAATTCTTTGAAATTCTTCCATATCTCGTAAAATGAGCTCTTGAACGTTCGTTTTCCACCATTCCTTTAAGTCAGATGTTTGTAAAATTATTTCAGCTTTCATATTAAAATATTTTATTTCAGCCACTTCTTCATCAGCTTTTTTTACAACAAATTCAGCTGCCAATACAACGTATTTCGCCAATATTTTTAATTCGAGGTTCGAATAAAGCATCAGAATCCTTTAAAAATGTATTTATATGCAAGTTTCTAAAATTTGTAATTACAGTTGTTTTAATTCGTTCATTAAAGCAACTTTCTAAATCTTGCCATTTTACACGGTCACTTCGTCTTTCACGTCATTGTAGACCTTCACCACTTTTCAGTAAATATTTTAATCTATTTTGAATTCCTTTTACTAAAGAAATTGTAGAGAGAAACTTTTGTTTTTCATGAACATTTGTGTCATTTTTATATAAAAGTTGTCTCAAAATTTTTAAATTATGCTCAGCAAGCTTAATCCATTGTATGTTTTTTTCTGAATAATTAGGTGAACGTGATAAAAGCACATAAGCTTCTAGAAAAATTTTTACAACCTTCGCACAATCAAATGCTGACATTTTGCGCAGTAGAGGGAGGATTATCAACTAAATTGAAGTATCAAGCGTCATCCTTTATATAACGTTCGAAGGTTTTCTAGAATATTCATAAGTTAATAAGTTTATGCATTTCAGAAAAAAAGAATTCGTAGAATCGTCTAAAATGAGGGTGTATACATGATTCATTCTATGTAAAATGTATAATAACGCTAACAATCTTTATACGTTGAAAATAATTCTTAGAACTGTTTACCAAAAAATAATTCTTAGAACTGTTTACCAAAAAAGAATTCTTAGAACTTACTCCAGAAAAATAATTCGTAGAAAATAATTGAATGAACAACTGCAGTCATATATGCCCCTAACTTTTATTCCTAAAATATACATACGTTGGAAAAAATATGTTGCACTTGAATCATCCTACAATACTTATATAGTTATATTATTGCTGACAGGATGTAACTCGATAGTTCTTGGAATGTTCAACAGTTTGATCGTACACAAATATGCAAGGGTTCCTACGTGTGAATCTGTATAACTGCAGTATAACTATAGTGTATTCTTCGATGAGAATTGTATTTCCAACCATTTCCTTGAGAGCATTAACAGCGTAACATCATAGTGCAAAGTTTCACAAAATCTCTTTTGACTACAGTATAATACGACAAAAATATCTGTTCAAGTAGAATCATTAAATTTGAATTCGCCGAGAAAGCGACAGAGTCGGAGCTAGCCGTTACATAAGTTTCTGAACGCTGCTGGTCAGCTCGATCAAATAGGGGGTTGCTATGACAACGCTCGAGCGCTCGCTCTCTCTCTCTCTCTCTCTCTCTCTCTCTCGCTCTCTCGGCAGTGCCTGTTGCCCGACTGTAGTCAGTCGAGCTGTAGAATCGGAGCTGAACACACTGCAGTGTCAGCTATTGATATCGTTCTCAGTTGGAGAACGACCGTTTAGTCCATATATTAGCATTCACATTTCCTTGTTTTTAACAAGTGTACTTACACACTCTTTTAAATATATTTCGCTCTTACTGAGCCATTTGTTATTTCAAACGCTGAGTGAGCTTTATTTCACCAACCTACCGTCTACTCACTAGAATAGGCGTTAAAACAATATCAAGATGAATTTTGAATATATCAACCAAATTGGCCGAATGGAATATCTACCTACACAGAAATTGAAAAATCTAACAGTTGAAAAAAAAAATATATAAAATTAGTCTGATAAAAAAAGTTAAGACTAAGTATGGTGACAAAGTATTTGTAGAATTAGAAGATTCATTTGGTTTATTTCTGCCAGGAAAAATGTCAAAAGTTTTCATTGAAGGAAAACCAGATGCTTTAGAAAATATGATCAGAGAATGCAAAGATAAAAAAAATTGATGAATGCGCGATGAACAGGGTGGCAACGCCGGCGTGTAGATACTGCGGGGACGAACGGGACGATGCGAGACACACGTTCTTTGACTGCCCCCGATGGGCAGATAGGCGTAGGGTTCTAGAGCTGACGATAGGGGCGTTCACGCCTGAGACAGCAGTTAGCGCGATGCTTCACAGCAAGCAGGAATGGAACGAGGTAACGGCGTACGTGGAGACGGTTCCCTGCGTAAAAAACAACGACGGATGTTTGACAGAGTAGGTGACGGCTACAATAGCATCAGACAGGCGACCCCCCGAAGGAATGCGAGAGCGGATGGGTTTTAGTGAGTATGCCTGGCGTCCGTCCGTCCACGCCAGAAGAGTCTCACACACGGAGAGTCTCGCACGGCTCCTGTCATGGTGCATTAAGCATTTCTCCAACTCTCCGGATAACGATAACCGCTGTGTTAGTTTAGGTTTTAGGTTTAGGTAGTTAGCAAAATCTAAAGCAAGTGTAGATGTTTACCCCTATAGCCCCTGACATTTTGGCAATATTGCATTAACATTGCATTGCAAAACTAGCTAGATTCGGCAATATTGCTAGTGCTTAGAACAGCATTGCTGCAACCATTAGGCAATGTTTCCACGCATCAAAATGTCCGCTTTTTCATTGCAAGGTACGTTATCTCCCACACTAGTCCCAATATTTTGGAAACATTGCTTGAAGATTGCATTCCGAGTTCTCGAATATTGCACGGAGCTCTACTAATATTGCTGCAATTATTCTGGGAACATTGCTACTAGATATGTTACGCACACCGTTAAATGAAACTGAATTTCCGGAAGTGGCCGGCACGTTCGCGCCACCGGCGGCCGCGTGTTAACTGTGCTTAGCATTGCGCATGCGTCGCCCGAATGCGACGCGCCTACGCCATTGCTCGTTCGCAAAGCGCGTTAATAGAATTGCTGTAAATACTATATTTTAATGCGTATTAATAATAATGATAAAATTGTTAGGCTGAATAATTTATGAAATAAAAATAACATTTACGTATATTTTGTCCTTTTATTAAGCAATTAAGTGATGAAAAAGACTGATTTTACAATACATTATAGTATGTTTAAACAATATTGAAAAAGTTTTACATAAATAAATACAACTTTCAAACAATTCGAACTTATAAATAATACAAAAAGTTGTTGAAGTAATAACTCGGTTCAGACTTGGCAAACTTATCCAATACATATTTAATCTCTGTCCATAAAACTGGACTTTTGTTGCTTTGCGCATGGTTTCAGAATTGTAAAACACTGTGGCTCTGTGTTTTTCAACAAATCCTTGCGCTGTTTCTTACTTAAACCACTACTTTCCTGAAGTGCCCTTTCATCTCTTGTTATGTCAACTGCAAACAATTCTTCATTCTTCCTCAAAGCAAAAGGTGTAACCAACCGTTCTTCGAGTCTCTCATTATCCAGACAGCTGTCAACATCCTTGGTGTTGACATGTTTCCTCCAAGACTTTTTCGTCTTCTTATGGTCCAGAGAGATGCGTAAAAAAGTGACTTTGTGGTTTGTCGAGTCAGGGCTATTGAGTTCAATCTTGTTTTTGCACTCTTGAAAGGAGTTCCGCTCAATCTTTGAACCCAGCATCTTTAGATACGGGGTCTGTGTGACCCCTATTAGTATCTCGAGCTACATCTTCATATACAGACTGAACTCCAATTTCAAGTCATCTGCATTGAAATAATTGCATTTTTATAAGCAAAGTACTACCATAAAACAATATTAAATTGATTAATTAATCTACACTTACCCATAATGTAACATATCTGATAAGTGTTTTTTTAAACAATAATCTGGTCGTGTTTCAATGGTAATACCTATACATTTAGTTCTACTTCTTTCTGAATACTTAACAGCTTCTGCTACATTATTGCTTACATGCCCAGATAGGGCATCATGCAAATTTCTTATGAAATAATCCCTATAATCTTCTGATAAAGACATAAATGTTCCTCCCATAACAATAAATTCTACTTTATCTACACTATCATGTGGTCCAATTGTGTCAACTAAAATTATAAAGATTAAATTAAAAGTAATGATTTAAAGAAAATCCAAGTAAAATGTAAAAAAAATTGCAAACCTGTTCAACTCTATGTCTTGTCTGTAAAAAGGATCATAACGAGCACGTATTGCCCTCATCGATCTAGGCTCATATCCTGACTTTTTTGTCTTCTTATGGTCCAGAGAGATGCGTAAAAAAGTGAGTTTGTGGTTTGTCGAGTCAGGGCTATTAAGTTCAATCTTGTTTTTGCACTCTTGAAAGGAGTTCCGCTCAATGATGGTTGAAAAAAAAAAATGAAATCTGGTGTTCCTGCACAAGGTGCTGCTTGCGTGTACCCAATGGATAACTTTTGTATCTTCCTGTTTTCCACAATTCATATAATCCTGTGCCTCTTATAACTGAAGTAGGGTATATTTTTAAAACATCTGCTCTAAAAACTGGATTTTCGAAAAATTCCTATAAAGTAGAAACGAGTTTTAAATAAAATATCTAGAATTATTGAATAATTGTATGAGGTTTATGATCAACTTACAGTGAATTGCTCAATGTTTCTTTCAATATCCACATTAGGCAGATCAGGCGTTTGAAAGTTTGAGAGAACTTTTTAAATTAATTGTATGTATACACAGACTGTGCTTTCATTCTTCCAAAAACTGTCATTCGATCTCCTGTCCGAGCTAGAGAAAGACTTCCACACTGTTTCCAGCCAGTAGGTAAACCGTTTGCTTCGAGCTCTTTATATAAAGCTATGCTGTCTTGTGTTAATTGAACTTGAGTCGTAGATGGTTTAAAGGCACCTATGAGACCCGATGCATGCCAACTTCTGCCTCCTCCTAGTCTACAAATAATTAAACAAAATTGTCCAGGTTAAATTTGTTTCAATCAAATACTTAGAAGCTCGAGTATCATGCTTTTAATTTAGTATATTACAGTGCTGAACAACGAAAATGGAATATAAAAGCTATAATTTCTACCCGCTGCTTTCCACAATTACTGTTCGATCTCCCCAGCCAGCCATAGCAAGATGATAAGCTACAGCGGCTCCCATCACTGCACCACCACATACTACTACATCAGCTTTAGTTGTAGGTGTTTCATCCTTTGTCGCAGATGACACATTTGTTCTGACAATGACTTTGAGATTGATATTAAGTAATTTTGTTTTTTTTTTTGCTAGAAAATGCTGAAAAAATTACCATATCTTTGCCACATTTTTGCTTGATTTTATCATTTAAACATCATAATGAACAGACTAATTAATTTTATGCATAGAAAATTGTGCTTTCAAATATTTTGCTTTAATTACCACTGCAATCGTTAAATAAGCACCGTTTAATAAAAACTGCAGTCCAAGCTCTGGCTTAGTGAATGCAGAGCAAGATTATCAAATCCCTTTCCAAACGACGCGACCTCATTTTAACTCCATAATGGAAAAGTATAGGTATGTGGTTTGTAATCACAAGTCATATACCTCTATCGTTAGCAAGGAAATGCCTAGGAGGACATCAAGAAGATATAGATGATGAACCTCAAGAAGAAGAACCAAAAAAGCACGAGGAAATTTGAGATTGTCAGAGTTGTCATTACCACTACTACATCAAAGATGGGTTATAATACTTATATTTCGTAACCTAAATTAGAAAAATGTAATGTTAACTATACTTACTATTTACAGGTGATGTACGACGATGATGAGGACGACAACTTCTGCGACGACCAGATTTTCCGAAAGCAGAAGCTACGCGAGCTGAAGATGTTGCAGAAAATGGAACAGAAGCAATTCCATGACCTTGGGACGCCCGTGAGGCAGCAACGATAGCAGCTTGATCAAGCAGAAGCACAGCAAGAATCCGACTCCTTGAAGTTCAAGGCTGAAATTTAGAGAGGGACTGCAACAGGCTGCTCAAGCAGGAGGTGGGCTCCAAAACAGACTGTCATCCCCACTGCGACTATTACCTCATTACCTGACGACTCGGCTTGACGCTTGAGTCGCTATACTTCCTGGTGCTCCCTTGGTGCTCCGGTGGTGTCCCAACTCCCAGATCTCGCGTTGCTCTTGCCGTGTTGTGTTGTCGAGTGCCGAAACTCCGAGAGGATAACCTCCTTTCAATTACTCTCTGCCGTCTGCTCACATGGTCGCGGCCATGTTGTTCATGACGTAACGTAAGTAGGTCATTCCTCCGCAGTCCGCAGCGAGAACTGAGAGCGGTATATATATATATATATACATACATATATATATATATGTATGTATAGAGTATATGCGTGCGTATATGTGCACCAGCGCGGAGCGCCACATACGGCAAAAGTTCCACGAATGGGGGAGAGAGCTTTCGTCGCTCGAGAGCGGGCGCAATTATTCGAAAAACAAATGCTCATCGAGCAGCGAAGTAGCGTGCATCCCCGAGACGCGAGCTCCGAATCAGTGTCGCTTGGTCTGCCTGCAGCTTAATCACCTCTGTGCTCTTCGTTTGCTTGTGCTACCCAACTCCAGAAAAATGGCATCTGCTTCATCAATTTTTGGCTGTAAGTATTTGATTGTTTATTCTAAATGCTGAGTGACTCCACCTTGTACTCCTCTTTCCTTTTTTAACGATTTGTGCTACATTTTCCCATTTTTTTTATTTTTCAGACTACAAGCTGCCCGTACCAACCATCGACGACATAACGGAGCTGGAGATTTTGGAGGTGCGCTATTTTTTGGTGGTGCTAATGTAGAAGGATTTCGTAAAAATGCACGACAAAGGATATTCGCTAGCGAATTATCCTCCTCACGAACGAGAGACGCAAGCATTTCGGACCATAACCCACTCATTGAACTGCGGTCCCGGCCGCAAAATGAGAGGTAAGTTTTTATTATTTTTTTGCTCTTTCGTTTTTTTTTCAGTGCCACTGCATGCTTTGGCGTGTCGGTTTCATTTTTAAAGTTTTTGTCAGTGTGTGTGTGTGTGTGTGTGTGTGTGTGTGGCAGTTTGTGCGCGTATAAAGTATTTCAGTTAGTATTTCAGTTCATTGTGTGTGTTTCTCTTTCTGTTTCAGTGCGGCAAGTAAGGAAGGTGTAGGAATTCATGCGGGAGCAGTATAGAATCATTGCGAAATTTCTTCGCAGGAACTATTTGCAGCCCAAGGACTTGGATCCGGTAGATTGGTGCCTGTATAAGGTTCTGCAAAATATTGCATTTTTATTGTGATGTGATGTGATGTGATGTGATTTGTACATCTAAAAAACTGTAATAAAATTTAACATGTATTGCAAAATTTGATTTTTAAAATTTAAATTAATTAAACTGACTCATCGCAATGCACAGAAAAAAGTCATTAAGGTTAAGCACAAATTTTTTGGGATTAATTTCTTTAATTTTGAATATTACCATATTGATGAACAAAATAATTATTATACACGCAATAATTTGTGCTACACCTTAATGACTTTTTTCAGTGAATGTTTTTATTTATATTATTTTGCACGTCTTTTTTATTCATTTACTAATTAAAGTATATTGCATTTATTAATTAAAGTAGATTCAAAAAACGTCAAATTGTGTATATATATATATATATATATATATATATATGACTAGACTTTCTATTATTGCCATTGTTGTTCTCGTTCATGCCGCTCTTCATTTGTTAAGCTGCAAAGGAGAGTATGTGAGTGTGCGTTGTGCTGCAAGCTAGTGCGTGTTTTTTCTCCCTTTCTAATAAAACTTCGCGAATATTTTTTCTTTTTTCATTTCGGTTTTGTTGTTTATTCTTTTGACAATGCTTTTTAATCCTAGTGAAGCAAATCTAAATCAGATGCGCGCGTTATGGAGGAGAAATGAACGTGTCGGTAACATCGCGCAGTATTTCAACTGCACGCAAATGACTGTGCGCAATTGGATTAGGCGATTTGAGGAAGAAGATGATAATAATCTCGCTCACGATCTCCGAGCAGACCATAGTGGCAGTAGATTGGCTTTATCGGATGCTGACCTTGAGCGAGTGCGGCATGCTATAGAGGAAAATCCGTTCCAACCTGTCTGCAGGCTCCCAGAAGCATTGGGGTTGGATATCGGAGAGCAAACGCTCCAAAATTCCATTAAAACGTGATTGCATCTTAAAAATCGCAAAGCAGCCCGCAAAGCCATTATCTCGAATGGAGATATGCCGATTCGGCTTGCATATGCGAACCAGCATAGGTTGAGGACCGAAGCTGAGTGGAGGAGAACAGTTGCCGTCGACGAAAAAGTTTTCTCCACTGCGAAAGACGGTAAAAAATTATTTAAAATAACTGTTTTGAATGCGCTGTTTTGTGGCGCGAATTTTAAATTTACTTTTATTATTTTTTTATTTTTAAGTTTTTATATTTTCGTTTTAAAAGGGAAATGCTCAGTGTGGAGGCTTAATGGCACACGTTATGAGCCGCAGCATGTAATCCCTAAGAGAGAAAGCGGCAGGCACACTAGAGCATACTGGGCTTGGATATCTGGTGATGGCCCAGGAGATTTAGTTTCGATTGAGAGGAGACTTAACTCTGAAACATACGTTCAAATATTGAACAATTATCTGCTCCCAGGTGTAAACGCCAGATATCCAGGAGATGAGCCTGTACATGTGATTGAGGATAATAGCCCTATACATACGGCGAGAGTAGTTGCACAATGGTACGCGGACCATCCTAAATTACAGCGGCTCAACCATCCTCCCAGATCACCAGATCCCAATTATATAGAAAATATGTGGGCTAGAATGGCTCAAAATTGGGTACCACAAGCAGCTCCAAATGATCAGGACTTAGATAGAAGAGTTCGCCAAAGTTGGGATGCATTGCGCGAGCAACCTCATTTTTTTAGAAATTTGGCTACATCCATGGGACGTTGACTGCAACGAGTAATCGACCCTAATGATCATATATACATTACCAAAAAGGTAAATAGGATTTTTACATTATAACTAATCAGATAATTTAATAAGAGTAATCGATAATATTATTTTTAGATACAGCTGGTGTAAATACTTGTAAATTAGTTTATTTTGCTCATTTTTGTTCTTGTATTTCTGTAACTTGAAGATAATAAAGTGTCCGCAGAATCAATTTTTCAAAATTTCGCGGGTATCTAACTTGGCTCGCATCAGAATAACATGGCCGCCACAGTGCGTGCAGACGACTGCATAGTGCAGACCACAGAGAGCGGTTAACCTCTGTTTGCTCCGACGAGATGAATCGCTGCAGTTTGCTCCAAAATAAACATTGCGAGATTCAGCATTCTTTTTATTTGTGCGCTGTTAAAGCCAGTTCAACAGAACAAGATGCTCAACAATTTTTTCGACCTGGCCGGCCAACTTCAATAAAGAGAACAAACAGCGTGAGTTCTTGCTTTTTTACTTTATTTACGCTTTTAATTTTATGCTCTTACTCACACAAAATGCAAATAACTATGATCTTTCTACGCTTTTGTTTAAGTTTCACTGCATTAACTTCTCTTTGGAAATGATTTTAGTTTGATTTGAATTTTGTATCATTAGACAGAATTGCTCATTTTACTCAAAGTGTTTATTTAATGATTGCAACGATGTCGCGTATCGAGCCGCACATCCACAACAAGTCGATCGATCATCCTCGACAATCTCGGCAGCCCTTCTCTCTCTCGTTCTCCCCTTTTGTTATACTTCAGCCCCGGCGCATTACCCACACAGACACACATAGACGCGCGGCATCCTTTCCCTCTTCCTTTCGAGCGCAGGGAAGGGATGCGGACGATGCTTTACGAGGCCTCAAAATTTACGGCGCGCCTGAGCTCTTTATTGGCCAATTTCAGCCTCTCTCTCGCTCTCTTTCGGATTCCCCAAAGGTGTCCCGCTTATTCCTTCTCCTCCTTTTTTTTCTCTTGTCTCTTTACAGCCCGCGGCAGGCTTCGAGGGTCGGTCTCTGAATATTTTATTCGCTTGTAATCGTTTGTTAAGTGCTCGCGATTTATATTTTCTGCGTGTATTATACGGGAGCTGGATTAAGCTTCAAGTGGAGGGTGACTTCTTTTCGAGGGAGCTCGTCGAACCTTTTTTTCTCTCTCTTTCACTCTCGTCTCCTTTTATGGGGTTTTAAACGGGAGGTGTTGACTGAACCGCCAGCTGATTACGGCTGCGGAGGGAATTCACGATCGGGGACCTTGTATAAGTTTCCAGCAACAAGTCGCCGTTTCGAAAGAAATAGCTTTTTTTATGGCTTCACTCGCATAGTTTGGATTTTCTTTTCACGCCCGCATACCGGAATGTATATGAAAGTTCTGTCAAAACGCGTACTCGATCGAAATTCCCAAACGCCGTGCGCATCAAAGTTCAAAGATCGTCAACACTATATCCATCAGAGCGCGCGCGTAAAAAAATCGGCCTCCATATAGAAATCCTCGCTCTATCCGTCGACGCGGCTATCCACGCGCGCACGAGCGGCAGAACTTTGCTCCGCTCGCGCCGGCCTCGAGGAATTACGCAACGCGCGCGAAATTTGCATGTCTCGTTCTCTTTAACGAGCGCACGTGCACCAGCGGATCCTCGGCTTCAGATACGAGAGCGAGTGAGAGAGTGAGAGCGCAAAATGCTATACGCGCTGTGTCTGTATCTATACGTATACTATATAGCTATATATAGGTGCGCTGCAGCAGCGCGTGCATACGGGTGTAGTAATCGCCAGGTGCGCTACGTGTACTGTATGTATATGTAGGCATAAAACGCGACTCGGTGAGCTGGCTCGGCTCTTATCTCTCTCTCTCTCTCTCTCTCTTTGTGTGTGTCTCTTTTTCTGCCTGTCCGGCTTTTTGTTTTTGACGTCGGGCTCCGCTGCTTCGAGTTGGCTTACTTTTTCAAGAGTTATGGGTCTTGACCCTTTGAATGATTCTTATATTGGCATAGTTCATAGCCATATGTTTGTTGTTTTATCACTGTTGGATATCATTATGCAGTTGTCTAGAATTCGACTCGTGTCGTGATTTTCAATTGCACAACGATGGTCAGAAGTTGATGATTAAAGAACGAATTTATGCTATGGAAAAGTTACATGCAAATTTCAGCTTGTAAATCCGTTGAATTGGATGTTTCCATGCTTGAAGCGTTCGTAATAATTTTCAAGTAGAACAAGTCGTGTGCAGTAAGACATACAAATGATTTGCTAGACTTTTAACGCCAACAGAACATCAAAGTATGACATCGATAGACAAATTTTCTGAAACTGCTTCATATGCATAATTATACAAGCGAATATAATACACAAGTAGCGTGTGCGCGTTTGTTAATTAATTTACAGTGTTATGCACGTTATGAGGTATTTCCAAAACGTAGACTAATTGGTCCTTTGTGCAGCTTTTCCTGGAAGCAGTTCCGGAGAAAGACAGGTATGACCTGAGACGGAGCTTTGTGACACTAGTTTAAGATTGCACATGAGTTGCTCTCCCGGAAATCACGCTTCTATTAATGCAATCAGTGCAGTGGGTTAATTAAGGAGGCTCTGCTGGTACGCAACTAGTCAAAATTGGCCCGCTTCATGTTTGGGTAGACGAATAAACAATCACTTAATCACAAGCTCTTATTTTAACATTTTTAGCGCCATGTATTGTGAAGCATACCTAATTAGCCAGCGATCAATTTCATCAACAATAACCTCCCATCCGATCCGCGCAGGATCATGAGTCTAACCATCACACCGCCAACAGGTGTTCAGTGCCAAGTTTTAATAAGGTTAAAGGCTTCGCGCATATATCCTATGACTAGACACGAAGGCGGATCGATATATCCCGCTAATAGAGTCGAAGCCCTTCCTCCGACTGCAATTCCGATGACGCCGCGTAGGAGTCAGCAGATATATCCCCCTCTCGTTAGACCCGGACATCGTCGTCGATTTGTCGCCGCTTCTTCTTTTTTGCACGGCGCCATTGGGATTGCGTCTGCGTACCTATAGAGAGAGAGAGAGAGAGAGAGAGAGCGACTGTGGGTGTGAGTCATCCGCTGCCTTGACATTGTCAGTGCTTCCTCTGTCGTTTCGAAAATGGGAATAGAAAAGAAAGCGTAACCAGTCACGTGGGTGCGAAGTTATTATTCGAAAGCGATTCAATTAACGACACGTCCTTGTATAATCCCCATAATCACAGTGGATCTATACCTATATATAAAAGTCGAAACTTGATTATGGGTGTAATCGCGCTTAATTACGGGCAGTCGAGCAAATCATTTTGTTCTCTGAATACCGTTATTATAGAGCAGTCAAATATTACGCCATTAGCCGGCTATTATACATCCATTAACTGAATTGAACCACGCGTCGAAGTTCGCAGTTTGTGTATACTGTGTATGCGTGTGTATACTGAAGGGTTGGGTTCGTGTAGGGGGCTGTCGTCGATTGGATTCCTTTTTCAGCTTAAATTATGCCAAGTGTAAACGTTATGTGACGCGGGGAAATAAAGTTATTGGCCGGAGTGTCGCTTACGGAGACAATTACGCTTTATTGCCTTTATCATGACTGTTACGCCGAGTTTCTCGTGCCAAGCGACACTGACTTTGATTTTTTTCGCTAATAAAGTATGATGGATGAATCCTAGGTTATTGTGAGAACTTGGGCTTTTACTTTTCATAATTGATTAATATTAAATCCATCGATTCAGCTCCTTCTTCCATTCCATGTATATTAGTATAGAACTACCCTTCAACTAATCACTCTCTGCATTCTTTTGTCCAGGTGTCGATAAAGTGTGAAACACCGGTGGACCCCTACTCCTTTGTTGACGAAGAGATGACGATGAGCGGCATGAGGACAGCCAGTAGTCCCGGTGACAACCCAGACGTCATGTCTTGTGGCGGTGCTCAACCAGGTCTCGGCACGCCCGCACCGACGCCACCAAATAGCCAGCTCTGTTCGGCTCAGCAGCAACAGCAACAACAACAGCAACAGCAGCAGCAGCAGCAACAGCAGCAACAACAACCGCAACAGCATCAGATGAGTCTTCAGATGATGAATGGAGCGCTGAATCCTGCGCTGAATCCTGCGCTGGCAGCTCATCAACCCAAGAAAAGAGGACGCAAGAAGAAATGCGAGATGATTCTCACACCTGAGGAGTGAGTAATACTTTTTACGAATAATATTTCAGAATATTTTTAAGCATTATTTGGTCCGTTATTGATGACCCCAATATTTAGAAAATCTTTCGTAACTAACGTCGCGATCGAGGCTCCCTGTTCTAACCAGTTTCTTTGGATTCGTTATAAAAAAAAGTCAAAAGTTTTACCATTACAAAGCTATTAGTAAGAAGTAAAAAGGAAAAAAATAGCAGGCATCGCGTGCCTAGAATAGAGCTTTCCCTTATGCTTGCGAGAGAAGCGCCAACTGACGAGCATGTGTCTGTTGACAGAGCCGAACTTGCCGAGGCGAAGAAACGGGCAAAGACGTACAAAGAGAGGAAGAAGCACGACAGGTTTGACGGTATGCCGGAAGAGGAAGTGAGCAAACGCGTGCTTCCGGATCACCTCACCAACGACCTTGACATCATCATCGTAAGTTCATATAGTTATCTAACTTTAAATTTTGGAAAAATCCACACACACACATTCGACAACTTTTCCGCGTAACAATCGTCAATGATTATACCTACACGTTTTGCGCTTTCTTGGTACTGTGCGAATATAGGCTATATATGTAATCAGGAGTAATCAAACCGAAGACTATACGCGCAAATTTTTCAAACAACGTCTCCATTATAACAAAAATACACTTCGTGCACTAAAACGAATGTTCCCTGTGTCAAACAAAGAACCTCGTATAATACAACGGCATAAAGCCACTCTCTGTCGGCAAAATCCAAAACTGATGCTGCAGAGAACAAAGAAGAAGATGGGGTTGAGAATTTTTTCGAATTTCCCCTGCTGCGCAGTCCAGAAATACGACGACGACGGCGACACAGAGAGCGGAATTGCGTTGACACGAGCGCAAAGTCAATCTTCCCGGCTCTTATTGCGCGCGACTTTTCTTTGACGAGCGCTTGCTCCGCCCTTTGCTGGAGCTGCTGGCCGAAATGACAGGACGAATTTGACTTGTGCTCGCGCAAGGATACTCCAAGGTCTTCCGTGTCTTCTTTTTTTTTTCGAGCGGAGTAGAAATTTTTCCGACTGTGTGCCGAGCGCGGAGTAATGGAGAGCTCTCGCGTGTGCGACCTAGATATGAGTCTTGGTCCTCTTTCCTTTGCGGGTATTGTATTCGACAGAGTGTGGTCTGTAATTGCGGTGTCCTTTTATTGATTCAGCGTTTCGCGAGCGAGGCGAGGTAACTCAACCGTTTCCGATACAAATCCAGCGAATACGGAAAAGTATATCGTTCCTTGATAACGCACAAAATTGCGTCCCTGCAGGCTCACGTATATAAGCACGTACACGCGCGAGTTTTCCGAAATTAGCGAAAATGAGCGGCGCCCTTTGATTAAGCGCTCTGCCATGGCGGCGCGTCAAACAAAAGTGATATACAACCGAGTCCGCTTCGCACACAAAAGATTTCCCGACTCTCGCGCGCAAAACGCTTCAATTTCGCTGGTATATTCCAGCATTTCCAGCTTCATTACAGAGCTCGTCGCTCGCGCGCTTTTGGTCACGCTTTGGCCAGCTCCGACCCCCGAATTAAAACGGCAGCGAGAGCGCGAAAAAAAGTAGCCGACGGAACGGAAAAAAAAACAAGCGCGTGCACAGTATAGCAGTCCACCGGATGAAATCGAGAGAAAATGAAGAGTTAAAAGCGCGGATGCGGGTACAGTGCGATATTGGCGCGCGAAAAACCCGCGTGTCCCTTTGTCCGATTTAACAGTAAATTAAGTCGATTCGACGAGAGGGGAGGGAGAGGGAGGCTACTGCTGCGCGTCTATAAACTCGTCGAGAGCAGCGCGACAATCCGGTCATTAATGCTCGTCAGCCCGGATATGGCGGTTGGACCGTGTGTTTGCTGTGCGTTGGTAGTCTCTCTCTTTTTTTTTGTATTACGTTTGATTACCCTCATTTCTTTTTTGTGCAAAGCTGTGGGGGATTAGGCTATGTCTGAATTCTTCTCGCGAATTTTGGAAAAGATGTAATCACACAACCTACTCAAAAGCTCCGTGTCTAACAGCAACACAATCTTCCACAGACAAAAAGAAAAAAAAGCTTTTTACCATCCCTCTTCTGCAGCATCCCTGGCATCTGCACAACTCATACGTCCAACAGCGCAACATTTCTGTCCACCCCCGCAGTATCCTCCCTCATCGTCATTTCGTCCTCTCGTTCATTCCCGCGGACGGGCATTGAACGTCACTCGAGCGACTAACGCATTGGCGTTAACGCGCTAATGCGATACGTACTTTATGGGGCCTTCGCTCTGCTCTCGTTTCGATTCGTTTCGCTCGTCAGATTTTTCGGTCGCCGCCGCGAGCGTTTATCACCCCCAGAGGCCCCTCTCTCTCTCTCTCTCTCTCTCTCTCTCTCTCTCTCTCGGACGTTATCGAGGAACGATTTATGCCCCGCTTTGGGCTCTCGTGTTGTTTTCCTTTTTTCCCCGTGTCTTGGCTTCGTTCGGTTACAACCTGCGCGCACCGCAGCGAAATATTGCAAAATTTTACTCCGGGCTGAAGTTCACGCGTTTCTGCGCTGCAAGAGTCATCTCACTCGAAATAGAATCCGGTCTCGCTGTGTATAGACGAGGAGAATAAAAAAAAGCGATCCTCGATAGCCGAAGGATGATAATTACAGTCCGGGGCTTTTCATTTATTTACGGCCGGTAGTCGAGGTACACAGAGCGCGCGCACGGTATACTATACAGCCGCCGTGCGTGCATGCATGCCCATCAGTGTCGGAGCTGCAAGCTCGCACACGCGAACGCCGTACACACGGCCGGAGAGCTCTAGGTGTATAGTGTAAATAGGTTGGACGTATCGCTGGCGCATGTGCGCTCGTGCGAGCCATGAGAGAGAGAGAGAGAGAGAGAGAGAAAGAGAGAGAGAGAGAGAGAGAGAGAGAGAGAGAGAGAGAGAGAGAGAGAAGAGAAATATACATGCGTGCGCGCGTCGACCAGANGCGAGAGTCTCTACTGGGATATAGTGTGTCGTAGCCCGGAAAATGTGGCCCTTCGATGTTGTTGCTTTGCAGTCGGAAGAGCCGCAGATATTGCAGCGGTGGAAGCTCCGGTTGTTCGCGCTCGAAAACGAAATAGAGCTGGTTCTACTCTGGCTATACGTCCGTGTAATATAATATATGACGTACTACTGTCATAGCTTCCAAAATGATTCTCCTATGTGTTTTTTACCACTTGCTTGGAGGCCGTTGGGATGGATGAATTCCTTTGCAAGCAAACTTTTTTTTACTGACTTATTATTGCGCAATAGACAAAATTCGCGGTAAATTAAAACAAAATAATTCTTCGCAACAAAGTCGCAAGATGTTTCGTTAACGCAACGCAGCAGTATGTAACTCTTGCGCGCGGCGGCGATTCGCTTCTTTAATTTCACACATGCGATCGACGGCATGTGCGCTCATAAAGCAGCAGCAGCGACCGGTCAGGTTCGTAGACTTACCCATGCACGTGACACTCATCCTTGGACTTTGTCGTTATTAATTAGCTAACCTCCAAAGTGGAGGAGCGAAGAAAACAGTCGGTTGCGCAACAGGTACACACACACGCGCGCATACGTAGACACTT
Source organism: Pteromalus puparum (assembly GCA_012977825.3). NCBI lineage: Eukaryota > Metazoa > Arthropoda > Insecta > Hymenoptera > Pteromalidae > Pteromalus > Pteromalus puparum. Next base: position 27,081,975 of record CM053168.1, on the reverse strand, counting down.
GCAGACGACGACGACGACGACGACGATGACGACGAGTCTGCAAACTGGTGAATGTGCGACGGCGCGGCGAATGAGCGTTTCATACACGCGTTGCATAAGCAGCAGCAGCGCGCTATAAGTGCAGATGACTCGGCCCCGGCAACGACATCCAGTCGCGCTTTGTGGACTGATCGCTGTTGCTGCTATCGCTGGCTGTTCTACACGGGATGTTCCACTTGTTCGGTTTGAAGATTGCAGAATTTTCTGATTTGAATGCGCTGAATTCAACAAAAGAACGATGCTTTGTCTGGATTTTCGTTCATTTTTCGCTTTGAATATATAATTATTATGAATGAAGTGTATCTAGAAATGGATCGAACGCCAAAAGTTGTAGCTCGTAAATAATAATCGTTCTTTCTCTTATGTTATATTCTCAATTTTCAAAATGCAAGAAAAGTTACGAAAACGTAACCAAAGAGAAAGTAGAAGAGATGCTCCATATACTCGCCAAGTTTATCCTAACCGTAAAAAACCTAAGCCGACTCTCGAGCATCTCTCGAATCTGAATAGAGTAGTGCTACGGCGTTGGCTTTTGAAATTTTTATCGCGATTCTCGCCGAGTAATGAGCCGTGTACCTATCTCACTGTCATGCCGCACACACACACACACACACACACACACACACATGCACACAGTGTGTTGCGCATTGGTCGTTGTCTTGCGTTTTTATCCAGATAACCAACTGCACCGCTCGCGCTTCGCTTCGTTACGCGATGACTTTTCGCGTCTCTGGAATAATTGCTCTTCGCCGCTTCGACAGGTCGATATGCACAGTCGCGACGCGCAACACTTCTTTGCACGCAAAATGAACTGTTGTAAGCAATAACGTAGCAGAAGCTGTTAAGTATTCAGAAAGAAGTAGAACTAAATGTATAGGTATTACCATTGAAACACGACCAGATTATTGTTTAAAAAAACACTTATCAGATATGTTACATTATGGGTAAGTGTAGATTAATTAATCAATTTAATATTTTTTATGGTAGTACTTTGCTTATAAAAATGCAATTATTTCAATGCAGATGACTTGAAATTGGAGATCAGTCTGTATATGAAGATGTAGCTCGAGATGCTAATAGGGGTCACACAGTACGAGCAGTTTATGAAAGTTTTCCATTATCTAAAGATGCTGGGTTCAAAGATTGAGCGGAACTCCTTTCAAGAGTGCAAAAACAAGATTGAACTCAATAGCCCTGACTCGACAAACCACAAAGTCACTTTTTTACGCATCTCTCTGGACCATAAGAAGACAAAAAAGTCTTGGAGGAAACATGTCAACACCAAGGATGTTGACAGCTGTCTGGATAATGAGAGACTCGAAGAACGGTTGGGTACACCTTTTGCTTTGAGGAAGAATGAAGAATTGTTTGCAGTTGACATAACAAGAGATGAAAGGGCACTTCAGGAAAGTAGTGGTTTAAGTAAGAAACAGCGCAAGGATTTGTTGAAAAACACAGAGCCACAGTGTTTTGCAATTCTGAAACCATGCGCAAAGCAACAAAAGTCCAGTTTTATGGACAGAGATTAAATATATATTGGATAAGTTTGCCAAGTCTGAACCGAGTTATTACTTCAACAACTTTTTGTATTATTTATAAGTTCGAATTGTTTGAAAGTTGTATTTATTTATGTAAAACTTTTTCAATATTGTTTAAACATACTATAATGTATTGTAAAATCAGTCTTTTTCATCACTTAATTGCTTAATAAAAGAACAAAATATACGTAAATGTTATTTTTATTTCATAAATTATTCAGCCTAACAATTTTATCATTATTATTAATACGCATTAAAATATAGTATTTACAGCAATTCTATTAACGCGCTTTGCGAACGAGCAATGGCGTAGGCGCGTCGCATTCGGGCGACGCATGCGCAATGCTAAGCACAGTTAACACGCGGCCGCCGGTGGCGCGAACGTGCCGGCCACTTCCGAAAATTCAAAGTTTCATTTAACGGTGTGTATACAATATTTAATTAATATTGCGATAACCTTTAATTATTCTCGCATCATTATAAAAATGTGTATACTAATGCGTAAATAATTTAAGCTACTGATCTGGTTGATATCATCGGCGGCGTGGTCGTCAACTGCAGGCGATGATTTTTTAATGCTTGAATTCTGGTACAGGTATTGGACAGAAAGTACAGTGAGTAGCAAAAAGATGATTGGGACTTATTGATTACCGTCTTTTTTCCGTCCTTAAAAGGCTAGTAAAGGCTACTTTTTCACATTTCTATGTTTGTATTCTTTTTGTCATTGATAAGCAGAGTCATTATTCAATTTATACTTTTAAGAGATTCAGAAGATAATTTTATAAGATTTACTAAATTGAATTTTTTCAAACTAAAAATAAGTCGAGCAGTAAAATGACTTGACTGTTTAACATTATATGTTTTGCAATGTATTTTTAAAATTGTTATTTTGGTTATTTAAAAACGTGTAATAATTTTTTTTAATAATACTCACTCTGCTGTTAACACTAACAGAAAGTAATCAAATGTCAAATCACCACCACTTCGAACACCATCTACTACCTGTTTTACAGTCAATTTGGAACGAATTGAACTGACAAATACTTTCCACGCTGTTTCTTCTTCATCTGTAACACTTTAAAACATATATTATATGGAATAATCATTCTCTTAAATAGGTGATTGTCAGATGCTGTGAAGCCTTTTAAAACGTCATTTGATTTGTTATGGCTAAACAACCAGTAGAATAGCACCAAAATTTAAAAAACCGCTGCCAATTCTTTGGCATGTAGCTTCCTTCAACATTATATATTGCTTAATATCATAATTGTTTTACTTCATATATAAATCTATCAATTTTTTGTTTGTTTTATGGATACAATTATTTTGAATCAATTACATATATATAATTAAAGCTCTCTCTCTCTCTCCCTCTCTCTCTCTTTCTCCCTCTCTCTCTCTCCCTCTCTCTCTCTCTCTCTCTCTCTCTCTCTCTCTCTCTCTCTCTCTCTCTCTCTCCCTCTTCCTCTCTCATATCTTGAAACTAACTGGTATCGTAAACAACTCAAAGAAAGGGATCAAGAAGCTATATAATCTAACTAAATCCAAAATTTTGAATCGATTATTACCTTTTTACTCCAGTTATCGCGTCACGTAAAAATAACGATTCATAGTATACAGGGTGAGAAAAAAAATTTTTGAAGCTCAATATCTTTGAAACTAACTGGTTTTGTAAACAACCCAAACATAGGAATCGAAGGGCTATATAATGCTAACTAAATCCAAAATTTGATCTTGATTAATGCCTTTTTATTCGAGTTATCGCGTCCCATAGGAAAACGACTTTTTTCAGTTTTTGATATTTTTCTCTGATGAACTTACTTAAAATAAAAGTAGTATATAGTTCTAATTACCTTCAAGAATCATATATTTTTTTAGATAGGTTCGACATTTAGTTTTCGAGTTATAACGGTTTCAAAAAATTGCACTTTATGGTGTATAATAAAAGAACGACGAAAGATAATATAACTACTCCGCGGTAAAAAGATAGGTAATTTTATTCTCTTTCGTGTTCATACCAAGCAATTTACTTTTATTAACTTTTTCAATAACTTTATTGGAAAAAACTGAAATCTCAAAACTAAAAAATCGCTATAAAGAAAAACAAGCCAACAAAATGTAAAACTGACTGTTTCCCCATCATGCTATAGTAAAAACGAAGAAAATGAGAGGTGGTGGATTAAAATCCACTGAGTAGAAGCTGAGATACAGATGTCGACGAACGGACACACACATACACACACACATACACACACACACACTCACACACACACACACACACACACATCCATACGGACATTTTCTAAAAACACTATTTTTCGACTAATAATGCATCAAAACACACTTCCTACATGTTTTTACACAGACTCAAAAAATTATTATTACAAGGCTTCTTTAGGAAGGAAGCAATATGATTGTAGTTAGTTATATTTTATGTGAGTGCCTTATACATAATTTTCAATTTTGTATTCAAAAATAATCTATTGTTTAGTCGATATATAGAGTTAGTATAGTAACTCATATCTAGTCTATGTTCTGTCTTCCTATATAATCTGACCATCTTGGCGAAACTCCCCCCCCCCCCCCCCCCCCCCCCCCCCCCCCCCCCCCNAAATTCTTCGTTTCCATGTTATTTTTGATAATTTTGAAAGCACTATATACATTTATACCTATTACAATTATAATACGCTTGCATGTAAGTTGACAAAACATGTTTAATTTATCTCAAAGGGTTTACGGATAAAAGTAATAATAATTAGCATACAAGAATACATGTTTACTTTAAGTGATGTACATTAAAAGATACTTTTCTTCAAATAATATCGTATTTTGTATGTATACATAAAATACAAATATTTAAATTTTACCCAAATATATAGAATAAAGTTATTTATATAGTCGTCACACAGAGATTGATTTACATTGCCTCATTTAGATTCTTCATAAATTATGTTATACTTAAATAAAATTATGTTCGGCACTTTGTGGTGCGATACCGAGCCAATGCCTACCGATAAAAATTGCAATATTTGTTTCCTTAATAAAAATGTGGAAGCACTCTTTTCATCTATTAAATATGTTATTGAGTAATTTTTATTGTTGGTTTGTTTTATTTGTTTTAATTTACAAATGAATTGTTAATATTAACAACATGTTGATGCGTAATACATTTGTATCATGTATGTATATTAAACGTGTAATAATATGTAGATTTGCAGAATAATTATCATCTTATGCTTAATAATTACGCAAAATTAGTGTATTTTTAAAATAAAAATAATCATTGGATTATTAATGCTAATTGATTAATGATAGAAAAAGTTTACAATTATTTTATTTAATTTGATTATCACTTAGTTTATCTCTTGTATTTTCCTGATGCATTTTCATTCTTAAACAACGAGGTAATCATCAGATCATACAAATTAAATTTGAAAACGAAAATTACACAGAAACTAAAATGGGGCATTGGCGAGCGAATCGAGTAGGGGTCGAAACCCCACTGGTATGTCCATATAATTGCGTTGAACGCTCTGCTGTTTCCGTCACAGCTAAGCAGCTAGTACATATTGTCGGCTTTATATGTCTTCACATTAATAGTATATTGTGTATCAAGGGCGTAAAGTGGGCATTTTAAGACCGAGTGTGGAGTTTGCAGTACGAGTCAAGGCGAGTTAGCCCGAGCCAAAGGCGAGGGTGTATACGAGCTGCAGACTTGTACTGCAACTACACAAGGTCAAAAAGCCGACTTAGCCCTTGGTGCACACCATATTTTTGGTGACGTGTGGACGTATTTAAAAGTTTTTTCGTGCGTGTTAAGAGGGGCTGATGTGGCTAATTTTTGACACGGCAACTACGCTCTTGTTCAATCATTATTTAAAAGTAATAGTATATTTAAATAACGAAACAAAAATTTAAAAATTTTGAAAAATTTTTTTTTGCCCGCTGCTCACTTTTTTTGCCCGCTGCTTACTTGTATTGCCCGGAGCTGACTTTTTTTGCTCGCTAGTAAAAAAACTGGTACTTTACGCCTGCTTAATAGGTACGAAAAAGGCGAAAATCGTGCATGTGTTAAAAAAAGGTTATTTTGCTCACCGGTCAGAAAAGAGTCATTTTAGTTCCGAATAATAGGTACCAAAAACGCGAAAATCGTTCTCGTGTTACAAAAACATATTTTTGTATTAATAGTGGTAAATGTTGAAAGAGCTATGTTATCATCTTTATTTATTTAATAACTTATATATTTTTTCCAATAAAGGCTTGAGAAGATCCCATACCATGGACACAACGTTGCCAAGTAAAAAAGAGTTTTAATTATTGTTCATCCTGGGTTAACTTGTACTTTTGTTCCTGTGTTCAAATTTTCTTAAAACATGGAAAGTACTTCACAAAATGTTCTTTCTAAGATTTGTGTAAATAACTACTTTCTCAAGAAAAGAACACACATATTTATGTATATACACACAGGTCAAAAGATGGGTGGCGGGCAATAATTAATCATACAGCAGCCATCATCAAGCAGGTTAGTGAAAACGACGAGAAAATAAAATAGATAAGGCTCGAAATATAAAAACGCACACCATACATACACAACATGCTTACAAAAAGACACGACCAAACACGACTCTCACAAGCTGACTGACAGCTGCGTCCCTAAGAAAATGCTGATTTTTTCATGGACTTTCGAATCCCTCTCTAATCCTCGGACATCGTAAACTCGACGCGGCTCTCGAATATCTACCGCTTTATGACGCGGACCATTTTTTCTACCGGTCGACCGTCCCGCGCTCGACCCACAACTCTCACACGTGCGCTCAAGATGTACACTTTTCCGCAACAGACTCGACTCAACGTACAGAACTTTCGAACAATCGGTATTATATTTTCCAGACTGCCGTAGCTGATTAGAGACGTTGTTTTCCCTCCAGTCTCATCCCCGCAAACACCTTCCAAGGAATTTTAAAACTGCAACGCGCGACCGATGACAGCAAGACGGACACTTTCATCTCGACCTCCACGGAGTAGAGATCGCACCACCCTACGATACACTCTCTGCACAACTCAATTTAAAGTATCATCCGTCACAATAAATCAACAATAAAATTCAACTGTGAATAATCATTATTTTTCACCTAAAAAATCCAGTTAGTCAACATTAAGTTCGCGACTAACACGAGGAAGAAATATACAATTTCTCGAACCCCAAAACACATGCTGCCAGACGCATGGCTACAGAACCTTAAGGTATGCTCCTTAAACTAATGGAAAACAACGTAGGTCACAGAGTTAAGCTTACATTTCTCTACTTAAGATCAGATATCCGTCCCTTTGAGTGTAAAATATACTACAACTCAAGATAGCGTTATATGTAAGGTTATTTTATAGAATCAACTAGTAATCTTGAGCATGCATAATAACTATGAAGTATCATTATTTTTAATAATGTTTAACGTTACATATGCCTCAATTTTAAAGGGAAATACCGAGTTCCCTGTTGATATGTCCTCAGCTTATGATAGTTGTGACCAGACAGTAACTCTACAAGTTGATTAGCTTTAAAAGCAAGGACGATGACAGAGAGAGAGAGAGAGAGAGAGAGAGAGAGAGAGAGAGAGAGAGAGAGAGAGAGAGAGAGAGAGAGAGAGTATATNATTTATTGAGGCGTGCAGTCTGTTTGCGTGTGTCCCACTTACCTTGTATTTGAAGGTTGAAGTGTGCACTTGTGATTTAATTCTCATTGAAGTTTATTCAAGAAAAGACAGATTTTTATTAATGCTCACTTGCAACTAACTGATTCATCGTAAGCAAGACTATTAACATTTTTTCGGAAACGACAAACGACAAACGTCCCGACAAAATTTATGCGTGAAAAGTTAATGTCGAACGCGATGTACCAGACTGGACTCGGGTAGAGCTTGCACGCGATGATGTTAACGAGAGACTTTGTCTGCGAGCCTTGTGGGCCAGGCCTTTTTATGCTCGAAATCACCCTCACCCGTGCCGTGCGAGAAGATAGTGCAGCTTATCAAGGAGCTTAGATGATGCATATGTCCTTATACAGTGTTTATTCATCTCTTATTTATCTCTACCTTCGTCTTTTGCTGGCTCTAGGCACCCTTACAGCAACCCCCCTATTAAAATTTGTTTAGCAAGATCTGAGATAAGTTCTTTATTACCGCATTGTAGGTTATTTAATGAATTTATTCATTTCTATTCGGGTTTTGCTGGATTTTTGTTTATATTTCTCGTCACGTAGCCGTTAATCAGTTCCATCTTATTTAATTAATTATCGAAGTAGCAAAAATGCTTTCTTTGCTTGCGGTTAACATGTATTGATTACTATACTAATAATTCTGGTAGAAAATCCACCATAAGTATTGGGCGGCAGTAGTACCCCGGCACCATGGAGAGTAAACACAACTGACCTTGACCCCCCACCCGAGCCAGTGAGAGGTCAAGGTCAAAATTGTTTACTCTCCATGGTGCCATTTGTACTTTGGAGAAAGAGAACCCCCACTCTCTCTGTCTATTCAAAGTGCCTCTGATGGTTCAAGGCACTTTGGAGAGACTCCTCCACCTTACCCTGTTTTCATCCAAAGTGTCTCGGAGTTATCAAGACACTTTGAAGAGCGTCGGAGTGACTTCTTGAGGTGTTGCTTCCCCGACGGTTGACTGACGACTGGTGTACGATGCGAGGAGTGGTGGTTTCCGTTACTACTATGCTTCCTTCGCACATACTCAGCATATTACCCTTTCCATTTCGGGTAGAGCCCTCCCTTCCCTTCGCCACTCCTTAACGCACTTTTGTGTGTGTTATTTTAGACAATGCCTTCAATCTGTCAAAGGTCACTCTTTTAAATACAAGCGAAGGCTTACGTTGTCGTTTTGCTTTAGGCTCCTTACTGTCCTCGGCCTCCTCCATCACCAATTCAAACGCCCGATCCGAGTAGCTGATCATGAATCTTATGGTAAACCCAGTAATGGTGATTCGTTGATCCAAAATTTCTTTCTCACTGTATGCCTGGAAGTATCGGTCAATCTCGTCAAACTGCTTCCGGAACTGTATCCAGGTGGCGAGTGGCAAGGATAGACCGTAAAACTCCTGATTACTCAGTCGGACAACAGGGTTAAAGTCGCCAGAGCCGACGGAGGTATTTTCAAGTCCTACGTGAATAATTTTCCCGTAGGAGTTGTTCAAGCCAAACACCATTGGTAGGATTTGATGGCAGCGATACTTGCTGACCTGAGTCTCCTGGGCCTGACTATCAGCGTGCTGTCTCTTCTGTCCAGCCATCTTCTTCCTCTGAGAGCAAACTTCCTTACTAGTTTCTTACGGGCGAGAGAGAACTGTGGTCTCTGTGCTGCAACGCATTCGGCTTATATTCAAAATTGGTGGTTTTGGTGGGGTTAGTGAGACCAATTAAAACCAGCCTATCTGGTGGTAAGGGACCAATAGAATCACTGATTCTGTAGTGGGGAGCCAATAGAAATCTGCTGTGGTGACATTTTTGAAAACCAATGCTAACTAAAATATCTTGTTACACCGTCGTTTCAGATAACATTTTCACAATAATATAGAAATAATATAGAAACATGATGCAATATTTACCACAATTATCAGAAAAACTGCTTTGTAATCGAATATTATTCCACCGTATACTCTTACAATTTCTCTGGATTCGACTTATGTGATCGGGAATGTATGGCGATCTGCCAAAACTATCAAAATACCATCCAACGCCACTCTCCGACACATATATTGCCACCCAATGCGAACCACGCCTCCTGTGACTCTCCGTATTAAACATAAAGCCACTTGGTTTTACCCACATTATCGGAATTCGATCTGCCGGATACACTCCAACCGCATGAAAGCTCATTTTTCGCAACTTCTGAAGAATATCCAGCGAATTAATTTTTACAGAGGTATAAGGGTGGTGAGTAGCTGATGTAACAATATCACTTCCACTACCACGGGTGTTTAACCAAAGTTTTAACTTATAGGCGTTGTTGAGTGCACAGGTATACTTGAGTGAGCAGTGTTTAATAGAGTGCTGCATACAATACCTCTCACTGTAAGGTAATCTATGAAAAGTCGGACACTCGTGCTCACGCTCCAAATTGATGATTTCTCGTGTGGTGATCTTATTCAGCAGTTCTGCCTTCTCCTCTCCTCGCACGTAAATTTTATTCGCTCTCTTGCAAATATCGTGTAAACTTTTATAAAATTTTTTCAGCGATACATCCCCATCATACCAATCCAGACCATGATGATGCAGAGTCAGCCAATTATTCTCTCTTAAAATATCTTTCTTTAAGAATCTCGTATTACAAGTAGGTGCGATAATCCAATGTGCTGTAATATCTTTATCTAACACTACCAAGCCCGCTTCTTTCGGTACAACACGGCCTTTGTTGTCCTTGAAAAACTGCAAATCAATAACTAGATCCATTTTCACTTGTCTGCACAGCTCAAGAAACAAGTATCGACTGACACGAGCCCCGTGTTGGTGAGCGGTTTTATTTGGTTTTTCAAGGAGCGCCATCTAACCTCAACCACTGTAGTCGACCAAAACTTGTCGAGACGAGTCAATTTCCAACAGATTGTCGTACTCAGCATAAATTATGCAATTCACAACACTGTCTAATGCGTCATCAAATCTCACATCAATCCTCACACTACCTCTTCTAATTAAATTCCAATGGGTATCGTTGTTGGCTGATAAGTCAGGCGTCAAATCGAATGCAAAAAGGCAGTACCCATTTGGGTATGCATCGCGTGATATCGAATTGCCGGCATTTGAAAAATGTACACCCGTACCCGAGAAGAGTGTGTGATACGCATCCACATACATCTTTGTTTTTTTGAAGTCAGGCTGTAGTGGTTTCGAGGGGACTTGTACACCGTCCACAAACAAACACAAAAAATTAATATTGAAATTTTTAAAATTGAACGGATTGAGTTTTGTATCGCCGTTGTAAGCCTTATTCTCAATAAATCCAATGATTATTCTTTTCGGTAATTGACCTAGTATGACATTATCTATCGACTGGCCATGCACACCGCTGTTTAGGGTTACATTTTTCACCTCTACACGCGTGAGCGGATATTTTGCTGTGGTTTTAGAAAGCATTTTTTCATGAGCCAATGCAATGCCTGGGTTAACCTTTACGCGACGAACAAACAGTGTCGCCTCGGATATGTGTACTGTATATGCAGAATTGGGATCCATTAGACAAAAGCTGTCACCAGAGCGCACAAGACGTATACGTACCTCAACACCACCAAGTAGCAATCTATCCATATTTAACACGTCTACGTGTAAGTAACCCAATAAATCAATTTTATTGTCAGTCATAACTGCTTGCCGTCTAACGAAACCAGCATTACCGGCATCAGCGTTATCCATTTTACCGGCTGTGTCGTCATACCACAAGACACTGCTCAAGTGTGAATTTTTTGCCGCTGGTCCGTAATTTAATAACGTCTCAATGTACGATCTGTATGCGTAGGCATTATTTGGTGGTGATACAGGTTTCTGATTAAAAAATACATCCACTTGATTGAACAGTGAATGCATAAAATTATTTACAGGGCCGACGGGTGGTGCTGTCGCATCCTTCTCTAGTGGTGCCATTGGCGTTATATTTACACGTAGACTCAGCATTGTATGCGCTAAATCTAGATATTCACAGTTGCCAGGGATCGTAAATTCTATTGGCGCTTGATCAGTGAGTGACGAGATTGGTTTATACTGCACCCAATGAGAGCCCTCAATGACCGTCTGTGTTGGTGGTAATTCAAAGAGTGACAACTCCGACTTCAACGAGTCACAAGAGTCAGTGTGTAAAAAAGCCATGTTTTTGCCTGGTATAGAATAAGTAGGTATATTGTTTGAAGAGAAAGACTTTTTAGCTGACAAAGATATCCTTAGCCACTGCTGACGATGCTGTTTTAGTTGTAGATTTCTTCCTCTTTTTCTTCTTTTTCTGAGTAGTTGGCACGCTCCTACCAGCTCCACGACTAAAACCTGACTGCGTTTTTTG
>CM053168.1:27043931-27064706 GCA_012977825.3 Pteromalus puparum | reverse complement strand
TAAGAGAGCTTGCGGCTTCAGTCCCGAGTGGATCTCCGGTGAGACCTCTCTCCCAGGAGCTATGGAATACAGAAAACTATTACGAGGGTCTAAAAGGCGACTGTGGGAGTACTGAAATGAGCTTTTAAATTTTAATAGGCGATTATGGGAATATAAAAAACAACGTCAAGGGTCTGAAAGGCGGCTGTGGGTATGTAGAAATCTATTGCAAAGGTCAAAAAGGCGACTGTGGGAATACAGAAAACGATTACCATGGTCTAAAATGCGACTGTGGGAGTGCTGAAATGAGCTTTAAAATTTTAAAAGGCGATTATGGGAGTATAGAAAACAACGTCAAGGGTCTGAATGGCGGCTGTGGGTATGTAGAAATCGTAAAAAATAATTTTTTTGTGAAAAAATTATTTTTCACAAAAAAATGAAGCCACCCGCAATTTTGTAATTTGCCGTTGTTAATGTTATTAACGATTCCGCAATTACTGGTATTTTTTTTATTACGATATATGTAAGTTATTTTAGGAGTTCACGGAGCTCTATTCTTCTGATATCCACCTTAACCCCCACTCCTCTGATACCCCTCCCCTACAAGTGTCTTCCTAACCTATCCTTTTAGTATCGAATAGTAGCGAATATTTAAATCAAAGAATGAGTTGATTGTGCCATGTAATTATCTTCCACTAGCAGAATAGGAGGAAGCTAAGTGCCAATGACTGGGCAGCGGTTTTTTTTTCAAAGACCATTATGTCGCAGTGAGGGTAAAACAACCATTAATACGCTTGAGCTTCAAAAAAGCCTATATGTAGCCATGAGTGAAAAACAGCCGTTAAAACGCTTGAGCAGGAGGCGTCTTTTACATGTATCAGATTAGATTACCTAGCCACTTAACGCTTAGGGCGTGTAGAGTAGCAATGATAAGGACCGCCTCACTGCAGCTGCAGTGATAACACACCCATCTTCTCTCTCTCTCTCTCTCTCACTCGCGTCTTAGAAGTCTGCCACCTTCTTGAGCACATATTCTCCTGATACTATCTCGCCGTTTTCGCTTGATTTTCGGCCAAATTTAAATATAATTTCGATTGTATTATCGACTAATGCTCTGTACTCTGTATGTACGTGCTAGTCACAGAGCAAAATCATAAGAAACAGTGAGAGAGAGAGAGAGAGAGAGAGAGAGAGAGAGAGAGAGAGAGATGCATATGCTGACTTTACTTTACTTTGCGTAAAAAATACACCCGAGAATCGTGGCTGCGGACGAAAAATACCGGTCCCACGTAAACTCGAGATAGTTTTTGGTCATCTGATTATTCTCGAGACCAAGTTTCCATGCGTTTAACACTTTTTAATAAATCTGAGATGTAGTCAGACGAAAACTGTCGACTTTCGTCTCGCAGTTTTATCAAAAAGTGTTTATGCAAGGGCTTTGCGAAGTAAAAAGTGATGGAAAAAGTGTGTGGCGAGAAGCGAAAATTCGCGCAGCTTCTTCAGTCCTTCGCCAACTTTCGCAGACTAAAGATATATACTAATTTTAAAAATGCGTATTCTAAGTGTTGTAGAGATTAACGCGCGCGCAGTATACCGGTACCGCGTTACACCGTCACCACCACCACCACCGCGCGACCCTATGCTGCCGCAATTTTTGGATGATGCGGTACTCGACCAGGAGGTTGCCGCTATAATGGCGAGCAGTCCTGTGAATGTGGCACCGCTTATCGCATATTCGGAATTACATTCACCACAGCCACTACTCCTATATCCGGAATNCGGACGAAAAATACCGGTCCCACGTAAACTCGAGATAGTTTTTGGTCATCTGATTATTCTCGAGACCAAGTTTCCATGCGTTTAACACTTTTTAATAAATCTGAGATGTACAGAAGCCGAAATATTAGATATGAAGACGATAACTGACGACTTTCGTCTCGCAGTTTTATCAAAAAGTGTCTATGCAAGGGCTTTGCGAAGTAAAAAGTGGTGGAAAAAGTGTGTGGCGAGAGGCGAAAATTCGCGCAGCTTCTTCAGTCCTTCGCCAACTTTCGCAGACTAAAGATATATATACTAATTTTAAAAATGCGTATTTTAAGTGTTGCGGAGATTAACGCGCGCGCAGTATACCGCTACCGCGTTACACCGTCACCACCACCACCACCGCGCGACCCTATGCTGCCGCAATTTTTGGATGATGCGGTACTCGACCAGGAGGTTGCCGCTATAATGGCGAGCAGCCCTGTGAATGTGGCACCGCTTATCGCATATTCGGAATTACATTCACCACAGCCACTACTCCTATATCCGGAATTGGGCGCTGCCGAGAACAATAGCGACGACGAGATGGATCGAGTATGGTCGATCCAGGAGGCAAATGAGAATGCTGCGAGAATTTTTGTCAGACAGGCCGAGGCTCGGGCTGCGGACGAGGAAGAGGAAGCTGCGAGAATTATGTTACTACAAGATGCTGAAGAAGATGATGATGATGATGATGAGGAGGAGCAAATGGAGGAAGAAGACAGGGTTGTAGAGCAGGAAGAGGTGGAGGAGGAGGAGGATGATCAAATAGATGACTCTGGCGTAGAGTCGATTGACAGTGATACTGGGGATAACCAGGATATTTCCGCCAGTGACAGTGATAGTGACAGTACCAGTAGTGATAGTGATAGTGACAATAATAATAATAATGACATATACGACCCCACAAGGGATCCTGAGCGAGAAGCTCGCTTACATCGGCTTCTTGGTATGCGAAAGCACCTGTGGCGGGTGAGAGCCAATCTGCTCCGGCTGAAACGTCGACGAGACGTCAGGCGGATGCAGGCAAAAATACGCCGTGTGCGAGATCGTCGAGTGTTATTTATGCAAAATTTGAGTCGCGCTGAACGACAAGCCCTTCCCGTACCGCAACGAGAACTACCGCGTAGAAATCGGGACTTTTGTTACGGGTGTGGTAAATTTTATTTGATGCAACGTGTGCGGTGGTGGTGGAGGTGCGAAGAATGCGGATTCTGGCTGTGTCCGGACTGCAACACAGACCCGCTACACTGCCAAAGAAATCCGATAATATAAACTTATATATATATATATATATATATAAATATAAAAAGTGCTTAGTATTAGTGATAAGTGTGTAAGTTTTAGTATAAAATAGGTTAAGTGAAGCAGTGTATTAACTAACAATATCATCAACAAAAAAAAAAAAAAACTCAACACATCATCATCATAAAAAAGGTAAGGGTATACAAAAATAATAATTTTGTGTGTGTGTGTGTGTGTGTGTGTGTGTGTATACGTGTGTATATAAAGGCTGCACTGACAGGGATATCCAAGTCAGTCGTCAGCCAACCGTCGGATCGCCAACACCACAGGATGCCGCTCCGACGCTCTCTCCGAAGTGCCTTGAAAAACGCCGAGGCACTTTGGATAGAAAGAGGGTAAGGTGGAGGGGGTTTTCTCCAAAGTGTCTCTAAAAATCAGAGACACTTTGGATAGAGAGGAGGGGAGGGGACTCGTTTCTCTCCAAAGTGTCTCGAAAATTCGGAGACACTTTGGATAGAAAGGAGAGAGGCGGGACGCTCTCTCCAAAGTGCCTCTAAAAACCAGAGGCACTTTGGATAGAGAAGAAAGGAGTGGGAGGGCTCTCTCCAAAGTGCAAATGGCACCATGAAGAGTAAACAAACTCGACCTTGACCTCTAGTGACCCCGAGTGATGTCACTGGGGGTCAAGGTCAGTTTTGTTTACTCTCCATGGTGCCGGGGTACTACTGGCGGCACACTATCATTTACTGATATTTTATACTGTGAAATGCTCACTTTCCTTCGCATTTTGATATTAAAAACAGTAAAGTTATTTGTTATAAAGTAAGTCAATCGATAACCTTCCCATTAGAATGCAGCGTATAATAACATTTAGCAAATTCAAAATATATAAGTCATAAAAAACATACTTCCGATAGCAAAAGGTGTAACTTGACATCAAAATGATGCCATACTTGACATCAGAACGCTGCCATTTCACAATTAAACAGATTCCAAATAGAGTACGACAGTATCCGATACATCCAGTAAGGATTAATTAAATAAAAACGAGAAACGACAACGTAATGTAAGAGTAAAACCTTCTAAAAACTATAATTTAATTAAAAGTTACAAGTAGAATCATTTAGACTTATGTATAATAATGACGATTAAACAAAACATAACGTAGCACGGAAATATATAAAAGTAGAATCCAAACCGAAAAATATCGATCAATAAAAACAATAGAGCAAAAGAGCAGAACGTAGGAAGACCAAGGAGGCATACCGATACGCACGCACACACTACGGTGCTACAGCAGAGACCGCTACCAAAGAGGTACACCGATACGCACGCACACACTGCGGTGCTACAGCAGAGTCCCACTGCCGAGGGAGCACACCGATACGCACACACACACAACAGCAGTACAGCAGTGTTACTACTAGATCATCGTTCGCAAATCTCGACAAGAGAGCACAACTCGGCAACAGAAGAAAAAGAGAAAGGGTCGAAGGTTGCCAAAGGCCAAGGTCCAAACAAAGTGCCGTGCCTATTACAGAGCCATAGAAAAATAATAATACCAGGAAGAATACAAATTCAAATCAGTATTTCGGCAAGAGCAGTTCCCCAAATCCCGGAGGAATGCTCGAGCACGACTAAATTCATTACTTGTGTGCCCTGTAAGAGGGCATAACTCGGCACATAAAAAGAGGAACATAGGTGCGGATCAAATGCGGCTAAGAAGATGTGCAATGGCTAATACGGATGAAAAAAAAAAAAAAATAAATAAAACTCAGAAGCCATAAAATAGTTGCTGCATGACGAATAAAACCATTCAAGCCGGCATCAAGGATGATCTCGCGCAGCAGATAGTAAAAGTGTAGCTCTCCAAATTCTCAGGAAATATTAGAGAATAGCCTGCCATAAATGATAAACTTCAGTAGCTCTGACAGCAAACGAGAGAAAACACCCAGAGTATGTCCACGAAATGATTATCCATCGAATTTTCTCATTGGGCCACGGAGTCACAGTAAAGCCTAGAGAAGATGCTAAATAAGGAGAAGTAATGCATCCAGGACCTGTAATTATCTGAAACGTGATTCCATAAAAATTTAAGCAAGCAACAGATCGCAATAGCCCAGAAGCTATATAAGAACCCGGCAACAGCTCGGGACGTATAATTTTTCGGCTTTATCGGAACTTGTGTTGCTACGATTGGACTTAGACTATGTTAAAATTATCGAGAATCAGAAGTTACGTTGTCGTTTGTCGTCTCCTTTATTTAGAGGAATTACAATCCTTGCGAAATTCTAGTTGGTTGCGAGCAAACGTTATTTCAAAATTTGTTTAAAGTGAATAAATCGAGTTGAATTTAAATCGCGAATGTACTTGAAACCCGACAATTCCTGATCCCTGTCGAGCCCAAACCGCTCTTGTATTTACTCCTCTTGGAAGCCGAGTTTACACCCCGCTGAAAAGAGGTACTGGTGCTTAAAGCTGGTCGCTTCGTTGACGTCTACCACCTCCTCGTCCTCGAATTTGACGAGATGGTTGCCATAGTCGATCGCGTTCCAACTCGAACTCGTTCTTGGGCTCTGATTGTTGATTGAAGCGTGGAGCATCTATACGGCAGTCGTTGTTGCGGTGCCTGCTAGCTATGCGGCAAGCTCTACTGCACTGATAATATGTGGCCTTAATTCGAGCTAGATGAGTCGACCATGATTCAAGTGGCGCCACAGTCACTCTTATGCCAAGGTTGAAACAGCTGTAACGAAAAAAGGAAGATCTTGTCATTCATTTTCGACTCCGGGGAATAACTAAATGTATAATGAGGTCTTGAAGTTAGAGTATCTGGTTGCCGGTGAGGAGTCTTTGGCATACGATTCGAACGAACAGCCACGGAGATCATCCTTAAAACCGACGAGTCGTCAAGGACGAGTAAAGAGAGCTCGTGAGGCGTTGAAGACAAGCTTAGCTAGTGACCACCGATCACTATCGATCTTGCTCTTGATGTCGCAGTCCAGAATGTTCTGATGGTGCAATTTGTCGATGTCCAGTGTCTAGTCAAAATGGTCGTTGAGCTTAGAATTACAGCCATCAATAGGATCTTGGTCGACCTCTAATAGTAGAAAGTAGGCATACTTGAAATCAAGCTTAGATTATCCACGGATTACGCACGCTGTCGACTTGCTCTCTATATGTCGCTAGAATGATTTCCAAGCGCCTAGTTTACAGTCCATTGATGTGAGCCAGAGGTCCCGAGCACGCTCCTATGTTTACTCTCATACATGTCGTGTTTGTGACTATCTATGATATAATTAAGTGCTTGAGTCGCTAACGAGCGCCCAACGCTTATACATACACAATATTACACATATATGGTGGGCTTGGAGTTGTTGCGGGATGTTGTCGGTATGCTGAGCATGGAGGGTGGACGGGCTCAGGTACTGCCAATCTCCTGGGGAAGCGTTGGCTCCTTGTTGACATTTACTTCCTCTTCGTGCTTAAACTCGATGAAATCGTTGCCGCAATCACGTCCCATCTGCCATTCTCGGGCACGTTGTCTAACGCGCCGTCCAGGAGTCGCTATATACAGCTGTCGTTTAAGCGCAGGCTTCTGATCCTCTTTAGGCTCCGTTTTGACTCAAAACGGCTGCGGCGAACTCCGCTGCACCGATGGCATGTGAGAGGTAGATAACCGAGTTCAAGTTAAGATTAAAGTCGCTGGAACGGAAGATTAAGAAAAATTAGACCTTGCAGTCTTCGACACATTTCGGAGGTTAAAGCTAATGAGGTTATGCAGAAAGATGATCGCGACATAGGCATTACAGCCAACAAGGTCGTCACCGAGCTCAAGCGGTGAGAGCTAGATGAGGCTGAAGCCAAGCTTAGAATGGCCGCCGATCGTGGTTTCGATCTCGTACTTGGTGTTGCAGACCAGCATGTTCTATAGAGGGATTGGTCGGTGCCATCTCAAGTCCATCGATGTGAGCCGACTGTCCCTAGATGATCCTCGATCCAGCACTGCTGTGTCCAACATTCACGATGGCGATCCACGCTAGTGCTTGAGTCGTCCTGTCGTAACGCTCGGCGCTTATACACAAAAATCCTGACGGGCGATGTATAAGCGAAGATGAATAGTGAGTATTGAATATGTTGTTATAATGTTTTATCATTTTAATACAGTCTATGTTGTAATATAGTGTCCTGTATGGAAAATTCCACTGCGTAGTAGGTACTGTAGAGTACAGTATAGCGCGCGAGCATGAGTGAGCGCGCTAATGAGTGTGCGAGGGGACACACACACATGTAAGTATCCCCTCTCGCGGTATGCGTGTAAGTCACATGACTATTCTAGCGGTGCCGAGATAATACGAGTCTCGCACATCGCTCTCTTGGGTTCAAGCCGTCGCATAGTACACATGGTGTACACGACGCATAACTGTAGCTGTACATATTGAAGTCCAATAAATACACTTTATTGTTTATTGTAATCCTCTGCCTTACCTCATTTTCTTATCATGGTAGCAGACCGGTGGTTTTATTATATCTTCTATACTGACTCTCGAGTCGTATAGAGATATTAAGTGAAAAATAAAGTGAGGTCCAAAGCCACGTGGTGTGAGAACATTTTTCAAAGCGGAAAACTGGTAGTATACAAAAAACGGATAATAGGAAAAATTTTGAGAAAAATCGTAAAATCAGTGTGATGCACGCGGATTTAGAAGTGAATGTGAAACACGTGGTCTAGTGCAAGCAGAGAGCACTTGAGTCTATGGACAACAGAGAAACGCCGGAAACAAAGAAAGTTGTAAAAATTGAAAAGAAAGATTCCAAACACGAAGAAACGTTAGATAATCACCGAGAAGTTGAAGAAAATTCGAAGTTAAAGAGAAGATTGAAATAGACGAAATGGAGAAGAAAGAATTTGCTATACCGGTGTTTGATGGAGACAATTACAACAGGTGGAAGAAGAGAATAACGATGTTTCTAAAATTTAAAAAGTGTCATGCAGTGATTGATGAAGAAAAACCCGCAACAGAAACAGGCACAACATGGGATAAAAATGACTTGAAGGCGATTAATATTATTTATTGTAGAATATCGAATAAGCAATTGGAATTCGTGTGCGAAGAGACTACTGCTTTTGGAATAATTAAAAAGTTCGACAGTATGTATTTGAAAGAATCAACAGCTTTGCAGATAGTGTGCAAAAATAGACTTAAAAAAATAAGATTAAATAATTACAGTGACATGACGTCATTTTTGAGTGATTTTGAAAAAGCAGTGAACGAATTAAAAAATGCTGGTACAAAAATTAGTGAAAAGGAACAATTAAACTATATGCTCAACACGTTGCCAGAATCGTACAGCTACATAGGTGATCTAATAGATACGTTAAAAGAAGAAGATCAAACGGTAGACTAAGTAAAAAATAAAATTAAGCTTGCCGAGATGAAACACGGAATGAAGATTTCGAAAGAAAATCTAACGTCTTTGCCACGACCAAAGAAAGATGTTACAAATGCGGAAAAACCGGGCACTTCTCAAGAGAGTGCAAAGATGGCGGCTAAGCAGTGCACAGCGGTGGAACATGGCGAGGTCCAACACGTGGCCGCGGTAGCAGCAGAAGCAGAGGCGGAGGAAGAAGAAGCAACTTCGGCAGAGGGCGCGGCAACTTCCGTCAGCAGCAGCAAGGCGCCAGTACGAGTCAACCGAATGAGTCCAACGTCAGCGCCTGGGTAGCAACAGCGGCGCAAAATAGTGAAATAGGTAATAAAATAAATTGGTTGCTCGATAGTGGATGTTCTGATCACATCATAAAAAATCGGTAATGTTATAAATTACTTTAGAGCCTTTGATAAAGAAAATAAAGTCGTAATGAGAAACGTTTTATACGTTAGAGAGATAAATACAAATTTGATTAGTTACGGGAAATTAACTGATAATAACACAATTGTCTCGAAAGGTAATTTAGCAAAAATAATTGATGAAAAAGGAAATTTAATAGCAGAAGCGTATAAAGAAAATCGTACATATAAAATCACAAGTAGATTGGAAATCGAACAAAAAACTGTAAACAGTGCTGAGTATATTTAATAGTAAAATGAGTAAAAAAGAAAAGTGGCACAGAATGCTAGGACATGTAAATTTCAGCTATTTAAATTGTTTGAATAGAAAACAATTGTTGACAGGTATTCCAACTGAGTTTGAATCGGAAATATAAAATGGAAAATTTGCATAGAGAATAAAATAATTTACCGTTTAAAAATAACAGAAAAAGAGCGAAAGATATCTTAGAGATTATACACACTGATGTATGTGGTAGCTTCAAGACCCCGGGTCCAAACGGTGAAAAACATTTTGTTTCGTTTATCGATGATTACAGCAAAATAGCCAAAATTTACTGCATTAAAACCAAAGATGATGTGTATGATTGTATGATAAAGTATGTAAATGAAGTAGAGAATTTAACGGGAAAAAGAGTAAGAACTATACGATGCGATAATGGTACAGAATATTTAAATAATCGATTTTATTAATTCGCGAAAGAAAAGAGTATTTATATAAACAATTGTCCAGCGTACGTACATGAGTTGAATTGTACTGCTGAAAGGTTGAATCGAACAATTATGGATATGGCACGTTGATTATTAGATGAGGCACAAGTAGACAAAAAATATTGGCCAGAAATTGTTAGTGCTGCAACATACTTGAAAAATCGTACTTTAGCTAACACAATTGAAAAGAAAACTCCATATGAGATATTTAAAAAAAAAAGCCAAATGTTGAGAACTTAAAGTTATACGGTAGTAAATTTTTAGTAAGAAAGCCTGAACAAAAAAGAAATTCAAAATGGGACAAAAAAGCAGAAATGGGAATATTATTAGGCTACAGTAAAGTAGGTTATAGAGTCTTGTTGAATGGTAGAGTAACAGTTTCTAGACATGTTGATGTTATTGAATCATATGAAAAATGTATTGGTCTCGAGTATGATAATGAAAATACCTCTTCCCGTGCTCCGACTCTAGAGTCGAGTAAGAGAAGCAAACTTGATTCCGAAAATGATATTGATGATGATGTATTTGATAACGCAGATGAAAATGAAATTGTAACCGAAAAAGAACAAATAAATGTAAAGAATATCGATAAAAATAGTTTGAAACCAAATACTCCACGTCGATCAACACGTGCGAAAAAGAGTCCGATAAGATATCCGGAAAATAATGCAAACAGAGTATCCGTATATTATTGTAAAGTTGATACACCTTGTAACTTTTGAGGAGGCGATGAATAGCGATGAATGTGATAGTTGGAAAAATGCAATGGATAAAAAAATGAGTAGTTTGTATGAAAATGAAACATGGAAATTAGTTGATAAACAAAAAGGAAAAGAGATCCTAGACGTAAAATGGGTTTATAAAAAAGAATCTGATGGTGTATTTAAAGCCAGATTAGTAGTTAGAGGTTTTGAACAAACCAATATAATTGATGACATATGCGCTCTAGTAGCAAAATCACAAACGTTAAAAATTTTATTTTCATTTTGTTGACAGTACGGATATTTTATAGAACAGATGGATGTTGTTACAACATTTCTAAATGGTAAAGTAAGCTCAGAGGTATATGTCAATCAACCAAAAGGTTACAATGACGGAACAAACAAAGTGTGTTGTTTAGTCCCAATGGAGCCGAAAAACTCTAAGTCCCAAATTACGACCAAACTGGGCTCTGGCAAAGCTTACGCACGCGACGATTTTTCTATCGGAATGGTCTTTGCCAATCTGTTGCCGGGTCCTTATATATCTTTTAAGCTATGGCGATCTGTTGCTTGCTTAAGGGGGCAAACCACCTTTAATCTCTGAAAAATAAACTTCTTATAAATAATAACAAAAATAAATTATAACTGTTATATAATTTTTATACTAATATTAGGTTATATTACCTGTATTTTGACCATGGTAAATCCATATTAGCACCTACTTACCCATGGTGACTCTCCGTATACTGTTTTGAGTATTTTGGCACTCTCCGTAGGATTCTATGTGACCACATGGTTTGATTGGGCTAAAATTTTAGGAGCATGCTTTGTACACTTATACTTTTGATATGAATACAGGAATTTTGATTCGAATGCTTAGAAAATGTTTAACTATAAAAATACTTAATTTTTGGCCTTTTTAACCTATTTATGCCACATTTTTTTTCATAAAAGATTTTCTAAGCATTCAAATATATATCGACTAAAGTCTCTCAGAGATAATCATGTAAGACCAAAATTTGTATCTAAAAATACGCGTAAAAATCGAACAAATTGTGCTCGCATTTCAAAATTACGTAGAGGATCGGGATACAAAAAAATAGTTTTTTAGTTTTTGCGAGAGGAGACCCCTCCTAAAATTTCAGCCCGATCGGTCGAAGACTGCGTGAGATATTGCATCTCACACATTTTTCGCACACAAAACTATAAGGCACTTCCGTGTCGCGGTCGTGCCTAAAAATAACTTATTAATTACTTAACGATCAATATCCACATAAATATGAAAATTTATCGCTTTTTCAATCGTAACGGATCATAAAGCAAGATTATTAAAGTAGAAATAATATTATCATTTTAAAATTACTTACTATTTTTTCAAATTATTTAATTTAGCTTTGAGATTTTTTCTTTGCAACAAACATGGTATTGTATATTTGAAGATTTTTGCGACAACATCCTGATAGTAAAGCTTCTTAGATTATAATAAAAAATGTTGTGATTTTAATCAATATCATCTAATAGATTCACACCTTGACAGTAATAATTCGAGTGTTTCATCGATAGACTATGAGACAACGGGACGGCAAGTAAGCATTAACAGAATAATTTTGAAAAGTACAACCATCTTATTTTTCATAAACTATAGTCAGCAGATTCTAGCTTATCTGGACTGACAAAAATCATCTCTTACTCCAAGCAGAATTAGTCTCACTATAGCTCCAAGATGAAAATCCGCTTTGTGTTAATGATTTTTTTATATACATAGGAGGCATTTACTTGAATTTTTTATATTTATGATTTTGCTCATTTCTTTGCACGAAATGATTCGGATTAGTTTTAGAAAATTCAGATTAGATGTGGCAGAATTATGAAATACAAAGCGGATTTTCATCTTAAAGTTATAGTAAGATTGATTCTTCTCGGAGTAAGTAATGATTTTTGCCAGTGTGCTGATTTTTAACACTTGACATTTTTAAAACTGATATTACTACATTCATTAGCGTATATTGATAAAAATACAGTAAAACGTTTTTAAGCTGTAAAAATTAGACATTTTCTTAAAGGATTTCATGACTTTTTAGAAGAGAAATCATAATTATAATACTAAGATACAAAATGGTGAGCGACGGACACAAAACTTATAGTTGCCAACATTTTACCTTGTAAAAGGTATTTTTTTAAACTGATTTCATTACCTTTTAATGAGTTTGAAATAAACTTATAAAGACATGTTTTTGAACTAAACAATCTCTTAAGAGGATGTTATTTAATATTGTCACTTTTTACAAAAACTAGCACAATTCTGATTTCCATTGAAGTCCAACACGAGGGGCCTTAGAATGGCTATAGTGATACTCAGCGAGACAGATGCCGAAGAGCTCCTAGAAATAGGACACATCCGCTTGAGTCTTGTAAGTTGTAGGATTAGAAAGCGAGCCTAATTGCCACAAGTGCTTAGGCTTCGGACACTGGAAGGATGAATGCAATGGGGCAGATAGATCGACCCTCTGCTTTAAGTGTGAAGGAGCCGATCACCGCATGGCTTAATGTCAGATGGAAGCAAACTCTTTTCTCTTCAAAGAGGATGGACAAAAGGAAGAAGGCTGCAAACATGTAGCTTGGGCACGGTGGAAAAATAGAAAGAAAAGGCTAAAAGATGGCAATAGCTAGCGAAGTGCTGGATATACCAGCATCAAGAGCTGAAAGAAGAAGACGTGATAACGACCAAATCAATTAGAAGAGAGCATAAAAGCCTTCGCCCCCCGCGAAGCACTACTCGTTAGTCGTACCGCAGGGATCAGGGCATAAACGACGGAGATAGGTGTGCCTTTACTGAGGGTCGATAAAGGCAAAGAGGGCGTTCCCTGGTACGGTAAGTTGTTTTTTCAATTGGCCGTAAAAGGAATGGGTTTAGTCGGTGCGAATCCGACATACGGCGGACATTGAGGATGGGGTTGTCCCGACGACTCCATCAAAGTCAGGTCATCAAATCCACAAAGTCAGGCTATGGTCTTTCCAAGATTTTCCCTAATACCTCGTTCGTCATGAGAGAAGAAAACACACACACATCCATATGGACATTTTCTAAAAACGCGTAATTCGAACTTCAAACATCTGAAAACATGTTTCAATGAAGTTTTAGTGGAACTAAAAATTGTACTATTACAAAGCTTCCTCTAGGAGAAAGCAAAATTGGCAACAACGCAAAGAGCTAAATTTTCAATGATTCGATTAAGAACAATTTATTTGATAGAAAAAACTACCGATATGTAGACTATTGTTTTCAAATGAATCGCATCACATAGTGCTATATCAGACTATGCTATTATTGTACACGGCTTACGATATACTGTAGACTGTAGAATTTCTGTTATACTTTGGCTGTTTATAATTGTTGTAGTATGTGCATTTATACAGTCGTAATGTATAAGAGGTACTCGTCGCGCCATCTACTGGTTGACGCCGATATCGTTCAAAGAGTCAAGCTCTAGCGAACGCGAGCATAGTGCGCATGTCTCGCGTATATACTCTAAGCGCCCACTATACTGTATACTATACTTCGTGAAGTCAGACTATGCTATACTGTACTCCACACTCTCTCTTGCCTGTAAGACTTCAAGCTGAGCGAACGCACTGCCGACTAGGCTCTCAAGCCTTACAATATACAATATTATTTAAACCTCACAAGTTGTTGTTTATTCCACGCATCCTTTCTAACAATAATTTCCGTCGCTTCGCACGATAGGGCTAATATTTACAATTTGAATTATTCTAGTCTATATTCTCTTCGTTATAGAAGTAATATCTAATTCACCAAGCCTTTAGGATCTCTGTTTACAGAAATTTTAGATATTAAACTAACAACTCAATAAAATTGTTGATGTTCGGGATCGGTAGAGGAAAGCGAGGTAGCGACACAATAAATAGGCAGCTTACTGATGTGGAGTTTATTGAAGAGAGGTTTCACACTCAAGGGTACGAGACGGAATGGCCAAGCGTCGCGCGGAAGCTCTGGCCATTGGCCCTAAAGTAGAAGGGAGGCGAACAAGTACATGCGTTGTACCACAGAGGTCGAGGCCAAGCCGTTAGGTGAGAAATTAACTCTAACAAAAATTATCACAACAATACTTGAATGCTCGAATTTACATAAGATTTTTTCCAAACACAAAATATTTGTTTAAAAATGTCAAAAATATATTAGCATAGACGAATATTTTGTTTAAATTGAAGATAACCTTTTAAAATTAAATTCACTTACAAATCCCCATACTCATATCAGAATTATGTGTATTTCAAACATTTTTGCAAAGTTTTAGTGCACTTCGATGCCTAGAACTGAAGTAAGTCTGCTTTGAGTAAGACAATGGGAATTGTGAATTTTGAGCTCTGGAGACATGTTGCACTTAGTATTTGGTATAAATAAAAATTGTCTTTTGTTCTTCATAGTTTTTTTTGAGTTTATATATTTGTTTAATACATTTTTTGATAATTTAAGGTGGTTAGGTCCCCTTAAAACATCAACTTTGACCAGCTGTTACTCGAAGCCAAGTACAGGAATCGCGCTGAATTTTTTTGGTAGTCAGGGGCTTCTTATATAACATATATATAGAGTTCAGAGCTTTATAACATATATACAAGAGCCAGAATGGCAGAGGCCTTCGTCTTTTGTTTTTATGGGACACACAGTAGTAAAAAACCCTCTGAAATGATTTAAATGACTAATATTAACTGTGACAAAGAACGTAAGATTCTTTTTTACCAACATAACCTACCAATGTGATATTTTGATGAATGATCCGGATGAATATGTCCTTTGTCACAGCTATTATTAGTCTTTTAAATCATTTCCGATGGTTTTTTACTACTGTGTGTCCCATGAAAACAAAAAATGAATGCCTCTGCAATTCTGGCTCTTGTACAGGTACTTTTGCACTATGAAAAGGTATCTTTTCACCGTACAAAATTAGTCGGAGTCCGGATCAAATCTGAGATTTTCACATTTTATGCTTTAAATTGCAGACAAGTCAATTATAGCATATATAGGGCTATAAGGGAACTTTTATTAAAAAGTTGAGAAAATTTTATAAAAAAAAAAACATTCTGTGTGTTTTTAGAAAGATGCGTTGTTTAAGAGCTATGTTGTAAATCATCGAAAATAGGCAAAAAATGCAAGAAATGCTTAAATAACCAACTTTGAACCCTTATAACTCGAAGAGAATTAACCACCTTAATTGATCAAATCGATCTGAAAATTTACAGCTGGCATCGTAGTGACCTCTAGAACATATCCTCTAAGTTTGGGCAAACATTTTTTTTTGTCGCACACGATTTGTCAGAGAACCACCCATATATATATATATATATATATATCCACCCTATATTATATAGATCTAAGCGTGATTTGAAGCTAAAATCCCCTCCACCCCCTTCCACCCCCCTCCACCAGCCCCTCCATGCCCCCTCCACTTTTTAACGTGAAATCATTTCAAAATTTACGTTATTTTGAAGGGATGATTCCCCTCCACCCCCCTACATTTCCCCTCCATTGGCCCCTCCCCTTCCGCTCCACCGGCCCCTCCACTTCATATATTGGCCTTTAATTATTCTTTGTCGCTGATTATTAATATCATCTAAAAAGATCAATATACTCTGTACTTCTTCATTTGACAGTTTTCCACACCACCCAAGGGGTACTGTCGGAAGCACATTATATTAGAAAAAATACAATGTACTTCAGGCGCGTTGATTTTTTTTTGTTTTTTTTTAATTTTTTTTATTTTTTTGATTGTATAAAAATTACCAATAATTTTATATAATTTCATACATGATCAAATTATACAAAATTATGTTTATTTTTAAAAATGAATGTTGTTCTAAAGATGACATGATTAAATTTTACAAAATTATGGTTATTTTAAAAAATTAATATCGTTTGTAAGATAATAACATTTCAAAACAAAAATTACTACTGATTCATTTTTATCAATAAAAATTTTTATACAATAATCTAAAAAAAAACCGTGGAATCATCGCCAAGAGCCCTATAACCACGAGAGCGTAAAGAAAATGATAATGTCACGATAATTTTGAAATGCAAAATAATACAAAAATTTTGAAAATAGTATTTTTACAAATTTAGAACATAATAATTTATAAAAAATTATAATGGACTTAACTAATTTTAATGTGATCTAATATATTAGCTATATTGATGATATATTTAATGTAAGCTTCAGGATCATTTTTTAATGCTTTTGGAAATAAATTTTGTTTTTTACGAAATTTTAAAATATGTCGTATTGTTAATGTCATTTCTGTAGGAATCTGATCGAGATCTGTAAATTTTTTTGACGCGTTTTCTAATTCATCAAATTTCTCATAAAATTCAATTTTTGAATTTAAGTAGCGTAAATCATTTTCATCATTTTCTTGTATCATCTGATTGATATAACTTACTTCCTCAATTATGTGTTCTTCAATTTGGACATTTAAAGCTTGTAAATAATTTCTTTGCTCATCAGTGTCAACTTGAACGTAAGAATTTTAAAGTGGATCCCATTCTATTGTCATGATATAATAGTCTATAAAATAATAAATGTAAGACAAAAAGGTGAAATGTCTTGACAAAAAAAAATAAAAAGTTCTTTTGAAATTAAATTATAGAGTACACAGAAAATACCTAAGGGCAACAAATGTACGATTTGCCGGTATTGAGCGTTCCTTAGAGTTTCGTGCAACAGATTCGCGATTTCGGGTTGCAGCAGGCCGAAATCACCGAAGGCACCACCGCCAGACTCGTTTTCAGACAACAGTAGCACGAATTTTGGGCACCAGCAGCCCGAAACCAGCGGCCTGAAACTACACGTCGTTTCGTAGAGTGGGGGCACTAGTTCGTGACGCGGGAGCTCTAAGGTATTTTCAGTGTATGCGTGTATATTATTAGTGAATGCGTTTTATTGCACATGTATAGAGTGTGCAATATAATAGAAAAAAAAAAAATACTCAAATTGCATCAAAATTAGAAAAAAAAGAAAAACACGAGTTATTTGAGCACTTCTACAGATCATTTTACACCAAACGAAGGATAAAACACTTTTACAATTAACAACGTTTTTCATAAAACATAGCCTGTTATTTGTAAAAAAACACAGTAGTACAAACAATTCTCCAACAACTGTTACAACTGTAATAGTTTTATTTTTTACGATTTCGAAACTCGACAAGATTCATAGTTTGACTACAGAGCTTAAGAGGGGTGGAAATATGGAGACGTACAGAGCCAATGTATATGTCGTGTACATCCATTGATATTACGAAAGAACAACAAAAATAGAATCAAAAAGTTTTATACAAACTTTGTATTAATTAAAAATGTATTTCCAAACTATATTTTTTATTGATTCACCTGTGTCATTTTGAATGTGTATATTGTTAGGGTTCTACATCGAGATAATGCAACATATAATTGACCATGAGAAAACAATGGCCGTCTCAAATAAATTCGTATTGAATCACAACTTTGGCCTTGAGATTTATTTATTGTAATGGCAAACGCTAATGTGATTGGAAATTGTTTTCTAAAAAGAGTAAAAGGAAAGGACGATGAATTTTCAGTATTTAGTGGTATTCTTGGTATGAAAACTTTTTGGCCTATATGTTCGCCTGTAATTATTTCTGCTTCGATGTTATAATCATACAATTTAGTAATCTCTAAACGAGTTCCATTGCATAAACCATCTGTTATACTTAAATTTCTAATCAACATAACTATTGCATTTACTTTTAAATTTAGTTTATGTGGTGGGAGGCCATCTCGAATTGAGTTTAACATTTCAACTGGATAATTTAAATGAATATTCTCCTCAGTTTGATCTACTCCTGAATGCGTAGCATAATCTATACTATAATATGTTTTTGACTCACCATGTAATAATTTTAAAACTCTATCATTTAATTGATTTTTGATTTCATTGTGAGGAGCTAAGATTACACTATTGATAGAAGCTTCTAAATTAATATTTTTGTAAATTTCATTACAAACATTAGTAGTTTTCCAATTTTGGGGTATTTCAAATGTATTGATTTTGCCTTCTCCTACTTCTAGTAAAAAAGAGGAAAATTCTACATTGTTTGAACGCATATTTTTATTGAGTCTCAATATTTTAAAAAGAGGCCATAAAAATGAATATTTGATTGTTTCCTCTACGATTGTGTTACGGTACCCGTGTTTAATTACTGGTAGAATTTGTCTGAAATCACCTCCTAATACTATCAATTTGCCTGCAAAAGGAATATCATTACTACATACATCTCTCAAGGTACGATCAATAATTTCTAAAGCTTTTTAGGTATCATTGAAGCTTCATCCCAAATTATTAAATCTGCCTCTCTTAATCTTTTTTTGTCTGACTCTAATTTCAAAAAAGCGCTATCTATTTTATTTAAATCTAAAGGTAATCTAAAAGTTCGATGACTTGTTAAACCTTTAGGTAATAAAATAGATGCTATTCCAGTCCATGCCATTGACAAAACTTTTTTGTTTAATGACATGTAATAATAAATTAATGTTTTGTATAAAAATGTTTTTCCTGAACCTCCCGGACCATCAATAAAGTAAATTTTGTCTTTGTTGTCAATTAACTCTTCAAAAAGTGACTTTTGCTCAGTAGTTAATTGATTGAACATACGTTTAAAGGTATCAGCACTAAGCAAAACATGATCTGTAGATGTTTCATTATTTTCAATAGTCATATTTGGTTCTGGTAAACTGAAATCTTTGCATGATCTTTCTTCGTTCTCTAATATAATTTGAATATGAGATAGAGCATTATTTTCTTTATTTGTTTTAAAATCTTCTGTAAAATAATTTTTAAATTTATTCCAGATTGTATTAGCTTGAATGTTGTCTGCTAAAATAAACCATGCAAAAAAATTTCGTAATTGAAATGGTAACACAATGTGACAAGCTTCTTCAAAAATAATAAAAACATGTGAATCATCTTCTATCAAGCCCATTGCAAGCGCTGCGTCTTTGTATGTTTGATACTTTATATTTTTATGAATTATGAAATTTATGAATTTTTAAATCTTCAAATGAAGTTGGACCTCTTGCTCGTTTCAATATTAATTTTAAAAAAATCTTTCAGTATCTTTTGTGGTACGATATTGAGTCGAGCAATAGTGCTAAATTTATTATTACGTGTACGTTTTATCCAAGAGTGTGATTTTCTATCAAACCTATAATATTCTGGTAGTTGAACATATTTAAGTGTCTTTGCAAAATCATCAATTTTATTCAATTCAAACCATGCTGTTAAAGTAGTTTCTTTTTTGTTCAATGCTTCTAATTCTTTGCTTTCTTCATAAACTATGTGTTGTTGATCTTTTGTATGGATTCCTAAACGTTCTACAGCAGGAACTTTGCCACAAATAGGATATCCTTGAAGACGCCAAGCAGCTTCCATTGGGCTTAAATATCTACCATCTACGTATTCAGTGAGTTATATATAGAGTTATATATATATAGTTCATCATGTATTAAGGGAGTTTCTTCATTAGAATTTTCAGGATTGTCAATTTTTTGTACCCTGCATAATGCTCTATCTACTCCTTTATGAATATATTTAATTATATATTTAATACTTTGAATTGATGCACAATATTCGACGTTAATGTGACACTTATACTTTTTTAATAGAAAGTTATTATATGGAACAGCCATTCTGTTATCGACTGGAATAATACGTTTAAATTTTTTCACTCTGTAAGTATGGTTTTGTAAAGTATTATCTCTCCTTCGATATTCAGGATAACCATTTTCTTTAAAAATTGTGGTATCGCGGAAATGTTTTGGAAATTTTTTCTCACAAATAGTTTCATCTTTTTCAATGCAAGGAGATTTATTTGGTCCATGATATATATATGTGATCCATGTAACATGTGTTTAATTACTAATTTTTGTAAATCTATATCTAAATCGGGAATTTCAGCAGAAATATATTTATCAATTAATTAAGGTTTCATGAGTTTGTTTTTTGGATGTAGTGTAGCAACTATATGCGCGTGTGGTAATCCCCTCTTTTGAAACTCTATCGTATAAATGTAAGCTATTACTTTTCCAAATATTTCATTTTTTACTATATGATCAAGTAATGACATAACTTTTGTATAAAATAATCTTACCGTAATATTTGGAATATCATTCGGAGTAGTTCGTTTTGGAAAATGTTCTAAAACTCTTTTTAACTCTACACATTTAGGATTGCACGTCATGGTAATTAATAAATCAGGTTTTGTTTTTGATCTTACTATTGCCATAGCATCTTGATAATGCTGTTGCATGTATCGAGGACTACCTATGTATGTTGCGGGTAAAATAAACAAATTTCCTAATCTTTCTTTCTTTTCAAAATTTCGAGAATTGTTTTTATCAAATTATTTAAGGTTTCATTGAGTTTGTTTTATTGAATGTAGTGCTAGCAACTATATATGCGGTGTGGTAATCCCTC
>CM053168.1:27010994-27031590 GCA_012977825.3 Pteromalus puparum | reverse complement strand
GCGAAGTTGAGGGGCGAGGAAGTGGAGAGGTGGAGGAAGGGAGGAGGTGGAGGGTAGGTGGGAGGGGTGTGGATGGAGTGGAGGGGCTGAAGGGCAAAATGCGAAAAAAATAACGGTGAATTTTGAAACAATGTTAACGTTATTAGGTGGGGGAAGTGGAGGGAAGTGTAGGGAAGTGGAGGGGGGTGGAGGGATTTCAATTTAAAATCACTCTTACAACTATATAATATAGGAAGATGATATTAATATATATATCTCTCTATATCTACCTATATTATATAGTTGTTTGGAGATACGTCCCCCCCGCAGCCCCCCCACTGCCCCCCCCCCGCAAAATAAGGGCAAATTCTTTCATTTTCATGTGATTTGGATAATGTGAAAAGCCCCCCGCAGCCCCCCCACAGCCCCCCCGCACCCCGCAGCCCCCCCCACAATTATTTCGATTTTCTAAAATATATTAGGCTATATTAGCTAGCATATATTAAGATGATGAAAAGGTTACTCTCGACTCTACCAACGAACGACTCGAGCAATACATACTTTTTGGCATAAATAAATGTCTTTAGCCTCGGGTAGATATTCCTACATTATCGAAACTTTGTCCTTGAGATTTATTAATAGTCATAGCAAACGCTAAGACTAAAGGAAATTGTTTTCTGTGTAAAATAATTGGCAATGAAGATAAATTTCCGGTATTTAAAGTAATTCTAGGCATGAAAACTTTATTTCCTATTTTTTCCCCAGTTATAATTTCAGCTTCAGTGTTATACTTGAATAATTTGGTAACTTTTAATCGTGTGCCATTACACAAACCGTCTGTTATACAGTACTTTTACTTCCAGTAACGAATTTTCTTTTTATTTTCTTAATTTGGACAAATATTTAATCTTTTTTTATAATCTATAAATTTTATATAGAATATAATTTTAAAATAAAAATAAAACAGAAACTGAAATGGGGGGTTGGCGAGCGGAGCGAGCAGGGGGGCGAAGCCCCACTAGTATATATATATATATTAATTTAATAAATCAAAAGTTTTTGTTTTAATTATTTTATAGCTGTCTCCACAATTAATTAAAAATGGAGTGGGATCCAACACTAAATTCTTTAGTTCCAATAGAAAACGAAGCACATGGAAACTTTTTGCGAGAATTTAATAATCAAATTGAAGAATATGAATTAGAACAAGTAAATTATGAACGTTAGTTAAATGATTTGGTCAGAGAATATGACGAAGATCAATTAAAAAGATTACATTCACAAATTCAATTTTTCGAAATATATCGTGACGAAGTACAAATAACATCAAAATTTACAAGTTTAGACCAAATTTCAACTCAAACTACATTAACTATTCAACGTATTTTAAAATTTCNTGAAGTATATTATATAATAATATAATATATGACAGTACCCCTTGGGTGTTGTGGAAAACTGTCTATAATAGTACATAGTTGATTTTCTAATTCTATTGATAATTTTATATTTTTTTCTGATCTTCCAACATAAAAATCATAATCTTAATAATTAGTCGATCATATGCACAGGGTAAGTGAGTTCTTTGAACTTGTACTCACTTACCCCGTAAACTATTAATCTCAAATATAATTAATTAATCAGACTTTTAATGCTCCAATATGGGAAATGGTGGAGGGGGGGACGGGGATGGCCAGCGTGGGGGGGGGGTCTGCCAAAATGACTATATATAGGAATATATATATAATACTAGTGGGGCTTCGCCCCTGCTCGCTTCGCTCGCCAACCCCCATTTTAGTTCTTGTGTAATTTTTTTTCAAATTTAATTTCTATGATCTGATAATTATGTTTTTGTTAGTTCAGAATGAAAATAGATTAATGATAACAATTAACAGTTGATAACGATTTAAAGTAAATTATATTGAAAATACTATACCTGAGCTTGGCTACACATAAGTTAT
The DNA here is from genome assembly GCA_012977825.3 of Pteromalus puparum. Lineage (NCBI taxonomy): Eukaryota > Metazoa > Arthropoda > Insecta > Hymenoptera > Pteromalidae > Pteromalus > Pteromalus puparum. Next base: position 27,029,653 of record CM053168.1, on the reverse strand, counting down.
ATTCAAAATTTTTATCTGTATGGACTGTATGTATGGACATCGCCTGCCCCCGCGCAACCGACAGACTCTCAAGTTCAACGCATACAAATACTTCCGCAAGTATATATACACACTCACTCCGCTCGCCAACCCCCATTTCAGTTTCTATAATAATTACCGTTATTACGTTATTATTACGTTAGTGGAAAAATAAATATTACAAAGTTTACAAAAGTAATAAATATATTTATAAACAAAAAATATATTTATAAAAGTATGATACATTATTTAGAGGACTTTACTTATGAATACGTATGTGCCTATTGTAGTTGCTTTTTTATTAATTGATTTGAGCATATTTCGCAAATAATGTTTTTTTCATTTGGAATGAATGCGCTGATGCGTCATTAAGATATTCTTTTTTTTTAAATTCTTTTTTACAAATGTCAATTTGTAGTCACATACTTTGTATGTACTTCAAATGGGATTACAAAAGCAACCAAGACAATGCTAAGTATACACATCAAGGTCAACAATACAAAAGCAAAAGTCAATGCTAAGTATACGCACATCAAAGTGTTAACAATACAAAAGCAAAAAAAAAAACCTTATAAGAATTATTTACTTCAAACTAAGTCAAACTTTTAAGTCAAACTTTAACAAAAATATAAAAAAAACGCTCCTGTCTATGTACCTCATAGGTGGGTGGAAAAAATAGAAAATAAAATTTAAGGTATATCTCTTATATATTTTATCTCACTTATATATAATTTTGATACTGATGTGCTATGAGCTTGTTATGAGGGCTTGAAAAGTTTCTACAAAGGATGTAGGATCTTCCCGAGGCTAAAGACATTATTTATGCCAAAAAGTATTGTATTCGCTCGAGTCGTTCGGTTGGTAGAGTCGGAGGAAAGTAACCTTTATACATCATCTTAAATAGTGCTAGCTATTATAGCCTAATATATTTTAAGAAAATCGAAATATTATACGCGTCCGCGAGTGGCACGACTAAAAATGTGTCGTTAAAGATGATTCAAAAAGTGTGTCATAAATTGATCGATTTATCCGATGTACTATTACAATTGTTGTTAGAAAATTTTTTTGCTAATAAAAAACTTTAAAGTAAAAAAATTGTACTAACAATTAATAAATTTTAGAAAAGCTGCTAATAGGAGGTGCGGGGGGGGGCTGTGGGCGGGGCTGCGGGGGGGGCTTTTCACATTATCCAAATCACATGAAAATGAAGAATTTTGCCTTATTTGCGGGGGGGGGGCAGCTGGGGGGCTGCGGGGGGTGCGGGGGGGTATCTCCAAACAACCTATATAATATAGGTAGATATATATAATATAATGCTTACAATATCTGATACATTAGGAGAAGAAGGCGCGTACAGTCATAGAAACCAGTTTACGACAAATAGCGCACATTGTCATACTCGGAGCACACTTCACGCAGGCAATCATATGACCACATGGTAGAAATACGACCCTGAGCTCTTCGTTGTGGCAGATCTTGCATACGTATGAATTGTCAATAGAAATTAACAGTTGAGACTTATCTTCTTGTGATTCTGCATTCATTCGTAGCATCGAAACCGAGCATCCCAAGCTGCTAGTCTGTTTTTCCACTTGTGTAATATAACATGGAAGTGTTATATTTTCCTGAAACAATTTAAAGAATAAGATTAATTATTTTGATATAATTATCTTGATTCATTCAACAAAAAAAGGTTTATTCTTACCTCTTCTGATAATAATGTCATATGCTTTGTAGTCACATTGTTAATGAACTCCTGACCCTTGACCAAGCTAACATAAAAACAGCTAGGGAACAACTTGGCGTGCTGCACCCACGGATCATCCTTGGGCTCCCAATTTTTCAAACCACCTCCGCAATGATAGCATGTAGTCTGGTCACCAGTTCCGGTGTAAAAGAATCCAGCATCTGCCAATTGCTCTTTTGTTTGAGAAAAGCGAGTAGATGGGTATTCACTGAAAGTTAGCAGCCTTGCTTCATAGCTAGCGTAGTCTGGGAAGTCAGGTCTCCTGGGTTTACCAATACCCATACTGCTCAGCCAGTCTGTCGAAGGTAGGGGTTGCTTATTAGCCATGACCTGTCTGCTATCCCCATATAGTCCGCAAACGTCGCGGCTACGTGGACGAGGTGTAGGGATCATGCTTGCATCGGCGCGAATGGGCACGTTACCGCAGGGTAATTTCCTTATGAAACGACACCGACCACCCCAACGTTGGTGCTCAACCATAGGGTCATCTCCCGGCTACCAGCGACAGATCTCTGTGGAGCATTCAAAGCAACGCACTCTGTCTATTTGCTTGTTGAAGTAGAAGCCTGCAGCTGCCAAGTCCGCTGGTCGCACGTGTTCTGAGGGCCAGTCCTTAAAGCTTTGCAATCTTACTTCTTCAAACCTGTTTGATTAACAGAAAATATAGAGTTAGTTATGATATAATTTTATTGCAATTGATTGTTGTAATCATTTAGAGATTTCCGTTTAAATTACTTATAGTCCATGTTGTCAGTATCATCAACCTCGTTGGATACAGGCTGGGAGACGGTGTTAGTGCACTAGAGGGTTGAACTTGATATAAATTCTCGTTAAAGACAAGAAGTAGAAATTGATATTGATAAACACGATTTAAAGAATTGAATAATCGTAGTTGAGATTATCGAATTGGATATATCGAATACCGATATATAGATGCTCGACACGGCTCACGTATAAAGTGGTGAGAACAGAAGAAAGTACAGCTATATAGATATAACCAGTGCGCGTAGAGAGAGTGAGAAGGAATATTTAGGGATCTATAGGGAGAGGCTATATTTATCATGCGGAGTGCAGAAGAGGGGATATCTCGCTGCGCTACTAAAGCGTCGTTCCACCACCAGCCTTATGCCATCTAAACTTTTTTACTCCCGCATAGCGCCGCTTTAGATGTTTCACATCAAAAAATCATGATCAGATGTTGTGAAGCCAAGATAGACGTTATGAGATTGGCTTATGTAGTGCGTATGCGTCTAAGTTCAGAACGTCGAATCTGAAATTTTACTAGGTTAGGGCATGCTCAGCACGCAGTTCAAAGTCTAATATTATTAAAACGAGGGGCTCACTTTTTATTTATCACTTTGTGAGAAAATTTTAAGTACTACACTTTTGATACTCAAAACCGTCCTACTTCATTATTGAGCGCCACCTACTGGCAGATTCTCAAACTATACGTTATGTTATACCAAAAGCATCTGATTAGAGCTTTCGAAATTTTAAAATTTCCAAATGCGAGCTGCTCTGTTTTTCCAAAGCTTAAGAAAAAGCACAACAAGACAGTTCCGTACCTCTACTGAACTACTGTTTAGAGATACTATATATGAAGATAAGATGAGATTTTATCGAGTAAATAGTAAGCACATTGAAATCTATAAACGGAAAAATTGTATACATAATTTGATTAGGCTGTACGAGCGAATAATCACTCAAATGCCAGTTCCGCAACCAAACATGTAAATTATACATGGGTTAGATATGCAAATTTTAAAAATTATTTAATTGAGCTTTTCGGTTTAGTTACTTGTTTTATATATTTATTCACTTGTTGTAGTACTTGTTTTATATATTTATTTTTATATAATATTTTTTATAATATATTTATTTTAGTTAAGAAAACCGATCCAGTAGTTGTAAATAATTGATTTTGTTATATGAACATTTTGAAGTCAGTTTTGAAAAAGTTACGGCGAAATCACCTATATGTTTATGTTAAATCATACTATTATAATAATTTGTTTAAGCCTTAACTAAATAAAAATGTTATATAAAATAATGACTTCAATATCTGTTTGATTTTAAACAATCAGTCATGTATGAGTATAGATGATTTACTAGTTTAATAAAAACAGCACTAACGTAAACTTTTTATACAAGAATATAAAATAACATATAATAATTTATATGTCACTACAATCGCAAATGTTTAGTTGAAGATATAAGTACTCATAGTAAAAATCAGGCTAGAAAGTGAATGTAAGTCTTTTATATATGTATGGATAGCTTTTTTGTAATACGTTTTTAATAAAGATTGACTCTTACAACAATAGCTTATTACTTGCATAGCAAAAGACATATGTAGACTTTGTTTATGGTTAAATATAGCATTGTTTTAACTGTCTAATGAAGTATAATGTTTACGTGATCAGTCAATTCTGTATTGATAGAATATATATTTTTTAAGATTTCTGAGGTTGTGATATGTAAATAATTTATAAATTTTGAGAGAGAATGAAATGTAAGATGACTCGGACCTATAAATTATATGTCATAAGAGAGTTGTGTTAATAGTGAGAAAATGAAAACAAGTTTTGCTAATGAGAGAGAAAAATGGAGTATAAATTATTATTAATGATGATAGTGTTATGAGTGAAAGTGCAATGAAAAAGTGACGGACCCCGGGCTTGAACCGAGATCTTATGGCTCGCGAGGTTGAAGCTCTGTCGTCGCGCCACGGCCGACACCCACATTGCACTCTTCTAATCGTCTTCTTATAGTAATTAGACACCCGTGATGTGTGTCCACACGTGACAATAGTGCTTAATGCTTTATTTAACAATAAGTATTTAAATTTTTTTCAAAACATCTGAACTTCTGTTGCTTATATATACATACACTGTTACTGCATTGGCTCTATACGTGTAATCAAGTAAACTAATTTAAAGAATGAGAAATGTAGGATAGTTTTGAAAATTTATGAAAGTAAAATTAATATTTTACTTTTTGTTAACTTGCAATATTCTGACTAAAGTTATAATCCGTAAAAACCAACTGAAGCGCATTCTCCCTGTGAAACGGCTTAAATATTATAAAATCTGGAAGAGTGGGGATATGTTTACTACTAGGGTGTAGTACGACTTTCGAAGAATAAGGAAAATTCTGTGCTTTTGATGTACAGCTAGCAACTATGATTACTTGTTTCATTCTTGACTACGATAGTTCGCAAGTAGAGCCTTAGTGGGGACTATGGAAAACGCATTTAAAAGTACTAGAGAAAGGGTAGCTGCGTGTGTTCACAGAAAAATCCGAGGATCTAGCTGCTGCACCGCGCGGGGCTGTAGAGAATTGATGCACCGAAAATGCGCTAGAGTGGGGACTATGGGAAATGCATTAAAAAGTACGAGAGAGAGGGTAGTCGAAAAACTCGAGAATCTAGCTGTTTCGGCTGCACCGCACGCGCTCTAGAGAATCGGTGCAATACGCCAGAGTGGGGACTATGGGAAACGTATTTACAAGTACGAGAGAGAGGGTAGCTTGTTGCATTGATGCTTTGAGGATTTCAACGAATAGAAATGTATGCGGACCGCAGCATTTGGTCCTGCAGAGGATCGCGTCTAGCTGCATTTTAACGTAGAGTGGGGACTATGGAAACATATGTGAAAGTGTAAGAGAGAGGATACCTACCGATACACTTACAAGTGTGTGTGAACGAATCAAAAAGCTTCGTATGTAAAAGAAAGTCTACAATCTTTAGGTAGTGTGCTTAGATTTTTTCATGCTTTTTTAATAGATATCTTTTCTTTAAATTTATAAAAAAGTCATTGTTTGATGTCAACACCGTAAATTATTATAAATTTTACAAATTTTTGCTTGAAATATGAAAAGTAGGGCTAAAGTTATTATAGAAATGTTTGCTATTTTGTTTCTCGCCTATACGTAAAACAAGACCACTATATGTTTGAAACTGGAGGAACAAGTGTTTTCAATATAAAACTGAGTGCTCTAGTGTGTCAACAACAAAATGAATATCGCATAAGACATAAGTGATGTTACGTTTTTTTACATCGTAAACGAAAGCGACCATTGTATTAGAAAAAATGTAGTCGAAAGAGATTTCAATTCTTATTTCTTGTCAAACAGAGACAAATTATTAGAATTAAAAAAGCAACATGAGCAATTTAATTTCGCCAATAATATAAAGACAATGCTAAAAGATAGGCTGCAAACAATAGAAGCATCGAATATTGCAATGATTCACATCGATATTTCCTTAGAGTGGGATATGGAAGTCAAGATGAAGAAAGAATTAATGAGGGATTTAGAAGATGGATTAAATGCTGCTTTGGACGAAATTTTAACATAAAAAAATCTCTATGTTAAAGATATCTTGCCGCTGCCGCCGTGTCAAGAATTGGGTTATCACATCAAGAATGCACAAAATTCGCCCTGTACATGAGCCCTCTGGGTTATTGATAAAGGATTTTTTCGTTGATGCGTCTTATGTGGCTTCCCTCATATTGTATTCATAGATAAATATAGAATAAATGTATATAAATTTTTAGTTTATAGAGTTTACGTGTATATAAGTACATAAAATTTAGTAAAAGTTATCGTATATAGGTATATAGGCTTCCCCATAATCACCTTTTTTACATAAGAATGTTTGATAATAAAAAATATGAAGAGAATCCTCAAAGTGATATGTTTGATACTAACATGAAAATTAAATTTAAAAAGTCATGGAAAAACACCTTATACGTATTGCTACAGATATTCTAAAATTACACTTTGTTGCAAATTAATCATTATACTATTAAATTAACATTACACATTAAACTATCCAATCTGAACGATTCTTATACTAAAGAGGACTATTAAAGGAAAAGATTAATGTTTTACATTTTTTAACACATTTTTTTTGTCGGAGTTTGTCGATTTTTTTCCAGCTATTTTAATTTATTCTACTTAGGTTTATTTTAATATGTACATATTTTATGTATTTTTGTAAATTACTTAACATTAATAAATTTATAAATTATTAAAGAAGTTTGATTTAGTCAAGATAAAGAAACTAGATTTAGTTTACTTGTCCTGTAAAATAGATATTTATGAGATGTATAAAAAAAGAGATATCTATTAGAGGTAAGAAGGAAATATGTCTATCAGAGTGAGCGAGATGTCATACAAGAGAGTCTGCAACGTATAAGAGAGGGAGAGAGAGAACGATGTCATATCTGAATGAGGGTCAACAGTGAGACAAATAAAGTGAAAAGTATAACAATGTATTATACATATATATTTTTTCCAAAATATTATTTATACTTTTTTCTCATTCTAAAGTTATTGTTTTAAGAAATATTTGAATAAGCAATAAAAGTGTCGAATTCTGTTTAAAATTCTCTTATATAGTAATTATCCTAATATTTCGACACTTGTGAATTGTACGCTAAACATCAATTGAACACTAGTAAAACATTAAACTCTAGCATTATGTCAGAAAATTATACATTTTTGTGCAATTATGTATATTTTTTAACAGAGCATTTCTTTAATTATTTCGACACTTTTTGTAATATTTTATATATTTTGTATATGAATTTATTTGAAACTGTATATATGAGAACAGATTACTGTTTATTAATGAGAAAAATAATTACACTTACTATATTTTTTTTTTATGATTATACGATTATAATGCTCAGCAAATCACAGCTTTCCTAGCTTGACTTAAGCAAGTATTTCTTAACACTGATAATTATTGTTATAATAATTTTTTTGTTATTGTTGAGTTAATGTAAATACTTGTTCGTTTTGCAAAAATTAAAGATTTGTTTTGAAATAATTGTTGCATAAAAGATTAGTTTTAGTATAAATTATGTAACTATATTTCTTCTCAAAATAATAATAAAGAGTTTATTAAAATATTTATCATGCGCTAATTATCACAATATAATAATGTTAAAGTTGCAAATATTTGTTTTCCTCAATAGATTATTTATATAAGGTATGAGTTTATAAGAAGTTTTGAATGCATTAGTTTGTAAGATACATACATATCTTATATGAGTATGGTAATATGTTAACGTCAAATTTATTCTAATAATAATTATTCATTTATGAAAGATAACCGTTTAAAAACAGTTTGTATTGTTTAGTTATTATAATTAAGAGTTTTTGTGTGTTTCTACGAAGTTGAAGCAGGAATATAAATTAGTTATGTCTAGCTTAAATATTGAGGCAATAATATTATTGAATTCGAATAATGTTTTTCATGGATGAGTGTAGTTCACTGCTTGAGGTACATATTTATATACTCCATTCAGATAATCGCATTGTATAAGTAGTAGTGGCGTCGCCGTATAGGCTAAGTAAATATGTAAATTCTTAATATATTCTTATAGATATATTCATGGTATTCTATATTTCTTCAGACAGGTTAGATTTGTATGTATATGCAAGAAATTTATGTGTTTTGATATAAATAATCCAATGTATCTATATGGTGATTCTGCCGTAACTGGCTCAAAACGGGCACAAAAATGTCTATACTAAAATCGACTATTTTTAACTTATCGGACGGTCATTCTAACTGGAATTACATACAAAACAAGTCCCTAAAGCTAAACCACAACATATAACTTTTATAACAAGTTATGTGAAGAATCCATATTTGACTAGGTTACGGAACTGACATTTTTGTAATTCGCGCTAATAAACTCCAGTAAATTTTAATTTAACTTGGTAAAAAAAAAATTAAATCGTCTAAGATATATCTATCATCTATCTATCTATATGTATATGTATATTCACTCAATATTTGACAGCCTGTTCGTTTATTCACGAAGATCGCAATATCGTTAAATGACGAATTATTTGAAAAACATTAGACTCTTATTAGACGTTCCTTGTAACTGGAGCCCATTTAAATACTAAAAAGCAATGATTAGGACATTATTAATGTATTAATGATACTTACTGTATTATGTGTTACGGAACTGACGGTTACGGAATTGACATTTAGGCGTTTATCAGCTCGCATAGCTAGCGTAATATTATAAACAATTCTTTGCACATATATTCGAAAATACTTACTATTTACTTCGAGAAAAAACGCCCTATATGTTTAAATACATTTGTTGCTAAGTAGTGTTTCTAGCGTTACGGAACTGACAGGTTGTGCTTTTTTTCGAAATTTCTGATGAAAAATCAGCTCTCACTTCACAATTTTGAATTTGGAACCATGCTACGGTTGATTTCTGGGTAGTTGTATAGTGTAGTTTTGTGATAATGTATCTGTACGCGGTGCTATATGACACACTAGAACGCTTTAACATAAGGTAATGTAGAGGGTACCTTTTTAATGTCGGCGAATTTTCGTCAAAGAGTAAGCCGCCAGCTATAATATTAAATAATTAATTTTAATCCCAAAACCATGAAAAATATATTGTAATAGGTCTATAGTTCATACTATATATGATGGAATTTTTTTTACATGTCGTACTTTTATCTGCATCGACCTTTTAGATTGAAATCCGTGTTGGAGACAGGTTACGGAACTGACATTTGAGGCCTATTATATTGCGTAGTTTTAAATATAAGCCTGCATACTCGGTTTTAACTATTGGTAAATATAGTTAGTTATGCCAGACATACATAAAACCGCTTGTGCGATTTTTTTTCAAATGTGTGAACGCCTGGGAAGCAGGCGCGCAGAATGAGCCAGTTACGGCAGAATCACCCATATACTCGTATAATATATACTCGTATTTTTTCATAGAATGATTTGAAATGAACAATATTTGACTTATTATTTACATTCCTACCCATTCCTAATTTATCTTCATATACTTGAAATTGGAATCTCGCTTGGGACACAATCAATAATACAAATCGATCAGCCATATTGAATTTTAAGCCAATCGCGTGCAAGAATTTTTTACTGCTTACGTCAGCAGAGATCGTGTCAGATCCCGCAATTAACAGATTCAGCAACAAATATTATATATATATATATATATATTATCCCTTTTAACAGAGAAGAGAGATTCAAAAAATATACGAGCACGTAAACGTGTAAAACTATGTAAAATTCATTAAATGTAAAAAACAAGTCTCTTTGATCAATACATAGAAATTGAAATAAAATTGTCATTATAACTTACTCTCCTCAAACTATTGCTATGGCAGCATCCTGACCCTATCTTAAATTAATAATAACTATAGATTGATCACAAAGGTCCAATTTAAAGTCAACAAAATTGTTAAGATAATAATTGATAGAAATTCAATTTGCTTTAAGTTCAAATAGAATTTACAACCAAATTGTTAGTAAATTATAATTATTACTCATAAAGTCACATTGAATAGCTAGAGACGAACTAAGTCGAGACACGCCCATTATTCGTACAGCCACTGCCGTGGAGCCGCGCGCGGTAAAGAGCAAGAGAGGGAAAGCGGGAAAACTTGAAACTCGAAGCTTAAAATCCAAAGTATACAGTAGAATCAAATAAAACCGCGTCGATGAGTTAACACTAATGCTACGCCTGATCTTTACTTGATGACCTCTCACAGAGCAATCTACTTACTAACATGTATATCTACACACATAATTACCAATTGTTCTAAATGCAAGAACCTACCAATAAAAAAAAAACTTCACAACTTTTAATAATAATTTAATGCTTTCATTAATTATAATTAAGAATTCTATTGTATATCAAAAATTAATCAGGGGATAAAAAAAATGCTAAAAAAAATCACTTTTCTATCAATGCACAAGAGCCATGGACATTAAGTCATCATCATTTTAACACCATTAAAATAATTAACACGGACCATACAAAACACAAAGGGGGGAGAAAGTTTGTTTTATGTTTTAGGTTCCGCTTATAAATGAAATTGGACTAACGAAATTGCAGTTGAACTAGACTCAAGAAACTCTTGGCTTGGTTTAATTATAGCAATCAATTTACCATTTTTCGAATTTAAATGGATATTATAGACACCAGTCCATACGATCAAGCCTTTATAGCAATCATGCGGGATTATCCAGAGTTCGGGATTAAACAGATTTACCACCTTTAAGCTATGGTCGAAAGAATCGAACCAAACCCGCTTCTAAGAAAGGGGCACCTAAATGGCGCCGTCTCATGCCCGGTATGGCGGGGCAGTTGCACAGGAGGTGTTCAGGGGTCTCCTCCGTGCAGCAGAATCTGCAGAATGGGTCTTTGTCTAGTCCCATTGCATGTCTGTGGGCATTTAGGTTGCCGTGACCTGTGAGGATCTCTACGAACAGCTTGGTTTTAGCCCTTTTGAGTCCTAGAATTGCTCTGGACGAATATTTTGCATTATCTGTCGTCACGAAGGCTCATTGGTTGCCCATTGTCTGATCTCCCCTTTGATCAGACTCTGGCAGAGTCGGACAGCCGGTTCTGGTCCTATAAGGTCGCTTTTTGCGCCTAGCTTAGCCAGGTCGTCTGCTATCATGTTTCCCTTGTGCTCCGGGACCCATAATAGTGTAACACTTGCTTTGAGAGCTAGTCTGTTTAGGGTCTGCACACAGGCCCATATCAGCCTAGATTGCGAAGCTATCAAGTGCTTATAGGGCACGCTTGCTATCAGAGCAAATATAAATCCGCGGGCGCATGCTCCCTGCTAATGCCACTTGCGTCGCCCACTTGATTGCTATCAGCTCCGTTTGCAGTACGGTGGTGTATCGACCCAACGGCAGGATTGTTCCAACGCCGTTCTGACGACAGTACACCCCCGCTCCTGTGGCATCCTTCCTTCTGGATCCGTCTGTGTACCACAGGTCTCCGTTGTTCGGGATGTTTATTCTTTCGTCATCCCGTTCCACACCGGATGGGATGCTTACTCTATATTTCTTATCAAACAGGAAGGTTTTGCTCATGGCGTCTGAGTTCATCCGAAGAATCCCTTTTTCGTCCAATCCTTTGGGGAGCTGTGGTAGTCCCTGCATATTGCTTTTCTCGAGCGAGTTGGTGATCCTGTGCAGGGCTTGCGCAGCCAGTGTCACTCTTAGTGGTTCTATATTAAGCAGCATTCCCAGTGCAGCCGTTGGTGTGGACTTGATGGCGCCCGAGATGCTCCTCACGATCAGACTCCTTAGTCGCTCTAGGAGGATGTTTGAGGTAGAGAGGGCTGTTCGCTTCCACCACACCGCCGCTCCGTACGTCAGCCTGGGTTTGAGAACAGCCTCATATATCCATCTCATGGCCTCTACCGACAGGCCTCAGTTCCTGCCTATGACTCTTCTAAGTTGCCACAGGTTGGCCGTGACTTGGCCTATTACATATTACAGATGTTGCATCCAGGATAGCTTACTGTCCAGGATAACACCTAGTTATTTGACCTGACTCTTAAGAGATAGTTTTTGTTTTCCATTTGTATCTTCTGGTGCAGACCAGGATCTCCGTCTTGGCTGGATTGACAGATAGTCCGGTCTTATTGCACCACTTGTTTACTATCGTTAGGGCTCCTTGCATGACTCCCATCAGGGGGCCAAGAAAAGGGCCACGTGCAATTATTAGGATATCGTCCGCGTATCCAATAGCCGTGCAGCCTGTGTTGTTTAGTTGGGTCAGCAGCTCGTCCACTACCAAGCACCATATTAGTGGTGAAAGGACGCCACCTTGGGGGCATCCTTACTCCACTGTGCATTTGAGTGTTGTGCTGCCTTTACTCGCTTCTAGGTTCCGGTTTCCCAACATGTGGTCAATCTATCCCGCTATTGCTAGAGGGATCTTGTGGCTATTCATAGCTCTATTGATCACTTCCCGCGGTGTTTGGTTGAATGCTCCTTTGATGTTCAGTAGTGCGCCTACGGCGTATCCTTTCGCATTCAACTGTGTTTCGATCGTAGATACTGCTTCATAAAGTGCTGTCTCGGTAGATCTGCTAGCCCTGTAGGCATGTTGCTCCTTATATAGCCCTTCGTCTTTCAAGACCATATCTCGAATGCATCTTTCGACCATTCTTTCAACGGTCTTAAGTACGAAGGATGTCAGGCTGATAGGCCGGAAGTCTTTCGGGGATGTGTACCCGTTTTTTCCCGGTTTCGGTATGAATACTACTCTGGGTCCCTGCCACCCCGTGGGAATAGCGCTGAGCGTCAAGCTTTCTCTCGCCATTCGTGTCAGTGGGCCAATAATAACGTCCTCCGCTTGTTGAAGCAGGGTCGTCAAAATACCATCGGGTCCCGCTGACTTAAATGGCTCAAAAGATCTTATAGCCCACCTCACCCTTTCCGGCGTGACGATTAGTCCGGCCAGTAGCCGGTTTTCGCCCAGTTCAGCGTACGTCGGTCTACGGCCTCGACTGGAACCCCCGCCCGGCGGGTCGCGCGCTTCCCCCACGAAGCTTGGGAGGTGTGTTTGTACGAGGAAATTTAGAGTTTCCTCGTCTGTAGTGGCGTGCTGTCCATTTGGGAGCTTAAGTGTGACCAGAACAGCTTCGTGATTCTTGAAATTTTTATAAGTCTTAGACGGATACGCTTAATTTGCGTTATCTTGTCTGACGAGATAATTTTATAAGTATAATACTATTAAAAAATTTCTCTAAGTCTTTTGAAAGGAACTGAAATTTTTCTAAGTCTAGGACTGATACGCTTGAAGTTGCGATATCGTGCCTACCTTGAACATTTTATAAGTCCTTCAAAAGTGACAAAACATTCTAAGTGTTTTATCTACCAAGGCGTAATGGTTGCTCTTGGCAGAGACTAGTCCTCGCTTAAATTGCGCTGGAGCTAGTGACTAGCCATAGGCCGCGCAGGTCCTTATAAAGGCTGCGAAGAGAGCGGGACTCGAGCCGCCGAAAAAACGCTTACATACAAATATATACACACACATTCACACCTATGTACAAAACCCATTCATACAAGCATACGGAGGTGCACACGCCGCGCCGCCGCTACGTCATCTCCCCACTTTTACATATTGTGCGCGCCGCTGCGCTCGCCGCTGCGTCTATATAGATATACACGCGTATCAGGGATGGCAACCGGAAGTGCAGAAAGTAGCCCCGAATAGCTAACTTCAGACCGCTCCGCGTAGAAAGTAAATTTCTATAGTCTGTAGCGCGAGAGTTACTCTTCCGCAGTGCGTTCTGCTCGGAGCATGTAAACAGCTGTGCATAATTCCTCGCAGTGTACGTGCTTGTTGCTAAAGCCCCTTCTCGTGGTGCTAATAGTTGTAATAGTGTAAAATGTTGTAAAATGTGCGAACGAAAGCAGGGATTCCAGCAGTTGTGGGTGTATGGGAGATGCTGTTGCTGTTTTGAAATGTGCTGCAGCAGTCGAGCTCATTGGACTTTTCAGTCTGACAGTCAAAGTGAACGAGACTGGATAAAAGAGAATTGAAATTAATAAAAGGCTGATAATAGTTATTGGAAAATTATACATTTGATAAAGGTCCTAATTTTGATCTACTCAAAGAAATCTTGAACGCTAGCTGTGTCTTGCATGTGAAACAAAGAGCCGACAGCTTGCCCTATATGGAAGATCCACAAGTATGTATTAGATTCTTAAACGCTAATCAAAACTTTTTATAGGATTGAATTGAATAGGAATAAATTGTATTTCAGGGTTTCCGTACATTGTTGGCTCAAACGTTAACAACAATCCATCAATCAAAGTTTCTATGACAAAGTAGATACGGTCTGCTCATATGTGTTACAGGTATTGTATTCATACCGATTGATCTATAATTTATAATAGTGATAATACAGAAACTAATGATGTTAATATTTTTATAGGAAAACAAATTGAGAGAGGAGCCAATGTACAGACTTTACTGAATTCTTAAGTATCAAAGTCTGCACAAAATCAAAACATTCAAACGTTAAACCACCAGAGCCAACAAAGCCAGTAGTAGATAAATCAAAGGCAGATGAGGTTATAAAGTCTCCGTCAAGCCTCTGAATAGTACACCAGCTCTAGAACGGCCTCCAATTGAGTCTCCACAAGTTACATTAAAGCCTACAGTTTCTCCAGCTTTATTAGAACAAATTAAGGGACTTACGGTATTGGTCAGCACAAGAAAAAATGTAAATAGCTTAGCTATTGGACACAATTGTAAAAATAATTCCTGCAAAGGAACTTATCAAGGTCCAGCATCTAATGATGAAGTTTGTACATATTATCGTGGAGTACCAATCTTTCATGAAGGATTGAAATACCGGTCTTGCTGTCAAAAGAAGACGAACTGATTTTGCTGTTTTTTTAAAACAACCTGGATGTTCTCAAGGAAATCATGTGTGGATTCAAAAGGTAAACAAATATTTGTATAAATATAAATGCATTAATATCCATCTTATAATCTATAAATCTCACATAAATTGATTTTAATATCTCATAAATTGTTTTATTTAGGGTGCTAGTAATAAAAAAGCGAAGTGCAGAATGGATTGGCACCAAACTGGAACACAAGTTATTGTATCAGTTTATTCTAACAAGTATAACCCAGATTCCTCATTTATAACATTGAATCCAGTACACCTAACAGTAGACTTATATTTTCCTGAAGAAAATTGGAGGTACAATCTCGACATAGAAGTAAGAGGAGTACGTATATTATATTATTGTTGCTGCCAANTGTTTATTTTATTATTGTTGCTGCCAATGAAGACTAGCATGTATAGAAAGGCTCTTTTAAAGCTTTTAAAGCAATAGCTGCAATCAGTTTATTAGTTGGTAGAAGAAAAAGTATTTTTTTATTTATTTATTTATTTAGCCAGAAAGGAAAAATACTACATTACATAATAAAAAGTATTGCAGCAACACTCATGACACTTTCAATATTTGGAATGTCTACTTATGTTAATTTTAAGCACTGGTTATTAGCTAGAAATTTAAAGCATCTTGTGAAGTTGCAAAATGATTTGCATGAGTTATTCAATCAGAGTCTCAAAATTTTAAGACGTGCTTATGGCAAAAAAGTCCATGAGAAAGAAGAGTATGTCTTACAAAATTATATATTTGAATCGCAATATTCTTAATTATGTCAACATCAAAATTTTATTAACTTTTCTTTTCTAGATTACTTGGAAGTGATAAACACAGCATCATGATTTCTATATGAAGGAATTGCTTATAGGATTTTTAGAAAACTTATCAACTGACTATTATGCAGAAGCTAGTCAAATTATCAGCACTTTACCTGATTCTTTACGCTTGGATTGTACTTTAACGAACATTGAGACTGACGGAGGACATCATTGTCTGGACAGCATTACTGAAGCAAATAACATCATTCACCACGGATACAACAGAACTAAACTTTGTTAATGGATTTTTGAGAGATTTTTGATAGAAAATACTATTGAAAACATATCTTATAAAAATGAGGATTTATTAGAATCAAAAATGGATCATCGTTATATAGAAATTATCGAGGAAGATACAACCAATGATGTTGATTTTCACTCACAAAACCGGCCAGTGCTAAATAAAGCCAGATGCCAAAAATCTTTAAATGAATTAGCGAGTTCACATTGTAACCGTAATTCATCAGTTGATCCTTACGATATTTCCGATAAGGATATCGACGACAAACTAAAATTCTGTATAGCAAGAAATCCAGAAACGATCAATAAACTCAGAAATTTATTACAAAAATATCGAAAAGTATTCTATAAGAAACCAGGTAGATTAACGTCATACGAATACAAAATCTAAGTAAAAAATCCTGAACCATTCTTTATCCCTGCATATCCTGTAGAGACTAATATAAAAAGTAAACTCAGGGAAGAAATTGGGAGAATGTTGGATAGGTAAATCATACGTTGATCAAGTAGTAATTTCATAAGTCCGATTGTTCCAGTATTTAAAAAAGACGGGTCAATTTGTTTATGCCTAGATGCACGTAAGATAAATGAGATGTTCGAAGATGACCTCGAATCACCTCAAAATATCGAAGAACTCTTACAACAATGTTTCGGGGTAGAAGTCATGTCGAGTCTCGATTTAACGTCAAGCTTCTGGCAAATACCTCTTTGTGAAGAAAGTAAAAAATATACTGCCTTTATGTTCGAAGGAAGATTATATGAATTCGAAGTAGTTCCATTCGGAACAAAGATATGCAGTGCGGCTTTATTACGCGGTTTATTTCACGTAACTAAAAATCTTGGTGACTCCATATTAAATTTCGTAGACGATTTCTTATGCATCTCAAAAAGTGAAAAAGATCACCTGAGGCATTTAGAAGATTTATTTCAAAGTTTAATAAAATGGAATTTCACTTTAAGTTAATCAATTTTTACGCGAAATTCGCAAAAAATCATGCATATGAATTACTTCCGAAAAAACAAAAAACCTGTGAGTGGGGGGACAGTCAACAAAAAACTTTCGAAAGAGTTAAAGAGCTCTTCGAAAAAGACGTCTGCCTTGCATATCCCGATCCTTCCAAACCATATATCCTCCGTTGTGACGCTTCGGACTTGCACCAGCAAGCCGAGGATCGTCAGCGTCCATCGAGGTCCATCTGGACCTGTTACTGCCACCCGTCGCTGCTGTAGCCGTGGATGGTGGTGTCAATGGCTGGCGCGTCAAACAGCGCGTGAAGCTTCGCTTCGAGCCGCTAAGCCTTTCTCACCGTCGACCTTGGGCTGCGCTGTTTACGCCGTCGGCGGTACTCTGTCAGGTCGATACGTACGGCCTTGTAATTTTGATAAATTTTTGAATTTAAATTTCAAGTCTTTCTTGTAACTTTGTCTTTTTAAAACTGCGATTATGATTTCTCCCGGCTTTCTCTGATCTTCTTGGTGGAAATCAGGATGTCTACTTAGCATGTCTGCGACAACATTTTCTTTTCCCGATACGTGATCGATTACTAAATTATAGTCTTGTGTACCTAGAATCCACCGACGGATTCGGTTACCTATAAATTTGCTTTTAAATAAAAATATTAGAGCTTTGTGATCTGTCGTTATATAAACTTTTGCGGCTCGTAAGTAGGTACTTAATTTTTGTAAACTCCATACGACCGCGAGGAGTTCCATCTCTGTAGTGACGTATGTTTTCTCTGCTGCCTTGAGCGTTCGGCTAATATATATAATAACCCGTTCATCCCCGTTGTTGTCTATTTGTGATAAAGCACCCGCGATTGCAAAGTCCGAAGCGTCACAACGGAGGATATATGGTTTGGAAGGATCGGGATATGCAAGGCAGACGTCTTTTTCGAAGAGCTCTTTAACTCTTTCGAAAGTTTTTTGTTGACTGTCCCCCCACTCACAGGTTTTTTGTTTTTTCGGAAGTAATTCATATGCATGATTTTTTGCGAATTTCGCGTAAAAATTGATTAACTTAAAGTGAAATTCCATTTTATTAAACTTTGAAATAAATCTTCTAAATGCCTCAGGTGATCTTTTTCACTTTTTGAGATGCATAAGAAATCGTCTACAAAATTTATTATGGAGTCACCAAGATTTTTAGTTACATGAAATAAACCGCGTAATAGAGCCGCACTACTTATCTTTGTACCGAAAGGAACTACTTCGAACTCATACAATCTTCCTTCAAACATAAATGCAGTATATTTTTTACTTTCTTCACAGAGAGGTATTTGCCAGAAGCTTGACGTTAAATCTAGACTCGACATGACTTCTACCCCGAAACATTGTTGTAAGAGTTCTTCGATATTTTGAGGTGACTCAAGATCATCCTCAAACATGTCGTTTACTTTACGTGCGTCTAGGCATAAACGAATTGACCCGTCTTTTTTAAATACCGGAACAATCGGACTTATAAAATTACTACTTGATCGACGTATGATTTTCCAATCCAACATTCTCCCAATTTCTTCCCTGAGTTTACCTTTTATATTAGTCTCTACAGGATATGGAGGGATAAAGAATGGTTCAGGATTTTTTACTTTGATTTTGTATT
>CM053168.1:26950242-27007977 GCA_012977825.3 Pteromalus puparum | reverse complement strand
ATGGGGTCCTTCAGGGAATCGATCCACGTTAATGGTTCGTGATCTCCGTAAATGGTGAAATGTCGACCGTACAGGTAATGTCTAAAGTAATCCACTGCGTCTATCACCGCGAGACATTCCTTTTCAGTAGTTGAGTAGTTCTTTTCCGCTTTGTTAAGGGACCTGGACATATACGCTACCGGGTGATCGTCTCCCGGTTCTCCTTGGCTGAGGACTGCTCCAATAGCTCCGTCGCTAGCGTCCGTAGTCAAAATAAATGGTTTATCGAGATCTACCGAAGCCAGAACCGGTGCTTCACAGAGAGCCTGTTTCAAGATTGCGAAACTTTGCTTTTGTGCTTCTGTCCATTCCCACTTCTTATTTTTCTGAAGCAGGGAATTGAGTGGTTGAGCCTTCTCTGCAAAATTTAGAATAAATCGTCTGTAATAGCCTGCCAATCCAAGAAATTGGCGGATTTCCGTTTGGTTCGTAGGTGCTGGGAATTCCTTAACTGCTGAAATTTTAGATGGATCTGGTCTCACCCCATTTTTATCGATTATGTGGCCTAAATAAATAATTTCAGGCGTTAGGAATTGACACTTATCGATTTGTAGTCGAAGTCCTGCTTCTGATAAGCGCTCAAACACCTTGTTTACCTTTTCTTCGTGTTCTTCCAACGTATTCGCGTAAATCACTATGTCGTCGAGGAAAACATACATTTCCACCCCCTGTAAACCTGATAAAACACAGTCCATCAGCCGCTGAAAAGTCGGGGGTGCGTTGGTAAGGCCAAATGGCATACATAAATACTCAAAATGGCCGTATTTAGTATTAAAAGCGGTCTTTTGTATATCCTCAGGTTCCAGCTCGATTTGGTGAAAACCCATTGCTAGATCAAAAACTGAAAAATACTGTGCACTACCGATTTGCTCGAGTATCTCTAAGATATTAGGTAGAGGGTAGGCATCTTTAATGGTCTTGGCGTTCAGTTTTCGATAATCAATAACTAAGCGATATTTTCTCTTACCATCTGGTCCCGGTTTCTTGGGAACAATTCGACAAGGACTGCAAAACGGACTGTTAGATCGCCGTATGACATTGGCGTCCAGAAGTTTCTGTAGTTGGTTAAATAACTCCTCATCTTGTCCTGTCGGTCCTCTCTTATACTTAACTCGGACAGGTTCATCGTCAGTTGTCCGGATTTTATGTCTCACGCGGTTCGTTCTTGGGGCTGGGTCTCCAGGCAAGTAAAACAAATTAGAGTAATTTTTCACTATTCGCTGTATTTGCCTTAATCCTTGGAGTGTATGGTACGATTGCTGTACTTTTTCCATGATCAATTTTAGTCTATCTTCTGGGTTCGTAATAGGATCTCCCTCCAGAGGAAACTCAAAGAAGTCGTCATCTTCGCTCAGATCGAAAGGTTCTAAATATTGAGGAGTGATTTCAACCTCCACTGGATCTTCTCTCGTATTTATTGCCATAGCGTAACAGTATCCGTTCTCATTAGTGACTGCTGCCTCTCCGACATATACTCCTGGGACAGTGGTTATTCGCCGCAGATACGCTTCTCCAACTACTGAGTCTGCTGTAGCTGGAATTCGTATAGGCACCTTTGCTCTGGCTGGCAGTTTGAAAACAGTTTTTCCGTGCGACTTGAAACCTTTATAACTAAATGGTTTTTGCGGTAATTCCAACATTTCTGGTTCAATTTCGTCATTTTCATACGGAAATTCGTACTTCATATAGTAAGAAGTAGCACTTGTAACTGATGACTTTTTGCGTCTCGTAGGTCCATACTTTTCGTCCGGATTAATCTCGTTTTCCGGAAATATTTTATGCACGAAAGGAACTGGGTTATAGGTTGGCTTTCGGTAATCAACACTTCATCCCCAAACATGATGTTCACTTTTTCATTATACAAGAACGGGTTTCCAAGAATTAAATCTTCTTCTAACGAAGTTTCGGCAGGTAAAACGTGAAATAGGTGTTCTTTCCCCATTATTGATAGCTTTACTATACCTTAGGTTACTATGCCCTTAGGTGAGATTCCCATAATATGCATGAAGTCATTATGTTCTATCACAGTGTCCGGTTTTAGTGAACTGTGTTTTACGGCATTTATCTGTGACCCAGTGTCTATTATACACATGGCCTCGGCAGGTACTAGTTGTTTTACCTGTAGTTTTACAGACGGTGTTGTCCGGTCTGCAGACGTGATTCGAATTACTTGTGTTGGGTATCCTCTGAGGTTGTCGTTCTTGGGATCATTGGGCGCTGTTGTGATGATGAGCTCATCGCCGCGTCCTTCCGATGAGCCGCTTCCCAGTTTAAATGATTCTTGTCACCGCGGTATGGCGAGCTTGCTCTGGTTCTGTCCGTTTTATAATCATACAACCGGTTATCTGATCTTGAAGGAGGTTGATGATAGCCCTCACGATCCATACCGGGAATAGGAGGTTGCATAGGGTAAGGCATATAAGGATTCATGTACAAGTAAGGAAATGCTGGATTTCCCGGTGGATAATAGCAATAAGGGTTAGGTGGCATGTAAGGATACGGTCCCACCATTGGTGGATACGGATGTCCGTAGTGTCCTTTCTGCGACATTTCTGGTGGATACCTCGACACGGGAGACACCGAACGGCTTCTGGACGGTCCAGGAGTCCGCTTTAATATGCTTACTGGGCCCGTGGGTTCGGGTGCATTTGCATAACTTAATTGTGGAGGTGCGTTTATCCTTCCATTCTCTATTGTAGTCCTGGGAAAGTGTGTATCATTCGGGTCATACGTATAATTTACTTCGTTTCTCTTCGGCTCTGGATCATTAAAATTGACCTTCTTCGGTATGTTACTTTCCGAGTCGTCGTGCTTTCGGTACGGCTCGGACTGCTGGTAGTTCCTTGTGTCCTCTCGTCCGTTAGGAACTTGATCTGGTTTACAATACACGTAATGTACCTTAGGATATACATAACCTTCACCGCACATCTTGATTCTGGCCTTCTCGTACTTTAGGGCTGTGTTAAATGCTGCAGTTAATGTTTGAGGGGCTGTGTCCGTGATACCCGTTCGCCAACCGTCCGGTAGTCCATTGACAAAAGATTCAAGCGCAAGCAACTCCAGGTGTGGTCTTTGGTCTACTGCTGCTTGCGTTGGTGTCAGTCCTTCTTTTACGGCAGCGATGGCGTTGTTTATCAAGGCGTTTAGCCGTCCATAGTATTGACGGACATTCTCACCTTTCCTCATTGATGCTGCTTGAATTTCATTCAAGTAGTAACCGTAGGATCTTGATGGGGCAAAGCAATCTCTAAGATGGTTCTTGAATTCGGCTAATGTTTGAAAAGTATTACCCTCCAGTGATTGCCTCGCTTTGCCCTTTAACCGCGATATCACGAACCTTAAAAACTGAGGTTCTTGATCCGGTGGAAGCAATGTGAAGCCGTTGTCCACATCTTGAATGAACTCCTTTAAATTCATGTTAGTGCCATCATACTCCGGTATATGCATTACCGCTCTGGAGATGTTTTGTGTCTGACTAGCCTCTAACACACTACGTGACACGTCCAGCATTTGTCGGTCACGTTCCGCTTGCTGGACACGGTAGAATTTATCGAGGGCTGCTAACCTCTGGCAAACGTCTGGAATAGCCAGGATCTCCTCCCAAGTTTCATTTAAATCTTGCGACATTGTGAATTTCTGGGCTATGATTCCAATTACAAAATTTAAAGTAATTTTTAAATAAATATTTATACTTCTAAATTTCTAAAACGTCTAAAGTTTCAAAGCTTCTAAGCTTATCTCTGCTAAAACTTCTAAATCTAGTCTAATTATACTGCTATCCTGATAAACCAAACCAAACAAAATTCTAGATATTGTTGCTCAGTAACAATGACTAGTTCCCCACAAAAGATGCCATTTTGTAAATACCGTATTTGGTATGAATACGGGCTGCGCGAGTCGTACAAATAATTATTTTATTCGCGGAAACTAGCATAGGCTCGTGAGCCTTATTGTTACTAGAGGTGTTAAATCTACAATCTACGTGGACAAGTGGCACGTGACTATCGCGGTGATGGGACTGCTACGCGGACGCTCGTGTGCGGACAGTAGTCTATCCGCTTTCTATGCTTACGCGGACTGGTTCTTTCAGGCGGACGCTGTTGGTGTGTCCGCAGTCGCGGTGAAGTGAATCACGGACAATAATATATCACGCTGCTGATGCTCGGACGATGGAATGTCCGCAAGTAAATTGCTCGCTCTTACCTTCGGTCTTGATGATGCTGGCAAGCTTACTTTGTTCCTTTATTCTTAGGTGTTTAGGTTGTTTTAAGGATACTCTTATAATAATAATAATTATTATTATAGAATCTGATTATATTCATTTAAGTGAAATCTTACACGATTCAAACACCCCCTCCGTTGATGAGTACTTGCGATCGCTGGAAAGGCTTGAATTTCCGGAAAATCTTATTTTCAGGGAGATAACGGAATCGAACGTGTTGGCTGCAGTATCGCATTTCGATTCTTACGCAAGGGACAGCGATAGTATTCCGAAGATTGTCGTATCTAAACCACTGCCAATACTCGCTCCTTTTCTCTGTCGTATTTTAACCTGTCCTTAAGCGAGTCCCGCTTCCCTTCTGCCTGAATGAAATCGCTGGTGAGCGCACTCAACAAAATCAACTCACCAACAACTGTAGTTGATTACCGTTCGATCTCCTTTCTTTGTTTTTTATCGAAGGCGCTGGAGAGGCTGGTGCACAGACAGTTCTCTGATTATCTTGAGACAAAACTCCTTGATGATCCGCAGACTGGTTTTCGCACTGGTCAAAGCACACAGTCCGGCTTAATCAAGCTGACTGATGATGTAAGGCTTAGCATAAATCATAAGAAGGTAACACTTCTACTTCTTTTTGACTTTAACAAGGCGTTTGGCACGGTGTGCTGCGTCAAGCTCCGGTGTGGTCCGGCAATGAGCGCCGTAATACAGGCAACCTGGCGGTCATCCGAAGCACCCGCAGCACAGGAGACTGTAGATAACTGCGCAATATACTAGCGCAGCCGTTCTCGTATCTCAATTATCTCTTATTATTTTGTAACATTAGCCACGACATACGGTGCGATAAAAAAAGAGAAATTTCCGTGATCGAATTGTTATTCCTTTACCTAACAAGAAGAGACAGCTTGCATCTACAGCATGGGGCGAGATGATGATCTATGGCGTATTTATCTGTCCCGCACGTATAAACCATTGTCATATACGTATATACATCGAGCCGCGCATATCTCATCTTCATCGCCTCTCCCCTTTCACAAACTTTCTTCAACGTTCGCAGCTACGCAGTTCGCTCCCGGACAGCAGGGGTGTCTGACTACCTTGAGTCCCCGTGCTACTACGTAGCGCGCCAGCCGAACGAGCGAGAGAAATTCCGTGCATTCTTACGCCACGAGCATCTTTCTTATTTTTTTACGCACGGCCGCCTCGCTTCCAGGTGCTTCGCAGGAGCGGTTGCAAGCAATACGCGCGGATTTCGCGACCTTGAAGGCAGAGCACGGGGAGCAGAGCATCCATGACTTCAAGGGCATTACGTGTGTGTGCGGGCAGACAAAGAGAATCTTCGCATCGTGTCAGTTAGTACGTCGTTCTCGGAGTCTTCCAAGTTATTGAAAAGGAATTTATAATTCCTCTTGGCCTGTACGCTCTACCCTGGCGTAATCCACCAAAAGTGACGTCGTCACCTTCTGTCCACTAGCGTGATTTGCGTCGAATTTACGCCCGCCGCTACGTTGTAGAAGGAGTGGAGTACATCAACCAGGACCATTCAGTGCACACGTGGAACATTTGATCGGAACAACGCGTAGCGTATAAAAATAATAAAAATTAAAAGCGAAGCGTCGTATCGCAATTAAATTTAAGTTTATCCTCCATTAGTAGAACGTATATTTTTTTTTCTTCCTCCTAGAGGAAGCTTTGTAATAGTAAAATTTTCAGTTTCGCTAAAACTTCTTAGAAACACATGTTTTTAGATGTTTGAAGTTCGAATTACGTGTTTTCAGGAAATGTCCGTATAGATGTGTGTGTGTTTTTTTTTGCTCTCTTGGAGAAAGAGGTATTAGGGAAAATCTTAGAAAGACCATAGCGTGAATTTGCTTATGGGGTCATCGAAACAGCCCCATCCGTAATGTCAGCCGTCTGTCAGATTCACACCGACTAAACCCATCCTTCTTACGGCCAGGTGAAAAAACACCTGTCCGTCTGAAGGATAGCCCTCTTTGCCTTTATCGACTCTCAGTAAAGGTGCCTGGCTCCATCTTCTGTGCTTTATATCCCCGCGGTAAAACCGTTAAGCATTGTTTCGCGGGAAGCGAACGGCTTTAGCTCTCTTCTATTTGATGTGGTCGTCATCCATTCACCTGTTCTTCGATCTTCCTAGGATCTTTGTTCTTTTTTCTTTGCCGTGTCCAGGGCACGCCAGAATACGTTGCAGCCGCCGGAGCCAGCTACATGATTGCAGCCTTCTTCCTTTTGTCCATCTTCTTTGCCTACTCCATTACACTCATTCTTCCAATGTATTAAGCCTAAGCACTTGTGGCACCGCACTACCTTTACTCGTTTCCTAATCCTGCAACTTACAAGGTCCACGTGGATGTGTCCTATTTCTAGGAGCTCCTCGGCCTGTCTCTCGCTGAGAATCACTGTGGCCATTCTAAGGCCACTCGTGTTGGGCTCTAATAGAATCACCCTTCTGCCGGTGTCCGGCTTTCTGAGGGCTCCTCCTATTGCTTCTCTCACCTCTTCTTCCGTTGCTTCCGAGTCCATGTCCCTTATTTCTAGGGTGGTCTTCCGTTCTTCCTTTTTTACCTGTCCAAGGCCCAGCACTACTTTTTCTACTTCCGCAGTGAACGCTGTCCTGTCAGACCCTTTCCCTAGCTTGAGGTGGAGATCTCCACTTCTTGTTTGTTTGACTCTCAGCACCATCGTTCCAGTCGTGTCCGGGTTTACTTCCTTTCAGATTTTTCCTAGGACTTCCGCATACGTCTTATTTTGCCCCTCTTTAACTAATAGTCCTTCTGAACGCTTGTTTTTGTTGGGTCTGGCTTTCGCCAGTGGCTCTGATGCATTGTGAGGGGCTCTCGAGGCGAGAGGCTCACGTTGCATCACCGCTTTCTCCTGTCGTTGTCTCTTCCTTGCTTGCTTTTCTTCGCTCTTTTCTTCAGGGCTATTAGCCGGGCTTCTCCTTGACTGGAACTCTTGTTCCCGGCACTGGCTAAGACCGCGTCCTTAAGGAGCCGTCCTCGTGCGCCTCTCCTTGCATTATCTCGTGTTACGTGCCACATTTGGTAGTCGTCTACGTCACCTTCATAGCGTCTATCTTTATTATTTCCTTCCTCGTGCTTTTTCCTTAACTGGATTATTAGAACATTAAGTTGTTTAGCACGTTCTGCGGTGCGTTTTACGTCCTTCGGTGCTGACTGACATTCCTCGATAAGCTCATCCACTTCCTTTTCTAGCTTTTTTATATAGTCCACTTCTTTCTTGCGAACTTCTATGGTTTCTTGTCAAGCTTTTTTGTAATCTGCTATTTGTGCCATTGACGAGGTGCTGTCCATGCTCCTAGCACTGGCAATGCTCGCTAAACTCTCCATACTCGTCGTTCTTGATCCCAGAGATTCTCCTACGAAGTTCCGGCACCTTTAAGAAGGACTTACTTTTTTTATCTATCTTTTCTAGCTCTTCCAACGCCTTCGCGAGGCCCGTTTTAATCGGCCCGTGCACGTTAGTTCTACCCTCGGCCTACTCGATTGTTGTCCTGATTGTATCCTTCAGGGCCGCTAAGTGGTCATCTTGTTGTCTTGGTTTGGGGGTTGGGAACCTCGATGTTGTTGGTTCTGGCGCCTTTAGTAGGTCCTGCTTATTATTCGCTTTCATTTTCTTTTCCTCCTTGCCTCCCCTACGCACGTGCGCCGCTTAAAACGTTCCGCCGCTCCCCAGCCACCTGCGTTGTCCCCTGCCTCGCATCCCATCCCGGGCATCCTCCGCCAGTCATGGTGGCCTCGGCAAGGCCCCCCCTGACCCCAGCAGGGCCCTGTTCCGGATGCCATCCGGCACTACTACGGCCAAGAAGATTTTCGCCGGTTGATAAGGCAGCCAGGTCCTGTTGGCTAGACGGACCCGAGCCCCTGTACTATCCGGCAGCCTGGGAGCACCAGCAACCCAGTTTTCGAGCTGTACCCTCCGTGCTCAGGCTTAAGAGCCCAGCCCGGAAGACTGAGCAAGGCGCAAGCGGCCAAGAGAGACGGCAGTCAGGCCGCCCAGTCACACGGCGCACCGTAGCTTGGGTACCTCAGGGTCGCAATTCCTGTGGAGCGTGGAGACCGAGGTCCACGGCACTTCCCCTAAGGTCGCAGGGAACAGTCCTCCAGTCGCACACGAGGCGACCTTTGTACTGCCCTGCTTGCTTAATTATTAAATTGAATTACTTAATTTTTAGTTATCATTCAATCTTTAACTCATAAGTGCGTGCACACTATCAATCGCTACTAAGCTCGTCTCCCTCTAATTATTCAGCGAGATATTCGCTATAAAACTGCGTTCTATCGTTCAACAATAAAGCAACAAATTCGTTTACATCTAGTTTTTGCACGTACAACTACGCCGATATTTGTGCGGCGGATTTCGTATTCAACATTTACTTATTTACTTAATAATAAACGCATACTCTTACTCAGCATAAAGAAAAGAATGGTGTTTTATTGTGTATACATGATACCCTTATCCTTGACCTCAAGTTCTCAACATTAAGCTAGTTCACTCGAAATTCGTTATTATCGACTCACGTATATATAGAATCTTATTAATTAGCCTCACGATAAACTATTCATGAAATTTCCTATAATCGAGTCAATCTAAACTTGCAAATACCGACCTTGCATAACACTCGGCTTCACTGGAAGAGAGCAAGCAGTCGTTGGTGACAATGGCGAGCTGTCCACTTTTAGGCCCCTCAACATCGGAGTGTCGCAGGGCTCCGTTCTAGGACCCTTACTATTTTCGCCAAACATCAATGACATCGGTTTCGACTCCGACTTTTCGCACCTAATCTACGCTGATAACTCGAAAATCTACAGCCAATGCCACCTTAAGGAGCTGGATTCTTTTTCTGTGAAGTTCAGTGCTAACGCCGATAGAATTAGGCGCTGCGCTGAACAAAACATTTTAAAACTCAATGTCTTCAAAACACAGGCGATCGTTCTGGGCTCCTCCTACTATATCAACGCATTACCATCTAAAACACATACTTAAACATAGAGGAAGCTTGGGTCGAGTAGGAGTCATCGGTGCTCAGCTTGGGAGTTGTGTTCGACTCTAAACTAACGTGGGAAGAGCATGTCACACAATTGTGTAGGCGGGCTCACTCATTGATGTACAGACTATTTTTTTTCAGATAGAATACTAATCATGGACTAAGCGAGCATCTGGTGCGAACTCTCCTATACCCCATAATTGACTCCCCATATTGCTCATTAAGATACTGTGACCTAACGCAAAAACTTGACTCAAAACTACAAAGACTGATCAATACAGGCATTCACTACATCCATGGTGAGAGAAGGGATGAGCACATCACACCTTACAGGCGCGAGTTGCGATGGCTTACCACCGCTGACGTTAGAATTACTTTGGGACATGCTTCTTAAGTGGACAAATACACCTTAAAATGTCAAAAAATAAAAAAATTGAGGATTTTTATTTATTATTATGTTCAATTGTATGACAGAAATCATGATTTTCATTTTTACAGCTTTCACGTGTGGATACACGTCACGGGTGTCTAATTACTATAAGAAGAAGAGTAGAAGAGTGCAATGTCGTGGCGCGACGACAGAAGGTCTGCCTTGCAAGAAGGAGGTCCTCGGTTCAAACCCGGGGTCCGTCACTTTTTCGTTGCACTCTTCACTCGTAACACAGCTACCAAAGTGTGCATGCTGGCGGTGACGTCAGCGGCCCGATGTTACCTTTTGTTGTCGATACCGACGCTTTAATGATATCATCGAGATGCTGGCCACGAGATTTTAAGAGAGCGGTGGTAAGAGAGCGGTCGTAAAAGAGTGGTCAAGAACGATGAAGTCATCAACGCTGGCGTTGTTGAGCACGCGATCCCCGATCGATAGGTTGCGTCTCGATGCTGGCGGTCAATTACCCGATGTTAACTTTACCGACGACTTGCTTCTTTACCGTTATGCATTTTCTAGGTGAAAAAAAGAAAAAAAGATATCGTTGGCTATGCATGGGATTTGAACCGGGAACCTTGCGGTCGCCGGCCGGGCGTCTTACCGACTTACCTATTACGGGAGGGATGACTAGTATACAATCGAGTTAGCTCACTACTTAAATCTCTTATAACCCTCTTTTTCAGGCATAGAATAAGTATTTGTGGAAAAATTTCGTGAATACTGTTTCCAATCAGAAGATATTTCCTTCTTTTCCTTTTTCTTATCATTTTACGAATCAGGAAGAGGAGTATACCCCACACTACTAGGTGTTGGACCCATCGTGTAGATAGTACAAATGAGCGTGGTGTGAAAATTGTCTTGTATTTATAGGTGACGAGAGCCCCGACCATCGCTCTCATCTGTGAGGTTCAACTGTATAACATAACCTCTCCATAAATATTTGTTCACTCCTACTCCATGGATGAACCTTGTCTCTTCAATGGCTTATCATTGCTCTCGCATGTATTTTTTCATAAGTCATACATTGTGAAGAGCACAGCTGGCTTTATAGGCGCCATTATGATGAGGACAAACGGTTACGAGTTGATCTTGTCTAGAGGTGAATATCCCATTTCCGAGATGTCGATTACGTTGAATTTGAAACGTTCCAACCACTAATTCTTCAAGGATCCCATTACTATTACTGCAGTAGAACCATGCAAGACTTCCCGAAGAATTTTTCCGATTTCCTGCATATTCGATTTCTTAAGATGACATGGTATACCATGATAATGATATTCCAACCATGTATTCTCTTGTTTATACTTTTCTGTGAGTCGACGCCATGGATAAGGCTGTTTGAAAAGTAGTACGATAGGTTCGATATCATCTCTTAGAGAAACTATAGATAACTCCTAGAGGATGAAGTCATTGCCGGGCTGCTTAAAGCCTTGCATGTCCACTAATTACTCCATCTCGGAATGACTCTGACTAGCAGCACGCTTTCCTTTATATCATATCCCCATTACTACTACCATCCCCACTACAAGCAGCGCAAAAGAGGGGGCTTGAATGCACGCGCATAGTAGTGCAAGAGTGGGGAGAGCGCTCTACTTGAAAGAGCATTGGGATGCAAGTTCAAATCTACATGAAATCGATTATTTTTCAATAATACAATGTGTGTTATGAAATAAATCAAACGAGTTTATTTACAACACCATTTGTGCAATTATACTGAACCATGCAATCATGTATAATTAAACAATAAGCAGAGGTTCCTGCGGGAAAATTATCTGTGGATTCAAATTCCAGCCGAACATCAACTGAAGCGTTTTTCAAAGCTTCGTTCTGCTTTGAACAATTGATGACTATGAGAGGTAGATAGCTGATGAAGTGTTGCTTTTTCAGCATAGGCTCAATACTCTTGTCATAGTATGCATATTGTAAGTTGGCATACATATCATAGAGCATAGCATACTGATTGCGTTCCATATCCAAATTTAGATTTCCATAAGGATAGTATTGTGAATTTAAGAAAAGTTTAACATTACTGATATTACAGTGATCGAAACTACTAGCATTAACTTCTTTCACTCCCTTCCTATTTGTTTGGAAGCCAAGGATCACGAAGCGTGGCTTTTCTAACTGATTAGATGTTTTGACAGTCCAAACAAGTCTAGCTGTAGTGGGAAGCAGTGGATATTCGTACAGCTCCCAACTACGAAAACTCATGTCGATCGATTTACCTTTCTGAATATGGCCAAGAATCCGAATTTTATGCTGATTAGATAATATGGCATGAGCCATTCAATTTTTATCAATTCAATTTTAAAATCTTCGCATTCCGCTGGATAATTTCCAGTTGCAGCCTTTGTAGGTGTTTGTATAACAGCATTTAAATAATTTCTCGATCTAGTGAGAATGAGTTCATGCTTCATGTTAATAACTAACTTACGATAGTCTTCAGTAAAACCAAGAATCATACTTAGAGTTATTGATATGTCAAAGTAGCCTTCACTATTAATAAAATTCTCTTTCTCCTCAACGTCGAGCCAACCGGCATTTTGTATAATAAGACTTTGACTGGGATTAATCGATACCTTGGGGTGAAGGTTTGGAGTGAGAAGACGGAGTGTAGAGTTGACAGTATATTTATTCGGATATCAGTTGGCTGGAGGTGCATCCGTCCAAGGTGATGGCAGTGACTCGACTGACTGGAAAGAGAACGTCGGAGCTCTTCTTGGGTCCGCAAGAGTGGGAAGCGGAGGGGTGGAGTGGTGGCGAGAGCCATCTATGGGATGGCTGGCCGGGCCAGGCCAGGGCGCGAATATTCAAATCCAACAATACCCATTCTTTCATGAGAGTAGTTAATCCAACATTTTTACATTTATCGATCTCTATAGAATTTATCTCATATCTTACTTCTTCATACATGTGGCAAATAGCATTGTTTACTAATTTAGTATTTGTCACGAGAGCACCATTAGCTTTAGTTAGTCTACCACATACATGAAGTGAACTAGCTGACGGCAAAAGACACAAGTCTTTATATTGCACCGAGATACGAATTTCATCACTATTATTGTAAGATGAAGCGTTGTAAGGTTGATGAGCATGAATCTCATAATGAGATATTGACTCATCGAATGTCACGGGTGACTGTATATTTAGAATTTCTTCCATTTTGGCAGCAGAAGAATATACACGTTATTTTCCACCAACTCTTAAGCCGAGGCTTTTTAGAAACTGAATGTTTTGCCGTGTTAGCGTTCTTAACGTTCGCGGACGACTGATGACTTTTCGACATTTTCGATGCCTTATATACCCGTGACCGTAAACGACACCCATTGTTTCAAATGTAATCTGACTGTTATTACTTTACCGCAAAAATTAACTAAGTGTCCGTCTTGATCAACTATACGAAGTTGAATTTGATCTATGCTTTTCACAGTGATTGGAAGATAAATAACTTGAGAAGGAACTTCAATAATCTTATAGCCTGGTGGCACTGCAGGGAAGAATTCGTGTATTGTATGCACTTTCTTACCGTTTATATAGGCACCGGTAGTGATGTTACACTCGACTCGTAGAGCGTTGACTTTGAGAATGGATACAATGGAGAATGGGTCAGAGTTATGAGAGACGTTTGATGAAAGAAGTCGTTGTGTGAAGCCTAGCAATTGACCTATTAAATCTTTTGGACGAAAATCAATTGTATGACTGCACTCTATTACACTGCGAAGAATATTGTTATTAGGCTTTTGGGAGAGTGGAAGGTATGAGTGAAAAGGCGTCGATGTTCGTTAGAAAACACAAACTTTATTCTTAACCAAAGTCTGGTGTCTGTGTGTTGTTACTCGTGTCGTGCCTCGAGCGGAACTATCCTTTTTCCCAGAGCGTGCTCTCTTGCTTCGGGCCTCGTTCCCCCCTCTTCTCCGGTCTCGGCCTATAGCCAGCGACGGCGGAGAAACGGACGTATCGATCTAACGGCACGTGCCATTATGGACGGTCATTAAAGGCCGTACCGTCATTAGAGGCCGGGCCATTCTGCGCATCCGATCGGCAATCGTTTTATTGGCCCTAGACGCTGGGGGAAAACCCAGGTGATTAAGTGCATCGCTTTATTGTGGGCCTAATAAAACGAACGCCGAGGACGGTTCCAAGATAATCCGCTCTGACTTGTTATTATCTATATCTATGTTTGGAATCGAATTGAAGGTTAATAGTTCAACCAATCCAAGAACGTACCTCTTATTCTATGAAAGTTCAATTGGTGGGAAAAATTGCGATTCAAGTATAGTAGATGTACCTGAAAGACTTAATGTTAATGAATCACTCATGATAGTCAAATTAATACTGTTTTCATGATCATTTTTTCACTTCTTTATATAGTCTCGAACTCAAGAAATCAAGACATAGATGCCCACAGTTAAATGTATCATAGTCCTGATGTCTTTCATAGTTATACTTTATTTGATCAACGCCCAAATATAGCATTAATTCTAGAGGTGGTTGAAGGTCACCAAAACTATCAAAGTACACAACTTCGCTACCTCTCTTTCGATATGCTACCCAACGTGTGCCAAGACCGGTAGCATCATTCAAATTAATAATAGCAGATTCATGATAATGTGGTCCATTGATAGAAAGGGCATTACGCATAAAGACACCTTGGAAGTATGGGATTTTCAAAATTTTAGCATACTTCATGAGGCCAATATTAGTAAGAGCTCTCTGAGGTAATCTTACGTCGACAATCTTTTTTTTTCTTAACCCATTTCCAGGCTTGAGACAAAGACCGAGCCCTGTTTTATGCGGTTTTAAATAGAGACCTTTACCAAGAGCTATATCTTCCATTTTTCTATTATGCCTCTGATATTCTTCGAGAGTGAGTCTAGCTGATTTAGCATCTTTAATAGCTTTCGCAATTCCAGCAGCTCCTCCTGCGATAGCACCTGTCGCACTTAAACCAGCGAATATAGGTATAAGGAATGAGGAATAAGTAAAAGGTATAAGGAATGGTAAGAAGCCTTCTACTTTCGATGGAACTAGTAGAATACAAGGAATACCAATGTTTCGTTTACCACCAGCCCTTTGACTGAGTTTCGAGCTCCTTTTAATGCTGACAGAATGACTTTACGAGCACATTTGCTGGGAACGATTGATTTCGATGCAGCTTTTACTAACTTCTTAAATGGAACACCCATTCCAAATGTAGACTTTAATGGCACTTGTAACAGCAAAAGCAGCTGCTTTTTCTTTAACCCCCGAATCTTTCGAGACAACTCTTTGCCAAGCTTTATGGGCGAGGACTCTATCAGCAGCGTTCCTGGCTTCGATGTTTTCTCGATTCTGATAATAAACTATATCGTGTTGCTTCCAGGCAACGTCTAGAGGATTAATACCCGGATCACCACGAGCTAATCGTTTAGTAAGTTTAGTACCTGGTCCATAGTATTTATAACCTGGTAAATGAAGTTCAATTGGAAGATTATTGGTCTATCGATTAACAAGTCCTCGTCCTCAACGTTTGTAAACGATCATTTCACTTTAAAGGTTAAATAACAACTAATAACGAGAGTACAAATACCAGCTCTATTTACAGTCTCACGACAGTTGTAATGCAGATCTCTCTATACAAACATGTTTAAGAAACAGTATGTTAAGCTTCCAATGGTAAACGTTGGTACTATTGCGGACCTACTTATTGCAAGACAGCCCAAAATTTATGATCAAACTGATTTACAGAATTATCGAAGTATTCTGGAAGCAACAAGTGCTCACAAAAAATAATATTTAAGCACAGAACCGATTCGAGTTCATAATAGTAGAAAGTATAGCGACATTATTTATCCTATGTTTACTGAGAAAAGCGGAAAAGGATTACCTCGTTATAAAATTGCTAGAAGAGATACTCAAATGGATTATGTGTACTGGGATGATCCAAACGAATTAGTTGATCGTTTACGCTGACTTATCGGTGAACGATCAGCTGGTAATCCTAGTCATGTGAGTGAGATTCATTAAATCATAGAAGAACTTCGCGGAGGAGGGTATATATTAGGGTGGTTCAAAATTTCCCGACTTTCGAGTTTTCAATTTGTAACCCATCGAAAAGCTTAAATACATAAAAAAAATTAAGTAGCTGCAAGAAGGGCGCTGTGCGATGAATTTTAAAGGTCTCTACCTCCGAAAGAAAATCGTTATTTCTGGTTTTTTTCAGTATTTCTGTTCTTTTTTCGATTTTTGCTATTAAAGCTATATAAAAGTTTTCTTAGGTTATCACAAGTGTTTTGCTTCCTCCTCAAGAGGAAGCTTTGTAATAGTAAAATTTTCAGTTTTGCTAATACTTCGTGGAAACGCATTTGGAGGTGTTTGGAGTACGAATCATACGTTTTTAGAAAATGTCCGTGCGGATGGCTGTGTGTGTGTGTGTGTGTGTGTGTGTGTGTGTGTGTGTGTGTGTGTGTGTGTGTGTGTGTGTGTGTGTATGTACGTATACCGCCATAATTTTGGAACCATGCGACGGATCGTAATAAAATTTGACATGCATATATTTTTTCTAATTCTGAATTTAGGTCATTTTTTGTTTTATGATTCTGACCATTTTATGGCCATATTATAGCCATTTTTCTATTTTTGAAAAAATATTTTTGCTTTTTTATAATGATATGATTTATACAATATATTCAACAATAGTGTATCTAAAAGAACATAAATTTGTCTACTTTTTCATGCAAGATTTTCTAGTTTGACTAATCTGTTCATTTTTTATGATATAAAAGGTAATTTTTCGATAAACATATATAACTCAAAAAATAAATAGTTAAATGTTTTGAAAGAAATTCCATTGACAATAAAAAACCACGATAATCTACTAGTCTGTAAAATTTTAGGCAATTTTGGCGACTAGTTTTTGAGATAAAATAACACTAAAACAAAAATGGTTTTTTTATGTCGTACGATTACGAAGTAAACGAGGGTTTAAATGAGTGCAATTTTAGCGAAAAGATTGATCTTTGATACACTTCGGTAGTTTGCCTTTTAGCTTCATGAAACCTTTTAGTTTAATAAGATATTAAGATTCAAATTCTTTTCAACTTCACCCTGTATACTCAGTTGGGACTGAACATTATCATTTTTGTTAAACGCCATATAATTGATAATGTAAAGCTAGTAATTTTGAGAGTTTCGGTGTTTTATAATAATGTCGCCGTGGTGTTTGTCTGTGTGTGTCTGTGTGTGTGTGTGTGTGTGGCGGTGCGTACGTATACTGGTTATAATTCTGGAACGTACGTGATCGAGCGTAAATAAGATTGCGACGTGCAATATGTTTCTGATTCTGAATCGAGTAAATTTTCTTTTAAGATTTAAACTTTTTAATGACCATTTCAGTGCCATTTTTCGATTTGAACAAATATTTTTGCTTTTATTATGCGATATGATTTACAATATATATCAACATAGCATGTAACCTAAAAGACTGCTAACCCAGCCACGTGACCACCAAGTTGAAAATATTTTCCCAGCGGCTTCCCCGACGCCGCGTCTCTCTCTCGTCTTGAGAGAGCTCGGGGCTTCAGTCCCGAGCGGCATCTCTGGTGAGGACCACTCTTCCAGGAGCTATGAATATAGAACAACTATTACGAGGGGTCTAAAAGGCGACTGTGGGAGTACTGAAATGAGCTTTTAAATTAATTAGGCGATTATGGGAATTAGAGAAACAATTTCAAAGGTACTGAAAGGCGGCTGTGGGTATGGTAGAAATCTATTGCAAATGTCAAAAAGCGCCTGTGGGAAACAGAAAACGATTACGATGGTCTAAAATGCGACTGTGGGAGTCTGAATGAAGCTTTAAAATTTTAAAAACGATTATGGGAGTATAGAAAAACAACGTCAAGGGTCTGAAAGGCGGCTGTGGGTATGTAGAAATCGTGAAAAATAATTTTTTTGTGAAAAAGTTATTTTTCACAAAAAAATGAATCCACCCGCAATTTTGTAACTTGCAGTTGTTAACGTTATTAACGATTCCGCAATTACTGGTATTTTTTTTATTACGATATATGTAAGTTATTTTAGGAGTTCACGGAGCTCTATCCTTTTGATATCCACCTTAACCCCGACTCCCATGATACCCCTCCCCTACAAGTGTCTTCCTAACCTATCCTTTTAGTATCGAATAGTAGCGAATATTTAAATCAAATAATGAGTTGATTGTCCGATGTAGTTATCTTCCACTAGCAGAATAGGAGGAAGCTAAGTGCCAATGACTTGGCAGCGGTTTTTTTTGGATATATTATATATGTTCCAGCCCACAGCTAACCGAGGACAAAATTTTACCCGTTCAAAATTGATCATTTTTGTAAATTTTGGACGAAAAATGCGGGCAATGCGACAATTCTCCGCTCGCCCATTCTTATTTCTTAGTCGGAACAGGTAAGGGCTCGTTTAGAAAAGAATTTGTACTACTATTATAACGGTGTGTAAACGAACCGAATATAAACGATCAGTGGCGCATCCACTGATCGACAAGTAAGCGAGAGGAAAAGAATGTAGCAGCTAGTTGCAGGCTTCTTGTAGGCTGTACGAAGCCAGGCCCGTAGCGCAGTTTGCTATACGTGCACGTCCTCGTGCACGTGAGCCCGCGGAGGCGTCGTGGATAATTTGGCTACGTAGCTAGTTCGCGAGATAGATTATGAGTGAATCGCACGGGAGTAGGCGGAGTCAGGAACAGAGTGACACAAGCCGAGTAATAGTAAAGTTTCTCTTTATATAAAGACTCAAAGATCAGTACAAGAACAGCGCGGAGTAAGAGAGACGGAGCAGAGCGATTAATGCCGAGAGAGAGAGTATTGCGATCGGGCAGGTACTTACAGTGGTGCTTCGTGAAGCTGGACACAGGCCTCGTGGCTTGGACCGGAACGGCGCAGGACGGAAGACCGGGGCTCGATGCTGGAGAGCAGGACGGGAGCCTCAAAGCCTCGTGTGTGGCCGGATGCAGCAGGAAGTCGAACGGCAAACCAAAGACACGCGACGCTGAACAGCCACAGGATAATTCCAGCGACACACGGGGATTCCGGTCACGGACGCAGCAGCAGTCCTCTAAACTATCAACGCACGCACGGACCTATTAAGCACGGAATCGAGGAGGCAGTACCGGCACGACTGTACTGTATGACGATCAACTCCTAAGTGTCGCGGCGCGAGACGCGACCGCGTGAACAGTCTAGTTTTTCTATCTCTCTCTCTCTCTCTCTCTCTCTCTCTCTCAGACGGCGCCACACACACATACACACAGCGCGCGGCTCTCTCTCTCTGTGTGTGTTATGGCTGTCTGTTCCGCTCACTTACCTGTTGCTGAAAAGGAATGTTATACACAAGAATATTTACATAGATAATGTTTATTATATCGTGATCATATAATATAGGGGAGAGAGGGACGTAACGAGTGCACACAAGGCAACTCGTTATACTATTTACTGAAAAAATGCGAGAGAATGCGGGATATAATATGTTTGAAACGCCGAACAATTGATTCTATTCATTTTGTAACCATCAATGGTACTGTATTTATATATATTTGTGTTTTTTTTTGTTTGATTTTCTACGAATTAGTTTATTCCATTCATCAAAGAGCTTTCTTACTTTGATGGTTACGTGCCCAATATACCTAAATTTAATTAGACGTAACTAATGAAGAACTTGATAATATAGTTATTGTGAATTATTGTATCGCATAATAAATTACCTCAAAGATATATTAAATGTTGTCCAAAGATTTATCAAACTTTTTGCTACAATAATAGAGATGTTCTTAATTGTATTTTTGTTTTTTTTGATAAATGATAATATAATAATAATAATAATAATAATAATAATAATTTTATTGCCTTTAACTTTGGTTATTACAATACTTCTTATAAAAATATATAATCATAATATTTCTATACACTATCGCATTGTGTTCTTTGTACCATATTTTATCTTTCTTTTGAACACTTCTTAGGCTTAAATTTCATTCATTTTCACTAAAACACTATTAAGTCTTGCTCTTTTTTCTTTCTTCTTGCCTCTCTCTCTCCCTTCTATTTTCTTTATCCTTCCCTCCTCCTCTTTCCATTCGAACTCTTTTCCTTCCACTTTCACTCTAAAGTTTTCTCCTCTGTAGATTTTCCCTCCTCTTTTTGCCTCCTCTATTCTTCTTTCTCTTTCTGCCATTACCTCTCTCCTAGCTTTCCTCTCCTCCCAGTTTATTCATTTTTCCATCCTTATCTCTCCCTCTCCGTTTACCCTTTCTCTCTCCTTCCAGATCTTCTCCATGTCCTTTTTTTCTTTAAAAATTACCTTTTTCGTCTCCTCGTTGTAGGTGTCCTCTACTTCCCTCTCTGTCCCTTCTAGGAAGCCCTCCAGCCAGTCGTGGAGTTCCTTATCCTCATTCCATCTCGCCCCTTTGTGGATGATTATCCCCCTCTCGTACACCTTGGGACGTTCCTCTTGTGCCCTTTTTCTTTTGCTTGCACTCACCAGTGCGACCACGCTTTTAATTTTCTTCTCCTCTTCTCTGCCCTTCTTCTCCTTTTCCCTTCTCTGTCTTGCTTTTACTTTCTTGGCTATTTCCCTTATCTCTCCTATTATCCTGTTTATCTTCTCTCTCTCTCTCTCTCTCTCTCTCTCTCTCTCTCTCTCTCTCTCTCTTTTTCTCTCTCTTCTTTCCTCTTTGATTTTTCCTTTCAAAATCTCAACGTCGCCTTCTAGGTCGGTCATCTTCCTCTCCGCTGCTTCTCTCTTCCCCCTTTCTATCTGCAATTTCACTTTCCACTTCTTCATCTCTCTCAGCTCTCTCTCCATTCTTCTCTCCGCGCTTGACTTCTCACTTTTTAACCTTCCTCTCCTATCTCTCCTGCTGCACTTCTCTCTTTTCCTTGCTCTACTTTTCCTTTTTCTCTGCTGTATTTTCTAACCTCCACTTTCGTTTTGACCAGCACGCGTGCTACCTCTCGTTCCCTTTCCTGATTTTCTTCCTCGTTCCTCTCTGCTCTACCTTATCGATCTTTCCTGGGTAATTCCTTGTTCCTTGTTCCTTTCCTAGGACCTTTTCCCTTTGTTCCTCAATGAGTTTAAGCGCGCCTTTTTTGAACAACTTACTTGCTCTTCTTCTCTCTCATTCTTCGTCTCTTGCATTTTTCTTGTTTTTCCTTTTCCAAATAATTTTATTTATTTTACATCCGCACACTTCTTGCCATTTCCTTCCTGCTATTTTCATCTCTTCACATTCTTCAAACACATGTTTCAGCGTTTCTTCTTCTTTTCCACACATCCTACATTTTCTCTCTTCTTCCGATTTCCAGTATTTATTTTCTTTTATCTCGCTTCCTAGTCTGAACCTGGCCGTGATCCCTAGCGATCCTCTTCTGTGTTCTCCTACGTCTGATAGATACTGCGGTATTTCTCCTTGTTCTTTCAGTATTTCCTCTAACTCGCTAGCATATCTCGACTCCCTCATTTCCTCACTCCATTTCTGCCTGTGTGTCCTTCTTTACTCTTGCGTTCTCCTCTTCCATCCTTTCATCCAAAAAACTTACAGTTTCTGACACGTACAATAAGATCATCTATCTTTGGAAAAGGTTGACTTTCTGGAACTATTATTTTGTTCAACCCTGTAAGATCAACGCACAAGCGTGATTTTTTTCCTTCTTCTTTCTTGAAAACCATGGTTACAGGAGCTGCAAAAGGACTGCTTGACTCCTCTATTA
The DNA here is from genome assembly GCA_012977825.3 of Pteromalus puparum. Classification (NCBI taxonomy): domain Eukaryota; kingdom Metazoa; phylum Arthropoda; class Insecta; order Hymenoptera; family Pteromalidae; genus Pteromalus; species Pteromalus puparum. Next base: position 26,986,531 of record CM053168.1, on the reverse strand, counting down.
AGCCCGCTTTTAACAACTCATTCACTTGTTAGGAGCGTCCGTGGGTTCGATTCCCGGTGAGGTCAGCTTGGATTTTTTCTGAGTTGTTTTCAGCGGGAAAAGTACCCAAGACTCCGGCTGTTTCGAGGTAGGTTTTTCCCCGGAATTTTCCTTCAGAGTAATTCCGGGTTTTCCCTACCTCACAGGCGTAAGCCTGGGCGAATGCGAAACAGTGGTAGGGACAATAGGTAAAGGCAGGAATTAGGTAGCCAACCCGATGCATTAGGCAGGGAGCGCCGGCCTTACCGGCGTGGAGCTGGTCTAATACGGGGACCTTCTCGGGGGAAAGCTACACTGAGAGAAGGACCCGATGCCCTCTCGGGGGCACAGAGTGCTGGCTTAACCAGCAAGGTGTGTGTCTGAAAATATGGTCCTCGCCGGAGAAGTCTCTTAGAGTGGAAAAAATAATAGGGATACAGTGAGGTAAAAATCGAGGTATAGGATTGGGCACTACTTCCACACAAAGGTGGTGGAAGGCCCCCGGCAGCTGGGCCTAATTGGCCGCGCCGGTAATGGAGACCAAAAAAAAAAAAATAACATTACATCCTAATAATAAATTAATAACCTCAGAACAAATTGATAAGTTTATATCCGCTGAAATAATTTCAGATAATGAAAAACTTAAAAAATTGATTATTAAACATATGCTTCATGGACCTCACAATGAAACAAGCCCGTGTCTTCAAAATCCAGAACATAAATGTACAAAACGATTTCCAAAACCTTTTGCTNCATTTTGACAAAGCTTGAATTTTTTTATTAAGTCTAATCCTAATAGAAATTCACAATCAATTACACCTTCTTTAACAATGAAAAACTGAAAATCCTCTTCTAAATTGCAAATTTTAATTCTCAATATTACAACGCCCTCCGTTTTCGCCATTCCGGCTAAACCCTTAATAGTATCTCTCCCACTTGTTAATTGTTTAATATTTCTTTTATCATTCAAAAATGCACTACTAACCAAAGAAATATCGGAACCAGAATCATATAGACCAATTGCTGGACATCCATTTGCAAAAAGCTTTACTTTAATAAGTGGGAGAACTATTCGTTTTTTTGCATCTTCATGACTTGCTACTACTTCCTGTATTTCATTATTATTTGTAACCTTAATGTTTTCATTTTTTAATTGTTTAATTTTCCTATCTTTATTGCGGCATACACTTTCTAAATGAAATCTATTTTTAAAACCTAAATTATCACAAATACTACATAGTCTTTTTTCACTTCCAATTCTCTTGTTTAAATTATCATTTTTCGAGTCGTTGATTTTACCTAATTGTTTTAATTTTGCCATTAAATTTTCTATATTTATAATAGCTTTCCTATCTAACTTATTTTGGATATAATTTGGTAAGCTAATCACAATCATGTTTATCTGTGTGTTTATAGACAAGCTGTCATCCAATTTTAACAATAATTTTCTTTTCTTTAACGCATATTCACATAACGAACCATTATAAAACTTAAAATTATAGGCATACGATATATCTGTCCAGGACTGTGCAGAGAAAGTGTCAATAAATGCATTATTCCATGCCTCTCAATTTAACAAAGAGTTTTGCTTTACAAATACATTTTACCAATCTAATGCAGATTTTTCTAAAAATAATCTTAATACTTCAGCATGTTTATTTTGGGCAATTCCCACTCTATCACACTCCTGCACAAATAACCTTATCCAAACACTCGCATTTATATTTTCACCGTTAAACTTTTCAATCACTATATCTTTTACTAGAGAACTTGTTTTCCTTTCAGATGCTATAGTTGACTCTCTGTTTACATTTGATTCTTGAACTGTAGTAATCTCTTCCAAATATTCGTCGTATAAAACAACATTACCTTTTGTATCCAAGTAAATTTTCTTAAGTTCGTCAGATAAGGTCAACACCACATTTCGAAATTTATTGCGAACTTTTAAACTCTTCACGACATTTTTAACAATTGAATTTTCATAAATCTGTTTATGTTGAGCATTTGTCTGCTTATCTACTGGAAACAAAAAACTTTCCTCTCGACCAAGCAGCTGAATTCTCTTCACTTTACTACAGTACTTTTCGAATCTGTGCCAGCCTCCGAGACAAAATAAAACTTTGCTTTAATCTCCATTGTATAGATTGGATCCTCCATCTACTTATGTCCTTGCCTCTTCCCTTACATTCTCCTCTTTCTCCTTTTGTCTTCAAAAGTCTCCAACATTCTCGTAGTATCGTGTTTTCCTTTGCTTTGCTCAGCTTTCCTTCATATTTTATTGCTCTTTTCCTCGCTCTGGTCTCCAGCTTGAACCGTTTTGTCTCCCAGTGTATCACGTGCACCGGAGTTGTTCTCTCTAACTTCAATACCCACTTTATGTATCTTCTTTGCACCTTCTCCAGTTCTTCTTGGCACTTCCATCCCCATATCTCCGCTCCGTACTCCATCACACTCTGTACCAACGCCTCAAACAACCTCATTCTCATTTTCCAGTTTTCTCTGAATGTTGATTCGCCTATTCCCCATACTGTGCTTATCAGCGAGCTCGCCTTCTCCTTCATCTTCTTAATCTGCTCTTCTTCTTTACCGTTTTCTTTCATTGTATATCCCAGATATTTGGATTTTTCCACCACTTCTATCTCCTCTCCTTCCCACTTAAAGCTCTCTTCCTTCTTCCTCCTTCCACCATTTTTGAAGATCATGATTTTTGTTTTCTCAGTATTCAACTTCAACCCTTTTCTTTCTATTACCTTTTTGAATTTTCTCAGCATTTGCTTCAGTCCTCCTGCGTTTGTAGCCAATAACACTACGTCGTCCGCGAATGATGTTGACCATATTTTCCTTCTCCCTGTTACTATCCCTCCTTCCTGTACCTTGCTCACCTCTCCAAGTCCGCCATTGCTACATTGAATAGTAGCGGGCTTAGCGGGCATCGTTGCCTCACTCCTTTCTGTGTTTCGAAGCTGTCTGCCGTCCTCTCTCCTATCTCCACTTCACATTCCGTTCCTTCACAAATTTCCTTTACCCTTTCTCTTATCTTCCTGCTCACTTCCAGCTTTCTCATCATTCTGCATATCTCATCTCTCCTTACCTTGTCGAACCCTGCCCTAATGTCTGCAAAGCATGCGAATACCTTTCCTCCTATCTTCCTTAATTCCAGTTCTACAGCTTTGCTTACCACATATATCGCGCCCGTCGTGCCTCTCCCCTTTCTGAACCCCATCTGTGTATCGCTGAGTCTCTCCTCCTCCACCAGTTTGCTCTCCATCCTTCCTCTTATGAGTTCCGCATATATCTTGTATCCCGTGTCCATCAGTGTTATCCCTCTATAGTTTTTGCATTCTCCTTTGTCTCCTTTTTTGTAGATTGGTGTTATTATCCCTTTCTTCCATTCCTTCGGTAATCCTTCACTGTTCCATATATTACCTAGTATATCTGTAAGTTCGTCCAACAGCCATTCTTCCCCGTATTTCCACGCCTCATTCTGAATTCCGTCTCCTCCTGGTGCTTTCTTCTCTTTCATTTTCCTTATTATCTTTCTCACTTCCTCTCTGTCAATACCATTTTCTTCGCCGGTCCTTCTCCTCGTTCTTCCTTCTCTCCTAGTTGTAATTTGAAAAAATCTATCCACTTCGCATCCTCTATCCCTCTATCTACTTTCACCCTCTTCCCTTTCCTCCTTTTTTTCACCATGCTCCAAAACTTCCTCCCTGTCCGATCCTCTCTCGCTTCATCGATCTCTCTTCTGAGTCCTGTCTCTTTTTTCCTCCTGTAGAGGTTCCTTAGGTCTTTTTTCATTTGCAGGTATCTTTTGTTGCTCCTATTCCCTATCTTAAGTCTTCCCTTTTCTCTCTTCATTTCCGCCTTCATCTTCCTACATTGTTCGTCCCACCATCCTCCTTTCTTTTTCCTCTTTTTCTTGTCTTTTCTGGTCTGCATCGCGTTCCTAACTTTTATTTATAGATCCATCCAGTTCCTCGCCTCCCCCCCCCCTTTCTAGCCACTTCCTATATTCTTTTATCGCCCTTTCCGTCCAGGCTGTCCTGCACTCTTCCTGCTCTTTTTCCTCGGCCTCTCTTTCCATGGCTATATCTGTCTCTAAAGCCCCGTGGTCTGATTCATGCTTATCCCTGATTCTCATGGATTTTATTTTCCTTCTTTCTTCCTCGTTTGTTATCCCATAGTCTATTACCGAGCTCCCCATACCCCCTATATACGTAAATTCGCCCTCTTCCTCCCCTTCTATGTTTCCATTAAAGATGCACATTCCCAACTCTCTAATCCTATCCAGAAGTTCCCCTCCTTCCTTGTTTAAGGTCCCATCTTTGGATACCCTTCTCTCCTCGTTTCTCTCCTCGTCCCATCCGCCCCCCTCCGCGCCCGTTCTCGCGTTCATATCCCCACACCATAGAATTTTCCCCCCTTCTACTCCCTCGACTAGTTCTTCCATCTCTTCACAGTTTTTCCTTCTCTCCTCCCTAATATAGGTTGTACCTATCCACCATTTGTCTCCGTTTATCTGTATCTTTCCTCCTATGAATTTGCCTGAGCTACTTTTTAACCACTCTACCTTATCTCCCTTATTTGCCACCTTTACTGCCATTACCATTCCCCCTTTGAGCCTGCCTCTGTGTCCCCCTCTTTTCGCTTCTCTTACCTCGACTTCGTACCCTTGTAATATTTTCTTTATTTTTCCCTCTTTTTCCTTTTCCATCCATGTTTCTTGAAGACATATGACATTGAAGCATTTTATGAACCTCCATCCTTCCTCTTCTATCCCTTGCAGTCCTGCCACGTCCCAGCTTACCACATTCACGCTTTCCTTTGGTCTCTCCGTTTCATCCTTTTTCCTTTCTTCTCTTTGCTCCTTCTCATTCCTGGTATCTCCGAAAGAACTTCCCCTCTCTCTCATTCCACCCATATTCCTTCTCATCTATCATCAGCCTATTTCTCCCCATTTTTACCACATGGCCTTTTTTTCTCCACTCTTTCACCGTTTCAATCATCTTCTCTCTTGTTCTCCTCTCCTTCCATGTTGTGTTGTGGTCAATATAAATCCTGGTTCCCTTCAGCTTCTTTTTTGCTTCCATTATTTTTTCTTTCTCCTCTCTATCTCTGGTTTTGTTTCCGCCTCTGATGCGCCATACGCTCCTTAGCTCCACGTCCACCCCTAGTTGCTCCCATATCCAACACTCCAATTTTTGCTTGTCCCACTCTTCCTCTTCTAGACCTATCCACACCACGTTGTTTCTTTTCCTTTCTCTTTCTCCCTCCTCTATTCTCCATTCGAGCTCTTTCATCGAGGCGCTTTTTGGATCTTTTCCTCTATGTCCTTCGCCTTTTCCTCTAATTCCATTTTCAGCTTCTCTCTTTCCTCCCCTTCTTTCTCTGCCTCTCTCCTTAATCTCTCCTCCATCTTAATCCTCTCCCCTCTCTTCTCTTCCAGCTGTTTTTTCGGCTCTTTCAGCTCCATATTGATCTTTTCCTTCATCTCCTTCCATTTTTTCTCCCATTTCCTTTCCCACTCTTCCATCAACTCTCTCCTTTCTCTTCCTTCCTCCGTCATCATCTTGCACATCTGGTCCAACGTCTGTTGCATTTTATCCATGTCTTCCTCTTCTTTCTCTGCCTTATCTTTTACTTCTTTCTCTTCTTCACTACCCGCTTTTTTCTCTCGGCTGCTCTCTCCTCTTCTCTCTTTGACTCCTCTTTTTTCTCCTTCTTCTTCTTGTCTTCCTCCTCTGGGCTTCTTTCTTTTCTTTTCCCACCTCTTGATTCTTCTAACCTGAAGCTTTCCTCTAGGTTCAGCGGTTTAACCTTTGTTTTCCTCTTCCTCTATCTCCTTTTGCCGAACTTCCTCTTCCTCTCCCTGAATGAACTCCCTCTTGAACCGATTCAAATCCTCGCGGGGTTCCGTATTCCTTATTCCTCTCGTCCACCTTAGCCCCGATGATTTCCTCAATCTTATTTGTGCTGCGGTTCATATAAAAACCGCTGCCAATTCTTTGGCACGCAGCTTCCTTCAACCTTATGTATCGCTTTAATATCTAAATTGTTTTTACTTCATATCTAATTCTATAAAGTTTTTATGCTTTTTCGTTTGATGGATAAAATTATTTCGAAATAATTATATTACATAATCAATGCGTAACTGAAAATATTGTTTTTAACGATTTAATAAAACAAAAAACAGAAAAAAACTAGCCGATAATCATGATGTTTTAACGAAAAGTTCAAAATTTAGTTTCCGAGATATAATGATAAGGATATAGTTCGCGGAACGTATCTAAAATCACCAGTGATCGAAAAATCGCCATGAATGTACGCACATGCATAACTGAAAATCTTATTTTTAACGAATTAATAAAAAAAAACTGCAAAAAACGAGTCTAAGTATAGATTAAAATCCATTAATGGAAACTGAGATCGAAACGATACAGTTTTCAGTTATATAGAGTATACAGGGTAAGAAAACAAAATTTTGAAGCTTAATATCTTTAAAACTAACTGGTATCATAAACAACCCAAAGAAAGAGATAAAGGTGCTATATAATGCTAACTAAATCCAAAATTTTAAATTGATTATTGCCTTTTTACTCCAGTTATCGCATCACGTAGAAAAAACGACTCATAGTATACAGGGTGAAAAAACAAAAGTTTGAAGCTCAATATCTTTGAAACTAACTGGTTTTATAAAAATCCCAAAGAAAGGGATCATTGTGCTATATAATGCTAACTAAATCCAAAATTTGAACTTGATTATTGCCTTTTTACTCCAGTTATCGCGTCACGTAGAAAAACGATTTTTTTCAGTTTTTGATGTTTTTCTCAGGATCTGCCCCATGAAATGACTTAAAATTTAAGTGGTATATAGTTCTAATTACCTTCAATAATCATATATTTTTTTAGAATGATTCGCTATTTAGTTTTTGAGTTATAACGATTTAAAAAAATTGCACTGTATGGTGTATAATAAAAGAACGACGAACGATAATATAAATTTTTCACGGTAAAAACATAGGCAATTTTATTCTCTTTCAGGTACATATTAAGCAATTTACTTTTATTAACTTTTCCGATAACTTTGTTGGCAAAAACTGAAATCTCAAAACTAAAAAATCACTATAAACAATGCGTATATAAATTGTAAAAACGGACTTTCGTCCCACTATCTTCTAGCAAAAACAAAGAAAATGAGACTTGGTGGGTTAAAATCCACCAAGTAGAAGCTGAGAAACAGGCGTATACATACGCACACACACACACACACACACACACACACACATACATCCGTACGGACATTTTCTAAAAACACCATTTTTCGATTAAAAATTCATCAAAACACACTTTCCACATGTTTTTACACAAACTCAAAAAATTACTATTACAAGGCTTCCTTAGGAAGGAAGCAAAATTGCTTAAAACATCTCTAGTTGTTGGTAAATAATTATCATCAAAGTTTGACTTTTCATTTCTTACAATATCAGTCTTGTTTTATTTTGTCATTGCTGAGTTAACCTTGAGAGACTGAAAAAGTATTAGGAACTACCTATTAGTATAAAAAAGTACGTTCGTAAATCGTGATAACGCTTAGTGCATAAATAATAAGTTATTATCTTACAATAATATTGAAATAAACTAAGGAATAAATTACAGTAAACGCCGTTGATTAACTAATGGAACGAAGTACTTATTCCCGTAGAAACAGACAGTTTTATAACGACTAATATATTCGAATATTTCAAAAATAACGAACTGTCGCTCTTTTCTCATGTCCCTTAATGCATTAGTATGGCCCGAAATTCAAATGACTAAGAAACGTTTATTCTGGAAAAAGCTTTCTCGGGTTCAATTATTTGTCGAAAAAATAGAAATATTTGTTTGGATAGAGTGTTGAGGTATAAAAAGACAAAGATTAATGCAAATTAATTCGTCCTTGTTATTTTATCGAAACTGATGTGGCCTCTAGCATCGATATTATTGGGTAGAGGACTGATGGGTAAACCGAAATGAATATAATCAATCGTTCGCCGTTTCAAACATATTATATCCCGCATTCTCTCGCATTTTTTCAGTAAATAGTAGTACAAATTCTCTTCTAAACGAGCCCTTACCTGTTCCGACTAAGAAATAAGAATGGGCGAGCGGAGAATTGTCGCATTGCCCGCATTTTCCGTCCAAAATTGACAAAAATGATCAATTTTGATCGTGTAAAATTTTGTCTTGGGTTAGCTGTGGGTCGGAACTTATATAATAGGTTATAGTGCATCAAAAAAAAAAGAAAAAACACTTGTGATGACCTAAGAAAACTTTTATATAGCTTTAATAGCAAAAATCGAAAAAAGAAAAGAAATACTAAAAAAAAACGAAAAATAACGATTTTCTTTCGGAGGTAGAGACCTTTAAAATTCATCGCACAGCGCCCTCCTTGCAGCTACATTATTTTTTTAATGTATTTAATCCTTTCAAGGGGTTACAAATTGAAAACTCGAAAGTCGGGAAATTTTGAACCTCCTTAGTATATATCCATTGAGACGGCAACACCGCAAGGTCGGTAAGAGAGCAACAACGGATAACTTAACGACACCGATAAGTTACCGACTAAGCAGCGCTAGCAGTCACCATGTATTCATCTACCCAAGCGTGGGGTAGAGGGCGTACGAGCATATAACATTAGGGAGAGGGAAGGCTGCGGGTATATAAGGAGCCCGAACTAAGCAGCGGGTCACTTGTGATCTGACTCCCTCATATGGAGCTATAGAACGAATGGTAGTACTCGTCTATTGCTTCGGCTTCCAGTGTACTTAGTAGTCTACGAGCATAGCGCTCTTGAACAGTGCATCTGCCGGCCATCCCTCTCCCCTTAGTCATTAAGAGTCAGATCATGTAATTTCTATTGTTTCAAATACAAGTGATTAAGTATAGCTATTTGGATTTTCATACCTAGTTAATATCCTCTCCCNATACCTAGTTAATATCCTATCCCTTCCTCGCAGGTGATCCTTCGGTTCAGGATGGTAGTACCCTGTACCCCGGGCTCTCACCTGATCACAGACTCGTAGTGAGATGGTAGTACCTCACATACCAGTCTGACGCTGCGTGGTTTACCTAAGTGTGTGGAATAAGAGGGATATTTCTCCCCCCTCACCTCCCAGATACACACGAGCAGCGTCCCCCTGGTGGATATCCGCTACAGGGGGTAGGGAGGCTTGCGATTACCCAACCGATAGTGCGGGGTAATCCCGGGTCCGGCGACGATCTTCGAGTGTACTTACATTCCCTTTAACTAACTTCGTGTCTCGAATCTCTCGCGGTTCTACTAACCTAACGGGACCGTTTCACCATGATATATATCAGTAGATTATGATTCCTACATGTACCGACAGAGATGGAAAGCAAGCTCAACCTTAAATCAGTGATTCCTACATCAGTTAATAACGTTTTCTGCATTTACCAACAGAGCGTTCGGGATCGTGTTTCATCCTGAAATCAAGTATCAAATTTCAACCGGATGTGATACGTTGTGACGTCACCTAGTGGGATGGATGCTTCTGGGTAGTGGTGGTGGGGTAACTCAGCGACGAGAGCATTGGCTGGCTTGAGTGGTAGGGGTAACTGGGTCGCTGAGCGCCTCGGACACGTTCAGACATATTTTCTCTCGGCATAATTTCGCTGACCGTTAAACGCTTGCTCGTACACAACGAATATAACTCCATTCTTCGATTTAAAAAAATGACATCTGTACCAATGTTACCTGATAGTGAGAAAGAACAATGGAGCATTCTCAAATATTTCCAGTTGGAACAAAAAATTAAACAACAAGTGAAACTGCAGGAGAAGATGTTAGAGCTGACGCTCAAAGAAGATTTGCCTAAACAGTTTCAACCTGTAAAGCAACGACCAGCTGTAGATATCCGGGAGGTAATTGCTCTCGGGAATCCTCACCAACATTCTAGGAGACCGATGATGAAGCTCATCCCGGAACCTATTAGCAGGGCTATCTTCACTGAAAGACGACTGCAGAAATATAAAGAGACCCCGGAGAAGCTGCAAGCAGAAAGGAGGAGACGGGCTAACAGCATCCGAAGACCAGTAGAGACTTTGGACGCTAGTTCCACATGTCGAAAGCCAACGAGGCCCCGCTTCCTCTTATCTCAAAAAAATAAAAAAATAAAACTTAAAAGAAGGAAATAAGCCATGTCATATGGCATCTTTTAAATATATAAGTCTAAAACTTTTTTGTACAGCTTTTTTATGTAATAAACATTTAATAAAAATTCATATTTAATTTTATGTCTATGTATTAATTTACTGTATGCTATATGTTTTATATAGCATACAGTATAACGGGGTTATAACGGGGTATATAACGGGGTTTTAGACCGGGATATTAAAGAATAACGGGGTCCGCAACCGTATATAAACGATCAGTGGCGCATCCACTGATCGGTGAACAAGCGAGAGGAAAAATATGTAGCAGCTAGTTGCAGGCTTCTTGAAGGCTGTGCGAAGCCTGGCCCGTAGCGCAGTTTGCTGTACGTGCACGTCCTCGTGCACGTGAGCCCGCGGAGGCGTCGTGAGTAATTCGGCTACGTAGCTAGTTCGCGAGATAAACTAAGAGTGAATCGCATGGGAATGTACAGAATCAGGAGCAAAGTGACACAAGCCGAGTAGTAGCAAAGTTTCTCTTTACGTAAAGACTCGAAATCAGTACAAAAGCAGCGCGGAGTAAGAGAGACGGAGCAGAGCGAATAATGCCGAGAGAGAGAGTATTGCGATCGGGCAGGTACTTACAGAAGTGCTTCGTGGAACTCGATAAATGCCTCGTGGCTTTGACCGGAGCGGCGCAGGACTGGTGACCAGGGTCCGACGCTGGACAGCAGGACAGACGCCTCAAAGCCTCGTGTGTGGCCGGGTGCAGCAAGAAGTCGAGCGGCAAACAAATGTGCCCACGGTGCTGGACAGCAGCAGGACGAATCCAGCGACACACGAAGTATCTGGTCAAGGACGCAGCAGCAGTCCTCTAGAATATGAACGCACGCACGCACGGATATCTCTAGCTTAAAAGAACGCGTAGCCGCGGAAACAAAGCGGCAGTATCGGCATGACTGTACAGCTCGGCGCTATACTCCGAAGTGTCGCGGCGCGAAGCGCGACCGCGTGGTCAGTGCAATCTCTCTCCCTCTCTCTCTCTCTCTCTCATTCTCACTGATAGCGCCACACGCACATACACGCGCGCGGCTCTATCTCTCTCTCTCTCTGTGAGTTAAGGATGTCTGCTCCTCTCACTTACCTGCTGCTGAAAGGAATGTTACAAGAATATTTACAGATAGATAGTCTGGACCTCGATTTTTATCTTTATTTCTATCCGACTTGGGAGTAATCTCTTCTGAGCGGTTACCTCCCTGTCGCCAGCCCCCTCGTCCACTTCCTCCGCGACCTCGGCCGCCACCGCTAGGTGAAGCTTGATCGCTGTCGTCCTTCTTCTTTTTCGGCGAAGTTTCTGATTCCGTCAAAGAGGTCTTTTTCGCTGAGGAGTTCTTTCCTGAAACTGACTTCGTGCGGTTGGGAGAGTCGAGCTCTATAGACCTCTTCTTGAGGAACTTCTCGAAGAGCCTCTCCCATTCTGCCTCTGACATGGACGGGCGTGTTCGAGTTCACCGAGGAGATGCTAATCTGCTTACTCTTGGGTTTTTTGCCAGGCCTATATGCCGTTTCCGGTAGCACCGTTTGATCTACTGGAGGCGGTGGCCTCCATTGGCCATCTTCATCGTCTTCCACTTATTGTGCTCTGTCGAGGAGTTCTTGAGTATCCGTTCCTATAGTACTTCTTCATCCTCTTTTTGAGCTTCGGAAGCATGTTATCGATGATCAGATTAAATTATTCTTGCTGGCTCCATGGCTTTTCAAACCTATTTAAGATCATGAGGAGGGAGACAATGTAATCTATCACAGGCTCGTCGGCTCCTTGCGTACGTAGATGAGCCTCGACTATCAGACTCCGCTTATTCCTTCTAGATTTGCTATAATTATTGAGAGCTACTCTCTTGAAGTCTTGGTACGTTTGCCACGAGGGCCTCAAGGCACGATACCAAAACAGCGCAGGTTTCTCTAGCATGAAGAACAAGGAATCTAGGAGTTCATCGACGGATATATTCTCTAATCGCTGATTTGCCTCGACTTGCGCTAGGGATTCTTCAATGCTAATGCTATTGTCGCCAGAGAATTTTAATTTCCACTCTCTAACCGTCCTCCCGAGATTCTTTGTTCCCGGACGGGAGTTGTCCAGAGTGTTCCAGGTGCTGCTTGGCGCAACTCCTGCGATTTGATTTGTCACTTGAGGACTCGGTAGCGAGAGCGAATTCATAGCTGTTTGAGGCCAAACCCCCCCGTTGCAGCTCGAGCATACGGGCTGATTGTAGACTTTCACGGCCGGCCAGCAGAGGTTAGGATGCTGCGGGGCGTCTGCACACAAAGAACTCGGCACTGTAGCCGGTGTTCCTGTAAAAACGTTCGGCTGACTAGCTTTAGTCGTGGAGTGAAATATCGGAGCTTGTGCATTTAAAACTTTTTTCTCGTTCGAATACAGATTATTGTGCTGATTCGACATGTCGTAATAATTGAAGTCGAAGGTATCTTGGAATTGAACACTTTTTGTGCTGCGGTTAATTTTCTGACGTTATGCGTCTTCCATTGCTTGTTGTTGCGAGTATGATACTACATTGTGCAGTTGTACTTGGAGGTCTTTATTTAGATTTTCTAATTCGACGATTTTCGACGATAGACTCTGGTTTTCTTCTGTTTTTTCTGCGATGTACCCATTCATTTGGATTACATTTGTATGTAGATCGCGTACCGCTATCCAGGCTCTTTCTAATTCTGTAGCCACCGATGCCGGGATCATCTCAACTTCTCCACTTGGCAGAACCGTGCGCCTCATAGGTATAGTCCACCTCTGATTTATTGCTGGTATGCTTTGCAGCGTTGCTGGTGTTACTGTAACTTGCGCGCCTGATGACGTACTGGGGTGTGTGCAAGTCGGCGGTGTGACTGTTGTAGTCGTTACTGCTACTGTAGCAACGATCGCTGCCGCGAGGCTATTCGTGCCTGTTGTATGGAGCAACGGTCGACGGAGTGCGTTAGAGTCTGAGCTACTCTGCAAGTCTATTATTATCTCTCTCTCTCTCTCTCTCTCATTCTCACTGATAGCGCCACACGCAAATACACGCGCGCGGCTCTCTCTCTGTGAGTTAAGGATGTCTGCTCCTCTCACTTACCTGCTGCTGAAAGGAATGTTACAAGAATATTTACAGATAGAATGTTTATTATAGTATGATCATGTAGTGTAGGGGAGAGAGGGACGTAACGAGTGCACACAAGGCAACTCGTTATAGTTTATAATAATAATAATCCGTACTACAGTACTTAGTCTATTAACACCTAATTAATAAATATATAGATAATAAATAAAAACTGCTTGATAATAAGTAAATATTTTACTCGATAAAAGACATATAGCAAAATTAGTAAAAATAAGAGTATAGTAACTAGCTATGGTTAAATAAAATATTATACAAGCATAAGTTTCAATGCTTCAACTCGCTCGTTATTATATAACAAAGCTACCCCTGTGTATAGGCTGCGTAAAGTATTAGACTTATATTTAGCAGAAGCTGAGTTATGACTCAGTATACCTACATTAAAGAAAAATGCTTTGTCTCTTAGCAATAAAGTATCTAAGACAGCATCTACTAAAAATATAAGTCTATTACTTTATGTACAGCTTTGTTATATAATAAACTGCGAGATATATTCTTGTTTTACTAATTATGATGTATAGCGGATGAAAGCAATGAAACTTGTGTTAGTATAAGATTTTTATTCAACCAAAGATAATTTCTGTACTCTTATTTTATGAAAAACTCATTTTCTGATAGTGATATATATCTTTAAATTGAGTAACAAATTTAGTTACTATCAAATAGCTTTATTTTATCTATTTATTTATTTATTAAGATTAAAGAACATTAATACCGATTATTATTATAAACATACAGTATACATAACATTAATACACAAATATATAGTTAACTATTAATTTTTTAATCAATATTACATGAAAAAAAGGTGTGCATAAAGTTCCAGATTTATGTCTTTAATAGAAGCTAAGTTACAGTGAATCATTGAAAAAGACTTCATGTATTCAGGAGGTACTAGTTTTTCAAACTGTAACTCATCCACTAAAAGATAGCATTATTGGAATAAATAATCAGAGAGAAAGACAGAGAGAAAGACAGAGAGAAAGATAGAGAGAAAGATAGAGAGAAAGACAGAGAGAAAGACAGAGAGAGAGAGAGAGAGAGAGAGAGAGAGAGAGAGAGAGAGAGAGAGAGAGAGAGAGAGAGAGCGAGAGAGAGAGAGAGAGAGAGAAATAAGCTGTTGCGCTTGACAGGCGTGGGCGCCGCCATGTTGGATCTCTCCCCCTCCCCCTCTCTCTCTCTGCAATGGCTCACCACCGCCGGGCGTAGGAAGTACTTTGCGGCCTGTTTTCTCAGAAAACTTTTCAACACTGCCACACCATCGTACATCTTGGCCTTCTTTGACTTCCACGTTGCACTCCGTCCTGTGAGGGGTGAGGTGACTGCCCTGGACATCCACCCCTTCGGCACGGAAACACTGAGGAACTCATTCCATATCAGTGCCTCATACCTCTGGAACTCTTTACCATCTCATCTTCGTGACAATAGATCTATCACTCAGTTCAAAACGCAAGCTAAGCGCTACTTCCTCGCACAAGAGAGTACATAACATCTTCAAGCAGCATTCGTCACCCATTTCTCGCCTCCATTACTCTCATACTCATACACCGACCTTCATCAATGAACAGCTAATCAACTTACTACCTGTATCAATAATTTTGTACAACATAATGTACATGAATAAAAATTTCTAAAATCTAAAATCTAAATCTAAATCTCTCTCGCGCTCTCACTCCCTCCCCCCGCTAGTGATACTGCTGTCATCTCTCTCTTTCTACGCGCGCTGGGACACTACAGGCATATATATATATATACATATATATCGCTCTCTCTCACACACGCTACTGACACTGCAGCCATCTCTCTCTCTCTCTCTCTCTCTCTCTGTCTTTCTCTCTGATTCATTATTCGTTCCGCCATTTTATTATAGAAGGAGAGAAGACTTGAATTCATAGGGTCTTTACCGTGCCAGAGAACAGCTCGGAATGCGCCTTCATGATCATCGTTCTATAGTCCTCATGCGATTTTGTTTATAAGTTAGATTAAGATCCTCAAAACATTCGCCAGCGGAAACGATAAGTTGCGCGTTAAAGCCATACGTTTGAAATTGACTCTCCTGCTAGCAGGTATATCGGTAAAGAAGCAAGCCGTCGATAAAGTTAATATCGGGCGGTTGACCGCCAGCACCGAGACGCAACATCTCGATCGGGGATCTCGGGGTCGACAACGCCAGCGTTGATGACGTCATCGTTCTTGACCGCTCTTTTACGACCGCTCTCTTACCACCGCTCTCTTAAAATCTCGCGGCCAGCATCTCGATGATATCATTAAAACGTCGGTATCGACAGCAAAAGGTAACATCGGGCCGCGGACGTCACCGCCAGCATCCACACGCTCTCTCACCGCTCTCTTACCGATGAAAGTGTCGGTGTGCGATCGTAACAGGGTGCGCTCGTGACGGGGTGCGCTCGTAACGGGGTGCGCTCATAATGGCATGCGCTCATAACGGCATGCGCTCATAACGGCCTAGTTTACCTACTTATAATAATAAATGAAAACCTCAATTTTTTTATTTTTTGAAATTTTAAGGTGTATTTGTCCTCTTAAGAAAAACCTTTGACACAGCTAGGCCATCTTACATCCTTGCCTTTATTGACTTCCACGTCGCACTCCGTCCTGTGAGGGGTGAGGTGACACTACTGGATATCTCTACCTTCTCGACGGTGGCGCTGAGAAACTTATTCCGTGCACATGCCTTATATCTATGGAACATATTACCCTTCCCACATACGCAACACCACATCCATCACACTATTCAAACAAAGAGCAAAAGAATACTTTTTCTTACTAGATAACTCACAAACATGTACACACCTGACTCTCATATGCTCTTATGCTTTTATCATCAAATCACACCTATTACTCTCTCATTAATACACTATCACAAATACTATAAACACTTTCATCTATAAACAATTATATTCTCTGTAATAATATAATGTACAACATATTGTATAGCAATAAAGAAATCTGAATCTAAAATCTAAATCTCTTTCACTCTCTCTCTCTCTAAAGCCCAATGTTTTTTGCTGCTCGTCTCCCTGTTATCGTAGAAAATTTCGAAAGAAGTCCGAGGTTTGAATTAAAATCAATTTATTTCCTTGTTTCGTTCTCTAGACTGGCCGTCAGGGTGAAGGCGTCTCGAACTTGCTAGCTAAGTATCAAGAGAAGTGTAGGTCTGTACCAGGCTAATGACTAGAGACAACTGATGCTCACGTCTAAGCGAACTTGCTATTTATGAGCGCTTGGCACGCTGTGCCAACGCGTACATACGGAAGTGTAATAATGTTTTTCGAAAATAAAAAAATGGCCATAAAAGAAAAAGTAATTGAAAAAATAAAAAAATAAATGTTTTTCCTGAATTCAGAATCCAAAAATAGATATGCATGTCAAATTTGATTGATATTGACGGAGTAGTTTTAGAAATATTACGGTATACACACACACACACACACACACACACACACACACACACACACACACACACACATATCCATACGGACATTTCCTAAAAACACGTAATTCGAAAATTTTACTATTACAAAGCTTCCTCTAGGAGGAAGCAATTTATGCCTATAAACAACAAATATATAATACTTACGGTTCTGACTTTTCTGTTCCATTTTTAATGCATTTTTCGTTGAGTGAACCCCGGTAGGCACATTGAGTTGGAATAACACTATAAAATAATATCCGTTATTTCTTTTTGGTTATTTGATTAGATTTAAAATGTCGTCAGTAACTTCGTGCGTGTGTGTATCTGTTGGAGTAGTTTATCATTTTCTAAAGCAGTAGCATAAAATAAAATAAAACTTATGTACAATAAGGTTTAAGGGTCTCCCATAAGACATTTTAATGAATTTAGAATGTGTCAGTCAATCATCCTCCAAATTTAATGATATCTAAATAAAAGCACAGTTGAATCGCATGCTTAATTTCAGCTTATTATATCAACTCGTTTAGAAGTTCTGGTGGGGACCAAACTTGGTAAATTGATACACACACACACACACATACACACACACACACACACACACACACACACACACACACACACCACACACACACACACACACACACATACATATATATATATATATATATATATGCACACACAGACACACATATATATGGGTGGTTCTCTGACAAATCGTGCGCGAAAAAAAATATTTGCCTAAACTTGGGGGATATGTTCTTGAGATCACTGCGATGTTAGCTGTGAATTTTCAGATTGATTTGATTTTCTTCAAGTTATAAGGGTTCAAAGTTGGTTATTT
This sequence comes from Pteromalus puparum, assembly GCA_012977825.3. NCBI lineage: Eukaryota > Metazoa > Arthropoda > Insecta > Hymenoptera > Pteromalidae > Pteromalus > Pteromalus puparum. The sequence goes on along the minus strand of CM053168.1, from coordinate 26,968,917 downwards.
AAGCATTTTTGGCTTTTATTCAACTTTTTTCAAAAGTTTCCTTATAGCCCTATATATATTATGCTATAACTAACTTGTCTGCAATTTAAACCTCAAAATGTGCAAATCTAAGATTCTATCCGGACTCCGACTATTTTAGTACGGTGAAAAGATACCTTTTCATAGTGCAGAAGTGTACAAGAGCCAGAATGGCAGAGGACTTTGTTTTTTGTTATGGGACACATAGTAGTGAAAATCCCTCTAAAATGATTTAAATGACTAATAATAGCTGTGACAAAGGACGTAAGATTCTATTTTACTAACATCTATGCACGTGGTTCATGTACGATCGTAGAACAATTAATTTAAAAAGTCGCATAATGATATAATTCAAAAAATAAAAATGCATGCAAATAAGTGAAATAATGAATTTAGATATTTAGATAGTTAGATATTTATTTACCAGAAATAAAATACAGAATAAATACATACTCCGCCTTCCTGCAAAGATAAACGAAGTTTTTCGAACTCGAAAGTTCATGGCATCACAAAGTATCGTGTTGTGTTTCTAGATGAATTTTAGCGTTCGAAAGTTTCCAGGGTAGGCTCATCATACCTACGCTTTTCTCAAACCCGGTGTCGTGAGTAAGATTTCCATCGGATTTGAAAAAACTGATCGCGCTGATGGGGGCTCGAACCCACGACCCCTTGACCGGGAGGCAGGTGGTTTACCACCGAGCCATGGCCGGTCTAATTACAAACTAATAAAGATATAAATATAAAAAACACTTAAAAACTAAAACTTATGCTATATTTACGCATAACTAGTAGTGGCCTCCTCACTACTTGACACATTATATGTATATATAAATTATTCCAAGATTAACAATTTTCCAAAAGATGAACATTTCAGATATCAACAGTTGGATTTTATTCATTCTTTAATTATCGCCTGTTGACTCGATTTTCTAATTTCTAATACTTTTAGGTTGTTTGGCAAAGCATTAAACGTTGAGATCGCTTGAATATAACAGTTCTTATTACTAATTCTCTTTTTATTTATCGGTACTATACTGCTTTTATTTCTAGTGATACTAGATGAGTTTAGGTATTGCTCTTTGAGATCTTTAGTGATTCCAGGGTTAACAATTGCTCGAGATTGGGTGGATTATTTTGCGTGACGAATTTATTCTTATTTATTATTTTTAGAATTTTTTTCTGTATTTCTTGTATTAAATCCCTATTATTCTTATGAGCTCCACCACAAGCAATGATACCATAGCTCATAATACTATGAAAGAACGCAAAATATATCGACATCAAAGTCTCAGTTGACATTGTTTTCGCAATTTTGTAAAAAATGAACACTAGATATTTAGTTTTCTTAACAATATATAACATATGCATATCCCATTTTAGATTGTAATCTATAACTATGCCCCGATACTTGTAGTTCTCAATTCTAGTTAATTTTTTATCCTATATTTTTACATCTATTTGGTTAGGAACACTGCCGATATAGCTACCGAAAGTAATACAAACCGACTTATCAACATTCAATGACAGCTTATTTACCGCAAGCAATTTGTGTATTTGTAACAAATAATTATTCATGTTATCTTGGGCTTTCTCCCAGCAATCTCCTGTAGCAATTATAGCAGTATCATCGGCATACGACAGAATTGTTTTTATGTATAAGATAAACAACAGTGGACCAAGTATCGTACCTTGTGGAACTCCAGTGTTTAACAATAGGTTATCACTCACATAACTATCAATTTTTTAATTTTGATATCTGTTACTAAGGTAACTAGAGAGCAGTTTTAAAGCTTGCGCCCTAATCATGCAGTATAATTTATCCAGTAAGATACTATTATCCACCGTATCGAATGCCTTAGCCAGATCAAGAAATGTGACTAAGGTAGGTATACTTTTATCGATATTGTTATACAACGAGTTCATTAAATAGTTTTGTGCATTTTTGGTACCCTTATTTTTAACGAAGCCAAATTGGTGCTCAGAGATTATGCTAGTATCAGTCACAAAATCATAAAGTCTACTATGTATTATTTTTTCAAAAATTTTTGCTTAATGAAATAGCCGATAGTTTGTGTTTTTACTTTTTTCACCTATTTGTAGACTAAGACAATTTCAGCCTTCTTGAGTGCATTAGGAAAATATACCTATTTCAATGCTTAGGTTTATAATATAAGTGATTGCTTCAGCTATATAGTTACTAATTAATTTCAAGGTTTTGGAGTTGATATTGTCAATTCCATCACTTCTAATTTTTAATGCATTGATTACAGATATTACCTCACTCGTGTTCGTTGGATTAATGAAAATTATAATAGGGTTCATCGCCGGTAGTTTGAGTTCCACATTATCCTGTTTTTCAATTCGTACACTTAACTCTCGACCTATTTCACAGAAAAAACTGTTCATATTATTCGCAATTTCTGTTTTATCAGTTACTTTCCTATCACTAATTTTTACACGATTTATGGTTTCTCTGAATTTCTTGTTTCTGATTTTACTATTATATTTTTGATTGTATTTAAGGGGGCACACCACCTTTAAACTCTGAAAAATAAACTTCTTTATAAATAATAACAAAAATAAATTATAATTGTTATATAATCTTTATACTAATATAGGGTTATATTAACTGTATTTTTACCATGGTAAATCCATATTAGCACCTACTTACCCATGGTAACTCTCCGTATACTGTTTTGAGCATTTTGGCACTGTCCGTAGGATTCCATGTGACCACATGGTTTGATTGGTATACTTTTGGTTATATTTTTGGTATGAATAAAGGGATTTTGATTTGAATGCTTAGAAAATCTTTTATGAAAAAAATTTGGCATAAATAGGTTAAAAAAGGCAAAAAATTAAGTATTTTTATTGTTAAACATTTTCGAAGCATTCAAATCAATATCCCTTTATTCATACCAAAGTACAAGTGTACAAAGCATTCTCCTATAACGAGTTGCCTTGTGTGCACTCGTTACGTCCCTCTCTCCCCTATATTATATGATCACGATATAATAAACATTATTTCTGTAAATATTCTTGTGTATAACATTCCTTTTCAGCAGCAGGTAAGTGAGCGGAGCAGAGAGCCATAACACACACAGGGAGAGAGCCGCGCGCTGTGTGTATGTGTGTGTGGCGCCGTCTGAGAGAGTGAGAGAGAGAGAAACTAGACTATTCACGCGGTCGCGTCTCGCGCCGCGACACTTAGAAGCTTACCGCCGGACAGTGCAGTCGTGCCAATACTGCCTCCTCGTTTTCCGTGCTATACAGATCCGTACGTGCGTTCATCGTCCAGAGGACTGCTGCTGCGTCCGTGACCAGAATCCCCGTGTGTCGCTGGAATTATCCTGCTGCTGTTCAGCACCGCGTGCCCTTTGGTTTGCCGTTCGACTTCCTGCTGCACCCGGCCACACACGAGGCTTTGAGGCTTCCGTCCTGCTTTCCAGCGTCGAGCCCTGGTCTTCCGTCCTGCGCCGCTCCGGTCCAAGCCACGAGGCCTGTGTCCAGCTTCACGAAGCACCACTGTAAGTACCTGCCCGATCGCAATACTCTCTCTCTCTCTCGGCATTATTCGCTCTGCTCCGTCTCTCTTACTCCGCGCTGCTTTTGTACTGATCTTTGAGTCTTTACATAAAGAGAAACTTTACTATTACTCGGCTTGTGTCACTTTGTTCCTGACTCTGTCCATTCCCATGCGATTCACTCATAATCTATCTCGCGAACTAGCTACGTAGCCAAATTATTCACGACGCCTCCGCGGGCTCACGTGCACGAGGACGTGCACGTATAGCAAACTGCGCTACGGACCAGGCTTCGTACAGCCTACAAGAAGCCTGCAACTAGCTGCTACATATTTTTCCTCTCGCTTATTTGTCGATCAGTGGATGCGCCACTGATCGTTTATATTCGGATGCAGACCACGTCATTCTTTAGGATCCCGGTCTAACAACACCGTTATACTCCTAAAATGTTAGCCCAATCAAACCATGTGGTCACATGGAATCCTACGGACAGTGCCAAAATGCTCAAAACAGTATACGGAGAGTGACCATGGGTAAGTAGGTGCTAATATGGATTTACCATGGTAAAAATACAGGTAATATAACCTAATATTAGTATAAAATTTATATAACAATTATAATTTATTTTTGTTATTATTTATAAGAAGTTTATATTTCAGAGTTTAAATGTGGTGTGCCCCCTTAATTTTAGCATCTTTAATAACTTTGTCAAGTATTTTAGCATATTTTTTGTACTGTAATTGAAGTTGGTCATTATTTATATCCAGTTGCCATAAATCATACAAAAACTCTTTGGTTTCACATGATTTTATTATTGCACTTGTGATCCAGCTCTTTCTTCCACCTTGTTTCTTCTTTCTTCTTTTAGTAGTTGCTAGATCTATGCAATCTTTGATCTCATTTACGAGCACATCCGTCGCTAAGTTAGCATCCACAATCGACAATATTTGACTCTAGTTTTTATTCATAGTGATGTTTATTAATTTTTTATAATTTACAAAGGTTTCCGGTTGTTTTGTTTTTTTCTTGATCTTGTTTAATGCAATAAATATTGGGTAATGATCTGCTATTGAAAATTTTGTATGTAGTTGTTTTTAAATTGTTTGTCTTGATAAAAAAATTGTCGATACAGGAACCCTTAGCGATTCCAACTGGTGGTTTGGTAATACCAATAAAGCCAGGGATGTACCATTTATCAAAGAAATGACATAGGAATTCCTGACTAAAATTATCATACTCTAGTAAGTCAATTTTAAAATCACCTATCACTAGGTGATTTTCAACACTTTTATTCGCATTTAAAAATTTATTTATCTCTAGAATAAATTCAGATTTTGGAATCCCATGTGACCTATAAACCGCTGACACCTCAAGATTGCTTTGGTTACTTTACTACTAATATTTACAATCTTAATCCTACCCGTTTCAATCACATCTGTGCTTTGTTTTAAAATAATATTTACAAAGACTATGACGCCATCATTTTTGTTTATCGAACTATGATTATAATAATCCTTATATTCATAGTCAGATCCTTTTAATTCATATATTTCATAATTAATCTGTTAGAAAATTTCAGTGCAGACAATAATAGATGGCTTTGTAGCCAAACTTTCAATTAGTACTTTTACTTTATCAAACTTAGCATTCATGCTCCTGACATTTATATGCATGATCGTATCATTTTTACTGCTACTGACTTTGTTAAAATTATCAACACTGCTACATGTTTTTTCATTTTGAAAAGAATCATTTTGAATCATATCTAAGTAATCAAAAGTAGCCATCATAACCTATTTATTGTTATCTTTGTTTTTCTTATCTTTGCGAGCCGCCGGTGGAGTAGTGTATCGGTCCAATTGTTGCTTCTGTTTTTGGAGTGCTTGTTGGTTTCTTGTGATAGATTTTTTTTCTGATTTCTGTTGTTGTGGAGTATTTTGTTTTCCATTTAGTTGCATCATGCTTGGTTCTTCTAGATCCTTGTTATCCTTGTTATCAGCCTTATCATCAGCCGGTACCTGCTGTTTTGTAGATTTCCTGCTATTGTATATTAAGTCTAGTGATGGTAATGAAGGGCTCATCGGATAGTCCGTTGAGTCAATGAACTTTCCAATTTTCTTTCTCAGGATAGAGCAGAGGTTAGAGTCATATGCAGTGTGTTTTATTTCAAGTTTCGTGGAATACTTGGCATTACTAAATGCACAGTTTGTACACTTAACGGTTTCACTAGTACAATCACTTGTATTATGTCTTTCGCCACATTTCAAGTATACAATTTCATTGTGGCACTTCTTTTCACTGTGTTCAAATCTGCTAAACTTATTACACGGGCCAATGTTTATCAAATCGTAGACTTTACAGCTTTGATAGCCTACATAAACTCTATTTTTATTGTCTCTTACATATTTATATATTTCAGCAGGCACTTCCATCAACACAGTGCATTGCTTGCTGAATTTTCTGGTGTACATATGCAGCACTTTACCTTTTCTTGTGAAGTCATTGGAATTTCTATTGTTGATATCATTTTCTATATCTTCCAAATCCATATTAGTGTAGTTGTCTATGCCTATAATTTTTATCTTCGGATTATGAAGTTCATGCTTTTTTACATTGCACAGACTTTTAAGTTTTTCTTTAAGTACACTTTCAGTTAGTGCGACACTATCGACACTATCTTCACTCGTACAACTAATAATAACTTCATCTTTCCTATTTATAAATATGTTCTTGGTTTGTGTACACTTTTGTGCTGTTAAACAGTCTATTACTGATTTACCTATTTCTTTAATATCATATCAACTTCAGTGTTTTCACTTTTCTTAACTGTGATTTTACGTACTTTTTTTCAGCGGTTTTTGTTGTTTTTCTCTTACTGCATCTCTATACATGAATGTCTTGAGAATATCTTGATTCAAGTTTCTTTGCAATTTTTCTTTTAGTAGATCGTTTTTCTCCGTTATTTCAGCAACCAGAGTTCTCAGTAGTTTAACCTCTGTTTTCACAAACTCCATCTCAGTGTCACTTATACTTGATTCTGAACTGAATAGATCAGAAGTCTTAGTCTCTTTCTCAGCCAGTAATTCTCTTCTTAACTCTTCAGTGGTCTTAGATTTTATCTGTGCAATTACTATTCTTGCTGACTCAGTCAGGATTTTCTCCTCAATTTTATAGGTTATGTTCTTCTCTGTGTGCTCGGCGCAGATTATAAGGTGTTTCCCCAGGTGTTTGTGATTGTCTGATGCCTCGTTGAGGCAGTTGACGTGGAAAGCCACATCACAGATGATACACACAACTGTTTCCACTTTTTGTTCAGTATGACATGCAAAAAATGCAGGACGCTTATCAGAAGGCTCGCGTCCTGGCGCCATGTTGGATACCATCGAAATGAAATAAATATTGAAGCGTTTATTGTTGAGGTTCACATTAGTTATTATAGTTAATCTGATTCTGTAACAAATATGACATTGTTTATTATCTTAATTGTTCAAGTTAGATCTTGTTATTATAAGACAAATAAAATATCCTGAAAGTTTTCAATATTAGACTGTAATGATTGATGCTTGATCAAATCATGCATATAGGACACTTGACTTGTAAAAAATGTATTAACCATCCAACTGCAAACAATATAGGAACCTATAAAATGACCAATCATATGCTGATTCCTCTCCAAAAAGTAATTGACTCAAATCATTCGTAAATCACTTATCACACTTTGCGCTTTTAAAAATATACTGCTTGCTTCAGGAATTTAAGGATTATTTTCTTTCAAGATTTTAAGCGCATGTAGTCTAGGAACTATTAAAGCTGGAGGATGATCTCTTTGTTGCTTGGACTCATCAGCCATTTCTTCTGAATCATGAATTCCTTTGGCCATTGTTGCCTAATACTAACTTATAGTTTAGAAGGAGCGTTTTCAGCTTCTTTACTGGACTGCCCTTTATCGATTTTGCTAAGATCCCAAACGTGCAGACGCCTGTCGGTTCCGCTGCTTGTCAAAATTGTTTCGTAGTGGGTCGACGTTTCAACTTGGGAAATTTCATCTTTATGCGATTCAAAGAAATGTAACTTAAGTTTCAAGTTTCTCAAATCCCAAAGAGCAACAGTTTTGCCAGCGCTACCAGTTGCCAATATGAACTCTGAATAAGAATTAAAACGAAGACAGTTCATTTCTGCTGTATGAGCAGCAAATTTTCGGGTTTCCACGGCTGTAGATGAGCCGGAGATAGTCGTCCTCGGCGGCTGTGCACGGGCTGCGGAGGTCAGAAGCGTCGGCATGCGGCTTTAAATGGCCAACGCGAGACGGCGAAAAGAGAAAGTCGGTGAAAAGGATAAAAGCGTCTACGTGGTGTAAGAGGTCAACGCGAGACGTGGAAATGTCGGTATCGACGTCGACAGAAAAGATCAAATTGTCGTCGCGTGGCAGTAGAATGCCGGCGCGAGACGATGAATGAGTCTGTGTAACGGCCGACGTAAAACTGAAAGCTCAAAATCAGCGAAAGGCTGCTGGCCGCCGCGCGAAAAGCCAAGCGAGCTTCGAAGAGAGCGAGCTCACTGTAAAGGCTGAACAAAATGTCGCGTGGCGTCGAAAATAGCAAACGCGAGATGACTCAACGTTATTTGCGAAATTCTAAGTCGGGGTTACCACTTTGCTGATTAAGTGAGGTTGGGTTTAACCAGCTATATGAGAAAGGATGGGGAACAGACTTGGGTCGACTCAATGAAGAATACTTCCTACGATTGAAATTAATATTATATTGTAAGCTAAAGAGTTAACAAGAGACCGAAAGGTCTGTCCCGATCAGCGGCCAGGCCGGAATTTAACATGCAAGCCTTACAGTGTACTGCCCCTACATTCTATAAGTCTATGCAGCGAAGCAAGAATCGCACTCACCACCTTAGTACACCTCCTCGTACTCCTAGTATCCTAATACGTGTGGGGCCAAATCTCCGAAACTACTGGTCCAATATTTAAGCGGCATAACAATTTTTTCATACAAATCCCACCAGCTACGCAACACACCCGGTTACAGGTCAAAAACAGCAAATTTTGAAATTCGATCGTTTGGTAATATCAATAAATCACCTTGAGCTATACACCGTTAGGTAGGCCCCCCAAAAGTAGAAACCCCCTTTAGGAAACCCCAAAAATTTTGTCCGTTTTTGCGTAGCTCTCACCGTTTCCGAGATATCGATGAAAAACGATATTTGAACCAATCGATCCCTCATATCGCTGAAATTATTGGTCCGATATTTTCGTGGTATAAGAACTTTTTTGTGTACACCCCAAGAGCTTCACAACGCCGTAGCTTGCGAGTCGATACGACGATTATTGAAAATCGATTAATCAATCGATCGTCTATAACTCTGAAACTATCGGTCCAATAATTTCGCGGTATAAGAACTTTTTTATGTACACCGTAAGGGCTACACTAGGCAACATAGTTACGGCGTCATACACACACTTTACACATACACACGCACACAGATACATGTTACTTACATAAATATAAGACGAAATAGCAACTACAAGGGAGAAAACGATCATGTCTCACCGTAGACTGGCAATTTTTTATAAATATTCAGTATATAATGCTGATATTTTGCTACCACAGACGTTTATATATACTAAATTATGAAATTTCCCGCTTCTGTGTAATCTGAATATCATCGTTATCGAAACTCGACTTTCTGACGATGGTTTTATTCTTATCATAAACGAAAAAACATGAGTACACATGATATACTGACGCAGGTATACGTTGCATAGAGTCCTTAATATAGTGAGAAAAAGTTGATATATTCTTGGAGAATTTCTTGCAATTACTCATATTTTTCAGAGTTTCTCGCTTCTACGCTATCTGATATGTAGCGTCGTCAAGAACTCTGCTTACCGTTGCCGGGTTTTGTTTTCGCTACGCAAAAAGCACCCTCTACTGTCGAGTTTCGTAGCTTAGTGGCACTATAAAAGAGGCCTGAGTTGAGCAGCTAGCCATCAAACAGTATCCAGCAGTAGCCACGGAAACTTCAGAGAGAACTGTGCAATCCACGATGGACAAGCTTCAACTGTTGAGAATCGTGTTTACTGTCTTAAGTGTGCATTTTTTGCAATGAAGCATGGCGTCGTTCTTTAAAAAACTGCCCCGTCAGCTGTTTATTGAAGCGCTTAAAATATATTTTGGGTTTCTGCAGTCTTCGTACTATTATGTACTTATTTAATCGTAGTTTGTTGGAGAGTGAGGTGGATATTATCCGCGCTCTCGGCGAGTCTATCGTGAGTCGTGGAATGCAGAGTGCCTGGCAAGTTCAAACCATTATGCAGCAATATCATCTGATTCTTGGTAAGATTCTTTCTCTCTCTCTCTCTCTCTCTCTCTCTCTCTCTTACTCTCTCTCTCTTAAAGCATGTGCAAAAGTTCATTGTAAGCGTATTTTTTCTTTTTTTATCGTGAAATTTGAATGCACAGATCTTGATAAAATGATGACCGACACTGAAGGAGATGCGCTGATTGAACTCGTACAACTAGATGATGAGGAGGGGGAGCAGAAACCCTCAGTCGTCGAAATGGAGACCAACGAAATGCCATTGGACCTTACAGCAGTAGCAGCAGCAGCAGACACGACCGGCGTTACGGTCACAGCTGTCAAGATGGAGGCTGACGAGACATCAACCAACGTAGCCTCAGCAGATACAGGTAGTTTCAATGACTCTGCTACTACTACCGCTGCTACTGCTGCTGCTGCTGCTGCTGCTGCTGCTGCTGCTGCTGCTGCTGCTAAAACACTGGCAGAATCAATCGTCACGAATGCTGCTACCACAGCTATGAAAGTCGATACATCGCAGGCCGAGCCAGCGCCATCTGAGGTGCATTCGATAACGACGCTTGAACAAAACGATGACGAGGGAATTAACGAGGATTATAATGATGATGATGATGATGCAGAAGTCTCTGATGCGTCGTCCTCATCTACTGCTTCTTTCTGCTCCTCCTCAGTCGGTTTATCCTCAGTCACCGAATCAGTAGTTGACGAAACGTCGGGGCACAGTAGCTCAGACGATGTATCTGGTGGCGCTGATGATGAATGTAAGAGCCCTCTCACATGCACATTACCACAAGAATAAAATGTGTAAAATAATAAAACATATAAATTAGCATTATGGTTGCAGGAGGGCGCTGGTGTTGAACAACCGCCGAGACAACACATCGTGATTCATCGGGAGTTTACGAGATATAATCCGTTTTTCCGCCTGAATAGTCGAGAGGCGCTGATCACCATCAGGCGGCCACCTCAGAATGCAGACGTCGTAGAGTGGCTAGGGCTCGCTATGCATGATCTGTACAGGTATGTGTGTGAGACTACAACACCCGACGACTTTGTCGGTATAACAATAAACTCAGAGCAGTTTAGACAGGGTGTAGTGTGGATTTCGTATAGATTAGTGCGAGAACTTAGCGCAGTTGAAATGTCAGAGATGCTGCAGAGTGTAACACAGAGCAACACAGACTTTGAAATTGATAATACACTGTTAGTCAATGTTAATACAGTGTAGGTGTCTTGAGGGGCGGGTCGAGTCTCGCTCACTTCTGAGACCACTTTTAAACGATCTATTTTAACCATTCAGAATAAAGATAATCACTGCCTGCCTCGATCGCTTGCTTGTGCGCATATGTATGCTATCCGCGGTGACGTTCGCACAGGGTATCTGCAGAAAATGTGGGACAAAATCAGACAATGTAATGGTAAATGGCAAAAAGTGAAGGCTATAAAACTTGCTAACAGTGCTAGAGTTGTTATACCCGAAACCGGCTGTGGGATACCCGAGATAAAACTTTTTCAAGAATACTAAGACTTAAAAACAGAATGTTTAGACGTTGCAATAGTAGTCTATTCATTTCAAGGTTTTGCTTATATACGAGATATGCGATGGATCGCAATATGTTCATAATGTCGGTAATACTGCTAGGTATACTCTTCGTATTATGTATTACGAGAGTAGCCGACATTATCAGCCTATTTTGAACTTGGTTGCTGCGGCCGGCAGTAGGGGATATTGTATACCTTGCAATAAAAAAGTAACAAACGAAAAGAATCATAGGTGCCCGAACAAGTGTCGTAGTTGTCTGCAGAAACCGCCTTGTGAACGTGAGCAAACTGACAGGCATGTAGTGTGTCCGCACTGTAATAGAATCTTTTTCAGTCAGATGTGTCTTTCGAATAATCTGAAACCAGGGTCATTTGATAAGAATCATACAGTATGCGCGAGTTTAAAAATTTGCACGAGATGCTGTAGAACGATTAGGGCTACCACCAGTAATGATACAGCCCCTCATATTTGCGATACAGCTTTTTGTAAAGTTTGTAAGCTGATGCAGCCAATCGGTCATCTTTGTTTTATGCGACCTATAGCTGAAACGCGTCAGCAGCCGACTAGTAACAGCACGAAAAAACAGACTTTATACTTATTTTACGATTTCGAGACACAACAGTCGGAAGCTGTATTGGGTGATGATAAGACACATATACATGTTGTCAATCTGTGTGTAGTACAGCAGGTATGTAGTGGCTGTCTAGATAACGAAAATATTTCTGAGTCATGTAATTTTTGTGGGGTGCGAGAGCATGTGTTCAAGGACGATCCGGTAAAAGAGTTAGTAGACTTAGCCTTGAATCGTAGAAAAAATATTGCAGACGTGATCTGTATCGCACACAATGCTCAAGGATTTGACGCGCAGTTCGTGCTGAAATATTTGGTGGGACGCAAAGATTTCCGTGAAATGCCTTCCGTAATTCTAAACGGGTCAAAAATAATTATGATGAAGTTTGCACACATAAAGTTTCTCGATAGTTTAAATTATTTACATATGGCTTTGAGTGCTTTACCGAAAGCTTACGGACTTGGCGGTATTGAGAAGGGAACGTTTCCCCACTTATTCAACAGACCGGAGAATCAGAACTATGTGGGCGAGATGCCACCTGTAGAGAGCTACTCACCCGACTCGATGGGTGTCGAGGAGCGAAAAACATTCTTAGAGTGGTACGCCGGTAGAAAAGAACAAAATTACATTTTTGATTTTCAAAACGAGATCATCAAGTATTGCAAGCAGGATGTTAAGATATTGAGACATGCATGTCTTGCCTTTAGAAAGACGTTTATCGAATGCGGCTCGACAGATCCGTTTGTAGAGTGTGCCAACTATTGCGTCGTCTTGTGCGTGTGTACCGTAAGAAATTTAAAAAAAAATATACTATTAGCATTATACCGTCAGGTGGCTATCGTCGAGCCAATAAACAATCGCTAAAAACAGCACAATGGCTCACGTGGATGGAGCATGAGATGAGATAACACGGTGAAATCATACGACATTCGCGAGAACGAAAAAATTAAATATGTCGATGTATGCTCTTTATACCCGTACATTTGCAAATACGGCCGCTACCCCGTCGGCCATCCGAAACTTTATGTGGGTGAGGTTGAGTGTGCGCGTGTAGTTGGCCTTAACAACGATATCAGCCAGATTGACGGTCTGGTGATGTGTGAGGTGTTACCACCGAGAAATATTTACCACCCTATTCTATCCGTAAAAATGCATAATAAGCTGCTATTTCCGCTGTGTAGATCGTGTACCGAGTCCATGTGTCAGGAAGACTGTAAACACGAAGACGTGAACGCGCGCGTTTTTGTCGGTACCTGGGTGGCCGACGAACTTAAAAAAGCCGTGGAATTTGGTTACGTGATTACTAAGGTATTTGAAATATGGTCGTATAAAATTACACAATTCGACAAACGGTCGCGTAAAGGTGGTCTCTTTCACGAGTACATCGATAAATTCTTCGCGGAAAAGACCTATGCATCGGGATACCCACCAGAGTGTAGAAATGATGATGAGCAAGCAATAGATCGGTATATTCAGAACTTTGAGCAAGAGGAGGGCATAAAGCTCGACAAAAGTCGGATAAAATTCAATGCTGGTCTACGCTTCGTGGCAAAGCTATGTCTTAACTGGTTGTGGGGCAAGTTTGGGCAACGCGAAAACATGACAAAAACCGAGATAGTAAGAGACCCACAGAGATTGTTCGAGCTACTAACGAGCCCCGATAAAGTTGTAAATTCTATACTACCGGCCGGCGATGAAGTCCTCTACGTTAGTTGGGCAAATAATGACGAGGATGCCGAAATTGAACCGTCACCACTGTGCAACGTGGTTATCGCTGCTTACACTACTGCTCTGGCGCGACTCAAACTTTTTTCCGAGCTTGAGCCACTGGGAGAACGCGTGCTGTACTATGACATAGATTCCATAGTGTATGTGAGCCGAGAGAACGGATGCGACTATGAGCCGTCAACGGGGCTATTTTTAGGACAACTCACTGACGAATTGGCGGGTTATGGGCTAGGCACATACATAACATCCTTTGTCTCCGGCGGACCAAAATTTTATGCTTATAAGTATCTAACACCTGAAGGCTGTGAATCGTGTGTATGTAAGATCAAAGGCATCCGATTGAATGCATCAGCATCCGAAAAGATTAATTTTGAATGTGTGCGTAAACTTGTGAGTGGTGAAATACCACCGACATTTGTTTGCTTTGACGCTATTAGACGTACAGCGTTGCATGATGTGGTCACACGCTCGGAATTTAAAGTCTGTGAACCTGTTTACTCTAAGCGTCGCTTTGTTGCCAACAATAAAAGTTATCCGTACGGCTATGTAACTCTAAAATGACTAATAAAAAAAGTTTAAACTTAATACACTCTTTCTATATTTAATAATAACTTACCCAACTCTCTCTCTCTCTCTCTCTCTCTCTCTCTCTCTCTCTCTCTCTCTCTCTCTCTCTCGCATACATCCTGTTGCGACGACTACCCATACAAAACTGTCTTGCGCGTACAGATGCTAATCCTTGTCATCCTTTTTTCACTCCCCACCCTTTCATCTTTCCCCCCCTCTACTATGAATAACCTATGTGTGTGTGTGTGTGTGTGTTCTGACTGAACTAGCCTTCAAAACCGCTCGCGCTCCGCGCGAGCGTGCGCGTTACATGCCTCCCGGAGGAGGCGAGCCATATGGCTAACCTTCGGAGTCTCGCACCGCGCGCACAAATGAGCTCCCTGGAGGGGGAGTCTGATGACTTGCCTTCGGCAAGCTCGACAACCGCTCGTGCATGCGTGCGAGGAGGGGGCCCCGCGCCGCGCGTTCGTGGTTCTCCCCCGCCAGGGGGCGTTACAGAGTCTCGCACGTTATAAAGCTTGCGTGTTGTCCGGTCTAGCGAGTATTTCGTGTATCATCACCAGCACCGCCACTTCGCGTCATGGATGTGCGCTGGAGACATCCTTGGACATGCATGATTTGCGGTCCAACCTCGTGCGGCAAGACCGTGTTTGTCGGTAATTTTCTCAAATACATCGCACAGATGAGCGATACAAAATTTGAGCGTATATTACTCTACTACACGGAATGGCAGCCTGCTTATAAGGAATTTGCTGACGGTAGTATTAGTATTGAATTTCATGAGGGATTGCCAAAGACTGAGGACTACAGTAGAGATCCCGAGCGACCAAAACTCTTGATTCTCGACGATTTCATGCGCGAGTCGTCCAGTGCGAGTGTAGTTAATCTATTTGTCAAGGGCAGCCATCATTGTAATTTGAGTATTTTCTTTCTCTCGCAAAATCTCTTTCATCGTGGTCAGCGAGAAATATCGTTGAACTCGAATTACATAGTTATTTTTAAGAATCCGCGCGATCGCTCCCAGATACAGCATCTGGCCCGACAGCTACATCCCGAGGATACGAAATTTTTACAAGAAGCCTATAGCGATGCTGTCTCTCGGCCATTTCACTATCTACTGCTGGACTTGAAGCAGGATACACCGGAAAATTGTCGGTATCGCACATGTATATTTCCGTTCGATCGGTATCAGTATGTGTATGTGCCGCGCAAACAGATTAAAAGCAACTCCATCACCGACAATGTGCCAGTCGTTCGCGTGTGATGGAGCGAGCAACATCAGCAGCAGCAGCAGCGCAGCGTCATCGCTATCCCATTAGACGAAAGTATCTAGATATATTGAAAGTGCTCTGCTGTCATCTTGACGCGGTGCAACGCACAGCTCTATTGCGTCAAGCCTGCCCAAAACTTGTGATAAGTCTGGTCGAGTGTGTGCTGAATATTCTGCGTGGAAACGCACCACTGAGCAGGCGTTATAAGAGCAAGTTACGTAAACACGCGCCATTACTGCGCAAAATCATAGCTCCGGGACAGCCGATAGAGACTCGCAAGAGACTTTTAATTAAAGCTCAAAACCTTGTGCCGGTAATAGTGAAACCTGTTTTATCAGCATGAAACATGCTAGGAAAATGATTTTAGTGTCTAAAGAGTGTATCGAGAGTGTGAGACAGCAGCAGCAGCAGCAACAACGTCAATGTTTACCAATAACAGTAGCACCACCATCACCACCACCACCACCACTGTCAAAGACGGCTATCACAGTAATGGCAACTACCTCAACACAGTTCAGACACCGGGCTCCGAGGTATTACGACTGGACGACGAGATGAACAAGATTTTGAACTCGTGTGGATTGGATGATCGGCAAAAGTACTCCATGTAGCAGCAGGTGTGCAATGCTTCCTACACTACAAAAAACAAAGTAGCGAGGGCGATGAAGCCGGTAATGAGTTGTTGTTGCCGACAGTCGATAAAACATTACCAGCACCGCACTCTATTACTACAAATAGTGATGGTGAAGTAATATCTGATCTGCATATTATCAATAGTGTACCGCCAAGTCTTCGTGAAAACACACGAAATCTAATGAATAGTCTACGTCGATCTGGTAGCATTGCCTGGAATAAACTCGGTATGATTACGGTAGATGGCGTGCGTGCACGAGGCGTTAATATTGTAGACTTAGTGAACGAAACTGTGAGACGTAGAAAAAGGCCGCCTTCTCGTGGCTTCGATCAGTTTGTTTGCGTACTCCGTAAGGCACACGTACCTCTAGAATTTATAGGGAATAACCAGCTTCATATTGCTGTAGCGGCTGCTGCAGCAGAAGAATCTAACAGTAGTGGTAATAACAACTCTCTGCTGACTGCTTATGACACGTCATTATTATCTGTACCGGAACGACAACAACAACAACAACAAAAACTCGTATCCAGTGGAAACGGTAGTGACGAGGACGAGGAGGAGGAGAAGGAGGAGGAGGAGCAGGCGGACTACGACGGAGAGAAAACACTAGATCCAAATAATTTGACATTTTTTAATTATCGCAAAGGTAATAAGAAGAGAAAACAAGGTGGTAGCAGTCGTGCAGCAGTCGACACCACGGTAGATACTTCAATAAAATCTGTAGCGCCACCTGCTAAAAAACAAGTAGTACTAAAAGAGCCTAAGCTCGGACATATAAAATGGCAGCACCACAAAGTGTAAACGCGGAGTCATCTAGTGTGCTAAATGCACTAATCAATCGAGTGCCTTTCGAGATGCATGTACCGGGATACCAGTTTCTCGGGCCGGGCACTCATCTTGAGGAGAGACTGGCACGCGGTGAGACCGGCAGAAATCCTCTAGATAGAGCCTGTCTCGAGCACGATATCGCATATTCGCGCAATAATGGTGGTGGTGGTGGTAGTGGTGGTGGGGGACATATTCAAGCCGATCGCCAACTGGCTGAGCGTGCTTTTTCCGTATGCTATCTGAGTCGTCGGGTAGTGAGCGAAAAGCGTTGCTTTATTAACTGTTTTGTGTATGGTCGCTAAAATCACTTTTGATAGGGTTTATCGAAGATTCAGACAGGCTATAAAACGTACAAGGAGAAAGAGATCGAGATTAGTCGGTGGGAGACAGTCAACGAATGGAGAGCAAGCTTGAAAAACTACTATGACTTGCCAGCTCCATCAGCATATGCTGGTGGAGACAGACTTGTACGAGCCATGCGCAAAAAATTTCGCTCGAACGAGGTGCGGGAGTGGATTGAGAGTCAAGATGCGCACACAATGCATAAAATGGTGCGATATCGTTTTCCTCGTCGCTCTTACCGGGTTTTCAGCCCGCACGAGTTGTGGGAGGCTAATTTAGCAGACTTTCGCTCTCTAAAAACGTATAATGATCAATACAGTTACTTACTGGTGGTCATTGATGTGCTTTCAAAGTATGCGTGGGTTGAGCCACTTCATGATAAAACGACTAATAGTGTGGTTAGTGGTCTGGAGCAGATTTTACAGCGAAACGATGGTAGACAACCTATATACTTTCAAACGGACAAGGGCAAGGAATTCATTGGACGCGAAGTGCAGAATTTGCTGAAAAAAAGAAACATTATTTATCGTGCTGTGCGAGACCCCGACGTTAAGGCANCTACATTTACGTGCTGGACGGTATTGTACAGTCGTACAATAATTCGTGGCATAGTGCAATACGAATGACGCCATCTAGTGTGAATATGTATAATGCAGCTAAAGCTCGTGACAATTTAGCGCGGCGCTACTGTGTCAAACGACAGTCACGCTGTACCCATAAATACAATGTTCAAGACTTGGTTCGAGTTAGTCGTGCTCGGACAGCCTTTCGAAAAGCATACGAGGGTGGCTGGACTCTAGAATTATTTAGGATTACAAANTATTACAAAGGTCGATACGATGAGACAGCCGCCTGTCTACACGCTCGAGGATCTGGAGGGAGAAAAAATTGACGGCTATTTTTACGAACAGCAGTTGAGTAGAGTGCGCAAAGATTTGTCTGGTGACGTTTTTCATATTGACCAGGTATTACGCAGTAGGGGTAAAGGAAAGAGGAAGGAGTATTTTGTGAGTTGGAAGGGTTACCCTGAAAAATTTAATTCTTGGGTGTCTGCTAAAGATCTCGTGAATCTACAAAACAACGATAATGATGATGACGGATAAATTTTACATGGTTCTGTCCAGTAGTAGTAGTAGATATGTTTTCCCCGAGAACACTACAAATCACTTTACCACACAACTCCCCCAAAATTTTTGTCTACACGGCAATTAGTGTGTCGGTCTCACTGTAATTCAGATACCTCTCACCTTTCAGCACATATCAATGAAGGAGAAAGGAGAGGGGGTTGTTTGTGTGAGAAAAAAATCTACGCGCGCCGCTTA